>CM060901.1:1543332876-1544582876 GCA_030737815.1 Allium fistulosum | reverse complement strand
ATTTTTGGCAAGAGGCTATAAATGATGAGATGGATTCCTTGGAATCCAATAAGACTTGGCACTTAGTAGATTTACCACCTGGTTGTAAGTCTATAGGCTGTAAATGGGTACTTAAAAAGAAACTAAAACCTGATGGCACAGTTGATAAATATAAAGCCCGTTTGGTAGCTAAAGGTTTTAGGCAAAGAGAAAATGTAGACTTTTTTGATACTTTTTCACCTGTAACTAGAATCACATCCATTCGAGTACTGATTTCATTAGCATCTATTCATAATTTAATTATACACCAAATGGATGTTAAAACTGCTTTTTTAAATGGTGAATTAGAAGAGGAAATTTATATGGACCAACCGGAAGGTTTTGTTATTCATGGTCAAGAACATAAAGTTTGCAAATTAGATAAATCATTATATGGTTTAAAACAAGCACCTAAGCAATGGCATGAAAAATTTGATAACTTAATAATCTCAAATGGTTTCAAAGTTAATGAAAGTGACAAATGCATTTATTATAAATCTAAAAATGACATTTGCACTATAATATGTTTGTATGTAGATGATCTACTTATTTTTGGATCAAACATACATGCCATAAACTCTGTTAAATCTTTGTTAAGTGCCAATTTTGATATGAAAGATCTAGGTGAAGCAAGTGTAATCCTTGGTATTAAGATTACTAGGTCTGATAAGGGACTTTCTTTGCATCAATCTCATTATATTGAGAAGATCTTAAAGAAATACAATTACTTTGACTGTAAACCTGCATGTACACCATATGATCCTAATGTAAAGCTATTCAAGAACACTGGTGAAGGTGTAAGACAGTCTGATTATGCGAGCATCATTGGCAGCCTTAGGTATGCCACTGATTGTACTAGACCAGACATTGCCTATGTCGTGGGATTATTATGCAGGTTTACTAGTAGACCTGGTATAGAGCATTGGCATGCTATTGAGAGGGTCATGAGATACCTAAAACGAACCATGAACCTAGGATTACATTATGAAAAGTTTCCAGTTGTCCTTGAAGGTTACACCGATGCAGACTGGAATACTTTATCTGATGATTCAAAAGCAACCAGTGGCTATATATTTAGCATTGCTGGAGGAGCTGTTTCTTGGAAATCCAAGAAACAGATTATTTTGGCTCAGTCTACTATGGAGTTTGAGATGATAGCACTAGCTACAGCTAGTGAAGAAGCAGAGTATTTAAGAAATCTGCTAGCTGAGATTCCCTTATGGGAAAAACCGATACCAGTTGTGTTGATCCATTGTGATAGTACCGCGGCTATTGCAAAAGTACAGAACCGTTATTATAATGGTAAGAGACGACAGATACGCCGTAAGCACAGCACTGTTAGAGAGCTACTCTCTTCAGGAGCTGTTAGAGTGGATCACATATGCAGTGAGGAGAATTTGGCAGATCCTTTGACGAAAGGACTGGCCAGAGAAAAAGTCTTTACAACTTCTAGAAAAATGGAACTATTGCCCTTAGATTGTTGAGTCGCGCACAATGGTAACCCGACCTAATGACTGGAGATCCCAAGAACTAGGTTCAATGGGTAAAAACAAGTTGTGTAGTGATATGAGTTGAATATGCTATTTTTCATATATTTTGAAGCATATATTCCTGAAGTGATTAGAGGTTGAGTTAATAGAAACTCTTAATGAGATCTATACCCCATTTGGAGTGGAGTACCTACCTTCAGGAGTACTCCTGATAGACTCACCTGTGTGAATGTGGAAATTTGGCCGTTTCCTATGGAGTTTTGGGCAAAACTCCTAGAGCATTCACTAAACTGGGATGGACGTGCATGGCCATAAATGCACGGGCTTACTTGATTGCACTCTAGAAAGATTGTGTGTGGTCTGATGTCAGGAATAGAGTTCAAGACTATGTGTCACTCTAGTAAAAACTGAATCTTATACACTATGCAAAGGTTCAAGTCGAAAGACACCTTCGCTTATGCACAATCTTATGTTTTTCAGAAATTGCTCGAAATTGTTTTTAAAAATTCAAGTGGGGGATTGTTGGAAATGTTTTGAAATAAGTGAATTATTAAAAAAATTGACTAAGTGAATGGATGGCTCCTATATGTGAATAGTCCCACATTGTGGGATTATATAAAAGAATCAAGTATTTATACTTGATTCTTTGAAGCTAAGTTGGGCCCTTTGGGCACCCAATGATGCTCTTTTGTGAGGAGGGAGACCATGCTTGACCACCACACGCGCGCGCGCGACCGACCGACCGGGCTCGGGCCGGGCTCGGGCCGGGCTCGGGCTTGTAGTGGTGTAATACTTATATTTTTGGTGCAAATTTCTTTAACAGTTTTTGACCGGGCTGGAACGGTATTAGAAAACGTTTCATAACGTTCATTATTTTTGACCCGTTATTTTCTCAGATCCGCTTTTCGAGCCCACGTCCCCCCAATCAGTAACGTTCGTTTGCTATTCCGTTTTCTTAACTGATAAGAGGACGAAACAAAAAGAACAACATGCAGTTTCAATTCGAATCATCTTCTTACAAAATCAGAGCAAAACAAATTTATTGAGTGCAAAATAGAATCGGTTTCGTCCGTGCAAACGAAAGCGATACCACCAAATACTGAGAGGCTGTTTTATCCCAGAGGCGGCGGCGATTGATCCGAACTGCTTTGCACAACGTAGCAGATCGCCGAAAAGTTTTCAAGAGAGTGACGTAGTCCACGACTCAGCCAAGCCATTGTTTCCAACAGATTCTATAGACAAACATACCGAATCAAACTTAAAAGAAAATTTCAGTTTGTTTTTGGAAAAAATGAGTAGTAGAAAGACAATCAATTATATCGTCAATGAGTGGGTGTAAAAGTACACACGAGATTCTACAGCCTGTCCACACTATACACAGCATAGCACTATAATATACAATATTACATAGCACAGCAGTACAAAGTACTAACATATCACATATACATATTATGTACAACAACTGAGCAATAGCAATACAAACATATACACTGTATAGCAAGCTATAAAGTGATATTTTAAGTAACAAATACATTATACAGCAGCAATGTTAAGTAGAATGCCAATATACACATTACAAATTACAATATCACATAAGCAATAATTCATAGTTCAGACAATAGTCAGTCATAATACACTACACTAGTAGTACGGTACGTAGAGAAAGATTATGAGAGAGAAGATAAAATTTTACCGCTTAAGTTTTGTTTAAGTGGGGGCGCATTATGACGATAGATGCATACAGTGTTTCTTAAAACCCTAGTATTATTTTAACAACAAAACATATTTGAACACTGTTAGCCTCTGCAATTAAAAATCAATTTTGTTGTAGATGTTGTGTATGTTATAGTTTTTTTGAGATTAGCCATAGCAAAATTGTACAGGTATTGGTGCAATACATAGTGGGTAGTTTCAAGTGCAGCATGTTGTGTTCGTTGATGAGAGGATTATATATAAATATGTAAAGTCCCTGAATGAGAATCTTGATGATGCTGCATTAACAATTCACCGACTTCAAATGTGGATTAAGAGAAGAATAAAACTACTACTGATTTTTAGGTTAATTTTTATCTTCATTTTGTGCAAATCATTTTCTTCTGCACAATATGTTGTGGAGATGATTCCTAGGATTATAGGAAGTTCACGGTCAACGAACTTACGCAAGAACTTTCTAAACATAGATAGCAAGCATTTGCTACCGCTAGAACCCACTCAAAAAAGAGTTTCTTTCCATCTATTAAAATATAAGCTAAAAAAGCAATTTTCTTAATTATTAAACATATAAAATATATAATATGACATATGTTCCTGCATCTTATAAAATAAAGGCTGAAGCTAAAAAATGACAACATGAGATGAAAAACAGAGATTCATTTCATGAACACTAAGCAAAATAATGGTCTGCAGCTTCACCAATACTAGAAAAAGATTTACTGAACAAATATAATTGATTTTTTCTGTCTGAAGCAAAATTTTACATGAAGTTGCTAATTTGCTGCATACTACTCGTGATACCACAATATTTAAACAAGAATATATATATTTTTTTAACATAAAAGAGATATAATATATATAGAGGAGAAAAAACGCCTTTCTCCAAGGGCTCACAAAAACATGAAACAAGATGGGACGAAAACCACCAAGAAGAGAATACCGCAAAACAACAGCGGATAATAAAACCAAGACACAAAAGACAGCCACAAATCCACACCAAGATAGTGGAGGAAAAGGAGGAAGCGATCCACCAACAAGCACTAACCCGCCTTCACCCTAAGGAAAAGGCCAGACCTCCAAGCCAAACCAGAAGAGAGCCAACTAGTAAACGCTAATCCAGCAACAAGGAACACACGGAAGATGACAGTCAGAGGAGCAGACGCCATCAACGCCAAACCAGAGGCAAAAAGAAGAACAAGACCAGTCTTAGCCGCAGAACAACCACAGTGAACCACCAAAAACCAGCTAATAACTGGAGGCCGGATCCCGAAAGCAGACAACCAAAACCCAACCGAGCCATAGAAGAACCAAACAGAAAAGAACCTGGAAAACTAGCAACAGCATTAAACACAAAAAAGGGGGGAGGGGATGTGAGCGCTGGGTGGAGGCCAGCGCTCGCTCGCGATGATCAACCTACTCCCAGTCTAGCGTGAGACAAAGCACACGAGATAGAGAGATGTCCGACCAGTTGCTCCGCACGGGAGTTCAACCGACCCCTGAAAGGTCTACCACGGAAAGCGAGGAAGACGTCTTTCCTCACACACCGAATAATAGATGAGGGATCCATACCAGAGTTTTCGAAGGTTGCCTTGTTCCGCGCACACCAGAGGTGCCAGCAGATGAGGCAGGGGATCAAGCGAAGAACAATAGAGCGAAGAGACTTACCACCAGTCCCAGACCACCATGAGTTAAGGAGATCAGAAGGGGAGCTGGCTATCTGACGATAATCAAGAAGGTTTCCGAAGTAATTCCAGCACGATCTGGCTGAGAAGCCACCAAAAAATAAATGATTCAGGGATTCTGATTCCCCATTGCCGCAGCATCTACAACGAGACACTAGAGGGATACCGATTTTTTGAAGGTTCTCGTCTAGTGGCAATCCATCATGGAGAATCTGCCACATCAAAATAGAGACCTTGGGGGGAATACGAGAGTCCCAGATGAAAGAAAAGATCGGGCGAATAGGGGCTTGAATTCTAATAGAAGACCAAGCTTTGAGGATGGAAAAAGGAGATCCATCCCAACCAGAAGAGCCACCATGAGTGTCTGAGAAAGGCTTCACCGTTTGCATGTGCTTCCAGGTCTCACTAGCAAAAGACGGAGAACCTGAGAAGTTAGAACCCTCAAGACTGTGGTATTTCGCATGAAGGAAAGAGGCCCATAAGGAATTGTTGGCGCCAAATCTGTGCCATAATTTGCAGGCAAAGGCGGCACAAAGGTCCTTTGGGTTGCGCAGACCCAAACCTCCTTCGTTTTTGGGGCGACAGACCGCGTCCCACGACACCCAATGGTGTCGACGGCCACTGTCCTTGTTGCCCCAGAAGAAAGAAGAGGCCAACGACCGATAAGACCGGAAGAAAGAAGAAGTGGGGGTCATAGCTGCGAAAACATGAGTTCCCATCGAATCCAACACGGATTTGATAAGAACTAGTCTACCAGCTTGAGAAATGAGAGAAGCATTCCAGCGTAAGATCTTACCCCTAACTTTATCTGTCAATGGGTCGAAAATAGCATTGAGCTTTCTACCGCGATACAGGACAACACCCAAGTAAGGAAGAGGAAGGGTGGCTTCCTTGAACCCGGAGACAGACTCGATCCACGTAGCACGAGTGAGAGGCAAATCTTTCGCATGGACGAAACAACATTTGGCAGGGTTAACAAGTTGGCCCGAAGAACGCTCATACTGATGAAGAAAGTCGAGAAGCCGACGGACAGAAGAGACGCTACCATTAGAAAAAATGACAACGTCATCAGCGAAGGACAAGGAAGAGACCAGGGGGCAGCCCCTCGGTATCCCGAAACGTTGAATCTGACCATAGATAGTCAAGGATTGAAGACCGCGAACGAAAGCCTCTGCCGCGATCACAAAGAGTGAAGGCGACAGAGGGTCTCCCTGTCGCAGCCCCCTACCGGCTTTGAAATAACCATGAGCCGACCCATTTATAAGAACAAAGAACCGGCAGTTGGAGATAAGCCTCCAAACCAAATCAATAAGGGGTTCCGGAAATCCGAAAGCCCTTAAGACCTTGATGATGAAAAACCAGGACATGCGATCATAGGCCTTAGCCATGTCCAGTTTGAAGACAACGTTAGAACCCCTGACCTTCCGGTCGATCTGGGAAATAAGTTCCTGAGCGAGTAGAACGTTATCAGTAATCAAACGCCCCTTTACAAATCCCGCTTGAGAAGGAGAGATGATACGCTCAAGGTAGGGGGCCAATCGAGATGACAAGATTATAGAGATAACTTTGTTCGAAAAATTGCAAAGACTGATTGGCCGGAAATCCAAGCACGACCTAGGGGTCTCACATTTTGGAATAAGGACAATGTTGGACGAAGTCCATCCAGATGGAAGGGCACCCCCAGAGAAAAAGGATTGAATAGCAAGACAAAAATCATCCTGAATAATAGACCAAGCATGTCTGAAAAAAACACCGTTGAAACCATCCGGACCACTGGCACTGTCCTTGCTAAGCGCAAAGACAGCAGCACGTATCTCCTCAGAGGTAGGGAGATCCGCGAAGAACTAGCACGGTAGTTCAGTGCGTGAAGAATGCATATTTTCCACTGCAAAACGCATATAACTACGCATATTTATAAGCTGTAGAGAAAGTCTGTCATCTCGAGGCATTAATAATGCATATTTTTATACTCAATTTGCAAAATAGCCTGCCATCCTAATAACCATTTATTAAGCCTGAGCATTACTAACATATGTATACTAATCAAGAAGTCCTTCCATGAACTGTTCAAGCAACAAGATTAGCACTTATTGTAGTTCTAATTAAATAATTACGACTATACTCACTATTGCATAATACAAATGAACCATTAAATTGCACAATGATACCTTATAATTCAAACACTTTATTTGAAATAGCCTATTAATTTATTTGAACTTGTTGAACTTACATTGCATAATACAGTATGTAGACTAGAGTTTATTTTAAATCAGAATAAAGAAATAAATAGCAGATATGCAATTAAATGATAAACATTGAGGAAGTACTATTTTACAATACATAAACTGACGAAAAAATTTATTCATATAGACATAGTATATGATGATCTACCATATGAACGGTGTGATTTGGTAACCCAAACAAGATTTAATGCTTCAAATATATCCAAAAAAAATTTCTAGGAAAACCTGAGAGATAAAAAATAGCTTGGCACAAAGGATACTTCTAATTAGAAAATGTAAGCATAAGATTGCAATAAAATAGAGTTTCTACTCCTAATATTTCTCCATTTCTTATGCACTCTCTTTGCTTTGCCGGAATTCTTAAGTGCACTCTTCACATGCTTTCTTGCTTCTGGAGATTAAAGGCTGAGGTGGTTTGTCCAATTTATATGAAGCTGTTGTCTTATTATAAAGGAAGAAACAAAAATGTTATAACTTATATATGAAATAAAATGATAACGTAATGTATGTGATATAAAATAGGATTATGGTATACTGAACAAAATCATACAATATATTAGTGAGTAATGTGTTAAAAATATAAAAGAGGGCTTCATTTTGTTTTAAAAAATGAAAAACCATTTTGTTTCAAGTAAAATGGTAGCCATCTTTCAAATTTTAAAAATAAGAATGGTGAGCCCTCATTGTTTCTTTTGGCCAACTAAAGTAATCTAACTGAAATTCAAATGAGCTTCTTATCAAATACAGTCGACTAATTCGAACACAATCACGTCCTGTTGAATAATAGAGCACAACTTATCAAAAATTCATCTTTGTAATGTGTTATTATGCCTTTCCCTCAATATTGTGTAGAGAAAAAGCATTCTACTATAAGTGCACACTTATACTGCTCTGTTAAGTTTTAGATGCACATAAAATTAATATAGAAGACATCAAACATCTTTGCCTAAGAAATCAACAATAACTTCTTTGAAAAAAATATAAAAAATATTCACTGTCTATTGAATTTATAGTCTTAATAAATATTGATCGAGCTCTCAAAATATGTGCTCAGCAAATTTGAACATGTATTTAATAATTGTACAAATAAAGTTTAATGTTCTGGTGTTTGGATTAGATTTTTCATTCCTTGGAAGTAATATAGTATAGAAACCGGAATGGAATTTAAATAAATTATGAACACATTTTTGTTGCTTGACAAACAAATGTTAACTTCATTTCCCCATAATTACCCCAAAGCTAATTGCAACAAGTCTATTCAAAAAAAACTTTGCCAAGGGTTAAATGTTTTTGTTATTTGAGAAAATATTTATTTCTCCTTATAATATAAACATGAGCACATTTAGGCTAGTACATATATGTGTGATATGTTGGAAGTTCAGCTATCTCTTTAGTATTTTTATACATGTACATTATTGTACATTGTACATGTATATACTTATATATACGAATAGAATTCTTATAACATATTCTAATAAAGTTGCATGTGTCTATGCTCCGAGTTAGATAGGCATATAATTCATTTTACACCTAGTTGTATTCATAACCAAGCTATATACTCATTTAGCCTATAATATAACAAACTAAATGAATAGATGCAAACTAAATTTCCATTCCTACAGTATATTTAGCTTAAGAATTTTGTCGAACGCACAAAATTTGCAATTTTATTCACCTAAAGAAATACGAGTATGTAGAATATTGTGTGAAGTGAGAAAAAAAGTGAATTGAAGAATGTTCAGTCCCTTGCAATAAATTTATGAAGTGGAAAGGTCATATAATCATTGTTAATCAGAACTGTCTAATTAAAAAAACATGCATATCATTGTGGTCTTGATTCAAGTAACTGGATTTGATATAAAAAAATCATTCATAGATTTAAAACATTCATAAATTCCTTATATAGAGCAAGCTTGAGTAGTTAGAGTTGCAACTCATTACTCATGAGTGGATAAATCGTAGCTTATTACTCGTAAAGCTGAGTCATAGCTCAATGTACAAGATCGATGCTTGGTCTGGTTGCAGCTAGATAAAAAAATTCCTAGAGTGCATAGTGATTATTCGAGAGCTCGGGTGCGTGATGAACGTCGATATCAGAAGGTGTATTGTGGTTGCCGTATGCTGATACAAGGTTGAAGGGTGTACTTTGATGCTGCAAGTAGGTTTAGAGGTTGAAAGGTGTACTCTAATTTTTGTGAGGTGGTTTGTGAACTCGAAGGGGTTATGCCATTGAAGGGTAGTGGTCATCATAGTGTATGATGCATGGTATGTGTTAGATGTAATATTAGGAGATGCGCTCGCTCGCACATGCTAACACGTTATATTTACTAGAGCAAACCCATGTTATGCACATGAAATGGTTTAAATCTTTTATAGAGAAAACAAATCCACACTTGTTACGTTTGAAGATGTGCTTCACACCCTATATTCTAAATGTTCATTGTTAGCGCCAAAATTGGTCACTACACCCAAATCCAAGTGAAAGCACCAAATATCAGTCACAGCTCAGAGATAGAGTATATGTAGAGAGCAATAATGTGAAGAACAGTTAAACTAAAATGAAAGCAGTAAAGAACAACAGATTTTATAGTGGTTCGGCTAACTCCGGCCTACGTCCACTTAGAAGTTTGCTTTTTATTGCTGTAATAATCGATTACAGTTACAAAATGGCAGAATTGCCTTAGCCTTAGAAAAGAGAAATTAAGAGAGCAAAAAGAAGATCCCCCATCTGGAGACCCACATGCTGTATTTATAGGCAAAACCAGGTTGTTGGGCCTCTTGAGTAGTTTGGGGCCCATCAAGGTCATAGCCGAACCCTACTTCATTATGCCGACCGATCATGAGCAGTTGGTATGCCTAACATGGGGAGGTGCGAGGTATCGAGGTATGGAGGTGCGAGGTACGAAAGTATGGAGGTGCGAGGTACCGAGGTATGGAGGTGCGAGGTACCGAGGTATGGAGGATCGAGGTATGGAGGTGCGAGGTACGAAAGTATGGAGGTGCGAGGTATGGAGGTGCGAGGTGCAATGACGAGCGAGGTGAGGTATGCCGAACAACCCATCCAATGCCGAACGCTCCCTGATGCCGAACGAAATTTATGCCGAGCGCTCCATCCAATGTCGAACGATCCTTTATGCCGAACAACCCATCCAATGCCGAACCGTGTCTGATGCCGAACAATTTCTAATGCCGAGCGCCCATCGTGTCGAACGATCTCTAATGCCGAGCGCCTCTGAATGCCGAGCGCTCCTGGATGCCGAGCGCTACTGAATGCCGAGTGCTCCTGGAATGCCGAACCACTCATGTATGTCGGACGCTCTATGTATGTCGAGTACTCTTGAATGCTATTCGAACGTGAATGCCAGACGAACTATTTGTGCCGAACCTCCACCATGCCGAACCATGTTTAATGCCGAACCATGTTTCCTAAACCCAAATTATAGTTGATCCATCTTTATCCAATCATATTTCCATCTCCCAAGCACGTTGCGTCATCCAACCATCCAGTCGACTGAATCCATCGTACACCAGCCTCGACGAACGTGAAGTCGATTAAGTTAAACCTGCATGTCCACGGCCTTGCCAAAAGGCGGGTTAACACTTGCCCCCCAAAACATGCCTTGCGATAGGAAGGCGTGTTTTGAATAGTTCTGAATTCGATATCTAAAGTTCATAGCCATATATCCGAGTGCATCGTTCTTGACTGCTCCGAGTCGATGTCCGATTCCAAATCCAGTAACTAAAGCCTTAGCCAATATTCATATCCGTAACCTCTCCGGGTTCTTGCCAAGCGCAATCCACACCTAACGACCATGGTCCAGTGTCCCTGGACGTTGAGTAATGCCATGGCTTAAGTCCTAAGCCGAATCCTGGTTGCTCCGGACCCCTGCCGAGCATTGTTCATATTCGACGACCTGAAATAGTAACCGATAATATGGGGGCCTAAGTCCTAGGCCGAGTCCTGGTCTCTCCGGACCCTTGCCGAGCATAGTCCATACTCGACAACCTGAAATAGTAACCGATAATATGGGGCCTAAGTCCTAGGCTGAATCCTGGTCTCTCCGGACCCTTGCCGAGCATAGTCCATACTCGACGACCCGAATAAGTCGATTTGCCATGCTCGGACAAAGCGACTTACCCCTTGCCAGGTATAATCCATACCTGACGATCATTTACCAAAAGCCAGATAAAAATCCAATCAAAAGCCAATCCTAAATTCAGATCAAATCAGGAAACAAAAAATCCATATCAAAAATCCAAACCAATATCCAAACCAGAAATCAATCATCCAAATAAAAGTCCAAACCAAAAGAAAAAACCAAAAGACAAACAAAACCAAGAGTCAAACCAAACCAAGAAAAAGCAAATGTCCAAACCGAAAAAGAAAAGGCAAATTTCACAAACTAGAGCGTCGCGGTTTGTCATCATCTCAAAGCATGCCTAGGGGCTATCTTCGTCCCCGTACATGTGTAAGTGACTCGGCCGTTTGCTCAAAGTTTGCTACTTATTTCATATTACCCCTGTTAATTGATAACCAATCGACCATCATTCCTGGGCCTCGCGCCATCGTTGTTTGAGGTAGGCGGTGGTCGCTCCTGTTCCACTGCTGCATTCCGAGCTCCAACATATTGTCGCAACTGTCCATTCCTTACATGCTCCTCAATTATGTCCTTCAGATGCCTGCAGCTGTTGGTATCATGCCCGTCCAAGTCGTGAAAAAGACAATGCCTTCCTGACGCCCTTTCACGTTTCGAAGGTTCTCTCCTAGCTGGCCTTCGGTAGGGAAGGCGATTCCGAGTCTCCATGAATATCCGTTCCAACGTCTCGTTTAATCCCGTATAAGTGGAGAATTTTGGCTCTCTCCACCGCTTCCTAGCTTTTCCTGAATCATCATCCAGCTTCCGTTTTCCTTTATCTTTATCTTTATCCAAGCCTCCGCTGGATGGCCCTCCATCCTCAGCCGCGTTCACCTCCTTTAATTTCATATCTGAGCGTGCATCTTCCTGCCGAAGGAATCTCTCATCTTCGTGAAAGAATTCCCCGAGATCCATTGGTGGGTCCCGTATTAGAGATACCTTGAAATCTGAATTCTCTCTGACCCCTGACACCGCTGCCATTAGGACCATCGATGGATCCGGTCGATCCACCGAAGCAACCTCCGCATTAAATCGAGTTAAGAAAGCCCTGAGTGATTCCTCCGTCCTTTGCTTTACCGATGTCAGCGTCATTACATTCTTCGGCCTCTTGATATGAACCCGAAATTGCTTCAAAAATCTGTCCACCAATTCTGTCTATGTCCCGATAGATCCTTCTTCTAGCTGTCTGAACCACATAGCAGCTATATCCGTTAAGTACAAAGGGAAACATCGGGCCATAACTTCCTCCGATGTCCTCAGCACTTCCATGTGTCTTGTGTATCTCATCAAGTGATCAGTTGGATCGGCCTTGCCATTGTATACCTCCACGTTAGGTAGCTTAAACTCTGGTGGATTCCGAGCTATCCTGACTTCACGAGTAAACAGACTCATGTTTACTCCTTCCAGATCTCTATTGGTCAAACCTCCGCGCATAGTTCTCCTGATGATCTCAGCCAATCCAGCGTTGTCCGTCAAAGGTTGCCCCCCGAGTTCCCGAGGGAATTCTGGCACGTATTCCTCATCACGTGCTTTTGCATTTCTGCCAGCATCTTGTTGTATGGTGTTAGGTGGAACCTCTCTATGAAATGGTTCAACATTATCTGATGGTGCACCCCCGAGTCCAGCTCCATCCGGATTGTTAGTTGTATGTTGATTGGGGGTTGCCCCCTACTGAACCATTCCCTCTGCTTGCTGGTTGAGTGCTTCTGATCTGGCTCCATGGATCTGAGCCCCCGCATTTCCTACTTGCATAAATTGTCTGAGAAGAGCCTGCATCATCTCCTCTTGTCTTTTCATCATGACTTCCATTTCCTCTATGGTTATGTAGATGGATGCTTGACCTGCTCCAGCTCCAGAGGAAGCCTCTTGACTTCCCTCCTGATTGCTCCTTTCTGTCACTTGCTTTCTTGTTGATGGCCTAGCCATTGCTTTCTAGAGTCCAAGTTCCTAGCTCCAAAATCCCTGAGTTCAATTCTCAGTGAAAGCACCAAAGTGTTAGCGTCAAAATTGGTCACTACACCCAAATCCAAGTGAAAGCACCAAATATCAGTCACAGCTCAGAGATAGAGTATATGTAGAGAGTAATAATGTGAAGAACAGTTAAAACTAAAATGAAAGCAGTAAAGAACAATAGATTTTATAGTGGTTCGGCTAACTCCGACCTATGTCCACTTAGAAGTTTGCTTTTTATTGCTGTAATAATCGATTACAGTTACAAAATGGCAGAGTTGCCTTAGCCTTAGAAAAGAGAAATTAAGAGAGCAGAAAGAAGATCCCCCATCTGGAGACCCACATGCTGTATTTATAGGCAAAACCAGGTTGTTGGGCCTCTTGAGTAGTTTGGTGCCCATCAAGGTCATTGCCGAACCCTACTTCATTATGCCAACCGATCCTGAGCAGTTGGTATGCCGAACATGGGGAGGTGCGAGGTACCGAGGTATGGAGGTGCGAGGTACCGAGGTATGGAGGTGCGAGGTACGAAAGTATGGAGGTGCGAGGTATGGAGGTGCGAGGTATGGAGGTGCGAGGTGCAATGCCGAGCGAGGTGAGGTATGCCGAATAACCCATCCAATGCCGAACGCTCCCTGATGCCGAACGAAATTTATGCCGAGCGCTCCATCCAATGCCGAACGATCCTTTATGCCGAACAACCCATCCAATGCCGAACCGTGTCTGATGCCGAACAGTTTCTAATGCCGAGCGCCCATCGTGCCGAACGATCTCTAATGCCAAGCGCTCCTGGATGCCGAGCGCTACTGAATGCCGAGTGCTCCTGGAATGCCGAACCACTCATGTATGTCGGACGCTCTATGTATGCCGAGTACTCTTGAATGCTATTCGAACGTGAATGCCAGACGAACTATTTGTGCCGAACCTCCACCATGCCGAACCATGTTTAATGCCGAACCATGTTTCCTAAACCCAAATTATAGTTGATCCATCTTTATCCAATCATATTTCCATCTCCCAAGCACGTTGCGTCATCCAACCATCCAGTCGACTACATCCATCGTACACCAGCCTCGACGAACGTGAAGTCGATTAAGTTAAACCTGCCTGTCCACGGCCTTGCCAAAAGGCGGGTTAACATGCATCAAGTTTGAAGATACTGATTAATTAATTGTGTGTATGAACTTAATACTTTATGTAATGAAAATTTGGTGAAAACATTCTTCTAGGGGATTTTGTATGTCAAGCATTTTTGATATTTTTAATAAACATTGGTCAATCTTAGTTTATATATATACTGAACTTTTCTTCATAACTTCATCACTATCAGAATAAAGGATTTATAGATCACATTGATACATTTTTATTTTAAGAAACCAATATCAATCAGCATACATTTCCTTCCGATGTTGGTGAAAACATTGGCCAGTCTTAGTTTATATATATACTGAACTTTTCTTCATAACTTCATCACCATCAGAATAAAGGATTTATAGATCACATTCATACATTTTTATTTTAAGAAACCAATATCAATCAGCATACATTTCCTTCCAATGTTGAATCAAACTATCATCCCACTTCAGATTGGTTATATTTGTAAACTTAGCACAATTGAACACTTGAAACCCTCAATCATTTTGTAAATTATCCAACTCTAAAAATTAAGAAATTACAAATTACCAAAATCATTGAAATATAAATTAATTACCTGCCTTTTTTTGGTAATATCTAAAAGTCTATTTATTGATTTCCCTGCTTTACTGCTCAAGCATTAGAAATATCATGAAATAAATAAAACATGCTTTGAATGAAAGGAAAAATGCAACAATTGGGAATTTATGTTGAAAATAGTTGGCTAACTATCTAAATTATTCATCGAGAATTACCTACAAGAAATCCGAAGGCAGCGAAGTCCCGATGATATGGAGATTGGTTAGTAAAGAAAGGAGGCTGCAAGACGTCACTGCGAGCCGAAAATAGTCAAGTCGTGATGAAATAGGTATGAACGATGAAGAAATGAGGAAAGTAGCTTTTTTTCGTAGGGATTCGATGTTAAGAGTTTATGCTGCAGAATGGTAGAGAAATATAGTGATGAGAGGGAAGATAAAATGTATTGCCGCTTTAGTTTTTAGGTGTGGGTGCAATGTGATGAGACAGTTGGGGCATAAGCTGTTTATTAAAACCCTAAAACTAATTAATAGTAAATAGAATTTGAACGCTGTTAGATCTTGGAGTTAAATATGATTTTTGTTGTAGAATTTGTTTGATTTAAATTAGATACGAACAACTTGTGAATTTAGTTTCACAGTTTGACTATAAGGCGTTCAACGATAATGTTGGGTTAAAATTTAATTTTAATAAAAGTTGTTTATTATAATTCAAATAAAGATATACATTTGTGAAATGATTTTATATAAGAAGTGAAATTATATAAGTATGGTTCATAAATATAGTTTATAAATAAAAAGGATTTAAACTGAGAATTTGAGAATTTAAATCCCGGTGTTTTTGAAATTGTTTTTCAAAGTTTTGGGAAAAATAATAGCAGTATTATTTGAAAGTATTGATTAATTGAAATATTTTAAATTGATTTCATAGAAGATGGAAAGCACTAAATTCACTTCTATCGTTGGAAAATAATTCTAGGGATGACTACTGTATCATCGGTGTTCATTTTCGAGTTTCTAAATGGGGGAATGCTACCAAAGTAATTTGCCATAATGTGTTTGTTGGAAATGAATGAGTAATTTATTGGAAAGTATGAGGCATTAAATGCCTACATTGGAAAATGTGAGACATTGAATGCCTTGAGAAATGAATAGTCTCACATCTTAGAATAAAATTTACATTAGGTGTTTATGTACTAAGATGTACACTATTATAGTTACTATGAGACAAAGAGAGACATGAAACCATAGCCATCTTAGTAGATGGTGCAACGCACCACCCAACACGTGCAAGCCCGTGCCTGATCCCGCATCCGCGGGGTGTGCGAATGGGCGTTTGAGGCGTATTAGGGCACTTAGCACTTTGCAATTGGCAATTTGGCTTAGCTGTTCAGACTGGATAGTTTTTTATTTTTGTCCATTCAAACTCAAACTGTAACAAAACGGTTGCACCACTTGGTAAAGGGTCGCAACCTTTCCAAATGTCACAACCGTTCAAAACGAATAGGCACCTTCTCATTCCTTTATATAGGACGCGGCAGAACAGAATTCAACAACTTTTCATTATGTTGTAATCCTTCTCCCTCCAAACTCTGCTCTTAAATAATTCTCTTGAGTTCATCGATTCTCTGCAATTTGCAGAACAACATTGCAGAGTTTGATCTGTTTTATCCTGAGGAACAGTTGCTCTTCATCCTTCTGCACCATAGAGGCAGCAATAATGTTTCAAGGAAACAATTTTCACTGGACTTGGATAATCTAATCGGTATTATATCTATTGCATAATCTGTTTGTTGCACAGTTCCAATCGTAACATTTTTGCAACATAGTTTAAAAGTTTTGTAGTTGTAACAGTTTTGCAACGTAATCGTAACAGTTTCGTAACACTTTTGTAACGTTCTGATAACAATCTTGAAACATTATTTATTTATTGTTGGTTGTTTCTGTAGACGATAATGTCTCATGAATGTAATAATTTTGCACCAACGCAGACTGTGATTACTACTCAGTCTGCAACTGTGGTTCCAACGATGGCGCTGTCTCATGGAGAAAGGTTAGAAAAGTTCACAGGGACGGACTTCAAACGCTGGCAACAAAAGATGCTGTTCTATTTGACGACTTTGGGCCTTGCAAAGTTTCTAACAGAAGTTGCTCCCATAGTCGAAGAATTGGAACCCGATGCAACAAAAGTTGAAGCTTTGAATGTTTGGAAGATTTCTAATTTCATCTGCAAGAACTATATATTAAATGGATTCGACAACAACCTATACAATGTATACTGTACTACTCGAACTTCGAACTGAACGGCATTGGGTAAAAGGTACAGAACGAAGATGCGGGTATGAATAAATTCATAGTAGGAAAATTTCTTGACTTCAAAATGGATGCGAAAAATGTTATCAACCAGATTCAAAAGTTACAGGTCATCATCCACGAACTGCACGATGAAGGAATGACTCTAAGCGAATCCTTTCAGGTTGCCACTGCGATTGAAAAGCTTTCTTCATCACGGAAAGATTTCAAAAAATACCTTAAGCACAAGCGCAAGGAGATGCCAATATAGGAACTTGTAATTCGATTGAGGATTGAGAAAGATAACAGAAAATCTGAGAAAAAGACTTCGTATATCATTATTGCCAAGGAAAATGTAGTCGAGTCAAAGAAACCCAACAAAAGAAAACGTGAGCATGCTCCTAAGAAATTTCAGGGTTCATGCAATAATTGTGGAAAGAAAGGGCACAACTCCGCCGAATGTCGTGCACCCAAGAAAAAGAAATCAGAAGCAAACATGGCTGACATTTCAGAAGGCATATCTGGTATGGACTTATGTGCAGTAGTGTCTGAATGCAACCTTGTTGGTAACTCGAAGGAATGGTTTGTATACACAGGAGCCACACGGCACATATGTGCAAATAAGTGGATGTTTACCACCTACAAAACTGCTACTGAGTACGAACAACTTTTTATGGGTAATTCATCTGCATCAAAGGTCGAAGGCAAGGGAAATATTGTACTGAAAATGATTTCTGGAAAAGAACTAACTTTGGCATATGTTCTTCATGTTCTAGAGATCCGACAGAACCTGATTTCTGGATCACTGCTTAGCAAGCATGGCTTTAAACTCACCTTTGTGTCTGATAAGTTTGTGTTGTCAAAGAATGGACTGTATGTAGAAAGAGTATATGAGTGTGATGGTTTATTTAGAGCAAATGTAACCACTATTGTACCAAATAATGATATGAATAAAACTAAATCTTCTGCTTATATTGTTGACTATTTTAACATGTAGCAATCTAGATTAGGCCATGTAAATTTTGATACCTTGCAAAAATTGATTAATCTAGACTTTATACCAAAATGTAAAATAGATTTCAACTATAAATGTCAAGTTTGTGCAGAAGAAAAATTAACAAGAACCTCATTTCACCATGTTAAACGAGAAACTAAACCTCTAGACCTAATACACACAGATGTATGTGACTTGAAAATGTGTTAAACTAGAGGTAGCAAAAGGTATTTCATTACCTTCATTGATGATTATACAAGGTACTGTTATGTGTATCTTCTTAGAAGCAAGAAAACGAGGCATTTGACATGTTTAAACAATATAAAGCATAAGTTGAGAATCAACTCAACAAGAAAATAAAAGCTTTAAGAAGTGATAGAAGAGAAGAATATGAATTTCCCTTTGAGGATTTTTGCACCGAGCATGGTATTATACACCAAACTACAGCCCCATATTCACCTCAATCCAACGATATAGCCAAATGGAAAAATAAAACTTTAAAAGAAATGATGAATGCCTTACTAGTTAGTTTTGGCTTACAAGATAATTTCTGAGGAGAAGCTATTTTTTCTACAAATCACATTTTGAATAAGATGCCACGAAAGAAAACATGTAAATCTCCCCAGAACTTTAAAAAAATAGACCACCATCCTACAAATACTTAAAAGTGTGGGGGTGTCTTGCAAAAATGGAGGTACCTAAACCAAAGAAAGTCAAAATTGGACCCAGAAACAACTGATTGTGTATTCACTAGATATGCACAAAACAGTGCTGCTTATCGATTTTTGGTACACAAATCTGAAATTGATAATATTCATGTAAATACCATCATTGAGTCGAGAAATGCTAGATTTTTCGAACACGTATACCCTTTAAAATAGAGTACTGAAAATTATACTCAAAAGAGACCGATGGAAACTGA
This sequence comes from Allium fistulosum, assembly GCA_030737815.1. NCBI lineage: Eukaryota > Viridiplantae > Streptophyta > Magnoliopsida > Asparagales > Amaryllidaceae > Allium > Allium fistulosum. The sequence goes on along the minus strand of CM060901.1, from coordinate 1,544,563,766 downwards.
AATCTCCATTTCTCATGAGGATACTAAACAAAATATTGATAATGATCAACAAAACAGTGTGCTAGTCAACAGGTGGAGGAACCAAGGAGAAGCAAAAGATCAAGGACCTCAAAAACCTTTGGACTAGACTTCTACACATTTATGTTAGAAGATGAGTCATTAACATACAAACAAGCTATGCCCTCCGCTAATGCCCCTTACTGGAAGGAGACCATTAACAATGAGATCGAATCCATTATCGCAAACCATACATGAGAATTAGTTGATTTACCTTAAGGATGCAAGACCTTAGATAATAAATGGATATTTAAGAAGAAATTAAAACCTAATGGTTCAATAGACAAGTATAAAGCTCGACTTGTGGTTCAAGGATTCAGACAAAAAGAAGACCTAGACTATTTTGACACATACCCTCCAGTAACTAGAATAACATCAATAAGAATGTTAATAGCAATTGCGTCCATGTTTGATTTAGAAATACATCAAATGGATGTAAAGACGACATTTTTAAATGGTGAACTAGAAGAAGAAATATACGTGAAACAACCTGAAGGTTTCCTAAAAACTGGAAATGAAAGTAAGGTTTGTAAATTAAGAAAATCACTGTACAGACTTAAAAGCGCCTAAACAATGGCATGAAAAATTTAATGAAAATATGATACTAAGTGGATTTCATATAAAAGATTGTGATAAATGTGTCTATTCTAAACATACAAATATGAGAATCGCTGATGTGATACCTGGTGTAAAAATACATAAGACCAACCAAGGATATATGATGTCCCAATCACACTATATTGAGAAAATACTTGAAAAGTCTAAACAATACAATATAATATAATATCAGCAAAATCACCCATAGATTTGAACCAAAACTGGGTTTAAAATAGTGGTGATAGTATTTACCAACTTGAGTACTCTTATATACTAGGCAGCATTATGCACATAATGAACTGCACTAAACCTGATATAGCATATGCTGTAAGTAAACTCAGCGAAAATACAAGCAACCCAGGAAAGAATCACTAAAAAGCTATAATTTGAGCACTATGACACCTAAGGTATACATAAAGTTATGGACTACATTATGAAACGGTACCCATTTGTAATAGATGGATATTGTGATGCAAACTAGATAACTGGTTCAACAAATACAAAATCCACTAGTGGATATGTGTTTACCTTAGCTAGTGGGGCAATATCTTGGAGATCCTCTAAACAAACTTATATAGCAAGATCAACCATGAAATCAAAATTTATTGCCTTAGATAAAGCCGTAGAAGAAGCGGATTGGCTTCGAGGTTTTTTAGAAGGTATTCTGAATTAGGAAAAACCTGTACCTCTAATAAGCATACATTGTGATAGCCAATCATCTATTGGAAAGGCCGATAGTAAGCTTTACAATGGCAAGTTCTAGACATATTCGTCATAGACATAAAACTATTAGACAACTTTTCTCCATTGGGTTATCACAATTGACTATGTAAGATCAAATGGTAACATTGCGGATCTACTAACAAAAGGTTTACCTAGAGAGAAGGTTAATATCTTATCAATGGGAATGGGATTAAGGCCCACAAAATAAAAAGTTTCTTCAAACAAAAACCACACCCAGATGATTGGAGATCTTAAGATCTAGGTTCATATGGACAACTAAGTTTAGATAAACTTGATAGCACTGTAAATATTTAAAACATTCCTATGATAAGTCAGTGCACTACTCGTTGAAGAATAGGATAAGCTTTGAAACTTTTAGTGATGCCTGTACTTGGTCTTGGTAAGATAACAAGTGTTAAGAAACACCTACGTGAGTGCAAAGGCGCCGCTTCAAGGAGAAATGAAAGGCCAAATTCACCAAGCACTCATGAGACCAAGCTGGTGTTCATGGCAAAAAACAAACATAAACAGAGAACCAAGGAAGATAAGAAACATTTATCATGTGTTATCTATCTAAATTTACACAAAAAGGCTTACAGTTCAAAGACAATCTAAGTCATCTAATTTGCCAATAAGTCAAAAAGATAAAACACTAGGAAAGTTCAAAGCCTGTGTGCTACTTTAACCGATACGATAAAAGGTTTTGTAAAATTAAGAACAAGTAAGCAATTACTCATTCATGTGGGAGATTGTTGGAAATGAATGAGTAATTTATTGGAAAGTGGGAGGCATCAAATGCATACATTGGGAAATATGAGGCATTGAATGCCTTGGAAAATGAATAGTCACACATCTTAGAATAAAATATACATTGTGTGTTTATATACTAAGATTTGAACACTATTATAGTTACTATGAGACAAAGAGAGACATGAAAGCATAGCCATCTGAGCGGGTGGTGCAACAGACCACTCCGCACGCGCATGTCTGCGCCCGTGCCCGAACCAGAACCCAAACCTGCACCCGCATCCGCGGGGCGCGCGAATGGACATTTGAGGCATATTAGAGGTAGTTAGCACTTTGAAGTTGGCTTGGCTGTTTAGACCGGACAATTTTTTATTTTTATTCATTCAAACTCAAACGGTGATAAAATGGTCGCACCGCTTGGCAAAGGGTTGCAACGTTTCAACCATTAAAAACGAATAGGCACCTTCCTATGCCTATATATAGGACATGGAAGAATAGAATTCAACAACTTTTCATTCTGTTCTAATCCTTCTCCCTCCAAACTCTATTCTTAAATATTTCTCTTGAGTTTGTTGATTCTCTACGATTTGCAATGCAGCATTGCAGAGCTTGGTTCGTTTTATCTTGGGGAACAATTGCTCTTCATCCTTTTGTGCCATAGAGGTAGCAAAATTGTTTAAAAGAAACAGTTTTCACTAGACTCGGACAATCTAATCGGTATTATATCTATTGCATAATCTGTTTGTTGTACAGTTCCAATCGTAACAGTTTTGCAACATAGTTGTAATAGTTGTATAATTGTAACAGTTTTGTAGTTGTAACAGTTTTGCAACATAATCGTAATAGTTTTGCAACATAGTTGTAACAGTTCTGTAGTTGTAACAGTTTGGCCATGTAATCGTAACAGTTTCGTAATACTTTTGTAACGTTCTATTAACAGTGTTTTGGTAAAATAGATTTTGGTTTAATCCCAAAAGTATGATTTGATATGTAAAAGGTTATAAGTATATATTATTATTTCAAATAGAGTTGAAATAAAACCCGAATGTTTAATTTTGAAGTTTTCAGTTAAGTTATTATATAGGCGCATATATCTTATGCATGGGGATGGTTTGGTTTGTGCATCTCATTATGATATGTTATTTGATATTTTCATTTGTTGAAATGAAATGGAATTTTCGATGATTTTGGACAGTCGAAAACTTCCAAATTAGCTGAGAAATTGAAGCAAAGTGTTTTTTGTGAAAATATAAGATAATGAGCTTTTGTAACTTATAAATTTGAGGAGATTATAAGTTAAAACAAGTTTGAATTTGTTAAACATCCTGGTTAAGTAAAACAAATCAGATATTGTATGTATACTCTTATGATGTAAAAGAGTATTATACGAATATGAACTTAAGTTTTAAATTGTTGATAAACATAAGTTGTGTTTTATAATATGTTTATAGACTTAAGTATGGAATGGTTTTAAAACAAATGATTTTAGTATCAAAGGAAATGTACCATAAGTAAAAATGAATGTGATTTAAAATGAAAAGTAATTGGTATTGTTAAAAAACCAATGGAATAAATATGTAAGTTGTATGTAGATCATTTTATACACATAACTGTTCTTGATCCAGATTCCAGCACAATATTTCGATGTAATCCACACCAATCCGAACAAGGATTTTTCACTAGATTCATGTCGACGAACACTTGACATAGATTTTTGATATGATTTTGAAGTTTTTAATAATAGTATATAGCTATGTAAGTAGAGCAGAGGTTTTTAATCAAGGAACATGAGCAGAGTCCGCGTTAGGAAAGTCGAATGAGCAATACTTGTTCGGAAGTAAAATTGTGTGATCGAACGAGTGATCGGATTTGATATTGCATACGGATGACATATGTAAATCGTACGGGCTCTAGTTTATTTGTATGCTTTTGACATTAGAAAGACAAGTTATATGGTTTGATGGCATTTGTAAGTGAGATTCAGGTATCTGTAAGTAAAGGCTAGCTTGATGCTTTTAGTTTCATGAGTAGAGTTTGATTGCTCAACAAAGTGGTATGTGTTTATTGCTTAACGAGTGTGTTTGCTGTGTGTATGTCCATGGTTTTAAATCTCCTATATATCGCCCGAGATCTCCTCCGAGATCTCCTTTTCACACTTAAACGAGACGAGACATCAAATCACCTCCATATCTCCCTCGACACTCATCTCGTCCGAGATATTCAAATCTCACCCGAAATATGGATCAAAATCTCAATCCGAGATCTCACCCGAAATTATACATTTTTCTTATTTTCCATAATATTTTTTATTTTCATATTGATTCAAAAGAAACTACTCAATCCAATTATAATTTACCAACTCCTTGAACATATTCTTTACTTTTTATCTTAACGAGTCATAGCGAAAGGTTTCACTTCTTTATTATGTTCAAATAAAAGGATATTATTCAATCATTACCAAATCAATTAAGTTAATTAAGTGAAGAGAATTGTTTACTGAAGTTTGGAGGCGTGCGGCGTGGTATTGGAAATAGTGACCTGTACAAGTCAAGGAGGAGGGTTGTCGGTCGCGGGTTGTTGGGGAGGATCGAGTTGCACGTGGTAGTGTGGGTTGGAGAGAGAAGGAGTGGAGGAGTTTGTCGAAGCGGTCATTAGTCGATTTCGCTGAGTGTGGGAAGAGGAGCGGTGTGCGTGCACAACTTGGAAATGGTCGATTTCATTGAGGGTGTGATTAGTGACAGGGAAGAAGAGTTTGTGATGGTGATTAAGTTAAGTAATTAATGTATTTTATTATATTTTTAAACTCAAAATTTTATAAAATCGATAACTTCTTCATACGAGGTCCAATCGAGGCGCGGTCTTTTGCATTGCGTTCGTAATAGGGATATAAACGCGTTGGAACTGGTTCGTCAAGTTTAGAGCAAGTGCAATTTTGAGCTAAATCGAACACCGTGATTTTAGATCAAATTGGAATGTTTAAGCATCCGCTGAAATTTTGGTGAGTTAACTCACCTCTAACTGAATACTATAATGATATAAAGTAGATATAAATTACTGTTTTTGTATTTGAATGATTTTTTTGGTTTGGTTTGATTGAATTTCTACTTTGAAAAGCGAATGACGTTTAAAATGAAATACATGGAAAATGCAATGACCCAGATTTTTAGCGTATGTTAATAAGGTGATTAACTAATCTAAAATTATTGGGATATTAATTTTGATCGGTCGAATAAATAACTTTCTGATGTTAAAAATACCTGAATCTATATATTGATTAAAAACTATATTAAATATTGAATTTTTAAATCTTTGGATATGATAAATTTTATAGAAATATATAGAAGTTATGAAGTTTCAATATATATAAGTATATATGTATATATGCCCATATGAAGTAGTGTTATGTAAAATAGTGGATAAGTATATATGAAGTAAATATATATATATATATATATAGGAATGTATAAATGTAAATATGATAAAATGAATAAAAACATACACACACACATAAGTTAAGATGTATATAGTATTTGTAAATATGGAAATGTATAAATATATATATGATGACAAATACAAATGCATATGGAAATCTCTATATATATATATTTAAATTGTGCATATCTAATGTATAAAATAAATATGTACAAATGCTAGTATAATAGGATAAAAATACATATGCATAACTATATATATATACATATAAATATATATATAGAAGGAGACATCATCATGACCAAATTTAAAATTCAAGTCACACACAAATCAATATCAGCTCAAGCCATAAAATCAAATCATCTTTTGAAATCAATTCAGCCTTTTTATCAAATCAAAAGGAAATAAATTAATAAAAAATCAATAAAGTGGGAAACTATACAAATGCCTCAGCTTCCACTGTACACTTTCACTTTATATATAGATATACAAGTCACTGCCTTGTTGTCTTCAAAATTGAACATCCTCACCAACAAATAAAGAGAGAGAAAAGAATATATGTAACAAAGAGCTGCCATTAAAAGTATGATCAAAGCTTAAAGCTATGAGCAGAAGAGCAAGAAATTTAACGGTAGTGCATATATCTTTAACGGTGAGTAAACCATTAAAAAAATTCATTTGTGTATATATATGTATAACTAAAATATATGGATGAATCTTGCAATGTAGTAAACACACATGCATCTGTGGGATGTACGTAGCTTTGCTTAGGTAGGTTAGACATGATAGGTACCTGTAATCCAACAACACTGTTTTTCTTCCTAAAGCTCCTCTGTTCCATTTTTTAAAATACAGTTTTAAAACCTCTAACTTCAAAAGTGGATAGCTCATCATCCTTTTCTTATTAAACTTCGATTTCAAAAACAAAGTTGTAAATCTCTGAGCTTACGACATTTTAAAATTTATTTCATTATTTCTCGTCAAGCATGGAGTGGAAACTTATTTAAACAGTGGTTGAGTCAGGTTTTTGGCGAAAACAAGTTATCATCTTTTAGGTAATGAATTATATAGTCGAGTTCGACATCGAAAATGATGATTTTTAAGGGTGGTATGATGATTCCTAGCTATGTATGGTGGGAGGTAGGTCGAGTTGATCGGATTTGGGCGTGTTGTCAAATTCCGGCGGCCTAGGCTATTATGTGGCATGGGGTTCATCCTGAAGGAGGTTTGAGTGGAAGCGTATCGGAGAAAAATGGTAGGGGAATTTTTAAGTGATCGTTTTGGCCGGCCGTGGGCGAACTAGGGTTAGAGGCGTGTTTTTTTGTGTTTCGGTTAGGGAGCAAATGACGATGTGGAGGAGGCGAGTGAGATGTGCGATAGAGGGGGAGAAGATGGGGTAGGTCGTGGCGAACGTAGTGGTGAAGTTTTGGGGTATACTGTGGTGGGGGTGGCGTAGGGAGGCAGAGGTGGTGGCTCGACTCTGTTCATGGTTTAGGTAGTAGTTCGAAAATTCAAACTGGGCTTGGATGGCGTGTTTCTGGTAGGTCATTGGCACGCGGGGGTGCTAAGCGACTTATGGAGATGGTCAGCGGTAAGGCTTCGATCATCAGCAATCGGTGTACGTGCACGATGGTGTGCATGCTATTGTCAGTGGGAAGTACTGGAAGAAAAAAAGAACAGGAGGGAAGGGAGAAGATTGGAAGTTATGCTGTGACCCTCTTCGCCTTTTTGGGCCGAGTCGTTATACTGTGGGCTAGTTGTTATAAAAAAAAGCATAAGTGTTTTAGTAATGGTTAAATTTTTGAATGTTAATAACCCTTCAAATTTTTTTAAAACATAGTTTTTCTCATTAACAAAATTTTCCAGTGGATATGAAGTCCTTGTGTTGTGACCCTCTCGGCTAACTTTACAATTTAAACTAAATTTATTAACTAATATGGAACTTAATAAATTTAGTAATTAAAGTGAAATATTAAAAATAAAACTTATTTGATTAAATCATAAGTAAATAAATAAGAAATTAGATCCTAAATTGTTTAAACTTATGATAATTAATAAAATTTATTATTGGCTGGATTAATAATTGGAGTTAACCAAAAATAAATTGTTTTATAATTTCTTAAATTATAAGTACATTTGGATCAAAAATACAAGTAGATTCAGTAATGAAAATTTATTAATTCTGATTTGTAAATTGTTAAATATTAGTATTAAGCATTAAATTAGTTAAGGATCTATGTTTTAGTTATTCTCCAATTATTCTTGTCTGTGCCACCAAGTGATCAAAACGAGTAAAAATAATTAAATTAATATGATGATACATTTTATTTGAAATAAAAATCTATAATAAATTCCCATATTTGAATATTGTCACCCTAAATATAAATTGTTTATTTTAAACAATTTATCCTTTTAATTTATCTCTTGGATTCGAAGAGACTGGGGCCGGATATTCGTGTTATCTGGAACCACTTCGAATAGAAAATCACTACAAACCCTTTCGGTTTGATTATAAAGTTTAATAGACTGGAACTGGATAAATTTCATAAATTTAACCATTTTGAATAAGTAATTGTACTTGGACACTATTGCAAATCGACGGATTTCTGTAAAGATGTTGATTATAATAAGATAAAAAACTCGTCGTGTTCGTACGAATTACCTTGGGTTCAAAGATTTTTATAACTTAAGTATTTCAAATTTAAGTGGGTTTACTCACGTTGGTTTCCAGCCTGACTTGGGTGTTACTTTATTGTAATGCTCGGGTCAGACCGAGTATTACAGTTTTCAGGTTAGGATGCTTTGGAGCTCAGAAGACGAGTCGGATGGCGGAGACGTATTTGACTGTATTCCGCTGTGTACTATAGGCTGTGTAGACAGCAGTCGAGGACAAGTTATTATAACTGTCCAGATTTGTTGTACTCTGATAACTTGTATGTATGATAACAATTACATCTTTTCTTTGTATAAAATGCTGTTATTTTATATTATATTTTGTTCCGCTGCGATTGTGAGATTCTATGTTGTTATGTCTGTTTTCTTTTTTCTATCTCTTTTTATTAAAACCCTAACAAACTGGTATTTTCAGCACTCGACTGCTCGGCACTCCATACTGTGGACGTATTAGTGTCGATTTTCGGTGGTCGAAAATTGCCCGGTCGTTACAGAAATTGGTAGAGAAATATGAATTTCTCGCTATTGTGATTTTAAATTTTAGTTATATACTTATTGTATAAATCATTAAACGCTAAAATTAGTGGTTGGTCATATTGGATATGACATTGATATATGTTAAAAGTTGAATATTTTAGTGAAAAGGTAGCAGTAGCATTGGTTAAGTACTATGGTAGCTATTTGTCTCATTATAGTATTTTGATATACTTGAAAGTCTACGGGGTGGATCGTGTAGTGTATATGCAAGTATATGTGACAAAATATATGATGCAACTAAAATAATATTAATCTAAGTAAATATAGAATAAGCACACTAGGATTTTATACTGGTTCGGATCTCCCATCCTACGTCCAGTCCCGAAGCTCCCCTTCGGAATTCGACTATCAAAAACTCTCGCTTCGCCCGGAGGAATATGCTTGGTTACAATGAGTTGTTCTTGTCAAATATGTGTTCTAATATAACACGGATATTCACTAATTAGTACAATTGCTTCCAATATATTTCTAAGGAATATTGTCTATGAAGAACTGAGTATATTGAAGAGTGAATACAAGTAAAGATTGCTAGAGTGCAGAGATCAAGAATATAGAAATATAGAGCTAGAAAACGTAAGTAAGTGAAGTGAGTTTCTCTTGATTCTTGATGATATATATAGTTGTAGATAGGTATCTTGAGTAGTTACATCCATTAATGAATGCTCTATGGTTGCTTCTGTTGATGATGAAGAGTTGCGGCGAAGAGAAGCGAAGATGTACATTCGTATGTGGCAGTTGAAGTTCATTTCTGAAGTTCGAGTTTGAATTCAGACGTTTGGTATTTGTATCAGACGTCTGATACTATATATTTATTGAATATAGTATAAGATCAGACGTCTAAGTGCTATTACCATATGTATGGTGTAGTCTGTTTGTAGTTCCAGAGAACAGTTTTAGATGTCTGGCTTGTGCACCCAGATGTTTGATATAGTGCATATCAGTTTTTGTGCATCTTTTCTTTTGCTTCTTTGTACCTATCGACTTGTAGTCTCTTGTAGTGTCCTTTGAGCCTCGTTCTTGTCTTTCTAGTGATGTTGTTATAGCAAGTACCTATATATATAAATATATATGTATATTCGATTTCCATTGTATAGTTGTTGTCATCGAAACCATAGATTGAATTTCCTAACATTCTCCCCCTTTTTGATGATGACAACTATACAATGTACTTAGATATAATTTTTATAATTCTCCCCCTGAATATGTGCTTACCATTATTTCTCCCCCTTTGGCATTATCAAAAAGTATGAATATCTATTTATTAGATAACATGTATACATTATCAATCTCTAATTTTTACCAATCACTGGAAGGTTATATCAATTATAATTACGCAGAAGTATCGAACCAAAAAAGCACTTTTTCATAATCATTAAACACAGTAATTACATGAGTAGATTTTTGATTACAATACAAAATATGAAGCCTATAAAAGTATATAAGGATCTTTGGGGGAACCTTTGGCTTGATCATCTCCTACATCTTCATTCTTGGAAGAACCAGCGTGTGTTGTAGGAGATTTTAGAGTATGTTCTAGAGGTTCGTTTTCCTCTTCAATAAGTTTAGAATGTTTTGAAGGAGGAGGAGAAGGCGTTGGAGTTGACCAATCTTCCGAAGGTGGTGTAGGACCACGAACTCGTTGAAGAACCTCTTTTAGAACAGATAATGTAGTTGAAAGCGACATTTCAACTGTGGCTAGGCGAGAAGCAAATGTTGTTTCAAAGCTACCGATACGTTTAGCCAATATTTTTTGATTTCTTGATAAAATGAGTTGATTTTGGAGAGTTAAGTCTCGAATACTTTCATTTGGATTAGTCTCAGTGCGAGTCTCCAAAATGTCATCTTGGAAAGAATAATCAAAAGGTGCAGGAGGAGGAGGAGTATGCTCGCGATGTTGCTCTACCTCTTGTGATGGTTCATGTTGTTGTTGGGGTGGAGGGATAGCTTGGCTATCTTGTAGACGACGTTGCATCCATTCTTCAAATGACATAAAATCTGGAGGATTTTCCGGTAAGTGCATAAGAGAGAAGAATTTTATGGAGGCGTACTTGGGAGATATCTCTTCAAAAGTTGATAAGTATGAAGGAATGTTGTGAGCTCGCAGAAGATGCATTATGTAGGTAGGGTAGATGATTGATGGGCGTGATCGAGTCCAATAATGTTTGAGCTCGTCAAATATGAATTTCGCCCAATTAACCCTTGTTCCACTAAAGATAGCATACAGAGCTTTGTGCTCTAACTCTGTTATTTGCTCATGGCTACCAAGGCGAGGAATGATTGTGTTGATAATCATCCTAGTGAGAAGTATCGCCTTAGGTCGTAAGAATTTGGAAGCAAATTTTGGCATATCATCTTCCCAAATTTGATGAGTAATATTATCCCTTGGTTTGAAGCGCATATCCGGAATGTTATACAAATCTTCGCCGGAGTCCGAACAACCTAGAGTACGGCCTATAATTCCCGTAGTAAGTCGAATAGTGTTGCCGTAAACACTTGACCAAAGCCAATTATCATCATTTTCGGTATTCCAAACGGCAGTGCTATCTAGATTAGCATAGAAAAGGAATATCGCAAGCTGGACGATTTGGATATTATTTGAATTGAAGGAAATCAACTGATGTAACCCTGTATTTTCACATGTCTCATCCAAATCATACATAGGAAATTTGAGCAAATTATAGAAAGGACCTGTATGTAGCTTCTTCTTCAGAATGTCTTCATATCTTTTGATTGAATGAGGTACTCGATTCATCCATCTCTCAATTTGATCGTCAGAGCACAGTTGCGGGTTGGATGAAGTAGCTTGGTCTTGCTTGCGTTTAGAAATTTTAAGGTTTTTAGTTTTGGGTGCCATGAGATTCAAGCGATTTTGAGGAGAAATTGGTTTTGAGAATTAGGTATTTGAAATTGGGAGATAAACGAAATGAAATGTGAGTGAGAAATGTGAAAAAATTAGTCGTTGTAAGATTATTTAAGAGTGTCGACTGAATTTCAGACGTTTGGGATTTGATTCAGACGTCTGATTTAACCATAATCTGAAGACAGTAAATATGTTCAGACGTCTGGTTGTTGGTGGTAGACGTCTGGGAAAGGTAGAGTTGTAAATTTCGAAAGACAGAGAGTTTTGTCAAACGTCTGGATGTAGAATCAGACGTCTAAAATTGGCCTTGTTGTTATGTTCAGACGTCTAGTAACAATTTTAAGACGTCTGAAATAGATTGTTTGTGTATTTTTATGAGGCTGAAACAATTTTCAGATGTCTGGTTGGTTATTTTAGACGTCTGATACATGCACAGAGTTGAAAAATTGTGTGATACAAGGGTGTCAGACGCCTGATGGCATTGTTCAGACGTCTGAAATATCTAGTTTGTCTTAAAATAGCCTTATTTTAAAGGGTGTTGCTTAATTATCGAGAGATTGATTTTGGTGGAACATAATATTATTATTTGTGAAAAAAGAATACAAATATAATTAGATAAAAATATAATGAGAATAAGCAAATTTATTTAGATGAAGATGGAGCATTGCGATCTTCAGATTTGCTATCCTTCCACGGCTTGAGTGGAGACCAAATATTTCCACGTTCGTTGGTTCTTGGGGAACCAAAGAATTGCCTAGGTGGAGGATCCCAAGGTGTTCGATAAGAGGCAGAAGGATCCATAGGATTGCAAGGAATCGGAAGTGGTTCATGTACATCCTTCTTTCGTGAATTGCAAAATTTAATCGCTACTTGCTCCAAAAAACTTAGTCGTCATGCAATGACTTTTTGTTCGAAGTATAGTTCTCATTGTAAATCCATTTGTTACTTTTGATAATGATGTATATCATCGATTTTCTCCTTGGTGTTAGGAGATCCAAATAGTGATCGTTTGGATCGTTTTTTGTCGGGAGTGAATCCCGTGTGGTAGGAGGACCACTTATAGGTCGGTTCTTGACCTGGTGTAGGAGTAAGAAGTCGATGAGGGGTATCTGCTAAACTATCCGAGGTTGGTGTTGAAAAAGAGAGGTGAGAGTTGTCAGAAGACATGTTTTTGTTTTGCTTTTGTTTATTTTAAAAGGAACCAATATAAAATCTGTATTTTATTTGTAACAGTAGGAGCTATTTATTCATGTTGTAAAAAGTTATAAATAGTTATTTTCAGTAAACAAACATTCTAAAAAATTGTTGGTTAGTGTTACAAGATTTTGTTTGTGAATTAAAACTTTTTTAACCAAAAATAGAATAAACAAAACTTTGAATTAGCTGATAAGATCATTAAGAGAACATATTCCTAAATCGCGTCGTAGTTTAACAAACGTTTGTTCATTTATTGGTTTTGTGAAAATATCTGCTATTTGATTCTCAGTATTTACGTATTCTAATGTAATAATTCCTTTTTCTACATTGTCGCGTAAAAAGTGATGTCGTATATCTATGTGTTTAGTACGTGAGTGATTTACAGGGTTTTTCGATAAATGTATTGCACTTGTATTGTCGCAATATATTGGTGATTTATCGATAACTTTTCCGAAATCCTTAAGCGTTTGTTGCATGTATATCACTTGTGCACATGCTAAGGCCGCTGAAATATATTCAGCTTCACAAGTGGATAAAGAGACACGGTTTTGCTTTTTGCTAAACCATGAAACCAACGATTGTGCAATAAAATGACACGTTCCGCTAGTACTCTTACGATCTGTTTTACATCCACCGAAATTCGCGTCGCTATATGAAACAAGTTCAAATGATGATCCTTTAGGGTAAAACAAACCGTAATCTCTAGTACTAGATAGATATCGTAAGATACGTTTAACAGCTCTTTGGTGAGACTCTTTTGGGTTTTGCTTGAAATCGGGCACAAAGACATACGCTCATCATAATGTCGGGTCGACTAGCCGTCAAATATAGTAAGGAGCCAATCATACTACAATATAATTTTTCATCAAAATATTTTCCATTATCATCTTTTTCTAAGTGAACACTAGTACTCATTGGTGTTGGTTTGCTTAAGGTTTTATCTATTCAAAAGCGACGTAACAAATCGTTACAATATTTTTCTTGATGTATAAAAATACCATTTTCAAGTTGTTTTATTTGTAAACCTAAAAAGAAATTTAATTCACCCATGTGAGACATTTCAAATTCACTTTTCATAATATTTGAAAATTGAGAACAAAGATTTTCGTTAGTTGAACCAAAAATAATATCGTCTACGTAAATTTGTACAACTAAGATGTCGTTATTTTCTCGTTTAATAAATAAAATCGTATCTATTTTACCTATTTTAAACCCAGAAGCAATTAAATGATTCTTAAGACATTCGTACCAGGCACGGGGGGCTTGCTTTAAACCATATAGAGCTTTGTGCAATTTAAAAACATGATCGGGATATTTTTCATGAACAAATAATGGAGGTTGTTCAACATATACGTTTTCTTTAATAAAACCATTTAAAAAAGCACTTTTGGCGTCCATTTGAAATAATTTAAAATTGTGATGACTTGCAAAAGCAAGTAATGTACGTATGTCTTCGAGTCTTGCTACTGAAGCAAAAGTTTCGTCACAGTCGATACCTTCTTCTTGATTATAACCATGAGCGACTAAACGTGCTTTATTCCTAACTATATTTCTGTTTTCATCTGATTTGTTTTTAAATACCCATTTTGTTCCAATAACTGATTGATTTTCTAGTCTTGGTACTAATTCCCAAACATTATTACGTTCAAATTGATTTAATTCTTCTTGCATGGCTATTATCCAAAAATCATCGTTCGAAGCTTCTTTATAATTCTTTGGTTCAAAAGTTGACACAAATGCAATATGACTTATTTGGTTAAATTGTTTTCTAGTTACTCTGGAATTAAGATCCCCAATAATATTATCTTTTGGATGGTCTTTTATAATTCTAGGGGGTGACACTAGAGTATTATTTTGTACATTTGTCTCGTTATTAGATGAGTTTGTTGTATTTTTTATAGGAATAATTTCTTCATCGTCATTAGTATGATTGTTAAGGAAATTTTCATCAAATGAAACATGTAAACTTTCTTCAATTATGTTAGTACGTTTATTGAAAATTCTATATGCCTTGCTACGATCTGAATATCCAACAAAGATTCCTTCATCGGCCTTCGGGTCGAATTTTCCTAAATTATCTTTTGTATTTAATACAAAAATTTTGATCCGAAAGTTTTAAAGAATTATACTTTAGGTTTTCTTCCAAAAAATATTTCGAAGCAAGTATGTTTAGTCATAGGTCGTATGGTTACTCGATTCAAAACATAACAAGCCGTAGCAATAGCTTCAGCCCAAAAATGTTTTGGTAAACCACTACTATTTAATAATGTTCGTGCACATTCTTGTAACCTACGATTTTTTCTTTCTACTACACCATTTTGTTATGGTGTGCGGGGAAAAGAGAAATTATGACTTATGCCCTTTTTATTACAAAAATTAGTAAAAATATCATTTTCGAATTCTCCACCGTGATCACTTCGAATATTCTTAATTTTCAAATCCATTTGAGTTTTAATTTTTTTAGCAAAAATTTTAAACATACCAAAAGTGTCAGTTTTATGTTTTAAAAATAAGGTCCATGTATATCTTGAAAAATCATCAACTATTATGAAAACATATTTGTTGTGATTTATAGATCGAACTTGAGTTGGACCAAATAAATCTAAATGTAATAATTCTAACGGTTGTTTTGTAGAAATATTATTTTTAGATTTAAAAGAGCTTTTCTTTAGTTTACCGATTTGACAAGCGTCACATTAATTTTCTACTTTATAATTTATTTTAGGTAAACCTCTAACTAGCTCATATTTTGCTAACTTATTAATATATTTAAAATTAATATGACAGAATCGTTTATGCCATAACCATGGATCGTCATGTTTGGCGGTTAAACATAAGTTTGAATTTCAATTTATATTCATATTTAAGACATAAATATTTTTGTTTCTAAAACCCTCAAAGGTAAGTTGTTTATTATTATCGAAAATATTACATCTATCTTTTTCAAAATTGATTTGAAAACCTTTATCGCATAATTGACTAATGCTAAGTAGGTTGTGTTTTAAATTTTCTACTAACAAAACATTTGTAATAATAGGAGAGTTAGAAATACCAGAGTTGGTGACATGACTTCTCCGATGCTAACGACACATCCTTTTGAGTTATCTCCAAAAGTTACTGTTCCACCATCGATATATATTATATTTGATAACATTTTTGCATTTCCGGTCATATGCTTGGAGCATCCACTATCAAGTATCCATTTTTCCTTATTTTTTATTTTGGGTACCTGCAAGATAAAAATGATTTAATTGGTACCCATATACTTTGTTAGAGTCCTAGATGTTAGGAGGAGTAGGTAGCCATACCCAAGAAGGTTTGATACCTTTATGAATATAATTTTTATTATAGACTATGTTATCTAGGAAATTATTAATATGTTTTTGTCTAATCAATTTATTATTTGTCTTAGGAATCCAAATTTTTATATTTTTGGTATTCGCATTAGACTTAGGTGATCTTTTAGTCTTTTGATAAATAAAACTATATTTCTTAATATTATTCCCTTTTTTTTAGGAATATTTTTAAATCCTATTCCATTTCTATTTCCTGAAGGTTTTGAAGTTTTGATAAGATTTTCCAAATCTTGTTTTCCTTTATTAAATTTTGAAACATTATTTGTAATTTTATCTAATTTTTCTTTTAATTCAAAATTTTCAATTTTCAGTATTTCTATATTACTTTTCAAGTTGATATTTTCTTTTAAAAAGATATCCTTTTCTAGTTTAACTTTTTTAAAATTGATAGATATAGTATCATATTCAACCAAACTACTTTTAATTTTTTCTTGAGATAATTCTAGTTCCTCCTCTAAAATAATATTTTCATCTTTTAACATTCCTATTTCAAGTTCTAATCGATTTATTTTGGCTATGTGTTCTTTATTCAATTTTTTAATTTGTCTAAATTTATCATCTAATTCCATGCTAAGCTCTAATAATTCATCATAGCTAAGTTCAGAACATACCTCATCAGTTTGTGCCATAAAACATACATTAGCTTGTTCTCCGTCATTATCGCTGTCACTATCTGATGATGATGAAGAATCTGAGTCATCCCATGTTACTTTGAAAGCTTTCTTCTTTTTGAATTTTTCAAATTTTTTCTTCTTTTATCATTGTTGAGCTTGGGACAATCTTTCTTCATATGTCCAAATTGATCACATTCATAGCATTTGATTGATGTTTGATTTGTTGAGCTTGATTTTCCTCCTTTCTGAAATTTGGTCATTTTCCTAAACTTCTTGAATTTGTTGTAATTTTTGACAATAAATACGATTTCCTCTTCGTCTAAGTCGGAGTCTTCATTTGTTGCTGGGAATGCTATGTTTTTCTTCTCCGAATTTTGTTCTTTTCTTGCCTGCAAATTAGCTTCATAGGACATTAAATTTCCTATCAATTCTTTAACTAAGAGTGTTGAGAGGTCATTAGCTTCTTCTATAGCTAATACTTTTCTTTCCCACTCTGGAGTTAAAGAATTGAGTATTCTAGATACTAAGTCAAAATTTATGAATTTAACTCCTAGTGCCACTAAATTGTGTTGAATAGTTTGGAATCTAGAGTACATGTCCACTATAGATTCATTTTGTTTCATTTTAAATGAAGAGAATTGATTTTGCAAAATTGAGATCTTAGTTTGTTTAACTTTGTTCGTGCCTTCGTGTGTAACTTGTAAGGTACGCCAAATATCATATGCAGTGTTACATAACATGACACGTGAAAATTAATTCTTATCTAATGAACAAAATAAAACATTCATAGATTTGTCATTATTAGAAGCTACGGTTTTTTGTGCATCATTCCATGTGTTCATAGCAGTCTTAGGTGCTTCATATTTATTTTGAGTGGCTGACCAAATTTCTAATCCATTAGCTTCCATAAAAATTCTCATACGTGTTGACCAATATGCATAATTAGAACCATTAAAAAGTGGGGGACGTGTTGTGGATTGTTCTTCTTGAAAAATACTTGCCATATTAAAGTGATTCAAATACACGTTACTGTACTTTGATCAAACCTTGCTCTGATACCAATTGAAAGTCTACGGGGTGGATCGTGTAGTGTATATGCAAGTATATGTGACAAAATATATGATGCAACTAAAATAATATTAATCTAAGTAAATATAGAATAAGCACACCGGGATTTTATACTGGTTCGGACCTCCCATCCTATGTCCAGTCCCGAAGCTCCCCTTTGGAATTCGACTATCAAAAACCCTCGTTTCGCCCGGAGGAATAGGCTTGGTTACAATGGGTTGTTCTTGTCAAATATGTGTTCTAATATAACACGGATGTTGACTAATTAGTACAATTGCTTCCAATATATTTCTAAGGAATATTGTCTATGAAAAACTGAGTATATGGAAGAGTGAATACAAATAAAGATTGCTAGAGTGCAGATATCAAGAATATAGATTTAGAAAGTGTAAGTAGGTGAAGTGAGTTTCTCTTGATTCTTGATGTTATATATAGTTGTAGATAGGTATCTTGAGTAGTTACATCCATTAATGAATGCTCTATAGTTGCTTCTGTTGATGATGAAGAGTTGCGGTGAAGAGAAGCGAAGATGTCCATTCGTATGTGGCAGTTGAAGTTCATTTCTAAAGTTCGAGTTTGAATTCAGACGTCTGGTATTTGTATCAGACGTCTGATGCTATATATTTTTTGAATATAGTAGAAGATCAGAAGTCCGAGTGCTATTACCAAACGTCTGGTGTAGTCTGTTTGTAGTTCCAGAGAATAGTTTCAGACGTCTGGCTTGTGCACCCAAACATCTGATATGGTGCATATCAGTTTTTATGCATCTTTTCTTTTGCTTTTTTGTACCTATCGACTTGTAGTCTCTTGTAGTGTCCTTTGAGCCTCGATCTTGTCTTTCTAGTGATGTTGTTCTAGCAAGTACCTATATATATAAATATATATGTTTATTCGATTTCCATTGTATAGTTGTTGTCATCGAAACCATAGATTGAATTTCCTAACAATACTATTATTTGTTGTTTTTATTCAAAAAATATTTTTTGATTTAGAGAATGATTTTAAATGTGATTTTTGAAAATTTCTATAGTATTTTATTTAAAATGGGGTTTGAACTTCTCTATTTTACTTCAACATTTTTATTAGTATTTTCTAAACATACATGAAAATGTTTTAAATGTATTTTGAGAAGTATTTATTTTATAGAAAAGTTAATATAATAACATATGCTTATTTTAAAGGAAAATAAAGGGGAATGTACCTTTTATAGGAAAGCAATTTTATTTTTAAAAGAAGATAGAAATATTTTGAAATAAATATATGGGAAACATTTTATATAAAATGATGCATAAAAGAATAGATTTATAAATGGTATTTTATAAATAAAAAATAGATCTATAAATAATATTTTATAAAAGGAGAAATTAATATCAAGTTGGTAAATTTAAATAATAAATCATATTTGTGAATGTATAGTGATATATAAAATGACCGTTTTATGAAAGGTATTGGGTTCTATTTTGAAAAACGCACTACGCCATAGATTGCATACTGCAACACACAAGAAGTGATGCAGAAAGTGCCAAATAATGTTGCTGGAGGCCAAAAACGAGCTAAGGCAACACTTTCTCGGTGTTGCATTTTGCCGCGTTGCCGCAGACTCAAATGCAACATCTTTGTGACCCTAAGGCAACATCGGTTCTGTTGTTGCCACAGGTACTAAATTTACTAAAAAGTGGGTCCCACAATCTGGGCCCCAACATGTGGGGCCCACTAATTCTGTTAACCAACTTAACGGAACCGTTTTGTGGGGCCCACATTCATTAATCTATGGTAACACTTTTACCAATAAAATGGCAACACTTTTTCAGTTTATTACCACATTTAACATCACATACTGCAACATTATATCATATCTACGGCAACACTTTTTGCAATTTAAATTGGAAATGTACTGCAACATCATACTACTGCAACATTACACTGCATTTCATAGTAGCCAAAGAGCTATTCATTTCATAACAGCCAAACAACAAGTCGTTTCATAACAGCCAGCAACACAAGTTTTAGTCAAGTACAAAATAACAAACATAGCCAGTGCATTCATATTAACAGCCAGTACATACTAATTAAATTCTACATACTACACGTGAATTCATCTTTGCGAGCCTCCAAATTTCATGCTTCCGAGCCACCAGTACCATCAGTGCCTCTAGTGGCTCCAGTGCCAGTTTCATCACTGCAGACGGTCGCACAAAGACCCGCAACATCAATTTGCATGTCAGGGTTAGCTTCGCCTAATTTCTTAAGCACCCATGACAAGTTCTCCTGAACTTTTCGGTTCACCGTTGCATCAAATTCATCTTTGACCCTCTTGTTCACCTTTGCTTCGACTTCTTCAACTATATTTTCCTTTATCTTCGCTGCCAGCTCCTGTATGTATGTGCTTGTTGTTGGGGCATCTTTTGAAACTTCTGCAGACTTTGTGTGCCGTCCTATAAGCCAAGTTGGACCGTGCCGCTTTCCATCAGAAATCAGTTCTTGAACAACTTCATCACTTCCTCCTTCACCTATTGCTTTTTGAATCTTATCCTGCAAAATAAAGCAGTTTCAAAATGTGACATTAAATAAAATTAACAAATATAACATCTGAAGCAGTTTCAAAATGTTGATGCGCAAAATGAAGCATTTTTTTGACATCTGAATGAAGAGAAATTAAAATTCTTACAACTCTATACTTCATTACTGAAGTATCGGTCTTGTACACCTTTCCTTCTTTCCGCTTGCGAGTTCTAACAAAAAGCTCTCCATCTGATTCGTTGGACTGATACAAATTAAATGAAAAAAGTTAGACAGCAAAAGAATATCAAACCAATTTTCCCAGAACATATATCACTATTAAATTCAGATGTTATATTTGTTAATTTTATTTAATGTCACATTTTGAAACAGAAACTCACAGATGAAACTGTTCACAGATGCACCAATGAAAGCTGCTGTTGTTAATTTTATTTAAAAGGTTAGACAGCAACTCACAGATGCAAAAATGGAGCAACAGCAGCTTACAAGTGCAAAAATAAAGAAACGGCAAGTATAAAATCACAACATATGTAGCAACAATATCACTAACATTTTCTCGACTGTCCCAAACAAGGATACTTTTGCTGTCCCAAACATTTTCTCGACTGTCCCAAACCAACCCATCACTAAGTTTCAGAAATTATACAAACAAGGATACTGCATTCGAGTTTGCAGTACCCTAAGATGGGTGCAATACCTTAACCATCACTAAATTTGCCAAATACCTTAAACACTGTATTAATAATTTCCACAGAGACGGATTAGACTCATATTTAATGTTTAATATGCATCTAACTTGCTGACATATATTGACCAAATGTGTACAAATGCATGAGCATGACGGACACTGGTTTGGAAAAGAACTGAGTTTTCTATCCCAAACAAGGGCATAGAAAGGCTCATTTATATTTTTATAGATTTTATGTATTTTTTTAGCAAATGGTAATAATAGCTATTGAGTCGTAAATTAATGTGAAAATGCATACCCAGCCAACCATAAAAATAAGCAAAATACATACCATCTTATGCCGAATTTGAGAAAAAAGTTTTGGACCAGCAGTGTGTGTGTCTGTATACAATTTCCGACTTGCACAATTTGTAAGGGCCTTGTTCTATAAAAACATAAAATAAAGATGTTTATCTGCCTGATTTGAATGAATAGAAAGGGAAATAAATTCTGTGATAAAATTTAAAATTATACCTGAATTTTTTCATCTCCCCAATACATCAAGAGTACTCGGAAATCCGCAAGTGGAATTTCGTCCGGCCTATTTTCAAGCCTCTCTTCATCAGTTTCATAGGCCATATAATGTGCCTTTTTAATACGACTCTTGTACCCCCTCCAAGAGTCACGAATTGACTTCAAAACCCAATATTCACATTCATCCGGAATAATATACCGTTGCTTAAATACAAATCAAACATTAAAAAGAACAGTCATGCTACTTTTGTGACAAGTTACATATATTTAATTAAAATTCAGCTAAGTTTGCAAATTACCTTAACATAGTTCCACAGCGTGCCTTTCAAACTTGCAGGAACATCAAACCAAGACTTGTAAGTAAGTGGAACACTCCTCTTCAGTGTTCCTAAAAAATAACTCAGTTCAGACAATACTTTGTCATCGTCTGAAACAGGTTGGCCCCGATGATTCATTTGGATTAGAACTCTTTTGTCATATGACCTTGAATGAACTTTATCCATCTTTGTTTTTCCTCTGAGCCTTCTGGGAGCTCCCACTAATGTTACAAAGTACATACAATAGTAATGAGAAGGCTAGACATAACTTAAATGAGAACTTAAACCATTAAAATCAGAACTCAATTAGATAATACCTTTAGCTTCTTCATCTTCATCTTCTTCGTTTTCAATATTTGTCGACACATTTCCGACGATAGCCTTCTTCCTTCCACTTCCACTTCCACTACTGTTATTCTTCTGGCGTTCTCGCATAGCCAAATAAGCAGACATTGTTCCTATTCCTTCATTGTGTGGTAACTCAATGCTACATGGTGGATCAACAGTTTGTGTAGGAACTGGATTTTCCCCTGCATTCGGAGTTGCATTCTTATCGGTTGCAGATTGAACATTGGCTCGTGAACGAGTTGTTGGTCCAGACTGAGGCTTTGTAATCGTAATCGTTTTGGTTCTCTAAAATACGCACACAAAAACAATAAAATAAAAAAAATAAGGAAGCTAATCTATAATTACCAACATAAAATTAAATCTTCACCTATAACGAACCTTTACTGAATTTTTTGAAGTATCATTTTCACTAGGTTCCTCTTCTTCTGGAGCATAATCTTCGCTTCCAGCTAGCATTTTTGATTTTCCTTTATTTTTTTCAAATTCATTTATCAGTCCAGTAACTAATTTAGGCATCCCAAGAGCTTCAAAAACACTATTCTTCTGCGACACATGTTTAGCTCTCTCCTTTTCGTATTCTGTAAGCGATGGAGGTGGTGGAGGTGGTGGAGGTGGTAGATCATCATCCTGAAAGTAATTTAACAAGACATTATTGTAAATATTATCAAAATATGTAGAACATCATATTAGAAGATCAGATTGTAGTCTTCTTACTTGAATCTCATTTTCATCCGTATTTTCCTCTTCAACGGGAGGATTATAGAAATCCAATTTACTCCTGACACTTGCTGAGTTGATATTCAAAGTTGCATCGCTGACTTCAGTTGGATTTTTCTTCTCTGGTGTCTTTGTAGAATTACTGATCACCTTTTTCTTCTCTGGTGACTTCTTGCTGATCACCTTTTTCCTGTTCATGCGTGGACTCACAGCAGCTTCGCTCACTTGTTGATTGTTTAGCCGTGTCGACTTTCTAGGAGTAAGGACTTGATCAGTCTGTGTCTCGTTGGTTTTTGCTGGCTGTTGATTGTTTAGCCGGTCTGACTTTCTAGGAGTAAAGACTTCAGTCTGCTTCTTGTTTTTTGCTGCCTGTTGCAGACGGTGAGTGGTGACAAATTGCCGTTTCTGTGGTTTCACAGCTGCAAACATACAACGACATAAAAGTCAAGTTTATCATGTCATAAACATAATTATTTAAACTTAATTAAAGAAATTATGACTTGACCGTGTATATTAATATTCCAGTTCCTTTATTATTTATGAATTTTCGAGTCGGATGCTCAAAATTGGATCTTGGTTTAAATTCATTTGAAAGTAATCATAAATAGGTTGTTTCATTGTTAGTTTTCTTATGACCAAATTCATCAAAATAGTACAAATGAGAAGATATTTTTATACCTGGACACAACAGATTCTTCCTTGGGCGTACAATGACATGTGGCTGCATTTGTTTCATTGGCTCAATTTTATCATCGACCACGGTGTCGACATAGAAATCAATGTGATCACCATTATTTTTTATTTGCATGAACTCCCACAGATCTGCATCATTGCTCACCAATTTCCACCCACTCATTGTACCTTTCCATGAATATACTCCTCCAATTTCAGTGTACTTTAGCTCTTCCTTGACATACTCCATCAGTACTGTGTAAGAAAACATATCCAGATCAACGCCCTTGACAAAACTCTCTTCTCCACCAACATATCCATTCTTCTCAAATTTTCCCTTGTGATGGAATATAAGATTTGCCTCCATCCTACACAAAATGAAGGAATTAACATTAGAATGACATAATTACAAATTAAAATAAACCAACTGCATTATAAAATAAAACAGTCACTTCACTAAAATGTAATAAAGGCAGAAACACTAAAAAAGAGGCAAAAAAAGCCACAAATATGACACATCAGTTACAACATTTAATCAAGGCAGAAACAACATTTTCTAACTTAAATTTGGTTACTTAATTAAATATGATAGTGATACATAGAAATTAAGAAGCATTTTCTTTCACTTTGCTAGGTGGAAGGTGGATTTGTCTTATTGGGACATCATCTCTACACCAGCGAACATCAAAATCTTGATTTCGCATTTCATAAGCAGGCTGGATATCATTCAAATCTTCATTTGCATCTTCGCTTTCGATTTCACACCAGTCTCTCGGCAATTTCTTGATAACATTGTGGCACATCTTATCAATTGGATCTTCTATATAAAACACCTGTTGTACTTGTGAAGCCATAACATAAGGATCAGATTTCTGGCACAATCGATTAAAATTGACACGAGTCAGCCCATATAAATCTTTCTCTTCTTGGTACCAACAACACTTAAATAAAACCACACTAAATTCTCCCCAATAATCTAGTTCTAATATTTCCTCAATTGATCCATAGTAATTAACTTCACCAACCAATGGATTTTGATCTTTCGAACTTGCAAAGCTAGTAGTCAAGGCTGTCAAAAATACACCACTGTTTTGTGTTGTACATTTGGCATCTCTGAACTTTGTATAAAATCTGTATCCATTGATAACATATCCAGTAAATCTCTTAGCTGTTGTAAGAGGGCCCATTGCAAGCAGTTGTACTTCTTTTGAAATGTCCTCCTTTTTCCCAACCTCTTCCTTTAACCACTTCCAAAATTCTTGACTGTGTTCTCTCTCTCTTTTATATTTTTTTGATAATGCATGACCATCAACTAAAGCTCGATGTTTCCTAGAATAAAGACCTGGTTAATAAAAGATGGACACAAAATTTCTAATTCTTCAATAATTACTAAAATAAAAATAAAACTTAAAAACTTACTCAAGTAAACTCTCTATTTCCTTGTTACCACAATTGAATAGAACGTAACGGTGACATGCCGTCCATTGAGAATCTTTTAGATGAATACCTTTTCCATCTTTGTTTCTTCTTGTGCCAATAGGATATTCCAGATTCTGTGGACAGGTTTCAAATTTCATTTTTCCTGCTCCATCGCCACCTAAGAACCTTGAACAGAATATCAAACATTCTTCTGCAATATAACCTTCAGCAATGGACGCCTCAGGTTTATTTTTGTTGCGAACATATGATTTCAGTTTACAAAGATAACGCTCAATAGGAAACATACAACGAAGATGTGCAGGTCCACCATATTCAATTTCCTTGCATAAATGAACTAGCAAGTGCACCATTATATCGAAGAAAGCATTTGGGAATATCATCTCAAATTGACAAAGAATTTCCACAATTTCCTTTTGTAGCCTCTTGAGATCAGCCAATTTGATAATTTTACTCCAAAGACTTCTTAGAAATGCACCTAATTTTATCATAGGTAGTGCAACTTCAGGTTTTACAGATTTCTTCACAGCAAATTGCAGCAAGTAGTGGAGAAGAAAATGAGCATCGTGGCTCTTATACCCTGCAATTTTCCTCTCTTTCTTGTTTACATACCGGCTGATATTAGCTGCACAACCATAAGGCAGTTTAGCATTCTCCAACACCGAGCAAAATATTTCTTTCTCCTTGTTCGTCATTTCAAATATGGCAGCCCTGATCTGAATGTAATTCCCATCAACTGATAGAACTGGATGAAGGACATCCCTAATGCCTATCTCTTGTAAATCATACCGAGCACTTAAATGGTCTTTCGACTTCCCATCAATATTTAGTAAAGTACCAAGTATGTTATCACAAATGTTTTTCTCTATGTGCATAACATCAAGGTTATGTCGACATACATTGTGACTCCAATATGGTAAATTAAAAAATATTGACTTCTTTTTAAAAGGGGATTCATTTTTATGCTTGTTGACCTCTTTCTGCCCAAAAATATTTTCATAACCAGCCAACAATTCTTCAATGTCTGTCCCGGATAAAATTTCCGGAGATGTCCCCATTTCAATTTCACCATTGAACCTTTTCTTATCAAACCTCCACTTGTGTTCCGGATCTAAAAATTTCCTATGATTCATGTAGCACATTTTTCTACTATGTTTCAAGTAAGTTGAAGAAGTCTCGAAATGGCATACGGGACAAGCTAAATAACCCTTTGTGCTCCAGCCGGATAACATTGCATAGCCCGGAAAGTCGCTGATCGTCCATAACACGCTTGCACGTAACGTGAAATTAGCACCAGTTAAGGCATCATAAGTTTGTATGCCAAGACCCCATAATTCTTTCAATTCTGCGATAAGAGGCTGCATGTAGACATCAATGCTATTCTTAGGAGACTCTGGACCAGGGATAAGGGTTGAAAGTATCAAATTTTCTGGCTTCATGCATAACCAAGGTGGAAGGTTATAATTTACCAATATGATTGGCCATGTGCTGTGAGTAGTAGTCATTGTACGAAAAGGACTGAATCCATCAGCGGCTACTCCTAACCTGATATTTCTGTTTTCAGATGAAAAATGAGGATATTTGGCATCCATCGCCTTCCAAACCTCGCCATCAGCTGGATGTCGAAGTCTGCCATCATTTTTTCGTCCCACTGCATGCCATATCATAAGTTCTGCATACTCCTTGGACATGAACATCCTTTGCAGCCTTGGTTTTAGTGGAAAATAACGCATCACTTTTGCTGGTACTTTGTGAATCCGCTTCTCCGGATCATTGTCAACAGCCGCTTTCTTTTCCTTTATAACCCACCTTGAAACACCACAAGTTTTGCAGTTATTTTCCTTTTCATTTTCTGCCCAATATAGCATGCAGTCATTTGGACATGCATGTATTCTTTGGTAATCGAGGCCTAAATCTTTAATGATATTTTTGGTAGCATTGAAAGAAAAAGGGATGTGGGCTTGTGGAAAAGCTTCTTTTAGCAACTCTAATAAATCGGTAAATGCAGACTCGGTGATTCCATGTAGGCATTTTAAAGAATAAAGCCTGATGATGAAACTTAATCGCGAAAATTTAGTACACCCGGGATATAATGGCTGCTTTCCCTCTTCAACATGATGATGAAATTTTCTAGCATTGGCATCTACTCCATTTGCTCCATCAGAAGATCCACTTTCATTGTTCTGCATATTTCCATAAGTATGATGCAACATCTCATCGAGATTATCTCCAAAATTTATTCCCGCTTCACCATCCATATACTTATCGCTCCTTTCAGGATCTACACAGGAAATCTCACAAATCCATTTCACGTACAATTCAGATGGACCATTCCAAATCAGATGGTCGTAGACTACCTCTTGACGATACCACTTGCGATTATGACACTTTTTGCAAGGGCATGCAATTTCATCACCTACCGCGAATCTAGAAAAAGTATTTTGAATAAAACGCTTCACTCCACTGATATATCCTTCACTAAACTTAGGAAGTTCTGCCCATATTTTTTCCTCGTCATTCATCACTAATTTAGACACAAATAACATACAAGTTAACTCACAAGTAAAATCAGGAATATGATTACACCTTAACTCACAAGTAAATCAGTAAATTAGGCAACACAACAATCAAATCAGGAAAAACTTGAAATATATATAGAGTGATACCTTAAGCAGAAGATTAAATCGAAGCCCTAACTGAAATTCGAATCCCAAACGAACCCTAATTGAAGACCTAATTGAAACACCAAAGCCCTAATTGAACTTGAACTCGAACTTGCCCTAATCGAACCCCGATTAAGCTTGCAAACTTGAACTTTTAGCCCTAATTGAAACAGCGATTGAGAGTGTTTGAGCGTTTGTGAAGCTGAGTGTTTGAGAGGTTGAGCGGCGGAGTGTTATTTTGTTAAGTGTTAAGTTTTGCCGCTTTCTTCCTGCTTCCCGCGTTCTTTTTTCAGCCCGCTCATTTTTTATAATATTTTTATAAGTCTATAGCTACTGCAACATATGTTGATATCTATACTAACATCCTGAAGCTAATGTTGCAATAGACCTTTGGATCGGTGATCCATTTTAACAATTGGATTAAATGTAGACCGTTGGATCGTATTCACGTGGATTGCTAATTTTATTAATTTTTTAATTTGAATACAACTATAGCTACTGCAACATCTTGTTGATACCTATGCTAACACCTTGAAGCGTGTGTTGTAATAGACAATAATCAGCATACCTATAGTTACATTGTAGTTAGCAACACCTTGTATTTTTGTTGCGATAGGTCATCTATGGCGTAGTGACGAAGATTTGTGTCAAGTATAATAGGATTTATAAAAAGAGTATTATAATTATAAAGGAGATTTATAAATCAATTTAGATTTTTATAAAAAGAGATATAAATAGATTTAGAGATTTATAAAAGGAGTTTTATAAATGATATTTTATAAAAGGAATTTGTAAATTAAAAGAGTTCTGTAAATAGAAAGGAGTTTTATAAAGAAATTTTATAAAAGATATTTGTAAATATAAAAGAGTGTTGTAAGTAGAAAGGAGTTCTATAAAAGAATTTTAAGGGATTTATAAAAGGAATTTTTATAAAAAAATGAGACCCGATTTCCATAAATAATGATTTTAAATTATAGTGGTATGGAAAGTATTCTTTTCATACATAACGACAAAAAGAGAAATGTGGTTTGGGTTTTATCGTTACTTATATTTTGAATGACATTTGTTTTTAATCTAACTAAGTATGGTTTGGAAATTAGGTCTTTTTAAGATTTGTGAATATACTTATACCGTTGAAATAAGCACATGAGTACATTTTCTAAATATTGAAAATGTGGTGTTTTGTGAATATACTTATACTATTGATATAAATATATGGAAAAAAATTCTAAGTTTTGAAAGTGAAATGTTTGCGAGTATACTTATATGGTTGAGATAAGTATATCAATATTTTCCAAAGTATTAAAAGGAATAGAGAAGTGTTTGTGAATATATCTTTTGTAAATGGTATCTTAATACAGATATTTGAAAAGTGATTTTAATTAATGTGCTTAACCATGCTTAGTTTCCATATGAAAATAAATATTTGATTAGATTATTTTTTTTATTTGATAGTTAAATAACCGATTATCAAATGTTAGCCGATTTTGAAACTATCGTTGTCAGTTTGGAAAGACCGGAATCAGATAAATTATCTAAAAACCACTTCGAACTGGCATATGCGTTCGAACTAAAGACATGTTGAAGACGATAGATTGAAGACCGAGTTCTTTAAAGTGCAAGGGCTGCTTGCTACTAATCCCGGGGATGTAATAGAAGTAGTGCCTTCAGTTTGTTCATATCCCGAATAACTTGTATGGATGAACCAGTGTTTCAAATCTCGGATATCTCGATCGAGATCTTAATTGAAGACTCCCTCGAAACGAAACCAAAAATATCGGTTGATATCTCGTTTTAGAAATATCGGTCAAAATTTACATATATCGACTAATATTTAGGCCGAAACGATATTATGAGATATCGTCCAGTTTAAAGATTTTTTTAGATTGGGCAATCTCAGCCCATCACAAAAAACACGAGCTCAACCTTTTTCTCTCTTATCTAATTCTAGTAGCACTTATAAACCCCTTTCTCCATCGTTCCTTCAGCAAATCACATTTTAAAATCGATCGTCCTCCTTCTAAAAAAGTCAAACTTGCTTCCATAGGTCGCGCTCGCTTCTAACAACTTTGCACTCGCATCCAACAGTTTGCGCACACTTCCGGCAATATGCAGCTTCGCCGTCGGCCATTCTCTTTGCAGGTATGTAAAGTATTTTTTTTTTTGTTTTAGTGAAATTCGATTTTTCATGTAGTTGAGGATTTGTTCTTACTTAGAGCAATAGTTTGTATAATAAGTTTAGTTAGCTTTCATTTTTCATGAAGTTATTACAATAAAAGTTTATAATTTTTAATGAAGCTGAGTTGAATTCAATCTGCAAGTGAACTTGATCGTGGTGGGTTATGAAATGGTTGTTAGTTTGCTAAGATCAGATAAAAAATGATTACTTTATTTTATTTGCTGTAAATATTCAGTAGCCTATAAAACATTTTCGTAAATGATTTTACTAGTTAATAAGCGTTGAGATGAAAAAAAAAATGATTATTAGTGATAAGTTTACATTTACAATGATATGCAGCAATACAGTAAATGTTTAGTAAGCATAATTTTTTATTTATTTTAGTTTATATAAATACTTTTATGTAATAAAATTAATTTTAAACATAATATACACTTCGAGATAGTTCCAAGGTGAAATTAAAGCTCTGAGATATAAATCCGATATTGACGTCCAGACGCACTCGTCTCGTCTGAGATCTTCTTCGATACGAGATCGAGTCACTAAAATCTTCGAGACGAAATGTGACCAATATCCGAGATTTAAAACATTGGGATGAATGCTTGCATTGCATTGTTACCTGAAGGACAGTGTTAACATTCCAGGTGGGATTGCTATATAAAAGGTAAAACGTAGTTCTAGCCTCACACCCGGTAATGACTAAAACATGATATATACTTCATGGCTTTGTGGTTCACTGCCATTAGGGTATGGTCATCACTCGATCTAGATCAATATTGACCTATCTATGTATGCTTGTGAGACGGTACGGTTGTTGGATGGCAACCAAGGTGGTGATCATATTCGATACTGTCCAGAAAGAGGTATGTCGGTTCTGACTTGTAAGGGTTAAATGGTTTTCAACCTCGGTACATTTTTTTAGAGGTGTACTGTGATAGATGGTATTCCAATAGCCTTGTCATTGTATGAAATTCATTATCCAATACATGCCTTTGTAGACTTAGTTGTATACCTAATATGTTGGAATGTTATTAATGTAACCATTTCGTCTATGATTAAATATTTATTTTAAACCTCAGACATTATTATAATGTCACAAGATTTCCAATCAAATGGTTTGGTTATCGTAAACTAAAAACCCGTTCGTATTTATGTGTGACATGGTTTTACAATATAAGTTTATTTTTGAAAGGTTTTATAACATTAAAATCCATTTGGTTTGTATTTCTCATGCTGGTTTACCAGACTGATCCGGACATTATTTTCTTATGATGTTCGGGTCAACCCGAGCATATTTCCAAGTTTAGTTTGGATGCTTTGGAGCTTCAAGAGACGAGTTGGATGCCTCCAAGATGTATTCACGTATTTCTTTTTTTTCCACTGCATTTTTTTGTTTTGTTTTATCAGCAATCGTGATGACATGTTGTTATAACTATCTAGGCTGATGATAGATTAGTTTACTCTGATTGATGTATGTATATTATAGTTTTCTTTTATAAAGATATGTAGTTTATTATATATTACTCGTCACTATGTGATATTCTGTTTTATCTTTTCTTTCTTTCACACCAATAATCTGTCTTTCCAGCACTTGGATGCTCGACATGTGAATACCGTGGATGTATTAGTATCGACTTTTTGAGGGTTGAAAGAGCTAATCGTTACAAATAGACACTTCCTTTCAAAATTTTAAAACCACTTGGTGACATGTATATCGTTATACTCTATGCATATATGTCGACATACGCTAGTGTATTTTGAAAACTTATTTTTTTTAAAATGTTTTAAAAATCCTATACTTTATAAAA
This sequence comes from Allium fistulosum, assembly GCA_030737815.1. Taxonomy (NCBI): domain Eukaryota; kingdom Viridiplantae; phylum Streptophyta; class Magnoliopsida; order Asparagales; family Amaryllidaceae; genus Allium; species Allium fistulosum. Next base: position 1,544,532,043 of record CM060901.1, on the reverse strand, counting down.
TAGTTCGATACTTTGTAAAATAGTTTGAACACGGTTTATAAACATTTTGAACTTTGAAATATCTTTTAAAAATATTTTGAAATATATTTTGAAAATTTATTTTGTTTAAAAATGTAAAATATAAAAGATATAGATCAAATATTGCTATCAAGAACTTTAACAACATAAGCTATGGCTCTATACACTAAATTATAATCTTGAAATCTTCATATACCTTTGTACTCATGAGTCTTCATATCTATCTTTTGAGTCTTTATACCGTATATGCTTCGATTCAACACCTATGTAATATTCTGCACTATATACTATATAACTTGACAAAACATTAATATCACTATTTTATATGATTGTATATGGTCGTTATCATCAAAATCAATAATTGAGGTATTAACAGGTAGTGTATGATAGGTTAATCAAAGTTGTGTTGAAGGAAAAGACGAATGGTAGTAGACAATTGCTCGCCGATTAAAAAAACGTGCTTCCTTAAATTCAAGCAGCTGGTTCAGATGTATAATGACGCAATAACGAATCATAAGTGCATTTATAACATTTCTCAACACTTCCAACCATTTCACACTCAAAAGTACTCTGATATCCTTAATGAGTTACCGAATAAACTATTGTCTAGTCCCACTGTCGCCACTCCACGACGGACATTCAATATCGCTTCATTGTATTGGGCTAGGCAATGGAGACCTTCTACCATGAGAGATGCTATGAATTCCAACGCGATCGAACAAATTATAAAACGTAGTCTTAGAATTCGATCGTCTCTCGATGATTTTAAGGAACGAGGGTTGACAATAATACTTATGAACAAGCCAACACATTATCAGCTAGTTTGTTCCACGTCGAACAAGGAAATTGAACCTTTTCAGATTATTTTATTCAACAATTTAAATTGAGATAAATGTGTTATATCGTTCTATTCAAATGTATATGTTTTAATGAATTTTACCGCTATTTATTCTAGCGGACAATTTCTTACTTTGCATTTTATATGCAATTTGCAATTCAATATCAATTACTAATATTTATTTAAATATACTTAACATAACAAAAAACAATTAAAAATACAAATACATACATACAATCGTTACGTTTCATTTCCACTTCTCCGCGCAAAACACATTATACTTTTGTCAACCTTACCTCCTTTGTGCCCTTTCAGAATTTCTTTCTTTAGCCCAAAAAAAGCCATAATTTTATACTTTAATTAATTATTTATAAATTAACCATGAGTCTGACGCCAGCTCTAATAATTCCTTTTCAAGGGAGCTTCAACCGGTGTGATATGAAATTCAAACGAAGAAAGTGGCAGAACAGTAATTAAACCGTAACACACGGGTTATTTCTCGCTTCCCGTAATATTTGCAATCCCCGTTCCATTTATTTTGGAATACAGTGCCAGTTGGAAGTGTGAAGCTGGCTAATAACAAAGCTTACCGGAAGACAAAATTCAAAATAAAACTGAAAACGTTAGAGACATAGTTTATATTCAATTTGATCTGAGAAATATAATTCCCATTTTATACCTGAACCCTAGCTTCGCTTTATTCAGGTGAGCCTCGATGTCGTATTTTTACCTCATTGTCTTTGTTTGAATTTCTAGGGTTTTTTGTTTCTAAATTTCGTGTTTTGAACAGTAATTTCTTTTAATGATACATATACTTCTTGTTTTGATGTGTGTGGATTACAGGCTATCTTTTCGCTGAAAAATTCTTTTTAACGATTTTAGTGATTTGTCGTCTTAGTTATTTGATTCACCCAGGTAATTTAAAAGTTATTTTACTCAAAAAATAGATTTCTCACTGAATTTTCATGTACATTAGCTAATTTATTTGAGTTATTTAGGGTTTGGATATTATGCTGGGTTTATCTATGAGCAACATTTAGAGCCTTAACTTTTGGATACTATGTGGCTGGATAAACTCTTTCTTTTCTATTTTTTCCCCTTGCAGACTAGAAAGCTTGATTTGTATCGTCGAGAAGATACTGACACTAGCTCTCTTGAAAATGATAAAGCCATTCTTTGGGATTTGTTATTTCTTCAAATCTTTTTTCTTAATCCAGAAGTCAGGAAAGAACTAATTCAATATCGCCTATAACTAAAATTTAATAATTATACTGTATCTGGGGGAAACCCATAATTATTGTTTTATCAGTAAACACATTCACGTTTTCAAGTATTAACATGTTTGGTAAAACACCATTAAAAAGGCGTCCACTTGGAAACACGTTTACCAGATACGCACCGTAAAACTATACACTAGAATAGAATTACATAATGAATAAAATACATGTTAGATGCGGTATAGTTTGCTTTGAATGTGCAAGGTTACTATCAGCAGGCCCGGTCCAATGCAAATTTGAGTCCTGGGCAATTGAACAAAATTTAGAGTTATAAGTATGTGCCCTGGGCCAGGTTTTGGGAAAAAGTCTACTTAGTTACAACGTAATTTCATAAAACTACAGTCGGTAGGACTCGAATCTACACTAAATATTGAAATATAAGCTCTACCATTGAGCTACAATATACTTTGTATTTATCCATCGAAATAAATCAACTAACCACTATTTTTAAAACAAAAAATAAATTTTTTGGGCCTTGTCTTAAAATTGGGCCCTCGGCCGGCCTTGACCATTAGGGCCGGTTCGGATCATTGGATTGTCCTAAGAAAAAACAATTTTGTTGTTATTTACAAAAAGAAAAAATCATAACCAAGAATGTATTTTTTTCCTTAAGTTCATACATAACAAAACATCCAAAATATATAATATATTCAAACAATAATGCAGACATGTTACACATCTTTGACGATAATATATTCAACGAAAAAAAACTCCTTCTCGATTTCATACATAACAAAACACCCAAAATATATAATATATTCACCTTGATGCTTACCTATATCAAATTCAAGTTATGTAAGATAAAATTAAATAACATAATTATTATGCATTTATCCATTGTCATTGAACATATTATACCTTTTATATTTGATCCATTGTCATAAGTTTGGCCTCTCACATCATCAATGTTTAGCTTAAAATCGTTTAAAACACTTTCAAGCTTTTTTAAAATGCCAAGTCCCGATATCATCAACCCCTATAAAACCGAGAAGAAACTCTCTACTTTGATATCATCTTCAACATCCATGCATCTTATTGTAATTGACATTTGTTCTTTATGACTCACATCCGGGGTACAATCAAGGATGATTGAGTAGTATTTTGCTTTTAAAACTTTTGTAATCATTATTTCTTTGATCTTCTTAGTCAACAAAAGTATTAGTTTGAATGTTATGGCTAAGAGAATGATTGTCTATTTCATTATTTACCACACGTCTAAGATGATCCTCCATGATTGGATCAAGTTCGATTACAAATTCCACAAGTTGACAGAAAATTCCATTGTTTTTTCATGAATCTTTTCATTTGAACCATGAAATGGGTGATTATTTTGAGAAAGATTTTTTACAACGCTAATTATGCACAGCATTACCTTTTTCCTACATTGTCTCTCTTGCTCAATTAGAGATTCTACTCTCTTGTCAATTGTTGCCTTTTGATCAAGATCTTTGTGCAAATCCACCCATTAATATGACTTGCAATATGCTCCAGAATATTTTCATGCTTTCGTAACATCGCCAAAATGTTATGCCAATCATTAACTACTTAAATTTTGAATTTGAATGCCTTTTGCATGCTTCTAAATAATTTGCAACAAAAACAAAATACTTTGTTCACTTCATTTAAGTAAACTAGCCACTTCCTTCATGTCCACCATCTTTATTTTTGGGAAATTTATCATTTTCTTTTGATATTTTAATAGGATCTCTTTTAACCAACATTATTCTTTTAGTATCGTTATCCTTCCTTACAAACCCGGATCATAGTTAAGGTCAACATCTTTCTCAAGATCAAGCACAATTAGATCATCAACACCACCTTCATCCATATCATTTTAGTTAATATTTATGTCTTCTTCATTCACATTATCCTTCCCATTACCAATAACCTCTTCATCGATATTAACTTCCGTATTTTTATTTTCATCAATTGTTTCAGTGGTTTCAACATTCTCATTAATATTTTTATTTTCATGACTACTTTATTCAATAATATTTGAAGTTGGACATTGAGATTTTTGTATTTTTGCTTGAAACAAATTAGAAATTGAGCTAACAAGTGATTTATCCAGTTCATCTTTTTTTCCTTTTAACTCTTCTAATATAAGCTTCGGAGTTTTGCTTTCGAAATTTAATTCGATTTTTATCATCTTCGTTCTTCGTCATTTTTCCTTAGTATCCCAAATTAATAATGTAGAAAAGCTTAAAATCAATAAAAAGTACAAAATAGTACTTACATATCAATTCATTACTTGATTTCATCCATCACAATTTGAAAAATAATTAACAATGGGATCAATGATTCAATTTAGCAAATAAAAATATGAACAATATGGATCATTTCACAATCTACTCTAGAGTTCTGAAGATCATCAACCAAAATCAAAGAATTAAAACGTACCAGCAAAATCAAAGGAAATGCAAATTGTTTCAGCCTTGTTCAGCTAGTTCGCACGGCACCGCAGTCGTCGTTTGTTGGTGTTCGCGACAGGAAAGCAACGGTGATGCCCGGTAGGTCGAGTGTTGCTAGTTTTTTTTTTTGATCGCGCTCGTTTCTGATGTCGTGATTTAGTTTCTAGGTTTTTTTTTGCTGGGGGTTGCTCATGTAATGGGGGTTGCCTTAGGCGGATGTCTGATGGGCCTAGCCCATCAGCCGGGTCTGGTTACCATGAGCTTCACTCATGCATCGTTGAATTCGAATTTTGTGGTTGCTTAGTTTGATTATCAAGTTTCAGTTTCTCCCATAATGGGTGCTAAGATTGCGTACAATCTACCCATCATAGACACTTTGCTCATGCGGAAGTCTTGTGCATTGGGTAGAAAATGTTGGTGATGTGATTTTATCTTATCTGCATGTTTTTGTGCAACTGAGATTCCATGGTTCAAATTTGGTTCATGATTTGAAACTTCACTAAAATTTGTTGAACATCGGGGGATAAATTATTCTCTGGCGATGAAGTTGGGTAGGCTAACATGTCATCATTTCCATTATTTCACGTGTGTGTTTGTATATAAAAAGAAGAAGATTATACTTAATAAACTGAAATAATCTATGGATTTTCAACCTGTACAGTTGACAATATTTGTCTTTCCATGGACCATTCTCATTTTAAATTCTTCTTTCTTTCTTTTTTCTAATTTGGTGCTGTTGGTTGTTAATTTTCTACCTTAAGTGTACTATAGCTTTACTCATCACATGTTATTCCTGCAGATATGGATACTCATTGTCATGAAGATGCATTAGTGAGCATAGGGAAGAAAAGGCGTAGCTTAAGAAATGTAGGTAAGGAGCCTCCGTGCTATGTTTCAGGAAGTCACAGCCCGCTTGACAAAAATCACACAAAAAAGAAATCCAAAATCATGTCTGCTAACAAGCCACAAAAAACTTCTCAAGTGGCTAATCAGCAAAATGTGCCATCAGAAACAACAAACTGCAATTCTAATGTATCATTGAAGGATAGTGAGGTTATAGTTCCAACAATGAGCACTGTTGGTACCGCGGTTCCAAAAAGTGCTCATCAGAGAGTCAAGGAGACTTTGAGAATGTTTAATACATATCATCTTCAACTAGTACAGGTGATCATTTATGCACTTGTAATTTCTCCAACTCTTTTATGATTTTTGCATGACATGTTTTTGTTGCCAATGTGATATAATTTTGTTTTCAAATTTGAATATTTCATTAACAATGGATTATCCTCATGAATTGCTAACTTGCATTGATTATCACACTACACACAATTTTTGCAAGGCCTTATAACTGGAAGCTTTGAAATAATACGTTTATTATTATTAATAATGATCTTGATAGGAAAAAAATCCACAAAATATTTGTTTGTTTGCCAAAAAATAATATTTTGTATGATAATATGATTGAGAGTATTGATTTGGGAAGGTTCTTCTACATAAGTAAATACAACTGAATGACTTATTTATTATCTACCATGCCCATTTTATGGGTTCACATTCCAAAGCATTTATTGAGCTACTTGTTTTGGTAACTATTTTGGACGACCTGTCCAATTCTAACAAACACTTTTTTCAGGCATGTAATTAGTATGATACTATCTATTATATATTGACATGACATGGATTTATGCTTGGGACTTTCATTTCTTTTAATTGTTTTAGTCAGGGCTTTCATATTGAACTAACTAATTGGGATAAGCTCTGAGACTTTAGAAGTACACATGTTAATAAGTAAATACTACTGAAAGCAGGAGTGATAGAATACTGTTAAGCGCAGGATGTCAAGCTAAAAAATAATGCTTAGACGGTCTCGTTATAGTACATGTGGCCAATCGTCCTAACGATTATGAAAGTGCTCATCTGAAAATGGTATGAAGTTGTGAACATACTATAGTGTAATATGGCAAGTGCCATGTAGCTAGTTGAAGTTACATACACTAGCTGATGAGCATACCACACAAATGGTATCCACGCTTATGATAATTAATCAAACATGAAAAAAAAGGATTAATATTTGACCTGTACCTAGGAGAATGATATCAAAAATTCAAAGTGATCACACTAAAAGTTGGACTGTTTGAAACTTTTTTTAGAGTGCACTAGTTAGATTTTTAACAAACAATTTCATTCAAAGTGACGTTCTGTAAATTTATTAATTTCATAAATAAAGGATGGGGCTTATGACCTTTGGGAGTTGTAAATATACTCTGTTTGCCACATACATGCTTTGTAAAATTATTGCAAAGCAGAAGGGGAGTGCAAGTTGCTACATACATCACTTTGTATCTTTACCTGGTTTGAGATTAACAAAACTCTCGTCAGACAACTTATGTATCATGCCATCATTTTCCTCTGTTATTTCATAACGAACTTTGCTACAAAGCCCGAATATATTTGTACAAGGTGGTGCGGATACTCTAAAGACTGTGGGATTTAAACCCTGAATTCATGGAGGTTATCTGTTTTTTTCACATCTCATTTTTTGTTCACTGTTTTGGGCTTTGTAGCTTTATGGTTTCACGACATTGTTCTTCAATTCATATCCAATTTATAATGGTCCCTTATCTCTTTGTTTTATCACATGTGACCTATTTATATGGTTGGAACTTAGACTGTAGAGTCCATACTTGTCAAGTTGGCGGTTGCTACATATCTGCCAAACCTTTCCTCCATTTTACATATTTATCCTAATGTTAATAATAAAACATTCTATAAAAAGATTTTATTCAGCTGATTCAAACTATATATTCATGCAGGAGGAGGACAAAAGGGTTAAACCAGTTGGGGAAAAATCAACAGGGACTAAACCAAAGGTGAAATTTGGCTACTGCGTACACTTATTTCCTTTCAATGCTTAGTAATGCATGCTTTTTGAGCTAGAATTATCTGGATTCTTAAATTTGAAAGCACTGGTTTATGCATAAGTCGCTATGTAGACTTAAATAGAAACTTCCGGAAGTAATAGCTATAGCTGAATTTGGTTGCTCAACTGATATCTCCTTGACCTGTCAAAGCCGTTAAGTATTGGAGTTTTATTTTTTCCTGTTAAATTATTCTTTCTCTTGGTAGTTGCCAAACTCAGTTTATGGGTTTTATTTATTGTAAACTATCTTTAAATATTAGAAAAATATGAAACATGGTAGGATCATACTCTTATGGATGCCATGAAAGGGTTTGGATTAGGAATGGCAATGGGGCGGGTTGGGGCGGGTTTTTAGTGCCCCGTACCCGTCCCGGATTTTTTAGACCTCGCCCCAGACCCGCCCCGTAGACACGGTGCGGGTCTGGAATTTTGCCCCGTACCCGGGACCCATACGGGTCAGGGTAGACCCGCCCCAAGACCCGATGAGTCTCTATATATTGATTCAAAATTGTGTACCACTGTACATATATTTATTTGTTTATACTCGTTATTACCAAATAATACATGAAATACAAAAAACAATGTGTTTAAGGGAAGTTAATAAAAATGATGTCTACAATAACAATTCAGAAAATATATACATATGTTGTTGTATAATTATCAATGACGCAACTTAATACTCTAACTTTTCTATAGATTATTGATTGGAACATTTTAATATCCATGCTAGAATCACTTATATCTAAGAAGATTAATAAATCATTATAGTAATAAAGTAGTTTCATGAGATGTTAGTTGTGCGGGTCGGGTTGGGGCGGGTCAGCCGAGCCCCGACCCGACCCTAGACCCGGAGCACTTGAGAACGGGTCACGGGTCTACCCGCCCCAATGACCCAATGGGGCGGGTCTGGATGGGCCAAAACAGGGGCGGATCGACCGGGTTTGGACCCTAGACCCGCCCCATTGCCATCCCTAGTTTGGATAGGGCTACCAGGTAAAACACCTTGCCTGTAAATCATAATAGGTTGTGCTTAGCACTCAAATTGAATTTTGTTTGATATTAGCACATTTTCTTATAACATGCTTTTGTTTCCTCTTATCTATGTGAATATAATAGTTTCTTAGCATTCCTTTTATACAGTTTCATATCTAATTGAATTTTAAGCCATTTCAATGCCATTCCAAGTACAGACTCACGAACGCACATGACTTGTCTATACTATTTACAAGAGTTAAATTGGCAACTTGCTAATCATTTGGTTCATGTTTCACATGCAATATATACATATTTTTTTCTTATATATATGTGTTATATGTGTATGTTTGTATGTACACACACAGTGACACAAATATATATGCACACACACATGCATACATACATATGAGGAGCGCTCAATGACACCTCTATTTTGCATCACCCATGTAGCCCTCTGTTTTCCACCACACAATCCGAATTAAATAATATGGTTAATGGGAAGAGAGAGAAAGCCATATTATTTAATTCGGGTTGTATGGTGGAAATCAGGGAGTTACAGGAGTGTTGCAGTGTTTGGGGTGCCATTGAACGCTCCTACATACATACATGCATATGTGCGCGCGCACACATATGTATGTCTGTATCTCTCTCTCTATATATGTGTGTGTGTAAATATAAAAACTGATTCCTTTATTTGCCTATGCAGAATGGAACATTAGTGGAAAAAAAGAAATCAAGACGCCCCGATCTGAAAGCTATATCTTTGGTATAGTATTTTCTTTTCGTTCTTTTCCTTGGTTGTTTGTGATTGTTTATTCGAAAGCTTGACAGTACTAATGGCATAGATGCTAATAAATACTAAATATTATTTACACTTTCGTCAAATTGTAGTTCTTTGTTTTGTTTTTTATTTTGCTTTTGGGGTGCCATTAAAGTACTAATGGGAATAATGGCTTAGTTGTTGTTGTAAAAAAGGCATAATTTTTTTTACTGTTGTCTATAAGCACTTCTTAAATTCTTGTGGAGTCTGATGAAAAAATGCCACTGATCGTTTAGTGTAAAGTTTTCATCAAATATTTAATCCTAACTGGAACATTCTCAATTGAATTATGTAAGCACGACTTTCATAAATAATATTTGAATCAGGATAAATTACATTTAGGAGCAACCTAGACATACTTTTGGACGAACTGATTGTAAGAAACCTCATGATGAAAATACACGCCTGCATTGCATTGGGAGAGAGGGAGGGAGCGAGTGAGGGAGGGAGGGAGGGAGAGAGGGAGGGGGGTTATTGAATCTTGAAAGCTAGGAATAAATGATATATTTGAGGTTATGGAAAACTACCATCCTTTGTTTCGACCTGTGTATAGATGTTAGCCTGGCTATTAATTTGAGGTTGAAAAAGGAGACCTATCTGCCTGTAGATGATATAATCGATATTGAAGAGAAACCTGGTCATTAATTTACAGTGTGTAGATGCATTTTAACCAATGGTCTGATGACTCATGAATTGTCAAAGGTTGAAAAGATGTCCAACAGTGGTTAATAGTAGAGACGAGCACTGATTTTAGGTTTAAGGTGTAAATAACTGTAAACAACGAAAACATTTTATATTAGTTATTGATCTTGTTAGGTTTTGTTTGTTTGTTTATTTATTTGTTTTCATCATTTGCCTATAAACATGAACATATATGACTAGTTGGGTATGCTTATGCCATTCCAGTAATATATGACATCTTTTTACCTTGTCCTGTAGATGCAAACCAATAATCAAGTTTTATATCCAGTTAAAAGGGTTGGCAGTCTTCCAGGTTAGTATATTCTACTAGTTGAATATTTAATAATACCTATTTAAACTAGGTTACTTTCAGATGTTATGATATTCTCCATTGGTTAGGAATTGAAGTTGGAGATCAGTTTTTCTCACGTGCTGAAATGTGTGTGCTTGGTTTGCACCTTCACTGGCTAAATGGCATTGATTATATGGGATCGTCGTTTTCTAAGTTGGTAAGAGTTAGTCTGATATTTTAATCGTATGTTGTAAGGTTCAAATTTTAAATTAAAACTGGAATTAAATTGTAGATTGGAAATAATTGTAGATCTATTTTTTTGAACACCCAGCAAACCAAGCATTAAATCTGTAGATAATGATAGTTTAATGTATACATACTTGTGTGTGAGAAACTTCGTTCAATGTATGCATTTAAGTATGCAAAATCATCAATTCTCTTTTCATAGTAATAATTTATAGATTTGAAATTGATTTATTGCTTGAGCCTCTACATAGAACCCTAAAAGTGACCTTTCTCTTTTGTACCATCTTTATTTCGGTTAGGAAATTAATAATATTTGATTTGTAGATCCAAATGCATAACCCAATATTGTTCATTTAAACATAGATTGAGTATTTTTGTCGCCATTTTGGTTTTAATTGTGTTTTGAATTGGTATTCGATAATTGATTTAAAATTGGAGAGGTTTGTTGGAAACAAGATTCAAATAATAAGATTTTATGCCTTTTCTTTTTGATAACAAGATTTTATATTCCCAAATTGGTATCTGACATAAAATTGCTCCATTGCTCCGCACAAAATTGCTCTATTAAATAGAAGTGATATATGTTTTCCTGTGCTGATAAAAAGTGGGCGCCAAGGAAAGGTAATATAAATTCGTTTTAATTGTGTTGATAATGTGGTACTTTAAACTTCTAGCTTAAAATGCTGTATTGTTGGTTGGTACTTGGTTTCGGTCAAGTATGTAAATCAAACAAATATGACGTTAAGTTCTATTGTTCTAGTTACTTACATTAGTTGGGCTAGACTTGTCAATGAATACCTAAAAAAGTGCAAACTCCTTCCGCATCTGTATCTGAAAAATAAAAAATTATCCGATATTCGGAAAAACGATTTTGAATGCAGCTATGAAGGTATCCACATCCAAAAATTATCCATTCGGATTTTATTAAGAGGACGTTTAATATGATGTGTACTTTAGTACAATGAATAATTGATATTTGTTGTTTTATAAGGATGATAATATATGCTAATGCATATTAATCCAAATTAGCTGCTCAAAACTATATTTCATCGTTTTTTAGTGACACTATCTGCATTCGTAAGTTACCTTTGTTGTAAAAATCCTTCTAGGTGCTAGGCAAGGCTTACCGCCAAGCCATCCGCCTAGGCCCCATTTGGCAAGTCTTACCAGCTCATCCAAGAATCGAAATTGGTATCTAGGTACCGGTTAAGCATTTGTTGAGGTTTGATGCGTTGAATAAGCATTTAGTGCGAATTTTAGACGGTTTTGCCTTTTTGGTTGCTCTCTAAGTCCATCCAAACTCCAAAATTTCCAATTTTAATCAATTAATGCTAATTTTATCCAAAATATATGAGGTATTAAAAATGTATAGATTCGATTAATCCTTGATTAATTCCCACCTAAAAAATTAATCCCTAATGTATACTTACTGCCTAACGTTACATCCTTGTCAATGCATCCTTGTCATTGACAGGTACATATGTCGTGATATTTCCTACGTAATTGTTGTTTGATGCTTCTAAACTACAATATCAAAAATGACATTTTGTGCACTGCACTGAATTAAATAGAAACACATCTATGGATTTACCTGTGTTCTGCATTGCATTTCTTCTTTAGTATTTATTAGTATCCGACCTACTTTATTGTTTGTTTTAGCAAATTATTTCACAACATATCTCGTAATGCTAGTCTCGACTGATGATAATTTCTTTTTTATTATGTCACATGACTCACATTGCATTTCATCTTTGTGTTATTTTCTAATGATTGTAGCCGGAGTACAAGAACTACATCTTCCCACTTGCAATTTGCATTGTAATATCTGGAATGTATGAAGATGATTTGGATAATTCTGAGGATGTTATCTACACAGGCCAAGGAGGACATGATTTGCTTGGTAACCAACGCCAAATTGCGGACCAGAAAATGGAAAGAGGGAACTTAGCTTTAAAGGTATTTCATTCTTGTTTCATGTTTATATTTATACATGTCCGATGTTGCTATATGCAATATCTGCACAGATGACTAATAGCAAAAACGAATATTTAAATTTTTGTTTGGGGTAATATCATCAATTGTAGCCTTTTGAAACTGCACTTGCTCATTTGCTAAATTATAGATCAAATTATCTTGAAAAATAATATCTTATCATATGCTTCAAAAATCCTGATCAAATTGCACCAAATATTACTGGTTTACTGATTTCTAGTTCGGATAAGTGTAATATAGTTTGTAAACGAACCAACTCAAAATTCCGGTTTCTGGTTCGTTTTGGTCATTTGATATTTTTGATATTTCGTTCTATTTCAGAAATTTTGTAATTCCTTTTTAGTTTTGGTTCCGGATTTTCTTGCATTTCGATATATATTTCTTTTTAAAAATACAAACACGTTTTTTAAACATAAAATAAAATTACATATGCTGGTATGGACCTGTTGAGCAGCAAAACAAGGCCCAGTATGAAGATTTCTTTAAAAGAATGCCCAGAAAGAAACCCCTTTTAATTCCTTTCAAAAAAACAAGTCAGTCCAATATCAAAATTACCTTAAATATTAAGTTATCCCACATCGACTTCTATAGCCTTCATTGCCTTTCTCAGCAAATCCTAAATCCCATCACTATGAAAAAAAATACCTTGCTCACTTGTGCCCTAATTTTGAAAAGACCAAGTTCACAAAGCATTAAAACTCTTAAGTCCCTTTCAGATTTGATTTAGTGATGTTTAAATCAGGTTTTTTATTTTCTTTATTGAATCCGTTTTTCTCTGCTCGAACTCATTTTCTGCGATAAAACACTTGCTTTTTACCGTTTTGTCATGGAATACAATTTTAGAGCGAATTCCGACTCAGTCAACGCCGGAACCGGACCAGAATGACCAGAACATCGAACCATGAAATTAATAATCAATAAGTTGTATAAATAGGATAATAATGTTATTTCGCCATTGTAGATCAATAATTTGCACAAAAATCCGGTAAATTGGAGAAATATTAGTATAACAATATGTTCTGTTGGAATAAGCTAGAAGTATGAGAAATTTTGGGCAATTGGAAATCTTCTTTTTTCAGCTTTTGCTACCGTAACCACTCATAATTTAGACGAAATCGATGACGACAGTGATTCTTTCTGGACATTTATCACATTTTGAAGGGAATTGACATGTAAAATTTGATCAATGTACACCCTAAAATCCACAACTTTGAGCATCTCCAATCCTTCCCTAAATACAATGTAAAGTTAAATTACACATCATCAAAGCTTTAAATTATTCAAATTATAGTATCCAATATTAATGTTAATTAGAATCATGTCTAATTATTTTACTTGTTAATTAAGTTCACATTATGAACTATGTTTGACACGAGATTTAATTGACAATAGAAGCCACTTGGGTTGGAGATGCTCTCATCACTGGCATGCTCTATCAATGTGTGAGAAATAAGTCATTTGTCTGATATCTTCTATTTATGTTTTATGATAGAAAATGATTCTAAAAAAATACTTATTTTAGAATATTAAGAAATTTATTGAGAATTGGGGTTTAATTCATGTAAGGAAAGCGGAAATGAAAATAGGGATAGTGTTGAAGAAATGTACAACCATTTGATATTGCAAATGGAAAGTATAATTTAATCTTGTTAACAATATAATAGCTATTCATTGACATTCGATACTGCGGATAACATCATCCTTAATTTATACATATGTGTATGTGTGTTTGTGTGTAATGTGTGTATATGTGTATTTTTAATGAACTGTATGTACAATGTACTCGTATATTTCATCCACTCGTCATATGTAATAGTAATAGTCATACAACTCAAGTTTACAAATTTGCACATACCCCCACAAATCATTGGAAATGTTACAAAGTATATAATTATGATATTTACGCGCAACATTATTTACCAAGTTTTTCATAGAAATGTATAAAAACAATAGATTAACTTTTGTTAAATAACATATTCTTGTTATATGTGCTTGGATTTTACACTTATACATATGAGAGTTCAGAAGGTAGCATTGCCAAAATATTAGAACATTTAGTTATTGCATATATTAGCACAAATATTTGATATAAATGATCCAAACATTATTTTTCCTAAAAATGGCATATATTATCATCAGCTAACAAATTTATAAGTATAGTATTTGTCAAGGACTACTAGCTTAAGTGGTAAGATATCTAGATTGTGGTTCTAAGGTCTTGGATTCGATCATTCGAAACACCAAAATGAGCGCTCTGCTTAAATTAAGTATCACTCTTGTTTTATATATATGTGTGTGTGTATAAAAATATAACTAAAAGATTTATAAGTATAGTGACCTAGTTTTAGAAACGAAAATAAACCAGCATCTCATTGGCTAACTTATCATTAGACACTAAGGTGGGTTTTTCATTCTGCAACATGTGGATAGATGGTTTTAGATCTTAGATTTTGATTACTTCTCGTCTTGGGATTTCCATACATGATATTTCATATCGAATGAAATATCCAACGAGACGAGTGTATATTAGATGTACATTTTGGATTGACATCTCAGATCTTAAAGTGTATTTCAGGATAGTCTCAGAGTCACTTATGTGTCTAAAATTGACGTTTGATGGTTCTTTTAATAACTGTTATCTAAAAGTAACAGTAAAAATGTAACATACACGATTTGCATGGGAAGATAGTTATTGAACTATAACGAGTATATTAATTTTTGTTTGGGTAGTTTAGTAATTGATTTGGTAGTGATTGGATTATTTGGTTTGAACAGTGAAAAAAAACAAAGTCCTTTATTATGCGTCACCGGAGTACGAAGTAAAAATAAGATTAAAATACTTTTGGATTCATATAAAAAGTTATGTAAAAAAAACCAAACAATACCTAAATACTCTCTCTCTCTCTCTCTACACACACAAAAACACACATCCCAACTCAAGTTTATTAAGCAAAATAACTTCTCTACTTAAAATGACACATAGTTTACTTATATATAAACACACTATGTTGTTCGAGGCTATTTAAAATTGAATTGGTTTTGATTAGATCATCACTATTTTTAGGTTTACTATGAGTGATATGTGTATTCAGTTATTTCGTGAATAAATTTCAAAAGGGTAGTGTTATCCTGTGTTCATTAGGTACATGTTAAACACGATTATTTCAAGCAAAAAGATAAAAAACTTTATTTGAAAATTCAATTCTATCTATATGAAATTAAAATGGATGGAAGGAATTCAGAGGGCAGTTGTGTCCTTAATCGATCTTAACATGTGCACAATAGGCGTATGTTAACATTTTCCTTTTCAAAATAATCAAGTAATTTCCTAGTTTACGAATATAACAAAATCTATACATAATAAAGTTTTTGCCATGGCTATAATTAAATATTTGTATACTGGTTAATCTTGAAAGTTTCAAAATAAAATGTACAATAATAGCACCGGTTAATCCAAAAAAATATAGAACTAGAATTTTGAAAATATATAGAAATAATAAGGAAAAACGAATAACTCATTAAAATCAATTCTCGAAGAAGCGAAAAAATAAAGAGTAACTTTTACATTACCTTTGTTTTGAAATATGAAGAAGAACAGTTATTGATGATTGTCTGAATAATTTGAAATGAGATAGAGAAAGTAGAGTTTAATCCGAAACTATAATGGGAGATGAAGAACTTCAATAAATAAACAATATATTGGGTGCTTGTACTGTAATTAAATTTAACTTATTCAAAGTAAAAAATAAAATCATATCAAAAACGCCTATTTTATTAGCTCACAAAGAAAAACATAGCGCTTAGATGACATCTTAGCCAATGGAAGGAATAAAGCGCCAAAGCAGAAAATCGAGGCTCTAAAACTGCAAAGTAGCGCCTAAATGGCACTCTGGCGGCGCCTAAATAGCCCGTTTGTTTTTAATCCCTTTGTTGCCCCTAATATCCACGTTGGATGTGATATACTAATGGATAAATTTAATGTTATTCTCTCTCGTATTTTATTACTATTTTTTTTCTTGCATCACAGTATAATCCATCCATTAATTTTTCAAATCCAATGGTGAATGTAAGGAGGCTACAGTGGAGCTAAAAATAAAAAGGCTACGAATCCCTGCTCATACATATTATATATATAACCATTTTTTTATTTATATTCTAGATGCAACCAATGCTGCATGGTATATGGATACACGTTTAATATTGACTGTTCTTACATGTTTGCAGAATAGTTGCTTAACTGGAGCACCTGTCCGAGTAATTCGTGGGCATGATTCGAAAAGCAGCTACACTAAGAAAGTCTACACGTATGATGGCCTATACCAGGTTAATTTTTAAGTCTATCTAGCTCTTACTTTGTCTTATACTTGCACTCTATTTAGCTCTTCTTTGTTTGATTGTCATTAAAGTTGTATACACTATATTTCTACATATGTTATCCAAGGCTTCAAAGGGAACAAAAATAATAGATAATAAATTTAACCTTGCTGAAATCCACCCTTTTCATGAGACAAATTGCTATTCATGATTGGAGGATTTTTTTACCATAACAGCTCATTTTTTATTATGGTAAAAAATAATTAGGCCCATCGTCAGTTTTTGATGCAACTCATGCTATCAAAATTCCCAGTACAAGTGGCAACTACTGAAAATGAAACACTTTGTTCTGTGTATATAAAAACTTTCAGTGTTCACTTGTTCAAACTACAACCTATTTTTTGACTAGTACTGATTCTTGGGTACTTGGAAAATTTAATGTTACCCACATTTTCTCTTGATTATGATCATTCAAGTATGTATTTTTCTAGAAACCTTTTATCCTTCAATAAATTCTATGCTTGATGCCCAAAGCTAGTCTGCTTGAAGAAGCAAGAACGAAATAAACTACCTAAAGCAGGTTATAGTTGAGAATGAGATGAAACCATGCTTTAATAACGGAAAATATCTTATCACTTCGCTCAATAATCTTTTAATGTATATTAGAATAAATGATGTCAGCGAATTACTTTTCTGAAAGAGTGTAAATTGCAAAACTATGCATCGGTCCTAGAAGCTTTATATCCATAGGCTAAATCAAGGTTCAAAAACTCGGTTTTGGTTATTTAAAACTTTATTAGTTTCGGGTGATTTCAGAAATTTTGAAAGTTTCGGTTTTGGTTTCGGTCCCGGTTTGGGTTTTCAATGATTGCTAATTAATGCAAATGTAATAATAAATAATAATCATCATCATACTAATAAAGAAAATGGCACTCCCTATCAATAAATATTTCATATTTGTATATAATTTCAAATTCTCACTTTTTACGTGATAAACCTACTAATAAAGAAGAAAAGTCCATATTGAATAGTACTGTACTTTCCTGCATGCATTGTCACTTAGGGCTGTCAACGGATGCTTTCGGATACGGATAGTGCCATATCCGTATCCGTATCCGAAATCATTTTCGGATATCGGATATCCGTATCCGTTTAATTTTCGGATATCAGATATCCGTATCCGCTTAATTTTCGGATACGGACGGATATCGGATATTTATCCGCTCCGCCAATAATTGATAAATTTAAAGGTATAAACGAAAAAGTTTAGATCAACATAAAACATTTTTTGTATTATTGTTTATAAAAAAACAAAGAAATAAAAAATATGATGATAAAACATTGTTTTATACTAATATATGTATGTGTATCCAAAAATATTCAAAAGTTAAACACTCATAGCCCTATTTTAAATTATATAAATATGCATCAGTTAATCAGACGGATATTTTTCGGATACGGATACCACTATAACCATATCCGTATCCGAAAAGCTTTTCGGATATCGGATATCCGTATCCGCTTTTCGGATAACGGATATTTTTCATATTTTTGGATACAGATTCGGACGGATATTGGATTTTTCGGGTACCCATTGACAGCCCTAAATTTGTCACATTCTATTATAATTCTATTATAATATGGCACCGGTAAATCATACATAATACTGATGCAGAAAAAAGATGAAGTGTGTCATAGCTGTTATTTTGTCCTTTTCACCATATTTCCTTCTTTCCTTTGTTTTATTTTACCTCTCCTTTTTTGCTTTTTTCTTTTTTTATCTCTAGTTTTCTATTCTTTTTTCTCTTCTTCCTATTGCCACAATGGCTTTTCGTTTTTTTATCATTATCTTTGTTTAGTCTCTCTATCTCTTCCATGCATAAAAAAATCAGTTTTTTCCTGCATTTTTGCCGAAACCGAAATTTGGGATAAAACTCGGATCGCTACTCTTTGATACCGATCCGAGTTGGCCGGAATTTCTGGATCCCGACCGAAACCTCAAACCATGGTCTAAATCCTTACTGCTGTGTGTATGTATCATTGAGGTCATTAGTATTTTAATTTTATATTAAACAGACATAGGTAGTTTATGTAAATATTGTTCGCGTGTGTGTTTGGGTGGTGAGGTGGAGCCTTGGTGTAACAGTTAGGTCACCCGTATGGTGATTTTGGCGTCCAGGTTCGAGTTCGGAAACAGTCTATTCGCAATGCGAGGGAAATACTGCGTACATTATCGACCTTTTCATAGCCCACGATAGCGGAAGCCTCGTGCACTGGGTTCCACCTTTTTTGTGTGTGTTTGGGTGGTGATGGTGGTGGGGGTTTAGTTACAAACATTTTAAAGAATGAGAGATATCAGTTCTTAAATTGATGTTTACATAACTTTGTTGAATCAAGACCAACCGTAGAAGCTTATGTAGTGTTTGGTTTAATAACGAATTTTGTGTTTTCGATTTTCAATATGTATGTCAAGTATGAGAAGAGTGGAGGAACGATGATGGGATAGAAGAGAGACGGAGGGGACGACGGAGGAGATGGAGGAACGACGGAAGGATGGATTGTTTTTCGTGCTTCCGTTATTTTTTAAAACACGGAAAATAAAAAAGACCGTTTTCTATTTTGTATGTAACTTCGTTGTTCAAATTGGTTGTTTTCGATAATATGCATGCATCATGCGTATTTTTATATGGACGAAAACCCAAAACTAAAAATGACAAACTAACCGCAACCTTAAATTCTCTCTCTACCTATCTTAATTTTGTGTATGCACAAGAATCATTATGTGTATTGTGATATGGTTATGTTGTCTAAACTCATTGATTTATGTAAATATGTTAGGATATGCATAATTCTTTAGGGATTGCTAGGTTACTTGGATCTTGTATGTATGTACCATAGCAGATAATTTTATGCACATTTGTACCATAGCAAAATAAATGATCAGTGTTTGTCATATCATTGAGATTTTTTATTTTTTTTGGGCACTTCTGCGAGATGAAACACCAAATATCATACGTATCTCGTTTAGACTCCATATTGGTAGAGATGTTATCATCATGATCTTGGGCTGATAACATTCTGTTATTGCTTTAACATATTTTACTTTGACTTTTTACCAGGCCTTTACTCGATTAAGTTACTAGCAAATTAACACAAAGATGGAATTATATATAAGCTGACAATGGTAGAACCTAAAATGGTCAAATATTGGTGTTTGCACCAATGTGCTTATTTTTTAGTGACTTTTGATGCAAAACTTTGTGGACCAATGAATTTCATTTTTCAATTTTTTCAATAATCAGTAAATTACAATTATTATTATTATTAATAAGTTTAAAAGTTTAAATAACGATCATCTGAAGAACACTTAACTCGCCTAAGATCTTAGCCGATATAAATTGTTGGGAAGCTGTTGAAGAAGTACAAGGCTGATGTTTTAGTATTGCACAGCAAGTTTTGATCAAGTCATATTTACTTAGTCTAGGTTGTCAATAAATCCCAGGTCTGTAGGGATAAGTAGTTTGTTTTGCACGTTATAATTAGTTGCTGCATATTCTCCTGCTTTCTAGTTAGTTATCTTTGAATTCTGTTTGCATTGTAAGGCTATAAAAGCCAAGTAGTTCATGTTGAACAAAAAAAATCCTGTTCTTTGGGAAACACTATTATTTGATTCTCAGTTTTATCAATTGGTATCAGAGCCCCTCACGGGCCTGACCGAAAAAAAGGAGGAGAGTAAAGCTTTGATTGATCTTATATCATCGAAAGCAAATAGAGAAAGATTGAGATTAAAAGAGAAGAGAAATCAGTTGTCATGACAACAGAGAAGAGTAACATGCTGAGTATCCCTAGATTCGATGAGGATTTTGAGCATTGGTCTATGCTTATGGAAAACCTCCTGCGCTCAAAGGAATGGTGGAATCTTATTGAGGTAGGAGTGGTGGAACCAACAGCTGATACTGCACCGACTGACGCTCAAGGAAAAGAACTTGCAGCCCTGCGTCTCAATGATCTCAAGGTAAAGGACTATTTGTTTGCTGCTATTGACAAAACAATTCTCAAACAGATACTTCAAAAGAATACCTCCAAGGAGTTATGGGACTCCATGAAAGCAAAATATCAAGGGAACACGAGGGTACAAAGCGCCCAATTACATAGTTTGCGAAGGGATTTTGAAATACTTGAGATGAAGGTAGATGAGGCTATTGCTGAATATTTTTCTCGTGTGATGCTGATTGCGAATGACATGAGAAACTTGGGAGAAGACATGACTGATGCAAAGATTGTGGAGAAAGTACTGAGAACTTTATATGAGAAGTTCACGTACGTAGTGTGCGCCATAGAAGAATCCAAAGATATAAAGAACCTCTCCATTGATGAGCTCCAAAGCTCACTACTGGTTCACGAGCAAAAGTTTAGAAGGAAGACGGATGAGGAACAAGTCCTAAAGGTCACTAATGACAAGAATGGAGGTAGAGGCGGACAAGGTTGTGGTTACAGAGGTAGAGGATCAGGTCGAGGAGCATACCGAGGAAGAGGAAGGGGCCAAGGAAGAGGATTCAACAAAGCTGCGATTGAATGTTGCAAGTGTCACAGGTTAGGTCACTTCATCTATGAGTGTCCAGAATGGGAGAACAAGGTCAATTACATGGAGAACGATGAGGAAGAGGAGATGATTCTTATGGCTTATGTAGAGAAGAAAGAAGCTCAGCGTGATCAGATCTGGTTCCTAGACTTTGGGTGCAGTAACCATATGTCTGGTAAAAAGAAATGGTTCAGTAACCTCGATGAAAACTTCAAACATTCAGTTAAGCTCGGAAATGACTTGAGGCTCACAGTAAAGGGGAAAGGCAATATCAGAATTCAGATTAATGAGGTTACTCACATCATAACTAACGTATACTACATTCTAGACTTGAAGAACAACTTACTGAGCATTGGACAATTGCAAGAGCGTGGTGTGGCAATACTCATTCAAGGTGGTACGTGCAACATCTATCATCCAATAAAAGGTTTGATTGTTAAAACCGATATGACTATCAATCGCATGTTTGTCTTAATTGCACACGAAGTATCAAATTCTGCTGCATGCTTTACTACTGTGACGGAGAATGCTACACAATTGTGGCATTGTAGATATGGTCATCTAGGGTTTACCGGCCTAAAATTGCTGAAGTAGGGAAACATGGTTCTAGGATTACCCGAGATGGAGTCTCCAAATGGACAGTGTCATGGATGTTTAACTGGAAAGCAGCACAGGGAATCTTTTCCCAAGGAAAGTACATGGAGAGCCACACATCGACTGCAGCTGGTTCACTCTGATATTTGCGGTCTTATTACTCCAGAGTCAAGTAGTCATAAAAGTTACATTATTATATTTACTGATGATTTCTCCAGAAAGAGCTGGGCTTACTTTCTTTCAGAGAAGTCACAAGCTTTGGCCACTTTCAAAGCCTTCAAGGCAAGAGTAGAGAAGGAGACCAATCAACACATACAATGTCTTAGAACTGATCGTGGCGGCGAGTACAATTCGAAGGAGTTCAATGAGTTCTGCATGAATCATGGCATTAGAAGGCAACTAACTGCTTCCTACACTCCGCAACAAAACGGAGTGGCAGAAAGAAAGAACCGTACCATTATGAATATGGTGCGTAGTATGTTAGCTGGGAAGAATGTGCTTAAAGAATACTGGCCCGAGGCAACTATTTGGGCAGTACATCTCATCAACCGAAGCCCGACTCTAGCCGTGAAGAAGATGACTCCGGAGGAGGCATGGACAGGGAAGAAGCCAGATGTACAGTACTTGAGAATTTTGGAAGCTTAGCTCATGTGCACATACCTAAAGAAAAAAGGAAGAAGCTGGATGCTCGTAGCGTTCAATGTGTGTTGTTTGGAGTAAGTGAAGAATCTAAGGCCTATAGGCTTTTTAATCCTGCTACTGGACGAATAATTGTGAGCAGAGACATGGTGTTCGAAGAGGACAAAGAATGGAACTGGAAGGCGTTATCACATGGAGAAGTAAAGTCACCAAACCTGGCATGGAGTGAACATGGTGATAATTCAGAGAATGAAACTGATGCAAAAGAAGAAGCAGGAATAATCGGGAACGTTGATGCCGGCAATGTTGATGATGTGCAGGTCGAACTAGAAGCGATTCAAGTGGATGATGGCACGAGAAGGACTAGAAGAAATCCAGCCTGGATGTCAGATTATGTAACTGGAGAGGGACTTTCAGATGATGACAATGATGTTGATCACTTGACTTCAAACATGGATCAGTTGGCTTTGTTTACAAGTGAAGGTGATCCTTTGACATTTGAGGAAGCTAACAAAGAAAGGAGATGGAGAGAGGCTATGATGCAAGAAACGACCGCCATTGAAAGAAACCAGACGTGGGATCTATGCAGTCTTCCTCAAGGAGCTAAATCCATTGGCGTCAAGTGGATATACAAAACCAAGCTGAACAAAAATAGAGATATCGATAAATGTAAGGCGCGCTTAGTGGCTAAAGGATATTGTCAAGAATATGGAATAGATTACACAGAAATATTTGCTCATGTGGCTAGATGGAAGACTATTCGTACAATTCTAGCTCTTGCTGCGCAGAAAGGTTACAAGGTTCATCAACTAGATGTGAAGAGTGCATTTTTGCACGGTGAACTTACTGAAACAGTGTTTGTGGATCAACCTCAAGGATTCGAGAAGCCTGGAGAAGAGGAGGTGTACAAGCTAAGAAAAGCGTTATATGGCCTTAAGCAAGCACCTCGTGCTTGGTATAGCCGTATTGAAAGGTATTTCACAAAGGCCGGCTTCAGTAAATGTCCGTATGAACCCACCTTGTTCTGCAAAAAGGATGAAAGAGGTATCATGATTATAGTTTCTTTATATGTTGATGATTTAGTTGTGACTGGTAACAATGATAAAGCTGTGGAGAAATTCAAGGATGCCATGAAGAAAGGATTCGACATGTCAGACCTCAGGGAGATGAGGTATTACCTTGGTGTTGAAATAATCCAGAAGCCATTGGGAATTTTCATATCTCAGAGGAAGTATGCAAGAGAAATACTTGAAAGGTTTAAGCTTGATCAGTGTAATTTTTGTTAAGAATCCCATGGTGCCTGGTGTGAAGTTAGTCAAGGAAGATGGTAGTGAGAAAGCAGATGCGAGGGTTTATAAGCAAATGGTGGGCTGCCTAATGTATTTGGCAGCAACAAGGCCAGACTTAATGTATGTCATTAGTCTGGTGAGTAGGCTCATGGAGTCACCCACGGATCAGCAAATGCAGGCCGTCAAAAGGATCTTTCGCTATGTTAAAGGAACACTGGATTGAGGCATTTGGTATAGGTGTGAAGGCAATGAGGAGTTAGTAGCATTTTCAGATAGTAATTATGCTGGTGATCTAGACAGTCGAAAAAGTACATTGGGATATGCTTGCTTCTTGAGTGATGCGGTGATTTCATGGTCTTCTAAAAGACAATCTATTGTTACCTTGTCGACTACTGAGGCCGAGTTTGTCTCAGCATCATCGTGTGCTTGTCAGGTGGTGTGGCTGAGAAATGTGTTGCACAGCATTGGCTATACGTAGAAGAAGGAAACGGTTATATATTGCGATATTATGTCAACCATCAAGCTTTCTAAAAATCCTGTCTTCCACAAAAGGAGTAAGCATATTGATGTGAAGTTTCATTTTCTGCGTGATCTGGTTAATGACGAAGGGGTAAAGATGGTCCATTGCAGTACTGATGTGCAAGTAGCTGACATTCTCACAAAGCCGTTGAAACTTGAAACTTATGAGAGGCTTCGCAAGATGCTTGGAATGTATGAGGCTTCAGATATAAACTGACACTGAGAGTGTTCAGTTTAGGGAAGGCACTGTTGGGAAGCTGTTGAAGAAGTACAAGGCTGATGTTTTAGTATTGCACATCAAGTTTTGATCAAGTCATATTTACTTAGTCTAGGTTGTTAATAAATCCCTGGTCTGTAGGGATAAGTAGTTTGTTTTGCACGTTATAATTATATGCTGCATATTCTCCTGCTTTCTAGTTAGTTATCTTTGAATTCTGTTTGCATTGTAAGGCTATAAAAGCCAAGTAGTTCATGTTGAATAAAAAAAAATCCTGTTCTTTGGGAAACACTGTTATTTGATTCTCGGTTTTATCATAAATGTGTATGTGAAAATCTTGAGATGCTGCATGATCGAAATCCTAGGTTTTATTCCTTGCAATGGAAAATTCATCATATCCAACCAAATGGTTATCAGATGAGCGCATGTTGTCTTTCAGAAACATCAAAATCAATAACAGCGTTGATAAAATAGTATGTACTTCAAAAGATTTTTTTTTCCCGTAACAATTATGATGTGGTTTAAATCCAATTTCTGATGTGGGATACTCACACAAACCAATCTTTTCCAACAATTGCTAATGTTTAAATTCTTTCTACCATCTTTACTTTATTTTGTTTGCACATATGAAAATTTAGCTGTTGCATTTTTGTATGCCTAGGTTGTCAAGTACTGGGCTGAGAAGGGTGTTTCTAACTTTACAGTCTTCAAATACAAGTTGAGACGTGTCGAAGGCCAACCGGTTTTGACAACCAACGAGGTAACTCATTCTTCTGTCCAATGTTCAAATAAGTAGTATTCATACGTTGTTTCTCTCTATTCTTTTCTTTCTATGAAGCCTTATTTCTTCTGTTTGCCTATTTTGTTACATTCTTCAGTCACAATTGTTTACTGGTTTCATAAATACGATCCAAGTTAAATGTTTATGAATGTAGTTACAAGCTAGTATCAAAATGTTTACACTGGGCATTCCATATGATTTCTAGTGCTATAATGAATTAAAAGTGTCTTTGGTTCTAATTGTAAACTAAACCACAATTTCAGTTTAATCAGATACTTAGCAATTGAGCCTGTTTTTATTTTTTATATATTTTATTTTAATGTTAAATGAGAGGGAATGTGCCTGGAGTCAATGATAGCAATCGAGCTTGAGGTGAAGTCTTGACACCCTAGCATAGAAAGGAGCTTTGTGCAGTTTAACATTACAGGGAACTTTGTAAATGGCTTGGGGTGGGGGTGGTGGTCATGCCACTGTCTTGTATCCAAAGCAAAGTGACCTTGCCTTGCTATTGTGCCCATATAGGGATCTTTTGACTTTATCCATTGTTCATTTTTTGTGAAAAACTGATTGAACCTTATGAACACACACATGTATATCATAGACATAGGGGTAAGTGTCAGTATTCAACCTTTTAGCTTGCCAAACACAAATCTCCTTGCATGTTCGGAATTATTATCGTGTCATGCATATGTGATTGCCAACACATGCCTTCTCAATTCCACCAAGGAAGAGAGCATTCCATAGAATGTTGCCTTATGATGGTTATTCCAACTATAAATCTTGATCATTTTCATGGCCGGGTGTGTTCGCCACAGCAGGTGGTCGCTCCTGTTGCACCACTGGTTTGTGCCATCAATATCATTATCTGATTTCTTACATATTGTAGCAGTAGTTACTTCGAACTCGCTCTTCAATCAAATCCCGTAAATACCTACGTTCGTTCATCTTGTGCCCATCCAGTTCATGGAATATCCAGTATTTTCCAGACTTTCTCTCCCAATCTATGAGTTCTCTCTTTGCGGGTCTCCTGTAAGGAATCTGCCTCTTAGTATCAGGATAGGTCCTCTCCAGTGTCTCTGTTAAATCAGTGTAAGAGGAAAACATTGGTTCCTTCTTCATTCGCTTCGATCCTCGGAAGTCGTCATCAGCTTTTCGTTTTCCCTTATCCTTTCCATATCATGTCTTAAATGATCCTCCATCCTCCACAGCATCGACTTCACCGCTCTTGACTTATGCATCCTCCTAGCGCAAATATTTTTCAGCTTGATAATAGTAACATGCAAGATCCATTGACGGATCTCTTTCCAAAGCTTTTCTTAAAACCAATCTTGGTGACTCGGGAAACCACTGCCATTAGAACTATCGATGGATCTGATTTCAGCACTATAGCGGTGCTACGTTGAATCTAGTCAAATAACTCTATAAGATCTCACGTTTCTTCAACTTCACGCTAGATAGCTTCATCACATTTCTCGACCGAACAATGCAGACTCTGAACAGGTTCATGAACCTTTACACTTACTCGGTTCACGTGCTGATAAACCCATTATCCAATTGGCGAAACCACATGTATGCTAAATTAGTCAAATACAATGGGAAACATGATCTTATCACCTCTTCCGAAACCCCCAACACTCTCATATGCGGATATATCTCATCAAGTGAACAGTTGGATCCGTTCTTCCATCATACGGCTTCAAAGTAGGTAGTTTGAAATCTGGTGGATTCCTTGCGTATCGTGTGTTTGAGGTGAAAATTTTCCGTTCACATCCTCCAAATTCCGATCCGGAGCTCCACCTCTAAGCACCCGTCTTATTATATCAGCAATGCAATTCTAGCATTATTATTTAGTTGAAATCATCGGGGCTCCATGTGCTCTTGATCCAAATCTTCATCATGTCTCTCGTTCCTACGGTAAACTTTTGGCTCTAATCCTTGCGGTTGCAAGTTTGCATTCCGATCTTGACTCCAAGGCTTAGCATCATCCATTTGTCGTGTCCTTTCATGTTCAACATTCAGATCAACCATGCCCCCTTGTTCAAACATGTCGGTACCGACTTGTTGTGCTGGAGGGTTGGTTCTAGCTTGTTCCGTCCTATTTCTTTGTGCATCCGCTCCGCCTTTTGGCCTTCGATTCGGCTGCTATTTGTTGTTCAATCATTTGAAAGAATCCATTCATTATATTCTCTTGCCAAGCCATCAATCTCTCTTGCATTTTGTCATCATCCCTTTACTCTCCTCCCTAGTCACATAGATAGGTGGATTTGAACCCGATGACACCTCCTGGTTGACCCTTGCCTTGGTTGACATGATCCAACAATGACTTTTGTAGCAGGTCTCTTCATTTTCTCCAATATCAGATTTAAGTTTTTCTTAGTAAAAGCATCAAAAATGTTGCGCAAAAAATTAACACAACAACCCAATATCACTCTAAACGAATCAAGCAAGTATGACGTTAGGAAATAAATTTTTTTTTGTGATTCAGCAAAATTTTCGGTTTATGTCCATTTAATCTTTTTTTATCGATGAATTCTCTCCAAAATACAACAATTTTCAATCAATTTCCGACTACAATCTAGTATATCTCGAATTTACCTAGAAGGTTTAAAAGAGAGATGAAATGCCAAAAGTAAAAAAAGTCCTCTCATAGTTGGAGGATTATCATTTAGAGATGAATCCTAGCATGAATATCGTCATTTCAAGTTTGAACAAGTCATTTTCTTCAAATCCAGAAATCCAACATGAAAGACATGTCGCCGTGCATGTTTTTTAAGACAACCAAACAGTCAGTACTAACCAAATCATGTCAGTACCGACATGTTTATGTGTGTCAAAACTTCATTTTTTCTTCATAGCTTTGGTTCCAAATCTCCAAAGTAGTCAAATCATGATTCTTAGATCATGTCGGTACCGACTAAATCATATCGGTGCCGACATGATTTTGTTATCCAAAACTTAATCAAATTTGACGTACTCCTTCATATCATTGTTCTTGATGGTACCAATCAAATCATGTCGGTACCAATCAAATTATGTCGGTACCGACCGTGTTGGTATCGACCATATCAGTACCAACCAAATCATGCATTTTTGAAACTTAGTCAAATCTTCGATTTCTTCAATCTTCATATCTTCCAAACTTCTTGACCCATTCGTTAATAGTTTTGTAGTCCAGGATCTTCGATCTAAGTCAATTTCAAGAATGTGGTAAATTTTTTGGAAACATCCATTGTTCCTTTTTTGTGAAAAATTTATTGAACCTTATGAACACACACATACACACACACACACATATATCATCATAGACATAGGGAATATGTGTCCGTATTCAATTTTCTAGCCCGTCAAACAAAAATCTCCTTGCATGTTCAAAATTATTATCATGCATATGTGATTGACAAGACATGCTTTCTAAATTCCACCAAGGAAGAGAGCGTTCCCTAGAAAGTTGCTTTATGATGGTTATTCCAACTATATATCTTAATCATTTTCACGATCAGATGTCACAGTTTTTTGTTTCTTCCTGCCTCGGTATCATTCTTTAGCATTCTCTCCACTGACATGTTTCCATTTGCTTATGTTTATTGTAATGCTTAAAAGCTTACAATGCAAGCTGCCTTTTTAGAGATGGCAACCTGGTAATATACTAGGGAATTGCTAAAGGACTCTAAATTTGATTGAGGAAGAAGACTCCATACAAAGTGGAAATTAGCCATACATCCTTATTGTTACAAAAAATATTTTCGGCATCCCTCCCATTTTACATATCCAATACAGATCTATCCAAAATTGAAAAATCAACAAACGATACTCAGATGTGCCAAATTTGTTGTTGATTGACGCAACTCGATAAGCGGAGTTGATTAATGTTGGAAATATTTCTCCTCTGATGATTAGATTTGAGGTTTCAATTGCAATATCAAAATCAGGGTTTTCGATAAAGGCAAGGGGATTTCAAGGTTGGTACCGTTAGGTGTGAATTTTTATGTAGAGTGCACTAGTGGTGGGTGGAGGCGATGGTTGTGGCTTTGGTGACGACAAAATCCTATGAAAGCTAAAATTGGGATAACATGCAGGGACATTCGACATGCAATTTTTATTATCGAATATGAGTTTCTTTGCACATATTTGCAATGCAACATGATGATAAATAATTGCGTAGCAATATTTTGCATGGTGAATAATTGTCAAACAAATATTATGCATATCAAATATTTTTCGTACAAATTGACAGTATTTTTTAGATATGGAAGTGATAGTTCTTGAGTAATTTTGATTCAAATTTATCAGTTACAAAATATTCAAAAAGTATATATTAGATTCGATAATAACTGAGTAGAAATATACAACATATATTTTAATATTATTTCAAAAGACAATTTCATAAATATAAAAATGACTTGCTTAAATTGTTTGTATGGGGGTTTCTTCAAAATATGAACTTGAGCCAAAACCCACCTAACAAACTATAATGTTGTGAACGCTTATGTAATGTACTACTTAATTATATTCTAATTATTGACAAAATTTTAATTATATTTTGATTATACCTCTACTATTAGTTATGAAAGTTTAATCAATAAGATTTCCACCATGTCTTTGAAACTTCAAAAGTACCCTAGATAGCACCCTCTTTCTGATTATCATCAACGGAATCTCACTATTGATTTGTAGCATACACCACCATCCCCTTTGTGACCATCAATCAACAAAATCTCACTATTGATTTGCAACCCTCACCACGGACAAGATTGCTTGAAATAAAGGTCTCTTAGACCACCAAAGGTTTTCACTCATAATACTCATACTCATAATAATAAAAACACTATTATTGTAATAAAATCATTTTCCCGCCTTAGATATTTCTTAAATAGTAAATATCTTTATTTATTGGATGCACACAGGTTCGTGCATTTATACTAGTTGTATATTGTAACATCTTTACACGGTTGCCCCAGCTTGATTTCACTTCAAATCAAATCTTTTCGCCATTAACCATCCTATATTGGAACAAAGTTTCAAATCCAAACTCCTTTTATTGTATATGTACAGGTTTAAACGATGAGATAAAATGAGGGTATTAGTAGTATCAAAATTGAGTTCATAAGGGAAACATAACATTTAATAACCTCTTGATGACCCCATAACAGCAATAACACCAGTAAAAGATTGGAAATTGACTCCCCTTGATCAAATTTGAAGTCACCTTTACATTTTCCATAGAAAATCATTCTTTCAACATTTAACAAGATTTTCATGTTTCAAATGAAATTTTTTGCCACCTGCTTTCTTGTATCAGATGTGATCTTGCACAATATTAGTGCATCTTAAATTGAAATATTGGATTTTGAATTTCAATATTGAAAAAGTTTATAATGTTGATAAATTGTAATTTTATAATTTGTTATTTGAAAATATAATTGGATCAATGATTGTTTTTCTCTACACCTGAGAACAAATGCACCAATCCACAGTACACAATCTAACTTATTCAGAGGAATTGAATTCCATTGAAATTTTAAGCTTGCACCTTTTCATTGGCCATAACTCAGTGCATTTCTAGATGTGGTATCCTTTGAGGGTGATCAAATATGTGTGTGCGCGCGCATGCGTGGAGATGCATTTAAACGAATATGTACTATTAATCTTTTTGTTAACTTTTGGACTATTAGCGCCAAAATTGGTCACTAATACCCAAATCCAGTTGAAAGCACCAAATACCGGTCACATGCCACAGATGGAATGTATGTAGAGAATATAAATATGAAGAATAACCAAAATTAAAATGAAAGCAATAAAGAACAACAAATTTTATAGTGGTTCGGCTAACTCCGGCCTACGTCCCCTTAGAAGTTTCCTTTTTATTGCTGTAATAATCGATTACAGTTACAAAATGACAGAGTTGTCTTAGCCTTGGAAAAGAGAAAGTTAGAGAGCAGAAAGAAGATCCCTTTTTTGAACCCTCACATGCTGTATTTATAGGCAAATCCTGAGTTGTTGGGCTTTCTGAATGATCCGGGCCCATCAAGGCCTTCCACCGAGCCACATACCTCCATAATGCCGAGCCACATCGGCCTCTCCATAGTGCCGAGCCACACATACCTCCACAATGTCGAACCACACCGGCCTCACCACATTACCGAGCCACACCGGCCTCACCACAATGCCGAGCCACAACAGCCTCACCACAATCCCGAGCCGTCTCACCAATGCCGAGCGAGGTTCGATGCCGAGCGATGTCCAATGCCGAGCGACTTCCAATGCCGAGCGACATCTGCCGAACCACCACCTTATGCCGAACGACCCTGATCCCTCTGCAATGCCGAGCGACCCTAACTTCTCTGCAATGCCGAGCGACCTTATCTAGGTCGAACCATCTCACCAAGGCCGAGCCGTGCCAACAACAAGCCACAACGACGAACCTCAGTGCCGAGCGACATTACCAGGGCCGACCGGCCCTTGACTTCCAGACCGAGCCATGTAACTCCTCCACTTCTCGACCGAATGACATATCCAAGTGAACTTAATCATTTTAAACCGAATTCATCATATTCCAGCCTCGATAAACGAGAACTTGACTTAGTTAAATCCGCCTGTCCGTGGCCTTGCCGAAAGGCGGGTTAACATGGACAATTTGTAGTAACCCCATAACTGCAATAAAGTTAGTAAAAGATTGAAAATCAACTCCTCTTAATCAAATTTGAAGTCACTTCTAAAATATCCATAGAAAATTATTATCTCGACATTTAACATGATTTTTTTGGATTTGAACATGCAATTTCTTTCCCACCCACTTTTTTGTATCAGATGCGATCATGTAAAATATAAGTGTCTTGAATTGAAAGATTTGATTCCAAATTTCAACTTACGGAAAAGGGAAAACATAAAATAAACTATATCGTTGACAAGTTATTTTTTATAGGTTGTTAAAATGGGTTATTATCTTTTTTGAATACCCAATAAACCGAACAGTCTACGTTTGAGAAAAAATATATTTCAATCCATAATACATACGCCAGCTTATTCGAAGGAATTTGAATTTCCTTTGAGATTCAAACCTTGCACCTCTCATTGACCAACTCAGTGCTTTGCTAAATTTGGTATCCTTTGGGGGTGGTACTATATTCACACACATGTGCCAGTTAAATGAATATGTACTCTTAATCTCTGCGTTAACTGTGTCGTTCAAACAATTCGACATATATTTCCCTTAAGCCCTTCCCTTCCCCTGGAATTCAAGTCAAAACAATTATTATATCTTCATACATTTTTGTACAAGTACAGAAATAAGTCTGTGCTATATCTACAGATCTGTGTGTGGTTGTACTTTGAGCACACACTAATTTTCATTGGATCATTTAAGACAAATATATACAATCTTGTTCTGGATAAAATCGCATTCTCAGTTCAGATATGACCAACTCAACAGAGATTACTGTAAAACGAGACTAAAATGATATTTTATGTTGAGAAAACTTGTTCTAAAAACCTTCAAATGCATAAATTTCTAACTGAATTCTAATGTCAACTGCAGGTTCATTTTACACGAGGCCAAATTCCGAAAAGCCTTATTGACGTGCGAGGGTATGCTCTGATGCTTAGTCATTATGTTAAATTGATTAAATAGTAGAAGATCTATAAGATTGTAACTTAAAACATAGATTATCACCGTTTCGAATTTGTTTATATAAATTGTATATTGACAAATATTTATCCTGTCCATGGAAAAGAGGTTAGTGTTAAAAGAGCTATCTACAGTATTTAATATCTAAATTTCTCGATTACGATGTTGGGTTTTGATGGCAATCTTCTGAAATCTTGAAAACTATCAAATTGGTATAAAATAAAGTTATACAATTTATAGTTGGTTTACAAAAGAACATCCTTAAGACATGCATATATTTGAACCAAAATTATTCTGGTCAATCCTTTGTGCTGACCTTCTCTTATCTTTCTAAACATTTACTACAACTCAAGAAAGTCTGGTCTAAATTAATTTCTTTTAGTTTGTGGTTTGGATACAATTTGAATTTTGAAAATCCAGTTGAGATGGATATGGTACTAACTACTAAATCGGTATTGTTGTGTGATCTAAAAGTTTAATTTTTAAGGCAACTATTTTAGACCCAATTTATCTACAACTTGTTTACCGCTATTGATTTATGAAAACGAATTGAGGCGACCATTTCCTATCATGTTGTTATAAATTTAATTTTCTCCAATATAACATTTATCACTTCAAGTTTTTTTACTATTTGTGTTTGTGTGCATTTATCGGCAATGATCGGGTACACCTCATTTTAGCTACACCTCAAATACCTTTTGATTTCAACCACATGTTCCGATTTAAATAATAGAATGAAGTGACGAGGGAGAGAACTTCAACTTAACTTTAATTTTTGTGTTTTTCAATTTTCCTTTTAAAATACATGCTTTCTTTGTGTAGTTCTAATTAAAGGATTTCACAGTGGAGGGGGGGGGGGTTTATTTTCGTGATACACCCTCGTCGATAATGAGAAATACACTACCTGAAATAGTCCTCAACTGCGAAGCTCCACCATCTTCAACGCCTAACCTCCATTAAACTCTCCTCTTATCCCTTCTGAGTCTCTTTAACGATGCCTTCAAAGTTTAGCTAGCACAATCAACTTAGAATAATGTTAAGGAAGAAAAAGAGAGTAATAGCCATTCCATTCCACGTCATTCTAATCATTGGATCAGATTGGATTGGAATGCCAAACGATCAGATACAAATCAACTTTATTTTAAATCCATCGAATCTGATTTGCTTTGCAAGAATGATGCATAATATTAAGCTAAGATATACAAAAGGCATGGGAATATATTTCACCCGTCATAAACCGACGTCCGGTCACAAATTGAAAGTGTGCTAAACTTTTCTTGGAGGTTATGCAGTTGGCATGTAGATGTGAATGCAAATTCTTCGAAGAAAATTTTGACCATCATGATCATTGGATCTTCCATGTAAGAAACAATGGTTACATAATCTTGTAATCTACTTTTTATAATTCCATTACGATTCAGTTATCGAGTTCAAAATCACAATCGGGCAAACCATTAAATTCTGAAATGTAAAATGTTAAAATTTTACCTTTTTGATTCCATGACGATTCAGTTCTCATAGTTCAAAATCACAATTGACATTAAATACATTTTGAAATGTAAGATATCAAAATACTTATTTGAATCTAGAGACAAGTTTTATAGTTTTTCTACGCAAAATAAAGTTGGATCATGAAATAAAATTAAACTTTATCGTGGAACCGTGAAAACTCAAACATCAAAATCATTTTCAAAATATAAAGTTTTATTACATAAAGAAGAAGAGATACTTTCAAACACCTAAAATTCATTTAATAGCCTTCATGGACATAAAATATTAGTATACGACTACATATACAAAATAACATATGACTTCGTTCCAATCTATAATTTATGATTTAAATAATGTTTCAATTTCAAATTTGAACTTTACAATTTACTACTTGAATCCCATCCTCATGTCCATGTTATCCTGCTGATAAATAGTGTTTATTTTTTTAATTGCAAATTTTCAGGTTGAATCAACTTTGAGGTGTACCCACACATAAATATATATGGTATTTTTACCTTTATATTAAAATCCATGTTACCGGTGTGCAGGACCCCTAAGTCAACTGGCAGGTGCTATGACGCTCTAGACTAAGATTCTAGAGGCCATTGTTCAGGCCCCGAAATACCAAACTGAGTGTCTGCTTTAATATAGTACCACTATTATTCCTAAATTTTTTTTGTGTTACCGGTTAACAATGGATACTTGTACCATTCGTAGTGGTGACGATCCACACTCAAACTTGTTCAGACAAAGTATTTCAAATCAATGTTTTGAAAGGTCCATCTCAAGACCCACTTCAATGCGAGACAGAGAAAAATGCCTTGAGGATTGCTCAAAAAGGTTTTTTTTCCCTCTATGATGCAAGTCTTAGCGGCCTAAGACACGTCGGATATACAAAATGTCCTTACACGTCTTAGGCTGCTAAGGCGTGTACGCCTTAGGGCATTTTTTGTTGCCAACCACAATAAAAGTTGGATCGAACAAAACTT
This sequence comes from Allium fistulosum, assembly GCA_030737815.1. NCBI lineage: Eukaryota > Viridiplantae > Streptophyta > Magnoliopsida > Asparagales > Amaryllidaceae > Allium > Allium fistulosum. The sequence goes on along the minus strand of CM060901.1, from coordinate 1,544,496,534 downwards.
ACGAAACCCTTTCATAGAAGGAAAAGAAATGATAAAAAAAAACAGTAGGTATTTTTATAAATTTTGAATTCAGTTTTGTTATAGGTTTTTAAGTTGAAATCAGTTTCTTATTTTGATTGAACATTTTTTTTACAAAGCACAAGAGAATCAGAGAGGGAAAAGGGAAAAAATTGAAAATAACTTGCTTGATTTTCTACTGCTTGTAATGGTGTCAGCTTGAAATTGGATGGTGCTTTCGTTGCTACTTGTAATTACCTGTTATAAACCGAACTGTTTCTTATTTACAGTAATTTGATGTTGTGTGCTTGTACTCATGATGAAAAGTCGACAAGTTTTTGAATGATATGTTTTATATTTAATTCATTGTATTTTGTTCAAATCATTTTGAATGTTTAATGTTCCTTATTTTAATGTTCAACGCTTATTATTCTATAGTTAAGTATTTGATGTGTATGAATATAATGTTTACCTGGAAAATGTATAAGTTGAAAAGTTTTTAAATGAAATATTTTATATGTAATTCATTGTATTTTGTTCGAATCATTTTGAATGTTTAATGTTTTTTATTTTAATGTTCAACGCTTATTATTCTGTAGTTAATTATTTGATATGTATGAATATAATGATTAATGTTCCTGGGAAGATTACGGTTCAAAATTCCTGTCCACACACTGGAATTCCGACCATTCCACCGGTGCTAACCGGTTGGAATTTGGTTAGAATTTTGTTCCGGTGATTGTTATTTTAAAAAAATCTTATTCATAGTTTACCTGATAACATCCAACAAAACAAAGGAGTAAAAAACATCAAATAAGAAAAATGGAAGCATCGTGCAATTGAAATTAACCAAAATTTAGGGTTTTGTTTGAGAGCAAGAGAATTAAGCATGGAAAGAGAGATTGTATGTGAAGAGCGAGAATTCAAGCCTAAGAGAGAAATCCAGCATGGTGAGAGAGAAATTGATTAATGAAAATTGCTTTGTTTGGGGTAGACGATAGTGTTAGGGTTTGATAATGTCTAGAGGGCTGCTGCTAATGAATGATGTACATGGCTGGTTAGTGGGCTGGTTGGGCTTTGTTTATTATAAGAGAATATTGAAAATGAAATTTTGAAGTTTATTTCTATTGGTTCGGGCTTGTTCAAATGTAAATTTAGCCAATTAGATCTAGCTACATTAATATTTGTTATATTGCAACTACAATTACAAAATCGAGCGTCACGGCACGTGCTTCGCGCATGACGACGACACGTGTTTCACGAGTGAATTGTTTTTTTACAAAATCTATATGTAACGCATTCAAGAGAAAATAATTTGCACAAAGATTTTGTCATATTTTTGCATTGAAATACCGTGTAGCTTGTTTGAATTTATATTTCAAAATTGCAACATCTAATTTTTTTGGTTAGTTTGGTTTTTTATTTTAGTATTAATTAATAAAGGACCAATTTGTAAAGTAAGTTTATTTGTTACATCCTATTTTTAAGTGATATTAAGATTTTGTAATATTTGTAGATGATTGTTTTGAATTTGTATAGGAAGTTTATTTGTTAGATCCTATTTTTAACTGATATTAAGATTTGGTAATATCGGTGGAGATGCGTTTTGATAGTTCACGCTAACACTAAAAAAGCGTGATACCAAAGATATTACAACTATTAGTATAGATTTGTAGTGTTATCAACATACTAATACTTAAAAAACCTTCAAAAAGCAATGAATTCTAGAACTGAAATTATAACGAAATTTTCGTAATTTACGAAACAGAACCAAAACTATACAAATTTTCAATTATCGGAACATAACCGAAACCGGGATTTTGAACCTTGCTCTAGACTCATGCCTTACCTTGGCAGCAAAAACACATCTCGTGTATGCTTTCGCCTTCTAAAACTTTGTTTAGAATTCACTCCATTTTAGTTTTGCTGCCATCATATTGGGTATTTAAGTGAACCGACTACTTTCATCTTTTTTATTTGTCTCCTCAAACTTGCTAAACACAAGAAGTTGAATAAATGGTTTAGCACAGAAGGTTGAAGAAACCAATAAAAAATGCTTGTAACGCCGTAATGGAGAAAGTGTTACAAGCCAATCATCATTTCTTTTTGTTGAAGTATCTGTGCATCCTTACTCCTTTTTCACCAACCTAAAACAATTCAAAAGAAAATAGCAATGCTCAGGGGTGCCTTCTATAGTTCTATCGTATAAAATTTAAACTAGCATGTAACCCGTGCGTTACACACAATAATATTAATAAAAAATAGTATGTATATTTTAGTTATTACTAAAAATATATTTTATTATGCAATATATGATAAATTTATTGTGATACATTAATCATAAATTAGAATGTTTCGCGACACTTAGATATAAGGTTGGAGATTCAATCCTCGCTAACTACATATCTCAGTAAAAATTAATGCCGTAACTAAAAAAATTATAAATTACAATCGTCAATACTATATATGTAACTCATTTATGTTGTGTGATATATATATATATATATATTTAATATGTGTGAGTAAATAAATAACTATACCATTTTTGTTGATACGATTGTTGTATATATATTGAATTGTCATTTTTTAAAGGATTTATAAATGGATCAATGACCATTAAATAATTTGAATTAATGATCAACGTAACTAACAAGGAGTTGAATGTAAAAAAAAGATGGAGAATTGAGAAGTGCTTTTATCCATTATTTAATTTTCATTTTTGAACAATTTTATCCTGTAGTCAACCATATGTTTCAGTTGTCGTAGGAGGGTCTTGTTTACAACTTTGATAATTGCAGAGTAATGTTATGTAGCAGTTAGTTGAGTTATGAGTTGGGTATGGTTTGATATATTGAAAGTGAGAATGTTTATATAATCTACTTTTTATTGGTGTAATCTATGCGTTCACATCGTAATGCTGTAAAATATAAACTTATCTTTTAAAGATGGTTAAAATGAAATTATGTTATGTAATGTATGATAATTTTTTTGAGATAAATGAATTAGAAAATAAAAGAGTTATTATTGATTATACATACATTTTATATTATATGATTTAAATATCTTTATATCTGAATAAAATTTTTTTTTATCATTTTTTTCATAAATATGAATATCATATACATTGAAATTCTCGTAATTTTAGAATTTATTAAATCGATTAATGAATATTAGTTAATCAATCTATTAAAATGGTTTAAATTTAAGATTACACAATTAGTTAAATATATGAACTTAAATGTAAAATAGAAGGATTTCTAAGTAATTTAAAAAATAAATCAGGAAGCTGAAGTTAATAGAATTTTACAGTGCAATGTATGATATATTCATTCAGTAAATAAATTATAAAATAAATCTGTTAGTCACTAGTGTATATAATTTATGTTATGTGATATATTCGTGTGCGTGTATTTGCATCTAAATGATTTTTTTTACCAATTTGTTGATGCTTTTGTAATATTATATATTGAAATTTTCATCTTGGATTTATTAATAAATATTAATTGACTAAGTTTATCAATTAGTTTGAAGTTTGGATTATGTAATTAATTTAAATGTGTGGATTTTAATGTAAAATTTTGGGATAGAGCCGTGAATTTTTTTGTGAATAATCGTAGTTTTTTGTAAAAAGTAAGCATTTGAATGTAAAATAGTATGGAAAATTAGTAGAATAATTGTAAAGTGTAAATAATAAGGTTTTGAAAATAAATATATAGACTTGGAGAGAATTAAGGAAAATAGAGGCAACTCCTAAAATTAATGAGAGAGCTTCTAATTCTTTTGTTTTACTATTATTTAATAAATTAGGTAATTTTATCTAATAGATGACCTAATCCGAGTCAAAGTGTGAAACATAACAACATATGCATTTGCTATTGTGATGATCCTCACCTACCATTGACTCCTTTTATTTTTATTTTATTATCTAACTTTTGTCTTGGTTTGAAGTTTACAAACAATAAAATAAAGATTCAAAGTTTCTAACTCATAAGAGTTAACTTGATGTTTTAGATTCTATTTAGTTTACTTTCTTCCAATAATTTGAAGGAATTAAATTTGATATTACTCACTGCAGTTTAGTTTGTAATGACATTAGCGGTGGTCAAGAGAAGATCCCGATTCCGGTAACCAATGTCATTGATGATCCACCTTCTGCACCTAATGGTAGGTTTACAATCTACTTTTTCTTCTCCTTTTTGTTCTTTTTTGTTTTTTGAAATGATGAAAAATGAGATATCAGTAGGCCCAACTGCTAGTGAGAATTGGTTTGATAACTTGGCGAAATTTCTACGATCCAAGTTCAGGCCTTCTCCACCATTACACAAGACTAAGTTGAGCTAGTTTTCCCAATTTATTCTTTGGACCAATATACCCTTGGTTTGGACATGGAAGGTTCGGTTGTCCCTGTTCATTTTTTTAAAAAACCATTCAGTCTTAATTTTGTCGGTTTGAGATTGGAATACAAGTTGTTTGCCTATCTCGTGAGCTTACTTGCAAAGATGTGTGTGGCCAAGCTAATCAACTATTTTGATAAGCGAGTCAAAGGCAACTCATTTTATGGATTCTAGACTCATCCAAATGAGTATAGCTACCCCTCCGCCTTGCCACATCAGAGCAGACTGAGCTCTTGGCCAAGGAAACACATAGTTTAAGTTTTCCAGTGACAACATGGATTCATAACCATTTAGTAACTACTTTTAATTAACATAAATATTTTAAGGAACTCAAAGCTAAAATAGAAGTACTATATGATTTAGACATGAAATATGGTACATGAAACTTTATGTTTGTCGTTATATTGTAAAACATGTAGGACCTATGTTCTTTTAAGTTTACTGGTTAATTCATATGACATTTGTGTGAAAAATGAAAAATATTAGTTTGACATGGACTTAAGTTAATTGAAGTCTACCTTTGGATAATGTCAGTTTGCATGGTAATGAATTATAGAAAACATGTTTATTCATATGGGATCTTGTATATTATACTATTTTTATTTATGTTAATGCACAAAATTTGTATGTATTCTGTCTACGATCTGAAGTTGTGATTTTGAATATACTGAATTTTTCTTATTGTCGGTAGTTAATACATGTGTAATTATCTCTAGGCTTTGAGTATTGCAAATCCATTCGCCTTTCAAAGAATTTGAAGTTGCCTGTAATTACTACTGGATGCAAGTGCAAGGGAGACTGTGTCGATCCTAAAATATGTTCTTGTGCAAAACTTAATGGCGTAGATTTTCCTTATGTAAGGAATCATGGTGAAAGGTAACTATTCTTATCTGTGTTTTCAATGTAATTCTGCTTGTTTTATTAATCATGCCCCATATACTTGTTTTCAGTGTATTAAATCTTAGCCATTCTTTCGAGATGTCGCCCAAGATCTTGTTTTTACATGTTTACCAGATGTAACATCAAATGTAGTTCAAATTCTATTTGACATCCATCTTGGTAGTGATATCAAAATCTAAGCCAAAATTTGAGGCAAGATTTCAATTTGTAATTTCAGTTAAAATTTTTTGTTGTCCTTTTACACATACCTTATCCAGTCCTATTTTTATTTTCTATTTGGATGAACCAACATAAAAGTCCTTATTTTTTTCATTGTTCAAATGAAAAGACGTTCAATAACTACAAAATCAGTCATGCTACCACTCCAAATATTTTTTTTCTTATCCATCAGATATTTTTTGTTGAAATTTTGTAAGTCCCAATTTTTTCTGGGTAAGGTTTTGTTACGACCCACATTTCGGAAGGTTTAAATCGACAATAATCCACACATGTCCAACTTAAACAATTCGGAACGTAGATAATCAAAGAGGGTTAATTAAGAAAAATAAGAAAGAAGAAGAAAACAAACACAGAATCTCACAGCGGAACTATAAAATATAGTAATCAAATAACAGTTCATGAAGCTATTTATTATACATTTTATTGCAATCTATACAACATTATCAGAGTTATATATATATACACACATCAGGGATAAATAAATAATAAAGCAGAATAGCATGATGCAGGGAATAATAATAGTAATAATATACCAAATATTCGTCTTCGTTCTCCAAAAAATGATCTTCAATACACTGAAAACTCAGGGCTGACCCGAACGTAATGAAAAGACAAAACACTCGAGTCGGGACTAAAATACTCTTATATAAGTTAAATCAATATCAATAAATATGAGTGCAATAACTTAAGAGATGTTATGGAATTTTCCATCTCCTAAGGATCCGTCAAATTATCTATATGTAATAGTGTACACTATAATAGATAATGTCTACCAGTAAAATAAATATCAAAATAGCGTTAATGTTTTACATTATCCCCCTTAACACATTTTTATAGCATGTAGTCTATGCAGGTCCTGTAACACAACCAGTAACGTCGGTAGCCGGTGAGTCCCCTATAGGTACAGTACTAAACAAAAGTCGTAATGGGCTCGTATAAGGATAAATATGACAAGACACGTGGGACAATGCCCAAGGTAGGATTCTACCAGTTTACCCTTTCTGGATGGTCGTAACCCATCCGTGGCCGACCGCGACAATCAATCTAAACGAAAAAGGTGCACCCATCGAATACGAAATCACAATAGTAATACGAGGGATCAACGTCGCTAGAGGTAGCTAACCTCATTGACCAGACATAGGTTCCTGTTTTAGTCATTTCAATTATGACACAAGCATCAAGGCTATCCATCTTCATTCTCTTACTTCATTCCAGTAAACCTCGCCAATTCAACCACTACATTCTAGATATCATCCACCGCTTACACAGTTGTCAAAGTGGTTCCAATATTGACAAAGAGTATGCCAATAAGAGGCCCCGGTCTCTTTAACAATTAAACGTCGTTTTACACACCGGTTGAAACATTTATATTTCGAAAACAATTCGTACTCGATATTAAAATATTATATTCGCTTCAAAATTAAATCCATTTCGAAATCATCATATTCGCTTCACAAATCATATTTTACTTCAAAATGTCAATTCAGTTCGATATATCGATTTCACTTCAAAATTTGAATCGAATTACAATTTAGGTTATAACTTCACTTTAACCAAATTCGCATTTAAATCCAAAATTTAAATATAAACATTTTACTTTTTTGACCCGTTTGAATTTAAAAAAAATAGTTTAAATAGTTTTAAAATAGTTAAAATAGTTTAATAGAAAATAGTTTGAGTAAGAAAAAAGGTTTATATAATAAAATAGTTTGAAAAATCAAAATAATTTGAATATTTAAAGAATATAGTTTAAACCATTTATACTAAAATAATTCATTTGAAAATAGTTTCAAAGTCAAACCGATTCAATTCTAAATTTTCCAATTCAAATCAATTCCAATTTCCTTTTCGATTTAACCGATTCAATTTCGATTTCAAGTCGAATTATACTTCGATTCCAAATTAATTTCAATTTCAATTCCAAATTAATTTCATTTCCAATTCCAAATTAATTTCAGTTCCAATTTCAAATTATTTTCAATTTCAATTTCAAATTAATTTCAATTCCAATTTCAAATTAAAACCATTTCGAGTTCGATTTTCAAAATATCGTTTCAAAACACTTAAATCAAATTAACCTTCAATATCCAATTAAAAATCCAAATCTTCAAATATAATTCAATTTCGTGCTCAATTTCGAAATATCGTTTTATATCACTTTTACTTAGCAATATTCAAAGTTCGAATAAAAGTCCAATCTTTTAAAACAAATCAATTCCTGAAATTCACATCATATTTCGATTATAACTTCAAAATCTCAACTTCAATTATTTAAACAATTCCTGTTATCAATTTAAATTTCAACACTTCGAGCTCAAGTTCGAAAATTGTTCGATTTCCATAAATTCGATTTTCATTTCTTAAAATCAAATCATTTAAAAACAATAAAACAAAATTTAAAATCATTTAATTTACCTAATCCGGCGTCTGTATATAATTCTCTATTCTATTGCCAAGCGAATCAATTATTTCAATTTAATAACAAGGATGGATATATATCATTTCAATTCAAAATAAATGCCATAGGTATATATCATTTCAATCTATTTATTAATTTATTCGAAATAATTCAATTTACAGTTTTATACACTGTAAGTAATATACAAGATGATAACATGATATATCAAAATAAATAAACATCCAAAATATCAACCAATAGCATCCATCACCACCAATCATCCAAACAATCAATAATTCACAACAATTTCATGATTATCAATATCGGGTATTTTACGGGCAATTAAATTTTAATTCAATTTAACTGTCAATTCAAATTCTATGAATTAATTCAGATGTCAATTTAAATGTCAATTAAACTTATCAAACAGCAATCAATAAATTCCAATCACTTCACGATATAATTTAACTAACATAAAAGTTATTTCAGTCAATTGTGAGCGTATAAACACTTACCTTCGATTTTCGTCAATTTAAAATCCAAATAAAGGCCCAAATTTGAACAGTCTCAGAATGCAGTCAAACCAGTTCCATAATGTTTGGAATCCCAATACGAACACAACGGAGAAAACCGCGCATCCATCCGAGCTCGTATGCAAAAGATTGAATTTTAAAATTAAAATTAAAATAAACAAATAATAAAATAACTCACATTACTGCTGCTCACCTTCCTCTCACGCACGCAACTACAACATACACGCGAACCCAACAACCGCACCTTCATCCAAACACGCACGCTCAAGCACTCGACCGGAGCTTGATCGAGAGTCTCCACCGGATGCGCCTCGCCTTGCTCCATCCACGCCAGAAGTCGCGCCTCACTGGCCGTCGCCATTTGTCCCAAAAACCCGTAAGAACACGCGACACTTAAAGGCATATTTTGGTGAATCCGTGATGAAATATAACTATTCGACCGCATGGATTTGAAGAGGAGACCGAAATCTATAACTTTCATGTTGGAAGTTTTTAATTTCGATGAACGGTTCGAGAGAAATTAAGGAAGGAAAATTGAAAAATTTTGACCGTTAAAAATGATGAAACGGCGGCCATAGATATTAGGGTTTCCAGAAAATAAAATAATAATTTATCTCAATATGCGTGTCGTATTTATATAGTTAGGTTCAAAATCGTTCGAACTCCAATCGAGGCGTGCCGCCTGACATTTATAATGTTTTACCCCATTTCGAACGCAATGGAACTAGTCCCGAGGCCTAATTCGATCGTATGTGGAAGATAGCTTTTCTAAGTCAATTTATTGTATCGAATTACTTAAATTGATTTTTACACGTTTCAAGCTCGCACGGCCAAACGATAAGTCCGATCGCTACGAAACTTGAAATCCTACAATAACTCACTATTACGGATCCGATGAAACTGGTTTCGTCGAAATCCAAGACAGTTGCCAAAATGACTATTTTTACTTGTCAATTATAATGTAAAATTTCCAAATTTTAATTATTCACATTTACATCCAATTTTATATGTTAAAAATCTTCATTCATATTTAAATAAAATTTGAATCAATTTCCTATTTCATTTTTAATCATATTAAATCCATAATTCAATTATTCAAATAATCTCCAATATTAAATTTAAACAAATTAAATTATCCAATAAATCAATATTAACAAATCATTAAATTTCAAATAAATTTTAGTTATCAACATTATTTTATTTCTATCTAAATAATCGATATATATAATTTATTTAGATATAAATAATTTTCAAATTTCTGAAATTGTTTATTTCAAGATTTTTATCCAAATTCATATTCAATAACTACACTAATAATTCATTAAATTTATTTTTAACCATTTTTATCCAATAATCACTTTAAATTTAATAATTTAAAATAGCTAAAAATACGGGTCGTTACATGTTTGTTAAATAAATCTTCAACAACAACAAAAAAGAGAAAAAAGAAATCCGCTTTAGACGCAAGTCAATCAGATAAGAACCGACGTGTACTTTTAGATCTGAGATGTACATTGAAATGCATTTATCTCGTTCGAGATCTCATCTAATTTTGTGTGAATCCCGAAATGAGAATTGACCAAAATCCAATATCTAAAACATTGTCTGTTTTGTTACATGAGGTTAGGAACATTTTTAGAATTAGCTTTAGATCATATAAGACCGTTTCTAATTTCTCTTCTATTGGCTGTGAAGTGCTATAGAAATATATGGAGGAATTTTCAGTTATCATCTTATCAATTAATGATTTTTGTTTTTCCAAGGAAAAATTGATGTTAAAAAATTGAGTCTTATGGTCTTTGGCTCTATGCTTATTATTCTTGGTCACAGTTTGCAAACACGATTCAAATCCCTGTTAAATTCTTTCTAATTTTCAGTTCCAAAAATTCAACATGAGCCAATATAGATTTAGAAGAAGTGGATATGGATCCTAACGTTTTTAAAATAATTGTGCTTTATTGATGATTTGATCAAGGTACGAGGTTTCGGCCGGAACCCCGAGATTCCGGCCATCTCGGTTCGATTCCGATAGGCGACGGTACGAGTTTAGGTTAAAAAATCGTTTCGGTGGAAGAAGATAGCAAAAAAAAAAAAACCCAAAAAAACATAAAAACCCAAGAGAATCTGAACTCGGAACAAAAATCTATAAAACCAACAAAATCAAACTTAACATACTCAAAAATCGAATCTTACCTCCACTGTTGTCTTCCATTTCAACTTTGTCTTCCACTATTACCTTGAATCCAAACGTTGCAGACAATTAATTGAAAGCGACGCTCTCAATTCGAGCGACAGTGGAGTGATTTTTTTTTAATTGTGCCTTTTTTTACTTCTTTCGATTTTTTGTCTTTTTGTTCGGTTGAAACTTACGAAATGAGGGAGGCTGGAGTAAGAAAGAAAAGGAGGTGTTGGGTCGGGTTTGAGAAAAATTAGGGTTTTGGGTGTTTTGGACTTGTTTGGGATATTTTAGTTTAGATTATATGCTGGGCTGGGCTTGAAAACTAATGAGTAATATATTGGTTTTAATTTGAATTCAGGTTAGGCGTTTTTGGATAAAATATATAATTCTAAGTTTTTCTGATGGTTCAAGTTGAGTTGGGCTAAAAATTACACTACTTTTAAGTTCAATTGGAAAATCTAAGTTAATTTGTACCGAAACCGAAACAAAAACCGAAACGTCCGAAATTTTCGAAATTGACCGAAACTATGAAAATTTCAAAAGAGCGAAACCGAGACCGAAACCGAGTTCTCAAACCTTGGATTTGATACAGATTCTTGAACTATTTAACTTGATAAGCTTGATATAGTATAGCTGGATATATCTGCAACATTTTATATCTGCAACTTGTATTTTCTTAATCTATCAGATTGGCCGGAGCCAAATCCGTGGTATTTGAGTGTGGGCCCAATTGTGGATGCAGTGGTAACTGCATAAACAGAGTCTCTCAACAAGGACTAAAATACCGACTTGAGGTTTGATGGACTTAAACTTGCTATATATCCAAACAACTTTTATAGTTTAATTGCTAAGGTACATTTGTTAATATTTTAGGTATTCAAAACTGAACATAAAGGTTGGGCAGTTCGTTCTTGGGATACTATTCCTCCTGGTGCACCAATATGTGAATACACTGGCATTCTTGGCAGATTTGATGATGTCAACTCTGTTTTGGATAATAATTATATTTTTGAAATCGACTGCCTTGAAACTATGAAAGGACTGGATGGAAGAGAGGTACTGATAGAGATTAAGTCTTCTTGGACAATAATTTAAAGTCGTGCAAATTAAAAATTATAATATATTACTAATATGATTTTGGTCTTTCTAATATTCTGAATTTTTCAATGACATGACACAATGCACCAGATAGTAACCAATGAGAGGCTTTTGTCTTACTAAAAATCTGATTCAAGCCCCTAATTACTAACTGAAATGCGAAGTATGTTCCTGCTTTCAATTAGTTCATACTGTTTTTGTCATTCTTATCTGTATTTTCTTGCCAACCAACTCTTTCACTCCCTTTGTTCATTTTTCCAAATGGAATAGTTTTTGGTTAGAAAAGTCGGTAGATGTTATATAAAAATTGGTTTCAAATATTCATATTTCAATTTGAGTACTTTTATAGAAAATTTGAATTGATGATTCACCTTCACTATATAAATATGTGCTGTATATAATCAGTATTTGTAAATGAGAATTTTTTAATTTAGGCCACTTTTTAAAACTCATTAGGTCATTATACAAATATAGTTTACAAATATAGGTCACTTTTGGCTATGTCAGCACTATGCCGCCAAAAATGTACCCGCGACATTTGAAATATCGCCGGTGTATTTAAAAAAAAAAAGCAACTATATTCGCCAAATTTCAAAGCGTGCCAATATGTTAAAAATTAATGCACTGGCGCCTTTTCAAACATCCCCTGCTTTCTGCCTCAATAAAATGTTAAACAAAATAGGCGACTTTTGAAAAAGCTCCATTGTTATTTTCTAAAACAATACTGTCTTTTTTTCAAATGTCAGCAGTATAAATTAAAAAATAAAACAACAGCATTTCAAATGTCGCTAGTACATTTTGCAAGCGTAGCGCTGATATGGCCAAAAATGACTTATATTTGTAAATAGTTTTGAAACTGACCGTTTTGCGTAATAAAATTTTAAAAATGGCCTAAATTTATAAAATTTCCTTTGTAAATTGAATATTCATTTCTGTTTAAAGGCTTTTTTTTGTTGTGAAAGCCACTGCATCTCTGGAAAGGCAGTTCAAAGATGGCAATACATCCTTTTTGGAGATGCAGTGGCTTTCAGAAAAATGGCAGCTTAGTGCTTTTTTGGAAGTGTGTTGACTTTCTGAAAAGAAAGCAATTTATTGCCTTATTGAAAAAATGGTGGTTTACTACTGCTTCTCATGAAAAGAAAGTTTACTGCTTTCTAAGAAAAGATGGTAGTTTACTGTCTTTCATGGGAAATAAGTTATCTAACTTTAAATTGTGCATTTTATGAAACTTTTGGTTGTACGTGTTTGAATGGTCATCGATCTTCCTATATATATATATATATATATATATATATATATATATAAAGAGTGCTCCATGACATCCTGTTTGGATCCCAATTGCACCCCAAAGAGAGAGAAACAGAAATATGAGGTGGATATCAAGGAGCTGTAGGGATGCTGCACTGTTTGGGGTCCAGTTGAACGCTCTCATATGTATGTATGTATGTACGTACATATTGAATAAAAACTTTTAGTTTCGACTTTCATAAATTTTATTTTTATGTGTCTAATGCTTACCGTTAGAAAGATATGAAAATTTGTGATTTAATGGTGAACACTGTTTCAAATCTCATTTATCTTACTCGAGATCTCGCTCGAGATCTCATTTTCAAACTTAAGCTAGACGAGATTTTGCGAAACAAGATATAAATATTGTTTATACCTTATTTGACACTCATTTCGTCCAAGATATTAAGATCTCAAGAGAAATTTCCACTAAGATCTCATACGAAGTTATGTTTTTTCGTTTACATATTTGTTTTACTTCTTTTGTGGGTTAAAAAGAAATTCCACTCGAATGAATTTTTACTGAACTTCTGATTATATTTTTATTTTTTAACGGTAAGCAAAAATAAAAGATTTATTATTTATATTTAATATTCAGATGAGTAGAATTCATCTAGTCAATACGAAATCTATCATGCTACCATTCTCCTCTAAAAAAGCTAAGGTTGTGTTTGATTTGTCATTTTTAGTTTTAGGTTTTTGTCCATACAAAAATGCGTAAGACATATGTATATTGTTGAAAACGACCAATTTAGAAAACGAAATTTACATACAAAATAGAAAATAACCCTTTTTAACGGAAGCACGAGAAACAATTCATCTTTCCGTCGTTCCTCCCTCCCCTCCGCCGTCCTTTCATCTTCCTTTCATTCCCTCCGTCATTACTTCACTCTTATCATATTTGACATACATATTTGAAAACAGAAAACCGAAAATTCGTTGTTAAACCAAACACTACCTAATATTTTTATATAATACGTATGTTAAAGAGCTAATATTTTGATAATGTTTATTATAAAAAGCTTTAAAATGTCAATTCTATATGCTCAAGTTGCTCCGAGATAGCCCCGAGATGGACTTTAAAATCCGAGATGTCAATTTGAGTTGTACACCCGAGATACACTGATTTCGTCCGGTGCAAGATATTGTGTGTAAAATTCTCGAGACGAAACGCAATCGAAATCTGAGATTTAGAACCTTGATGGTGAAAATGGATCATCTATCCGACATTTTTATAGAAAGTTACCACAGTTTCAAGTAAAATTTAGTAGAACTACAACTGAAAAGGTGCAGTAGAACTACCACCAAAAAAGATCTATTTTTCATATAACTGGAGATAGGGATTTTTTTTGATTAATATTTTTTATCAGGATGCACGGTCCAAAACTCCTGTCTTTTATTTAGTAGAACTACAATTGAAAAAGTGTAGTTGAACTACAGCCAAAAAGGATCTATTTTTCATATAACTAGAGACGAGGACTTTATTTATTTTACTTTTAATATCCGGACGCGGTCCTAAACTCATGTCTTTTATGTTGTCATTTTGGTTTAATAAAATGGTATGGTCAGATATAGAACCCATCATGTTCCAGATTGTGTGGTTTTATATTGCATTTTCTGAATGTTGACTTTTGAAAACATCATATTTCATGGTTGACATATTGTTGGATCTTTTACAGTACGTTTATTAACATCCATGTCATTGATGTCACAGAGACGTCCTGGCAACACATCATTGTTTGACAATTTGGAGGGAAGGAATGATATTGAATTTTGCATTGATGCTGGTCGGGTTGGTAACGTTGCGAGATTTATAAACCATAGCTGTGAACCTAATCTTTTTGTTCAGTGCGTTTTGAGTGAACACCACGATATAAAGATGGCTAAAATCATGTTATTTGCTGCTGACAGCATCCCGCCTCTTCAGGTAAACTTTGTTAAACTCTATGGTTTCTGGATTATACACCCCCCCCCCCTCCCCCCCACCACAACTTATATGGCCACAATCTTTGGTCACGGTACATAGCTTTCTACCTTCACATTATTTAGTATTAGCAACTGCCTACTGTCGATAAAGTTAGATATCAGTTTTATGTGAATTTTACGTTGTAACCATTACCATTGCAATTACCATCGTTATTATGTATACTAACATATGTTTATTTTATCTCCCTCTTCAGTTTTAGTTTGCTGGTCATGTTTGTAAATATGATATGGAAGCTTTGAAAGGAAATAATAAGTAAACGTTTTTGCACATTAGAGCTGACGATTGAGTTTGCGGGTTATGTGTCAGGCAGTGAATGAGTTGTAATTTCTCAACTCAAAAACGAAATAATAACAATTCAATGATAAAAAAATATAACAGTGAAAATCAACAAAATATAAACAGATCAATTTATATTGTAGATGAAAACAAATATGATCCGAATAAAAATATTTTAAAACGAAAAATGTGAAATAAATCTGATAGACATAAAATATCAGTATACGTCTATTAAATATTTAATTTGTATATGTGGATTTAAGAAAGTGAAAGTATGATACATTTTCCTAACAAAAAATTATGTGAATACAACAATCAAGTAAAATCACCAAAATCTAAATAAGTTAAACGGGCCAAGCCTAGCCAGCGTTAGTGCACACAGACGAACACCTTATTTTTTTTCTTTTCTTTTTCTTTTTAACATGCATTTTTTGACTTATTTATGTTTTAAAATCAGGTTACATTTGATAATAAGCAAAAACGTTTTTTACTTTTGTTGCAAATTTACCCTTGATAGATTTAACTTCCTGTTAAATAGATCCCCCTATATTAGTGTGTGTTGTATTAGGCTACAACTCTTTTTTAACATACTAATAAAATAATGCAGGAATTGTGCTACGATTACGGCTATGTGCTTGACAGTGTTGCTAGACCAGATGGGACTATTGTCCAGCTGCCTTGTTACTGTGGTGCTTCTACATGTCGCGGAAGGCTTTACTGATATTCTATTTGGATTCATAACATTTTGGTCAAGCCAAATTATTTTCCTTTGTTAGGTTTTGAGGACAAAGTAGAAAGCATTGAATATCAGCTGGTAGGAAAACATGGAATGGAACAGATTTTATTAGAGGCTTTACATTAAAAGGGTTTTTGGGTTATTGTTCTATATGCATATTTCAGAAAACAATACCGATTACGTAAATATATTTATGCATGTAGCAATTGCTACTATCTTTTGAGCATTGAATGTAAAAAAGCTTCATGCTCCTTTCTACAAATGCCAGCATCAACTTTGTGAAAATTTATCTATGATTTTACTGTTGGATTTTTGAGACATACCTGTTTGATGCCGCACTCGAACAACTTGGTACATGAATTAGTGAACTGTTGTTATATCTGCATTGTTTATTGTATCACATTGTAAAGTATTTCGTCTATTGCAGTATTTAGAAGAAGCTGAGGCAAATCCAATTGCACTAATTGATATTATAGCACTAAGTATTTCAATTGTTCCAAGAATACGGCTACAACTATCAATAATGTGAAAGGAGTTATTTCTTTCTTTGGTATCAATTAACTTCTAATGCTCATTTAACACTTTTGTTTCGTAAGCTCTGTAAATTTGTTAGTTGTTTTCTTTGTCTGGCCGTCTGTTATGTATAATTTGCAGTTGCATGCCAAAACCATATGAATTTGCAGTTCCATTTTAGCGTTGAAGCTTCTGGCCATCAGTTAATAATATTGTTTTTAAAGAAACTATATGAATTGGTAAGAGCATTCCCAGCCGAGTGACCGACTCCCGACGGTTGGTCTCTTCTGGGTTGATGGTTAGCCGGCTAAGCTTAGGCGGCTTTATTAAGGCCGGCTAAGCATTGATTTTGGCAACGGCCATTTGCCGGCTAAGTGGCAACGGCCATATAAATGGTTGTTGTGACGACCCACATTTCGAAAGGTTTAAATCGACAATAAATTTACACATGTCCAACTTAAATAATTTGGAGCAGATAATCAACGGGTTTATTTAAGAAAATAAGAAAAGAAAAAAAAAACAAACATAGAATCTCACAGCGGAACGATAATATATAATAACCAAATAACAGTTCATGAAGCTGTTTACTATACATTTGATTATAATCTATACAACGTTTATCAGAGTTATATATCTACATCAGAGTTAAATAAATAATGCAGCAGAATAATCTTTGTCTTCGTCCTTCAGAGAATAATCTTCAATACGCTAAAAAGCTCAGGACTGACCCGAGCGTAATGAAAGGACAAAATACTCGAGTTAGAACTAAAATACTCTTATGTAAGTCAAATCAATACCACGAAATATGAGTGCAATAACTTTAGTGATGTTACAGGATTTTCCATCTTCTAAGTATCCGTTAAACTATCTATATATAATAGTGTACGCTATAATAGATAATGTCTATCAGCAAAATAATTATCAAAATAGCGTTAAGGCTTTACATTTATCCCCATCAACATATTTTTATAGCATGTAGTCTATGCAGGTCCTGTAACACAACCAGTAACGTCAGTAGCCAGTGAGTCCCCTATAGGTACAGTACTAAACCAAAGTCGTAAAGAGATCGTATAAGGATAAATATGACAACGTACGTGAGGCAATGTCCAAGATAAGATTCTAACAGTTTACCATTTTTGGCTGGTCGTAACCCATCCGTGGCCGACCGCGACAATCAATCCAAACGAAAAAGGTGCACCCGTCGAATACGAAATCACAATAGTAATACGAGGGATCAACGTCGCTAGAGGTAGCTAACCGCAGTGGCCAGACATAGGGTCATGTTTTAGTCATGTTAATTATGACACAAGTGTCAAGGCTATCCATCATCGTTCTCTTCATTACAGTTTACGTTTGTCAATTCAACCACTATATTCTGAATATCATCCACCGCGTACACGGTTGTAAAAGTGGTTCCAATATTGACAAAGAGTATGCCAATAAGAGGCACCGGTCTCTTTAACAACCAAACGTCGTTTTACACACTAGTTGGTATTTTTATACTTCGAAAATAATTCGTACTTGATATCAAAATATCATATTCGTTTCAAAATCAAATCCATTTCGAAATCATCATATTTACTCAAACAAAATCATATTTAGTTCGATAGGTCATTTTCACTTGAAAATATCATTTCACTGCAATATCTCAATTTCGCCTCTAAAATTTATTCCGAGCTTCAATTTAGGTTATAACTTCATTTTAACCTATTTCGTATCTAAATCCAAGATTTAAATATAAACATTCCACCTTTTGACCAGTTTGAATTTTTAGAAAATAGTTAAAATAGTTTTTAAAATAGTTAAATAGAAAATAGTTTGAGTGTTGAAAATAGTTGATAAAATAAAATAGTTTGGAAAATCAAAATAATTTGAATATTTAAGAATATAGATTTTAAATAGTTTATACTAAAGTAATTTATTTGAAAATAGTTTCAAATTCAAACTGATTCAATTCCAAATTTTCCAATTCAAATCAATTTCAATTTTCATTTCGATTCAATTGATTCAATTCCGATTTCAAGTCGAACTTTACTTTGATCCCAATTTTAATTCAAAAAAATTCGATTCCGATTTCAAATTAATTCAATTTCGCTTTCAATTCCTAATGATTTCAATTTCAATTCCAACTTGAATAAATTTCAATCCAATCCCAATTTCAATTCCCATTCCAAATAAATTTTAATTCCAATTCCAAATTAATTTAATTTCCAATTCCAAATTAATTTCAATTCCAATTCCAAATTACTTTCAATTTCAACCGTCCGATTCAATGATTAATTTTCAACTCAATTCTTAAATTTAAACCATTTCGATTTATATAAATTTCGAGTTCGATTTCCAAAATATCAATTCAAAACACTTAAATCAAATTTTCCTTCAATATCCAATTTAAAAAATCCAAACCTTCAAATATAATTAAATTCCGAGCTCAATTTCGAAATATCGTTTTATATCACTTTTACTTAGCAAAATTGAAAGTTCGAATAAAAGTTCAATCTTTTAAAACAAAACAATTTCTGAAATTCGCGTCATATTTCGAATTTTATTTCTTAAAAATCAAAATCAATTTAAATAATTTCAAATCAAAATCTTAAAATCATTTAATTTAACCAATCCGGTATCCGTATATAATTTTCTATCCTATGGCAAAAGGAATCAATTATGTCAATTTAATTCCAAGGATGGATATATACCATTTCAATCCAAAAGAAATGTTTCAACTTATTTCTTAATTTATTCGAAATAATTCAATTTACAATTTTATATACTGTAAATAATTTACATGATGATAACAAGATATATTAAAAATAAATAAACATCCAATCATCCAAAATATCAATCAATAACATCCATCTCAATCCATCATCCAAACAGTCAATAATCACAACAATCAACCAATTATCGATAATCGAGGATTTTACTAGCAGTTATTTCTAATTCAATCTAACTGTCAATTCAAATTCTATCAATTAATTCCGATGTCGATTTAAATATCAATTTAATTTATCAAACAACAATCAATAAATTTAAATCACATCATAACTTCAAAGTTAACTAATATAAAAATATTCTAGTCAATCGTGAGTGTATAAACACTCACATTTGATTTTCAATCGATTTAAAATCCAATTTAGATTCAAAATTTGAAAAGCCTCAAAATCCAACCAAACTACTT
The DNA here is from genome assembly GCA_030737815.1 of Allium fistulosum. NCBI lineage: Eukaryota > Viridiplantae > Streptophyta > Magnoliopsida > Asparagales > Amaryllidaceae > Allium > Allium fistulosum. The sequence goes on along the minus strand of CM060901.1, from coordinate 1,544,476,839 downwards.
CCATAATGTTTGAAATTTCGATACGATTGCAACAGAGAAAATCGCGCGTCGATCCGAGCTCGTATGCAAAAGTTATTCGAGTTAGAACAATTGAATTTTAATATAAAATAATTAATTAACAAATAAAATACGTTACCATCATCTTCTCGCTAACGTTCTGCACGCACGAAGACCCATCATCACGCGAAACAAAATTGCACGCGCGCCTACCATTGGTTGACCAGAACACTATCCTTGACCACCAATGCATGCGCCGCCGCCCCCTCCTCCTACGCCAGAGACGCAACCTCCCATCGGCCATCGCTTTGCAAGCAAAAGACCAAAACGCATGCGATGTTCAACGCAAAATTCTGACGATTTCGTGACGTAATAGCATTGATCAACCGTATGGATTTGAAGAGAAGGTTGAGATCTACAACTTTCATGTTGAAAGTTTCTGAATTAGATGAATGGATTGAGAGGAATTAGGGAGAGAAAATCGATTAATTCTGGCCGTTAAAACAAAGAGAACGACGGCCATAGATTAGATCTAGGGTTTGAGAATAAAATAATAATATTTCTCGATATCCGTGCCGTATTTATATAGTTTGGCCCTAAACCGTCCGAACTCCAATCGAGGCGTGCCATCTGGCGTTCATAATGTTTCACCCCTATTTCGAACGCAATGGAACTAGTCCCGAGGCCTAATTCGATCGTATGTAGAAGATGACTTTTCAAAGTCAAATTATTTTATCGAATTCCTTAAATTGATTTCTACGCGTTTCAAACTCGCACGGCCAAACGACAAGTTCGATCGCTACGAAACTTGAAATCCTACAATAACTCACTATTAACGGATTCGATGAAACTGGTTTCGTTGAAATCCGAGATAGTGGCCAAAATGACTATTTTTACTCGCTAATTATAATATAAAATTTCAAAATTTTAATTATTCACTTTTAATCCAATTTTAAATGTTAACAATCTTCATTATTGTTCAAATAAAATTTAAATCAACTTCTGACATCATTTTCAACCATATTAAATCCAAATTCAATTATTCAAATAATTTCCAATATTAAATTTAAACAATTTAACTATCCAATAAATCACCATATTTCAAATATAAGTTATTTAACTTATACAAATTTAACCTTTAAACCCGAGTTCAAATAATAAAAAATACTTCCATTTTTTCAGTAATTCAATATTCATTATTCAATTTCAACTATGGATTATAAATACATTCAATATATCGAATCCCATTTCAATATTTGTTATCGCCAAAATCTTCGGAATCGTTTATCACAAAATTTTATTATATTCAATAAACTACAATAATGAATCATTAAATTTTTATTTCTACCCATTTTATCCAATAATTACGTTAAATTCAATAATTTAAAATAGTTAAAAATACTATTGAGATACCACTTATTTTACACCATTTATTCAATATAATTTAAAATCGCCTATCTCTCTCCATCTATATAACTTTCTATCTCAAAATTTTATTTACACCATTTATTTTACATTTCTTACTCTCATCAATAAATTTTCTTCAAACAATTTCAGTAATGAAAAATCCAAAAGGAAAATTTTAATTTTTTTCTTTTCTAGATTTCTATCTCAACTAAGATCAGATAATTAGAATTCAACTCAATTCAATCAGAATACATTTAACTCTCAATATGGTCAAAATCAATATCATTCTCAACAAGCTCCAAATTCATATCATTCACAACAAAATCAAAATTTCTTTCATTCTCAACAAGATTCGAACCATTACCCAAATTCTCAAAATTCGAATTATTCGCAGAATAGTTCTTTTCAACAAAATTATAACTATGATCAAAACTACGTATCTCCCAATAGCCAACAACGGTCAGTATTGTCTTATCGTTCACAAAATTTAATAAGAAATCTCCATAATCAAGGAGACAACAGTTGTGAAAACCAAGAAACCTAATTCGATGGCAATGAAATTGCCGAAAAAGAAGATGTTTATAGGAATTCTAATTTATCTTCTGCTCAAACTTGGGGAAATCAAACAACGAGAATCAACAATAATGAATCTACAAATGCGAAACCTAAAGCCGCAAAAATGGTTAAATGGTCACCGGACAAGCAAGCTGAATTAGCATTCTGTTGGATTGAATGTTCTAGAGACAATAAAAAAGGTACGAGCCAGAGCGAAACTTTTTTTGGAATTCTGTACGCAATTTGTTCAATCATCAATGTCCAAATAGTCTTCCAAAAACGGTTGATTCTTTGAAGCAGTCTTGGAAAAGAATAAATACCACTTGTCAACATTGGAAACAAATAATGGCCGGTCTGCATTCAAGACAACAAAGTGGGGCAAACGACATAAACCTGGTAATGATTTTAAATTTGTAGTTCAAATTATCAAGTTCTATATTTTATTCTTCTTATAGTACGTCATCATCTATAGCTCAATCAAGCAAATGCAGTATATATGTCTGAACATAATAATCAATCACTCGACCTGCACCATTGCTATGACATACTCGCAAAAGAGGAAAAATGGAGTCGAGTGCGACAAGAACATTCAGTAATGCGTTTTCATCCTAGAAAGATGAGTGGTGAATCTAGCCCTGGTAGTTATGATCCACATGAAGACACCCCCTTCACAACTAGTACAGGTGGTAGGCCTCCGGGAAAGTTCAAGGGGAAGAAAAAAACCACCACCGATTACAGCGCACATTATGAACATATTGGTGAGCGAATGACGGCCGTTGAAGATACAAATAAATTATACATGGAAACAAAAGAAACGAAGAGACTTGAAAGGGAAAAGGAAAACAACGACGTCAGGATGAAAAAAAGAGTTAAGAATTGACGAGCTAGAGTTAAGAAAACAAGAATTAGTTCGACAACAAAAAGCTGATGATATGGCTCTTTTAACTTGCAACTTAAACGAACTCTATCCAGTGCAAAGGTTTATATGGCAAAGCAACTTGAGGAGTACCGTAGACGTCATGAGGGTTTGTAGGAAGCTAGGTTCCTACAATGTATCTTAGCATTGCATCTATTATTTGATCTCCTAAGTGTTAGTTATAGTGTCACTGTTAGTGTTGTTGTTAATGTGATTGTCGATGTATTAGTTGCAGTTATTGGTAATGCTATTGTTGTCAATTTTTTTATTGTTGCTATTAGTTTCAAGCTGATCTTGATTTGTCATTCTCACTGTTGTTATTGCTATTACACGTCAACAATAACTTAGTACGGTAGATATAACAAATTCAAACACAAACATTACTACAAAAACGTCAATAACTTATTACAATAGATATGTAAAACACAAGCACTATTTAAACATCACTTCTACTAATGGTTTCCTATATGTTCCCTGTAGTGTTCCATTAGTTCTTCTCTTAGATCAAGATGAGCTTGTGGATCTCGAATGTCTTGTATTCTTTGCAAGTATTCGGCAAAAGTATTTGGGTCCTTAAAAGCTTTTTTTTGAAATGCCACAACAATGACTGGATAGTTTCTCAGTTGAAACTCGTACCCACCACGTTTTTCTTCGACAATCATATTATGTAAAATAATACAACAGTATATGGTATCAGATAATACCACCGGATTGTGGTGGTTTACCTCTTTTCTTAATATATGAAACCTACATTGAAGCACTCCAAATGCTCGTTCGACATCTTTCCTCAAACTCTCTTATTGTTTGGTAAACCTGGCTTCTTTTGCGTTATTTGGTCTTTTGTATGCTTGCACAAGTGTCTTTCATTTTGGGTAGATTTCATCTACCAAATAATAACACATGGAATGATCTTTGTCTCTTATTTTGTAATTGCATGGAGGTGATATATCATTACATAAGTCATTAAATAAATATGCCCATCGTAGGACATTAATATCATTCAATGAGCCTGGTGCTCCAAAAAAGCATGCCACATATACAAATCAAACGAAGCAAGAGCTTCCAAGACCAAAGTTACCTTTTTGTAATGTCCTGTGTATTGACCCTGCAATGCAATTGGACAGTTTTTCCACCTCTAATGCATACAATCTAAGCTACCTAACATACCTAAAAATCCACGTTGAGATTCCATTGCTAACAATTTGTCAATGTCTTGAGGGGTAGGGGACCGAAGATATTCTTCACCAAGCATACAAACAACTGTTTTGCGAAATTCTTTCATACATAGTATTGTCGTTGAGTCTCCAATCCACACTTTGTCATCTTGCGAATAACCAGAAGTTCCATATGATATCATGCAAAGTGCAGCCTAACCTTTTGCAGTGGAGAAATTCCAAGTTCGTTGATTCTATTTCTTCTTTGGGTGAAAAACATGTTTGTTTCGGTTAATTTGTCGAGAACCCGATTAAAGGTATTCTTCAACATACGAAACTTTCGTTTGAAATCCACGTCCCCTTACACGGGGTTTTCCATAAAATAATTCTTGATCAATTGATTATGACCACCAGCATAGTCTTGTCCATAACGCAATCATTTCCTTCCAACAACGCTACCTCCTTGGGTTGACGTAGAGCTTTCAGCAATTTCATGGGCCATTAAATCCCTCGTTTCAGTAGCAAACATTCTTTGTTGAGTAATACAATGTTCAATAAAATCGTCGAAAAATGATGAAGATGACGAAGACGAGGATTAGAAGCACCATAAACTTTTTAGAGAACTTATTTAATATATGTAGAAGAACGGTGGTGATTAGTTTGGAAGTTTGAATGAGTATGCTATTCGATATCCTTAATTCTATTTATAAGCTATTGTTGTTTAATGGATACGGAAAGTCATAGGATCCAGTCATATGGATTAAAGAATGGTCCTGTGTTAGGTCACATCAGACGTTGTAGCCACGGCGCACTGCTTTATACACATTAAAGATTTGTCAAGTGGCTACAAAATGACAAGGGGTCGGGTCTTGTCTGACACAGAATTAAAGCTAATGGATGCATTGTTTTATGTGCATTAAAGATTTGTCATGACGCTGTAGACGTACTAAAGCTTTATCCTATGGAGTTAGAATGACACAGTGGCGGGTTACATCGGACAATGTAGCCACTATGCATTGCTTTACATGGATTAAAGCTAATGGATGTCGGGTCAAATCGGTCACTATATCCACTTTGCACTGCTTTACATGGACAATGTATTTGCCATATAAATATCGTTTTTCTTGCCATACTTCTCTTCATTATTATCGTAGCACTGGTATATTAAAATGGTCGATTACAATCATATTTTTTTGCCGCCCTCATACTCATACGAAGGTCCGTTACAACACAATAGCCCAACGAATACATCCTCCCACAATCACCAACCGAGTGGTATATTGAAATGGAGGAAAGACACAATGCCGATGTAAGAAAGCATGAGTTGGAAGTGCAAGAGCGCATGTAGCTGGAAAATGGTAGACGTCAAAGAGAAGATCGGCGTAGCCTTAACGGAATAAGAGAATGAAGGAATGAAATACGATACCAAGTACCTAGCACAAATCAAGAGGTTAATTCTCGGAAGATCTACCGTAACCGTGGGGTTTCTGTTCTGTATGCCGTTGTAAGTAACGGAACCGACATCAGTCGACGCCACTATAGATACCGTAATTCTCCTGATGGTTATGGACTTTGGCAATGGATTGACGATCCTCTTCCTTATCGAGCAGTTGTGTATGCTAATGAACTTGAAAATCAAATTCAGATGCTTTAAAGGACGTTGGGTTCAGTTAACTTATCAGGTGGTCGAAGACAGTTTTTTTAATCATCGGTTGTCTTATTTGTTTTCTTGTTCGTTTTCCATGATGTTGTCGTGTTTTACTGTTTTTTATCTTGTTTGTTTTCTATGAAGTTGTATGCATATATAATTTATTGTCTTCGTAAGTTAAGTCTTGGTTGTTAATGTTTTCCATTGGTTAAATGTTGTTATTATGTTAAGTGCGTAGTAGATTTTGAAAACACAGACTTTACTTGAATTCGAAAGTACATAAAACTTACTGATAGTGCAAAGAACTAGCTGAAGGTAATTAATTTAAAAAACTTACTTAACTAACTAAACGTCATTCAAATTGTCTAATATATCCAACCCAGTGATTATATGCAATATGGCCAACAAAATCAACGTATACTCCCACAAATAAAGGGAATCAAATGTAGCTCATGTTAACTGAAATAGATCTTCTTCCTTCACTGTATTTATAATGATTCTATATCTTCGACAAGCTCTAGTAAACGTGACAAAAGTACTTTGAGTTTCAAAAAGCCTTCGAATTATTCGACAATTAGGATGACTTTTAAAAGTCTCGTTTAGAGTGACCCAAAAATCTTGCTCTAACTCCTCTTCCATGTGTCTACGGTCGGTTTCTATGTACGATTTATTAGTACTAAATAATCATCGGGAGTCCAGCTTTCAGTTGACATTGAAGATTATTGACGATGTTGAGAATTATTGAAGATGTTGTGAATTTTCATTAAAAACCTAGGTTTAAATAGAAAGTTCGTGATCCGCGTCTCGTGAATCAAGTGCCTTCTAATCAACCACGTGGTAAGCATCCATAAACGTGAATATAAACAAACACAACTGTGTTTGTTCCTTCACATAATTAAGTACACATAGTCAAATAAAATAGGAGATCCAAAGCTGATACAGTTATGCAAACATTACTAGTAATTACAAACACGGATAATACACTGGTACAAACACTGCTAGTAAATACAAGACAATGATAATACATTGATACAAACACTGCTAGTACATACAACCCACTGAAAATACACTGATACGAACTCTGGTAGTAAATATAGAACGCTGATAATACACTGATACACACACTGATAGGACATACAAATACTAATAGTACATACAACCACTATGGCTCATCAAACTGGTACTCATCATCATCATCTACTCTGCATGTAGGATGATATCGCTGCTCATTAGATGTAGTAAGCTCGTTAATACGAGAAGTCAACTCATCTATGCTCCGTCGATGCTCGACGTACATGACCTGGCGGAGTCCCATCTGCATCTAAAACAAATCCTCATATGAAAACGCAGCTAGATCTGGATAATGTGAAATCTCAAGCTGAAGAATATCAACATATCTATTAACTCCCGAAGTTGTCGGTATACCGACTATCCAACCATAATCTCCTATCTGGGATGGCTGTGGAGCATGATATACCTGAGTACTCTATGTAAGGTCCTGTAAAATAAGGAGGACAACACCACTCCGGATGCCTGAAGGCCCTACCAAATCAACAGATGTAGCATGAACAAAAATAGCCGTATACGGTGGAGTGTAAAACCGACGCCAAAAAGATGCATAATCTAAATTCATGATGATGAAGTAATTAGTAGACCATTACTCCCATGCATACTCCTGTAAAGCAGTGCTGTCATACACCTTCAAAAAAGGTGTATCCGAATGTGGATCGTCAGGAACAAAATCTCTATCTAACGTCTGTCTCTAACTATGCTCACCGAGGAACAAATAGCATCCTAAACTGGATGGGGATAATACCAATGGAAAACGTCTAACAGATAGGAATGTAGCATGCACTACGATAGGGTCTGTCATAAAATGAGAACCATCATAAAGATGCCAAACAACACTCTCTCGTATGGTTCGTAACTCGATCTGATTTTGAGCCACAATAAATATATGACGTGCCTCCCCTCCTGGCACCATTCTGCGGTTATCTCGGACCCAAGCTCTAACTCAGGGGAAGAAAAGGGGTAATGTGGAGTCCAACATCGGATAAGTCATGTTGCGAAAGTACTCATAGTACCAGTACTGTAAAATCTCCCAAAAACCTGTAATGGACGTGGATCTACCCCTAACAACGCACTGATGATCCAAAGAGCGATTCAAATACGCTAATGTCGGAGTCCCCCAATCATATACGATTGGACTATCAAACGAAAACTACGCTACAACTGCAACATTTCAAGACGACAACGTTTTTGATGCATTTGTAAAGAATAAGTTCCCCATAATGTATAGAATAAACAGTCGAGCAATCTCCAAATGGTTGTCTATGCTACGACCATGTATCAATTCAGAGATTGCTTGTCTAATGTAAGAGCATCTAATCTGCAGTTAGGATGACAGTTCTGAATCATTTTTAGGAATTTTTATAATTGATTTGAAAGACATCATTAGGGCTTTGTTTGCATTTTTAATAAGTATTATATGTATACTTATTACTGGAAAAAAACTGGGTTTAAAAGAATTCAGAACTGGTCAAACAAAATGGCTAAAGTTTGGAGTAAAAAGGTCGTTAAACGAAAACTTCAAAAAATCCTTGTTTTCGGGAATTTTTAATATGATTTTGAAAGATATTCTTAGTGGTTTACTTTATTGTTTTTAAGTACCCTAAATGTAGTACTTATTTAAAAAATTTAAATCTAAATCAATTATTTAAGTGGTGAAATTAGTCGCAAAGTTCGTGCTTTTCTATGTTGTTTTTTGTCAAGGACTTACATCATTTATAAATGTAATAGAAGGTTGCTTGAGGTATCATGTGTCTGAAAATGATATTTAAATTAAGTATTTTTCCATAATCATTTTAGGGATGTTTTCTAACATATTTTTTAGTATTTAAAGTTGGGTTGAAGTTTAAATATATTTTTAGTTATTATTTATGAATTTTTGAAGTAAAAGGGTTTTAAAATATAAAGGACAAATTTTCGAAGTAGGCTAGTTTTTGAAACAATTTCGCGATTGGTGCTAGTTTTGAAACTAATTATCAAAGAAGGCTGGTTTCGCCCCAGTCAGCAGCCAACTCAGCAGTTTTGTAACTACCACGACAAAGCGCAACTCTGAGTTGCGTTTTTTTTTTCTTAGCGCAACTTAATTTTTTTTTTAATTTTTTCTTTCTGCGCAACTAGGAGTTGCGCATACCTCAACTTTTAAGCATGCGCAACTCATAGTTGCGCCTGCTATAATATCGCGTAGGCGCAACTATGAGTTGCGCCTGCAGGTAGCTGCTGTTAAAACAGAGCCAGCAGCTATCCCTCTCTTCATAACCCCAAAAACATTTCCCAAACTCTAAACCCCTTCTTCCATGCCCGAACCCACCAGCTTCAAACCCAAATTTTAGTCAATTACCACCAATTTTTCACAAAATTTTCAAATTTCTTCTTCATTCTTCGATTAAACCAAAGCAACGACAATCCCTTCACCCACACTTACATTACCACTAATTTTTATGGATAATTGGGAGATTCCAGATGAAGTTTTGGTTCAATTTGTTGAACGGATGGAAGCTGAAAATGAATTTGTTCTTGAAACTCAGTTTGAAACAGTTCCTGAAGCTCAATTTGAGATAGTTCCACCGGCTAATGGTGTTGTTGTTCAATCTGCTTTGGATAATCAAATCTGCTTAGGTGAAGCCAATCAAAGACCGGGGAAACAAATTAGAGGCGAAGGACGAGTGAGGCAAGATAGACATCCACTTTGCCACTGTGGAGATGTTTGTGAGGTAGTTGTATGCAAGACCCAATCAAATGTTGGACGTCGGTTTTACAGATGTGCCGGTTACCTCGATCATATAACTAACCCGAAAGGTGTTGAGTGCTGTAATTTCTTCAAATGGCTAGATCGTCCGTTGACCCCTAGGGGAGTGGAGTATGCGCTGGAGATACAAGCCGAAGTGGGACGTTTGGAAAAGGAAAAAAGTCAGCTTCGACATCAAGTAGAATATTTGCAGTCCTTAAATCCAATTTGGAAAGGGGTCTAGTAAACTGGGTAGTGCAACTGTAATGTAATGGATGTGTATCAGACCTGTTTAACTGAGTTATGTATGCTTCAGTTTTAATGAATGTTGTGTTACTTGGTTTTATTTGTACTTGTTTGTTGTAGTGAATGTGCAATCAATAATGAATTATTGTTTGTCCGTTATGTTTATTTGACGGTAGATGTAAAACTGCGGAAAATTCATGCAAAAGCTGCGTATAAATTAAATCAAAGTAACATAACATAGCAAGTAATTTAAATGTTTGACATAGGATAGCCTTTGATAACAAAGTTGCGTACAGAATAAAAATATAAGTTATACAGTTCACGAATGACAGAAGTAGTAGAAACAAGTAAAATATTTATTGCTTCCCACACGTTCTTCTCTTATGACCCAAGTTACCGCATTATCCACATCTGTCATGTCTTCTGTCCTCCATTTCGTCCATGACTCCCCTTATTCTTGTGGACCTCGGTCTTCCTGTATTCCTTCGCGTTGGCGGCGGAATTATAGTAGGGCCTTCATGTACATTCCAATATCTACTGTCGGGTACTGGATGAAAGACCGGAGAATAACTATGTCTATAACTATCTGCCATAAACCAGGATGAAATAAGATCATGGTAAGCTCTGTTCGCTCCTCCTCTACATCGTGCGCATGAAGCTATAACATGGGGACATGGAAAATGGGCTAGAATGGGAATATTGCATGAACAGCTGCAGCTGTCATTGGCAATATTTACAGTGTAGTTGCACGCATTTGTGTCTGTTACTTGCCACTCCGTTAAGCTGAACCTGTTAATGCTCATGTTACGTGCTTCAGCTGAATATTTTTCCATCATTTTTTCATAATTTGGCATGAGCGAGGATGCGTAATCCATTCCATCTGTACGTTTTCTGTAGAAGTAGCTATTAAGACGATGAAAGGTATGTGCCACTAACGCCTTTACCGGTAACGATCTTGCACCTTTAAGAACTCCATTGAAACTCTCCGAAGCATTGGTAGTCATCATACAGAAACGTTCACCGTTGTCCTTGTAAAGAGCCCACTGTTCATCCTTAAGTCAGAGACTTCTATCAATCCATCTGTCAGCAGCCAGACTCACATTTTTTAGTTGCTCTCTGAGTTCTTTGTATGTTAACTCATCTTTTGCTTCAGCAGAAGCATGAAATAAGTTTTGAAAAATCTTACTACCAAAACCAGCTTTTTTAAAGTTTGCTTTCAAATGACGTAGACAGAAGCGATGATGATGTGGTCTTCTCCACTTCTCCTGCAAGGCGGTTGGAATTCCTTTCATTCTATCACAAATGAATGTAATGCATCTTGCATTTAAAGATGGAATTAAGTGTCCCATGCATGAAAAAAACCAACCCCAAGTTTCCGCCGACTCCGTCCTTACAATAGCAAATGCCAAAGGGAAAAGAGAGTTGTTTGCATCAACTCCTGTAGCCACAAGCAACGTACCTTGATATTTACCATAAAGATGTGTTCCGTCAATAGAAAGAACCGGACGACAATGCTTGAAACCTGCAATGCTCGGTCCAAATGCCTAGAAAGCCCCCCAAAATTGCACTCCTTCAGTATGTACATGATAAACAGTACCTGGATTGCATTTCTGTATAGCACGAAGAAACTGAGGCAAGTCATTGTACGAAGATTCCCAATCGCCAAATATTGTAGACACTGCTTTGCTAAGTCCTTTCCAGGCTCTCATGTAGCTTATTTGAATTTTGTAAGTGTGCGCCATAAGCTCTTGGACAGATTTTGCAGTATAACTTGGGTTCGAACGAACATGTGGAAGGACTTTGGTGCAAATGAATTTGGCTGTTGCTTGTTTGTGGTTCGAGTTGATGATTGGATTTGAGCAAGCGTGATCACCACCGTATTTTTTTATCATCCACCACCCAACATGATCTCTTTTAGACACAATAGCATGAAGCCGCCATGGACAATTAGCATCAATATCACATATAGCAGTGAACTCTCTAGCGTGGGACTTTATGTTTTTAAACGAAACCGAACACTTTATCGACCATTCACTTATATGTTCAATTAAAGATTCCTTCGATTTAAAAACATACCAACTCGAGGGCCTTTCTCCACACATTCCAGTCCGAACAGTTCGTCGGTAAATTGGAAAGCTTGCACAACAGATCTTTCCATAATTGTATCATTGCATTGGTCATCTTCTAACGGTTCTTCCATCTCGATATGCTCATCAGTGTCATCAACTTCCTCTGGAATATCATCTAAAGGAGCGTCGTTGTTAACATTCATAGCATTGATCCATGTTTCATCATCGTCAAGTGAAGCAGCGATTTCCATGCTATCCAAATGAGAAATTTCAATATCAGCATTTCCACCCTCCATATCCTCGGTGTCAACATCTTCATCTTCAATTTCATGCAAGTAGTCATTTGAATTCGGGGTTGGAATTGACTGTGGAGGATACGATGGATAAGGAAGGAAACCATACCCGGGTGACTGCGATGGATATGCCATGACACCGTACCTGTACACAAACATTGGACTGTTAAGTACAAAAAACATGAGTAAAACATTAATACAGCACATAAAAGCATACCCAGCTGCTTGTGTGTAAACGTTCGGTGGCTGGTAAGAGTAGTGTGGGTAATACATTTGACTTCGCTCAGCAGTATTACTAGGTCCGGGTTGACTTGCATAATCAAAGATTTGAGCTTGCTGTTCAGTTGTAAGTACCACCTCCGTCTTCTTAACATACAGCTCAATTACTTTCATCCCCACACAAAACATAGAATCGACGTCATCGTCATCGTTTACCTCAATAACAATTGGTCCGTCATCCGTTACCCATTTACTAACCAACGAGATGTCGAACTCTGTAGAAGCAATCTTTGTAGCTTTGTAAATTGCAGTTTTCAGCTCAAGAAAATTGCAACCCCTCCTGACTTTCGATCCCTTATGTTTTCCGCCAACATAGGTTGGCTTGCTATTTTCATCGACGACTAAATCGCCGTCATAGTGACAAATAATCGGCACGGTAGTCATTGATCTATCGAAATTACAGAAAGTTAAATGTCAACACTAGATCTATCAAACATTAGTGGAGTAGGGTTTCGAATATTTACCTCAAGTGTAGATGAACGTGCAATCTTTTGTTAACCTTCGTACAATTAGATGATTTTGAGTGGAATGTTGTGTTGCTGGTAGTAAAAATAATGGAAATGGAGGTTAGGTTTTCTGAAAGAAAATGGGTTTGTGGAGTTGTGTTTGTTTGGGGAGGAGTTGTGATGTTTATATGCTGCTGTTGGGCCATGAGATGGCCCAATTATACAAGCGCAACTGAAAGTTGCGCAAGAACGAAATTGATAGGCGCAACTCATAGTTGCACGTAGTATTTTTTTGAATGCGCAACTACAAGTCGCGCCTGCAACTTTCCAAAGAGATATAAGGGCATTTCTGATTTGGGCCTACACCTTTCCTGATTACCATCAATTTTCGTATAACATCATTTCATTCAAATAATAACAACATTAATTTTCATATAATAACAACATATAAGTACACCATTTCATTCAAATAGGTGAAATATTTCATACAGAACATCATATTTCATATAACAACATGTTTTAAGTCAATAGTACAACATCGCAACACCTACATACCAACAAGTTTCAAGCCATTACAACTTCAACACAAAGCAACCAAAAGACAGACCAACACAACCCTATCTTCTTATGTTTCTACGGTCGCGTAGTATCATTTGAGTTTAGGTCGGAGGCGGTTGAGATGGTCCAGCTTCAACTATTTCCTGCCCCGGCTGACTACCTTGTGAAGGACCCCCCGTGCCTCTAAAACGTCTTCTTTGGTAGGTACGACCAAAAGCCTGGGGCGGACGAGGCACATATGGTGGTGGTCTTTCTAGCTTATGCCTACCAAGAAGCGACTTGATAATTTCCTTGATGTTGAAGCACTTTCCTTTTACTCTGTCCTCATCTGCAGGATCTGCCAGGACATCGTCAACTTCATTGGAAATCATATACAATCCTTGAACCTAAAACACAAGAATCAATGATGCAAGTAAGTAAAGCTTGATGCGAAAGTTCAAAGGTTTAAACTTATAAACACGTACCAAATCACGTTCCACCGGTCCCCATGGAGCATATCTGGGCAGTCTAGTTGACGATTCTTTAAGAACAAATCATCGTGTGATATGCAAGTACCAACTATAGTATTGTTCGATTGACATTCTTGGTACGCGTTCAGCCTGAACGTGATCCAACCTGTGATCCCACCTTGCAACGTACGTGTTGTACAAGTCTCTATTCCAACCGTGCGGGAAAATATGCTCGGCTGGATCTGGTATATGCTGACGAAGGCCATATTGCCTCAGCACTCTGTCAGGGTAGTGCATGGCTACACTTTGCAAGCAAATAATCGGGGTCCTTGCATACCAACTATGCTCCCCATCCAAGTAAATAGGCGGCGGATCCTGTACGATCTCAGCCGTGTATGGCGTCCAGTCAACAGCATGCTCGTCCATAACATCGAGCTCATTGCGATAGAATGTAGGATGACGGGCTGGATTATCTAGCCAACGTCTATCTCCGGTCCATCTACAGTCATAATCAAAAAAGTGTGTGAATATTGGCAGAAATCAAAAAAAAAATTCACTGTAAGTTTCGGGTTGCTTTTACCTTGCCCCATAAGGTAATCCTGGAGCGACGTTGGCACGAACATTTGGTCGTCCAATAGAAATACGCGTCAAAGACCATACCTGCATATTATCAGTGTTAAGAAACGTCTTTCAAAATATTTCATAAATTTGGTACACCAATAAGTCAAAACAAACATACCTGCAGAAGTGTTAGGCAACCAGCTAACCCATTCGTTTTTCTAAGTGCCACATTATCCAACTCCTTGTACAATGCGCAAAAAACCACGCTACCCCATGAATAATCGAAAATGGTGGCAAAATCCTCTAGCAAGCACAACCATTTAATGCTAACTCTACCCTTCGAATGGTTCGCAAAAAGACGGGATGCTATAAGAAGCAATATGACAGCCCGTGTAAACTGTTTTCTCCTCAATAGATGAATCGACCGAAATCTCCCTGCCAATTATAAAGTCATTTAGCCATTTGACCTTCAACTCTCTTCTATTGACAACCACTTCTGGGGGTGGAATTTCGCCAAGCAAACGTTGGCATACCTCATCGGCGTCCACGTTACCACCGTAATTCAACACGGCGCCTTCAATGGGAAGGCCAAGCAAAATAGATACGTCTTGCAGTGTAATTGTCATTTCTCCCACCAAAAAATGAAAAGTGCAAGTCTCATGTCTCCATCTATCGCATAAAGCTGTGAGTAATGACCTGTCGAATCTGATATATTTGATCTGCATGAAATACCAGAATCCGGCTTGATGTAGTAATTGTTGAACCCGTTGATCTCCAACCATCTCCATCAAATCTTCAAAACTTTGTGAATGATCCAGACAATCCACCGGTTTTACACTCTGCAAACAAAGAATTATAACATACATTTTATTCAAAATGCTACATAGCTTGCAAAAATTTACTATAATTACAAAACAATTAATATTACCCTCATTAACTCTTCAACATTAGAGCGGTGATTATCCTGCATATAAAGCACGCTACCGTCTACCGGTCCGCTTTCCGGTTCTTCAAAGTTCATGCAAAATAAACCAATTTTTACAAATCGTTTACAACCAATTAGTGATTCAACGTTTCACATTGGATTACTAAGATGTACAACATGCTATTTGAAAATATTTCTAGAAAATACAACCAAATAATAAGCAAATTACAAATAAATCAAAAAAACTAGGGTTTAAAAATTACTAAAATCTATTTGTGTTGAAGAGGATCCCGCTTCCATTGTTGTAGCTTTGATTTAATCGAAGAATGAAGAAGAAATTTGTAAAATTTGTGATAATTTGGTGGACTTTGGCTAAAATTTGAGTTTGGAGGTGATGGGTTCGGGCATGAAAAGAGGTTTGGAGTTTGGGAAATGCTTTTGGAGTTATGAAGAGAGGGGTAGCTGCTGGCTCTGTTTTAACAGCAGCTACCTGCAGGCGCAACTATGAGTTGCGCATGCTTAAAAGTTGAGGTATGCGCAACTCCTAGTTGCGCAGAAAGAAAAAATTTAAAAAAAAAATTGGCGCCTCAAAGTTGCGCCAAGAAAAAAAAAGCGCAACTCAAAGTTGCGCTTTGTCGTGGCAGTTACAAAACTGCTGAGTTGGCTGCTGACTGGGGCGAAACCAGCCTTCTTTGATAATTAGTTTCAAAACTAGCACCAATCGCGAAATTGTTTCAAAAACTAGCCTACTTCGAAAATTTGTCCAAATATAAAAGATGCTTTTTAGTGATTTTCATCAAATTATAATTTAGTTATTTTTAAGTATTATTTCACATAGATATTTAAAACCTATTTATACGTAATTTTAAAGTTTTATATAAGTTTAGAAAAGTAAATTAAGTATTTTATAAAAGAATAAAGGAAGTTTTGGATGATAACACTTACGTTATAATAAATGGTTTTGTGAAGTTAATTAAAAGTATATTACCTCGTTTGATAAGTGTAGATGTACTTAGACCTTTAAAAGAATGCTTTAATAATAATGAGAAGTCTGAATTGGTTTTGGGTTTGTTATGAAAATGTGTTAACAACATTTGTCTTTAACCCTTTTTTATTATACTTATGAATATAATTAGATCTTTAAAAAAATGTTTAAAGATGATTATAAATGAAGTGGTTTGGGTTGTTGTGACAATGTTTGAGTAAAAGTTTCCTTAAACCCTTTTGAAATAGAGTTGTGAATGTAATTAGACCTTTTAAATGGATAATTTGAAAGTAATAACAAGTATGGAATCTTTTGGAAAAAGATATAAAATGTAAAGGCTTAAAGTGAGAAATCTTGTTAAAAGATTTGTGAATATACTTATACCATTTGAGATAAGTATATGAATTCTTTTTGAAGTATTGAAAG
The DNA here is from genome assembly GCA_030737815.1 of Allium fistulosum. NCBI lineage: Eukaryota > Viridiplantae > Streptophyta > Magnoliopsida > Asparagales > Amaryllidaceae > Allium > Allium fistulosum. Next base: position 1,544,460,132 of record CM060901.1, on the reverse strand, counting down.
AGTACAAATGAATAGTAGTAAATGATAGATGAAGTTTTATTAAATAAAAGAAGTTTTACTAATAAAAGAAGTTTTAATTAAAAAAGGATTAATTAAATAAAAAGGTTATTATAAGTCACTTATGTGACTTAATCGTGCTTTGTGTGACTTAGTCATGCTTTATGTGTTTACTCGTTTATGGAAAGTATTTAATCGTGTACTTAGCACTAAAAGCCGACAAAGTAGGCTTGTTCAATCCTCAATCCATGAGAGTTAAGACTGTGATTGAATATGGTGTAGAAGCAATAGTGCTCTAACTTACCTGCTTCACTCTTGCTCGAGATATTATGTGAGTTGAGAAGGTTGGAAACGTGATAAGTATACCAGACTTAGTTTCCATATGCGATCGTTTTCATTCTTATTGAATTTGACCAAAATAACTTCGAACATATCTAGAAGAAACATGAGGGTTATCCTGTACAGTTATCTTCGGTGATGCTTTATTGTACGTATAAAATCATCCTGTTCTTTTAGGAGAAACGATAAGGAAATCCGTTTGGATAGGAGATGATCTCCACCCTTATGTATTATCTATTTATTTCTGAAGGAACCGGGGTAAATTAATAGAAAATCTATCGATTGGTTTTGGAGCGTTCGGTAAGCGGGAGAATGTTCTTATATGAGATGGCCCAAAACAGTAACCACTTCAAAACCGTATATGTAATCTATGATGGAATCTATACGGAGATTAGTGATCTATTTGAAATGCTTGAACCAATGTAGAGGTTCGTAATCTATTTGAGATGCTGGAATCCGTTTGGGGATTCGTGCTCTGTTCGAGTGATGAAGACTCGTGTGAGAGATGCTGAATGTGACTTCACCATCGATAAATGACTAAAGATAGAGTATGATGCATAGACTAGAGGGTGTCGCTAACCTCAAGGGTATTATCAACTCTATGTCTAGAGATGCTTTCGATATGTTGAATGGCAAGAGTTGATGATATTGGGTACCACGCTTTCAGGCCAAGGCCTGCTATGTTTATTTTATGGTTTATTCTATCTAGAGATATACGATGCTCAGAAAGTAATTTCTATCCTTGTCATGGAGATCCACTTCAGTTTATTGGAGGATTCTCCACGGAATATCCATTATGCATGTGTACCTTAGAAATTTTGATTGTACTTCAAATATTATTGTGTCATGAGATGCAAGCGGTACAAGTATTTTTTTTAATTTATATTCTACACCCTAGACGGTATCTATGTCACCATATGTACTTATTAGATATGTGGTTATTTTGAGGGGATAATTGTTACGACATTCCATGTAGTCTCAAAAGTACTGTTATATGTTGACGCATATTTCTTGAGTTTCTCGTACCAGACTTATGTCTGACTCGCAGTTTTATATTTCTCTTATTTTCGATGATTCTCTTTTGAGTAGTCTGGGAAAGGCGGGTTTTAGTTGATGTTCTTTGGAGCTCAAAGGGACGAGCTGGATGTGTCACCTACCATAGTATTATTATTTCTGTTGCATTACTATTATATATATATATCAGTAATTATGAGGATATGTTGTTATAACTGTCCAGGTTGATGATAGTGTTTAGAACTATAACTCTAAAATGCCTTCTATCTTAGAGTGACAGTTTGTACCATATTTTGGTATTATATGTTATCGTTCTGCGGTGAGATTATGATATTATGTTCTCCTCTTCCTTGTTCTATTTTTTCCTTTTCTTTTTATCTTACCCTAACAATCTGTCTTTCCGGCACTTGGGTACTCGACACGTGAATACCGTGGATGTATTAGTGTCTACAATCGAGGGTTAAAAATGTGGGTCGTTACTTGGTAAGCGAGAGCCTTGGATCTGGTTAGGTATTGCTCATTAGAGATAGGGTAAGCGACACCCTAGAATGAGTTGAGTGTATTATACATATGAGAGCGTATTTTTAATTGTTATAAATGTATGCCTTAAAGGTAATTCTGACTACGCAATTAAAGATCTTATATAAAATAACTTATATAAGTATGAATAATTAAAATACAGTTTAATTAATGTAGGGATTAATGATGTTTACCTATTATCCCTCGTTGATTAGCTTAGTCATGCTCGACTAGTTTATGAGCATTGACTACTGTTCGTTGATTGTTGATTTATGCTCGACCAGTTTATGAGCAATTTATCCTTCTACTTCATGGGTTGGGTAAACATTATTTGTAGGTGCACTGAAACGAACACATTGTGAACTAAGTTTCATAGTTTGACTATAAGGCTTTCGGTGATATTGTTGTGTTAGAAGTTTAGTATAAAATTTCTATATATGATTTATAAACAAAGAGGATTTAAACTTGTATTTTGAAAACTTAATTCCTGGTGTCTTTGAAAATGGTTTTCAAGTAAATATTTGGGAAAGTGGTTTACAAAATTGAGATCGTCTTAGTTAGTACTGTTATAAGAAGTATTTGATACTACTATGAAATGATTGGTTAAGATTCAAAAGTATGTTTTGGATGTACTGAACTCACTTCTGCCGTCTGAAAATAATTCGGATGATAACTACGGCATCATCGACGTCCATTTTTGGGTTTCTAAATGGGGGATGCTACAATAGTAGTTTGCTACAGAGTTGTTTTGGTAAAAAAGGTTTAGGTTTAAATCCCGAAAGAATAATTTATTACAAAAGGTATATGTATATATTATTATTTCAAAATGATTTGGAATAAAACCTGGTTCTTTAATTCTAATGTTTTTCTTTAAAGGAGTTTGGTATGAACTTTATATGAAGAAGTGTTTTATATATATGCTATTATGGGGGCCATGTGGTAGTGGGATAGCCTAAAATAAATGATGATACCTTTTCATGTTTTCTCTTTTAGTAAAGTGTGTCAAATAAATATGTAAAACTTTGTTAAGTTATTTTATGGACACAAGTATCATATGCATTAGAACAGTATGGTATGTGCATCATGTTATAATATGTTGTTTGCTAGTTTTCATTTATTAAAATGAAATGGAATTTTCGGCAATTTTGGACAGTTGGAAACTTCAGAATTGTTATAGAACCTAAAACTAAGTGTTCTATGAAAATATAAAAGTTGAGTTTTTGTAAATTTTGAATTGAGAAGGTAGTAAGTTAAAACAATTTTTAAATGATTAAATGTGTTTGCGCCAAAAATGGTCACAAATCCCAAGTATCGTGAAAGCACCAAACAATGAATATAAATTAACAGAATTAGTCACAGATTTAATGACACAGCGAACAACAATCCAGAAATAATGAACAGAGACACAAAATTTATAGTGGTTCGGCTATCCCCGGCCTACGTCCACTCCAAAGTTTTATCCTTTATTGATTATCCTTGCTGAGTACAGTTGAATACAACAATTACAATGAAGAAATTCGAGTTTAACAGCGATGATGAATTGTAGAATTGAATCCGGTAGAGTCTGGGCGCTTCTGAATCCAGATCCTCTTTCCTGAATGACTTGAGGCTCTATTTATAGGTGTAGGAGGCTAATATTTCGCCTAAATTTAGGGAGACCACTTCTGGCACGTAAGTGGGCCCGCATGCCCGCGTCCAGGAAATCTAGGCCCGTTCCAGGATCGATACAAAGCAATTTCGTATCGATCAAGAAATGATCCAATCGAGCTGAAATTTGGTGTGGACACTCTTCAACATGTACGTAAGCTCCTGTGAAAATTTCATAGCTTTTGGACTTATGGTTTAGGAGATATGGTCGATACGAGATTGAAGTATTCGGCAGGCAATGTGGTTCGAATCGATAGATTCGAATCGATCCGTTCGTGTCGATCCGAGCATGTGCACATGTGATGACGTATTGCGAAATCCTTGGGTCGATCCGCTCTTTGTGGCGTGTTGATTGGGTTGCTCGCGCCTTGCTCGTTCCAAGATCAAAGCCTAAACCATATCCCATTTTGTTCGTATTGGCCTGGCACCGATAGTATTCGCATTCGTTTGCTCCCTTGTTCGCATCGATCGATTGTGGTTCTGTCCGCATCGATCGACTATCGATCGATACGAAATAATTGTCTGTGGATCGATACGAACTGCGTAGTTCAGAGGGATGCGAACAATACCGAAGCGTTGACACTGAGTGCTTACTCTGGAACGATACAAACAAGATGGTTATGAATTGCATGACCACAGATCGATTCGAGCATCATCAATTCGAAGATGATCGATTCGAAGTCGCTCGCCTCTGATGGATTTGAACAAAGCATGGATTCGAACATCATATTTCTTTTAACTTGTATCGATCATATCTCCTCCATACGAACTCCGACTAACCTGAAATTTGAAATGTAGTCTTTTCTAGCATTGATCATCATCTCCAATCGATTCCGTCTTGATCGGTGCCCGGTCAAATTTCGACGACATCCATTGTAGCCTTGTTTCCAATTGATCTCCAATCCGGATATCCATCCTTCCTTGCCGATTTTGTTGATATTCCATCTTTGACCAAAAGGTGGGATAACATTTGCCCTCCAAAACATGCCTTGTGATAATAAGGCATGTTTTGAATAACTCCGAATCCGATATCCAAAGTCCATAGCCAATTCCATGCCCATCTAAACTCGATAACCGAGTTTCAATCCATCTTTATCCAATAGCCAATAACCGAATCCAGGACCTCTCCGGGCCGATATCCAAATCCATAACCTCTCCGGACTCTTGCCAAGCACAATCCACACTTGACGACCTTGGTCCAGTGTCCCTGGACGTTAAGCTAACCTCTTCGGGTTCTTGCCAGGCGTAATCCACACCATACGACCGTGTTCCAGTGTCCCTGGACGTAAGTAATGCCATGGCTTAAGTCCTAAGCCGAATCCTGGTCGCTTCAGACCCTTGTTGAGCATATTCCATACTCAACGACCTGAAACAATAATCGATAATAAGGGGCCTAAGTCCTAGGCCGAATCCTGGTCTCTTCGGACCCTTATCGAGCATAATCCATACTCGATGACCTGAATGAGTCGCTTTACCGCGTTCGGGCAAAATGACTCACCCTTTGCCAGGCATAATCCATACCCGACGACCGTTTATAAAACCCAAACAAAAATCCAGTCAAAATCTAATCAAAAATCCAAGTCAAACCAAAAAGATCAGAAATCCAAACCAGCATCCAAAACAGAAACCAGTCATCCAAACGAAAATCCAAAACAGAAAGCAAAAAAACCAGGAGTTCAAACCAAACTCCAAAACCAAACTAGAAAACCAAGTGTCCAATCCAAAACAAAAAACAGATTTCGCAAACCATAGCTTCGCGGTTTATCATCATTCAGAGCATGCCTAGGGGCTATCTCCGTCCCCGTACATGTGTAAATGACTTGGCTGCTTTCCAATGGTCTGTTACTTATTTCATATTGCCCCGGTCAATTGATAACCAATCGACCATCATACCTGGGCCTCACACCCTCATGGCTTGAGGTAGGCGGTGGTTGCTCCTGCTCCGCCGCTGCATTCCGAGCCTCAACATACTGCCTCAACTGTCCATTCCTTACATGCTCCTCAACTATGTCCTTTAAGTGCCTGCAGCTATTGGTATCATGCCCGTTCGAATCGTGGAAGAGACAATGCCTTCCTGATGCCCTCTCCCGCTCAGACGGTTCTCTCCTAACCGGCCTTCGATAAGGAAGGCGATTCCGGGTTTCCATGTATATCCGCTCCAGCGTCTCGTTTAATCCTATGTATGTGGAAAACTTTGGATCCTTCCATCGCTTCCTGGCTTTTCCTAAATCATCGTCCGGCTTTCTTTTTCATTTATCTTTATCCGAGCTTCCGTTGGATGGTCCTCCACCCTCAGTCGCATTCACCTCCTTTAACTTTAAGTCCATACATGCGTCTTCTTACCGAAGGAATCTTTCAGCTTCGTGAAAGAATTCCCCGAGATCCAGTGGTGGGTCTCGTATTAAAGATACCTTAAAATCCGAATCCTCTCTGACTCTCGACACCACCGCCATCAAAACCATCGACGGATCCGGCCGATCCACCGAAGCTACCGCCACGTTGAATCGAGTTAGAAAAGCTCTTAGTGATTCATCTGTCCTTTGCTTTACCGATGTTAGCGTCATTACGTTCTTTGGTCTCTTGATATGGACCCGAAACTGTCCCAAAAACCTATCCACCAACTCCCTCCAAGTCCTGATAGATCCTTCTCCCAACTGCCTAAACCACATTGCAGCTAGATCTGTCAAATACAATGGAAAACATCTGGCCATCACTTCCTCTGATGCCCCCAGCACTTCCATGTGTCTAGTGTATCTCATTAAGTGATCAGTTGGGTCAGCCTTGCCATTATATACTTCCACGCTAGGTAACTTGAACTTAGGTGGATTCTAAGCTATCCTGATTTCCCGAGCGAACGGACTCCTGTTCACTCCTTCCAAATCTCTATTGGTCAAGCCTCCACGCATAGGCTTCCTAATGATTTCCGCTAATCCAGCGTTGTCTGTCGGGGGTTGCCCCCCATGCTCCCGAGGGAACTCTGGCGCATATTCTTCATGTGGCTCATTAGCAGCAACGTTGGCCCTAGCCTGTTGAACTCCTTCCAAAGGTCCTCCTGTGTTGGATTCTGTGGGCCTGCCCCCAAGCCCTTGTTGATTGCCTTCCGATTCTGTATTCTGTCCTCCATTGGGTTCCGTAACCCTAGCTCCTTGTTCCACATTAACAGCCGCTGTGGCTTGTCCTAAGTTCTGCATCCCTGCAGCTCTCATCTGTTCGAAGAAAGTTTGTATCATATCCTGTTGACTTTTCAGCAACCTCTCATGCAACGAATTTGTCTTAGCTTCCATTTCGTCTCTAGTAATGTAAATCGAAGCTTGTCCTTCTCCAGCTCCGGAGGATGCCTCTTGACTTCCTTCTTGTTGACTTCGCTCAGCTCTCTGTCTTGTTTGTCGAGTCATTGTCTTTCAAATCTCAACTCTTCACGCTTTCCAAATCTGAACTTCAATCCGATGTAGCGGGTGCTAGTCCTTCTCAGTGAAAGCACCAAAGTGTTTGCGCCAAAAATGGTCACAAACCCCAAGTATCGTGAAAGCACCAAACAATGAATATAAATCAGCAGTATTAGTCACAGATCTAATGACACAGCGAACAACAATCCAAAAATAATGAACAAAGACACAAAATTTATAGTGGTTCGGCTATCTCCGGCCTACGTCCACTCCAAAGTTTTATCCTTTATTGATTATCCTTGCTGAGTACAGTTGAATACAACAATTACAATGAAGAAATTCGAGTTTAACAGCGATGATGAATTGTAGAATTGAATCCGGTAGAGTCTGGGCGCTTCTGAATCCAGATCCTCTTTCCTGAATGACTTGAGGCTCTATTTATAGGTGTAGGAGGCTAATATTTCGCCTAAATTTAGGGAGACCACTTCTGGCACGTAAGTGGGCCCGCATGCCCGCGTCCAGGAAATCTAGGCCCGTTCCAGGATCGATACGAAGCAATTTCATATCGATCAAGAAATGATCCAATCGAGTTGAAATTTGGTGTGGACACTCTTCAACATGTATGTAAGCTCCTCTGAAAATTTCATTCTTTTGGACTTATGGTTTAGGAGATATGGTCGATACGAGATTGAAGTATTCGGCAGGCAATGTGGTTCGAATCGATAGATTCAAATCGATCCGTTCGTGTCGATCAGAGCATGTGCACATGTGATGACGTATTGCGAAATCCTTGGGTCGATCCGCTCTTTGTGGCGTGTTGACTGGGTTACTCGCGCCTTGCTCGTTCCAAGATCAAAGCCTAAACCATATCCCATTTTGTTCATATTGGCCTGGCACCGATAGTATTCGCATTCGTTTGCTCCCTTGTTCGCATCGATCAATTGTGGTTCTGTCTGAAAGGTACGCGGAAGATGATCTTAAGGCTATTTAACACTAGAGGGGGGGTGAATAGTGTTTTAAGAATTTCTTTAAAACTTCTTTGATTTAAATTGAATTAACTAACTTAATGCAAATACACAATCACAGATCAAATCACAGAATCACAAACAAATGCAAATATAAATAAAAAGCAAGTAAAGGAAAGAACACACCAGGAATTTTATACTGGTTCGGTGTTACCCTACATCCAGTCCCGCACAACCCGTACGGCTTTCTATTCAACAATAATCTAGATTTCAATCCCTCGATTCCAAGGCAACGAGGTACACCCTCCAGATTCTCAGGTCTCTGGGTAGAACCACTTGATTCACAGGACACAAGTTCACCCGATCGATTTCCAATGACACGATCACACCTTTATAACCCCACACAAGTTTCTTTGAGTACAAATGTATCTATAACTCTGATAAGCACTGAGATTCTTTGGAGAGAGTGGCAGAGAATCAAACTAGAGATATTCTGGTTTGATTCACTTAAGATTTCGGCAAAATATGGATAGGATGATTAGAAAATAAGATAAGAGAGTAAAGAGGAGAGAAAATAAAGAAAGTAGTTACTGGAAAACGTCCATAACAGTCTCTATTTATAGAGAATGAATGGATGTTTCCATTCGAAGAGGTTTAAACGAATAGACACTTCTTTTGAAAACAACCTTTGCTGTAACGGGAAGCATGTCGACATGACAGGTAAATAGGATGTCGACATGGTCTAGTAAAAAGTGATGATTTGCTTTACTTTGAAAATGATAATTTAAAACATATGCAACTTTATTCAAATGGACTCTATGTATTTGTAGAAGGTATTTAGAAGTAGAAATACTTATGAATGTATATATGTATATATACTAAAATATATTTAAAATCAAAGTAAATAAACTAAAGTAAATATAATATTAAAATAGATTTTGAGGCTAAAATATCAAGGACAATTTTGAAATCAAAATATAACAAAATGATAAATATGATTTTGAGGCTAAAACATTTTTGGAAATGTGAACGAAGGTTTTTCTTTTGAAAAGGAATATTTGAAAATCATTTTATAAAACAAGAGATAATTTTGAAAATCATTTTGAATCAAAATTAGTGAATAACAAAATAGGGCTACTATCCGTTCCACTAGATATTTCGTGAGTTCCATCTCACTAGGGTTCCATCCCTTTAACAAGAACGAAGTGGATTCCATTCCACGAGTAAATTGGATAAAAAAGAATGATAGTGCTTTCAAGGAGTTTTAACAAATATCTAACCTAACTATATTATTTGTCTTGAACTCTTGAATATCTTGAATCTCATGAGTCTTCAATCTTGAACTCTTGATCTTTGTCTTCATCAATTTTGTTTTCTTTACTGTACAGTCTTCTTTTGTTGATACCTGCATATAGATTTCCTGCACATATATATTTTATAACACTTCTATAGTTGTTGTCATCAAAACCACTATCCTATGGACTAACACTGTCCGCATCGATCGACTATCGATCGATACGAAATAATTGTCTGTGGATCGATATGAACTGCGTAGTTCAGAGGGATGCGAACAATACCGAAGCGTTGACACGGAGTGCTTACTCTGGAACGATACGAACAAGATGGTTATGAATTGCATGACCACGGATCGATTCGAGCATCATCGATTCAAAGATGATCGATTCGAAGTCGGTCGCCTCTGATGGATTCGAACAAAGCATGGATTCGAACATCATATTTCTTTTAACTTGTATCGATCATATCTCCTCCATACGAACTCCGACTAACCTGAAATTTGAAATGTAGTCTTTTCTAGCATTGATCATCATCTCCAATCGATTCCGTCCTGATCGAAGCCCGGTCAAATTTCGACGACATCCATTGCAACCTTGTTTCCAATTGATCTCCAATCCTGATATCCATCCTTCCTTGACGATTTTGTTGATATTCCATCTTTGACCAAAAGGTGGGATAACAAAATGTATTCATTAAGTAAAATGAATTTGATGTTCTACATATACTCCTAGGATGTAGTGGAGTATTATACAAGTATGAACTTAAATTATGAAATGTTATAAACTTGAAGCTATGTTTTATGAAATGCTTCTTAAACATTTTAGTATTTAAAAAGATGCACTATTAGTGTAAATGAATGTGATTTAAAGGAAATTGGTATAGTTAAGAAACCAATAGGTTAAATGTATAAGTTCCAGGTCGATCATTTTATTTGCTTGACTGTCCTAGATCCCATATTCAAGTACATTATTTCTAGGTAATTTACAGTGGTCCAAATAAGAATTTTTTTCACTTGATTCTTAATAGCGAACACTTGATATGGATTCTTGATATGATCTCAAGATTTTCTATTGTAGCATATGGCTATGTAAGGAAGATAGAAGTTTCAAATCAAAAAACCTAATCGGAGTCTGCACTAGAGAAGTCAAGTGATCAATACTAGTTTGAAAATGAAATTATGTGATTTAGCACATGATCAGATCGGATATTGAGTACGGACGATCCATGTACATCATACGGGCTTTAATATATGCATACTATGTTTTATTGGCTTATGGAAAGTTCAGAAAATGACTCTTAGAATTGTTCAGGGGAAATATGACTAATTGATTAAGTAATGACCTGAGGCTGTTGAGCTTAAGGTACACTTAGTAGGTTATTTACCATCCTTGTGCGATCAGAAGAGTTTTTTCATTAAAAGGATGTACGATCCAAAGATCATACAGCCGTACTAAATATATATAACAAAATAAGAAAGGTACGGGAGTTTCGAGCACCAGACGCATATAATCACAGATACTGCCAACATGCCTGGACAATAGCAAAATAAATATAATAGAAGTACATAGAAAGAACTAGCCAGACCACATCACAGTAACAAAGAAAAATATATCTATAATGCATCACTCTAAAGATGCGATATGACTAATCAGATATCTGAACTAAATACGAGCATATCTACGGAACCAACAAATTTAGGACAAAATCCAGGAGTGCAAGGGGAGAAAATAAATTTTTGATCCCAATCAGGAGCAGCTAAAATTGCCTCGTTGTTTGCACCATATTCGCCATCATTGCAGAGGACTAGCTTATCATCCATAAGCATGTGGTAAAGTTCCCGTTTATCTGCATCATCATTAGAGACCCATTTGGAGAAGGCATTCCAACTCGTGTGGAAACAAAAACCACTCTCCATGTGAGACCAAGTTCCCGATTTAGCATAGCATATCAGTGGAGTACCTTCGGCTCGCTTGTCGACGATCTCTTGAGCGATGAGCTCAGCACTAGAAGGGTCGGATTGGAGGACCTTTACAAATTTCAATTCCAAACTAGTGCTAGGGACAAAGCTGGATCAAGGCTAGGAGGCTTAGAGCTTGAGAAGGGTGGAGCTGGCGTAGCAGGAGGCGACACAACAGGGGAGGCCGCAGACGAAGGCAATGGAGACACATGGGCGCAAGGAACATATGGAATGTCGAAGGGAAGTGGCCCCAAGGGAGGATGGGGAGAGTCGGACGGAAAAGTAGGGATAGGTCATGTGGATTTGATCTTCCAACATCTAGTTGGGGCCTTAGGAAGGGGATTCTTAACTAGAAGGTTATTAGGAGCTTCTATTGAATGGGAACGGTAGGAAAAAGTACGGCCAAAAGAATGACAATGATCACAAATACAAATAAGCGAACTCCACTGGTACAAAACGTCTATGAATGCAACCCTATCATCGGCAAAGGAAACCGGAATACGAGTTAGTAATTTCTTGTCGGGGGAAATTTCAATAAGAGCGTTGGCAAAACGGAGTAACTGTCTACGCTCAGTCGAGATGTTAAAACAAAGCAGCTGACCTACAGGATTAGCTATCCAATTAATCCCCTAAAGCGATTGGAAAATAGAGTGGATATTAGAAAAATGCACCCAGACAGGTATGAATAAAACTTGTTCACGGGCTAGATCAACAGATGGATTCCATTAGGTTATGATAAATACTTAACCCTCAATAATAATAGGGTCTGATTTCAAAACATGTGATCTCTCAATAGGATTAGAAAATTTAAAGAAAATACATCGGATTATCACACCTAACACTAACTGAACCACGCAATTGCTATAGCTTAAGGACATGCTTTTTCACAATTGAGGAATGAGGAGCCTTATCTAAAAAGAAACCGACTAAATAGTCTTTACAAAATGCAATACCGGCGTCAATTATCTCCTTTAGGGAGGGGCATAGGACTGTCCGAAAAATTAACAACGTATAGTTTGGGAACAAAGGAATCTGCATTTTCTGGCTTCTTCTTAAACAATGAAAACCAACCACAAAGAGGCTTGGAAAGTTCAACATTTCTGACGGCACAAGGCAAATTCTCAACACAATCCGACGAGGCAGCAATAATTGGTTCATGAGTTACCTTTCCTTTCAGCAAAACTGATGAAGGCAGAGAATTTGAATTAGCATTGGAACTTACAGCCTCACGCCCAGAAACAGCTGCAGCAGGGACAGAAGGCGGCATAGAATCATTCACCACGACAGTAGCGAAAGGATGTAAACCAGCCACAGCAACACCCTGAGCTCCAAAATCAGGCTACCCAGGCTCGAAAGCACCGCCCAGTCCAGATCGTCGACGTGAGAAACAAAGACCCTAGCTGAAGAGGCGGGCAGAGTAGGGAAGCTGGAGTTATCGAAGGTAGCCATCAAGTAGGAAAACTGGAGTTGCGATTAGGAAAATTGAGGCGAGCACAGCAGAGTCGATCGAACACCAGGAGCGAGATACCGATAGATCTGAATCAGAGGATGAATGGAGCGGAACTAGAGAAATAAACGTAATTTTGGAAGAGGAGTTTCGTTTCAGAATTCCCAAAGTCGTGAATTTCAGAAACCCTAGTTCGTTTTTTGCCAATTTGAAATTTCACAAGTCGTCATTTTTTATTTCGACATTTTTTTAAAAAAGAGAAATTTTTATGGAAAAAAATAGAAAAGAAGAAATTATCGTATTCGATGAGAAAGGTTTTGAACCTGGGCAAACCGTGAGTTATGTTTGCTAGTGATGGTAGATACTGTTAAATATTGCTATGCGACTGATTCTTTTGTTGCTCATGTTGAAATTTCGAGGACGAAATGTTTCAAGTGGATGAGAATGTAACGACCTGGAATTTCGAATATTTCGTATTTAAATATATTTAAATATATGAATTATCATTGTGATAAACTTATTTGTTTATAAGGCATATGCTGTATATTTAGTTTTGTTTGTTACTTTGTTTATGTATGGAGGATTACTAATGCAACTCCGATTCATCTTTATGACATTATCAATGTCAGTTCATACTATGTCCCATATATTGTCTATCATGATTATATGTTTATGTACATATTGTGTAATGTTTTGATCCTTCTGTTGTAAGTTACATTTATACAATGTCGTGATAGGCAGTTTTAGTTTAGTCAAACCCTTAACACTCAAGTGTTTGTTGGCATTTAGGATCGAATGCACTCTTTACTCATCAATACAGACGTGTGGAAACGACGGGGTGGTACAAGTTGCCAATATATATGCCAAGGATTACATAATATACTATCTCGCCTTTGCATGTTAACCATGCATATGATTTCATTAGATTGTGCTTTAACCCCACGTACACCCAACATGCTTAATGGGTTTCATCATCTCAAACTCGAATAATAGCAATCGATATAAGTAATGGCTTGGTCGCGTAGATGTGAATGCATATCTGTTGTGTACTCATGGTTCCAAAATGAAACAATATAGCATAATTCTGGCTAATGAGCAAAGTAAGAATCAAGTGTGCCACAGAGCGCACCAAGTATAATTGTGCCTTAATCAATATGATGTAAAGAGTCAATGTCAACTAAAGCAGCTAGACAGTCCAAACGGATCGTTTTTTTTTTTGTTCGAGAAGAACGTTGACCGAAAAGAGAATAAAAAGGCACAAATAACAAGATCAGTCATATCAATAGTATCTTTATGTGTAGCGATAAACCAAAAACATATCAGTCGATTCATTACTACTATCAAATGGCAATTGAAAATGGCCTGAAGTCCAAATGAACTGATGCATTTTAGCCTATTAAGTGCACTGCACGTGCAGAACAAATAATTCTGAGATGCAAAGGGCTGAAAACTTTGGATGAATCAACATTTTAAGTTGGATATAGTTGCCCATAAATTATAACTCAAATGCCACCACAATCCATAACAGTTCATTCCATTCTACTGCCCTACATACACGTATTTGCAAATACAGAAGTTGTGCACATATTTGGTAAAGAAAGTTACACACAAGAACATCCATTATACACACAGGAATATCCATTATACACACAAGAATATACGCACAGGAATATCCATTATACACACAGGAATATCCATTGTACACACAAGAATATTTGCCAAAGAAAGTTACAGTTGTGCACATATTTGCAAATACAGAAAAAATATCCATTATACACACAAGAATGAACATCCAAAATCAAAAACCGAAATAATCATTCAAAAGCTGTTGGTATGCATCATCAGTAGTGAACCTGAAACCATCAACCTTCCTATAAAGAAGAGAGCAATGCTGCACAAAACATAGAACAGCTCTGATGCAAGGTTCAGGCACAATTCCTCTGCACTTAAAAATCTCCAATTCCAGTTGTCTAAAAGCGTCCTTGCTCATCTTCTTCGTTGCCTCAATAGCTTCCTCCTCCGTACATTCATTATCTTTCATGTAACACGATATGGCGTGGATCATTTGCCCATCGTTTGTCTCTCTTTCGTATGTCACTATGTCATTAGCCAACCTCCCTATCAAAGAGGCTACATGCCACAATCGTGAATCTTTATCGATTAGTTGAGTCGCATTTTCAGTAATTTGAGGGTCCGTGGGAAAGAGGGTGACACTCGAGAGGCCAGCGAATGCACCTATTGTGATCATTCCAATCGGTAGGTATTCGTTAAAGGTAGGAAAGTAGTTGGAGATATTCCATTTGAAGTCTTTATTGTAGGCTGCTATTGCTTCATCCCACTAATAAACATGGCATATAGAAAAAAGAAAGTTACTATTTTTTTCTTTTGAGTTTGGTAGGTTGGTGATTAATAAGTAGTTGTACCGTTGCCTTAACGTATGGGAACAGGTCGCGTCCTTGAGCTTTACTCGCTAATGCTGCAAATTCAGTTAAACTTTGATGTAAGCTTTCAATGACAGCCTTGTGTAGGTGATGGTTTTCCACTGGAGATACATCCAACCTAAACAATTGAAAATATATAAATGTGTTTGATTAATTCGTACTCGAAGTTAGATAAGTTTCCAGAATGTATACTACGATTCTGCTATTCGGTAAATCATAAGTGATTACCTGTCACACCTTAATATCCCCTAAATCTTGATTGTTGGATCAATAAATATTTACGTACTGAATTCATCCATTTATTCATTAATCCAACAATGATAATTTAGGAGATATTAAGGAGTGTGTATACATTACATACATATATGTGTGCACACACGGATATATATATATATATATATATATAATGAGTGTGTATACATTACATACATATATGTATGTGTTTGTGTCTGCGCGTGCATGGATATAATGTGTTGTGTGTATACATTACATATAAATGTGTGTGTGCGCACGCGTGCGCACGAACACACACACGGATTTATATATAAGCTAGGATCAATAGCCCCCTTTATTTAGCATAGCCCTCTGATATTAGCCACAAGTTTCTATTTAAATATTTATTTCTTTCCTCTTATTCATTGACAAAATATGGGGTCCCTAATATGGCTTTGTAAAAATTGTAGACTTTAAAAATCAGGAAACTAAGCTTTGTTCTCAAACTTGAAAAGTGTGTGTTCATACCCCAAACATTCCACTGTTATCAAGGCTTATTGATTGTGCGCATTATTGATTGTGCGCAAATTTAATGTCTCATCTAGCCCTAAGATCCAAGCAACTCAATATTCTTCTATTTAGTATTAGTTATTTTATTTTATTATTAAATTTTAACCGTTAAGATTCTATTAGGCACGTGAAAACCCAATTCTATTAGCCAAGCAGCTATCGTCGTGAATTATGTAAACTGTAGAACAAGGGTCACGGGTCTTAGCCTTATCAACTACACTAATTCGTAGAGGCTCAAGTAATAGTTAATACATTCTATACACATCAAACCAACTCATTTGTAGAATTGTAGTGTTAGCAAAGTTTTAAAACGTGAAAGCATACATAAGGCGTTCTTTTGCTCGCGAGGCGATGCGTAACCCTCAAAACATTGACTCGTAAGTTTTTCGAGTACACATTGAGTCGTAAGTTATTATTGCTTTGTTATTATTAATTTTTGATTGATAAATGAAAATTAACAATTAATCATATAAAAGTAAAACTATAAATAAATAACAATACAAACATTTAACTTTAAAATGTTCATCCCTCAACGTTCTTTATTATTCAATCACAAAAGTATAAATAATTAAAACTATAAATAAATAAAATCTAAGCACTTGATAATAAACAAGGTTCGATGGCATCCATGTTTTTATCACCTTAAATTCTCCTTAACTTCCAACATTGGATTAATCAAATCAACAGAAATGAGAGAATGAAAAATGTAACATGCAATAGAGAGAAAAAAATTTCTCTATTCAAATTCATCCATTGATTTGATGAATCCAATGGCGAAAGTTAAGGGGCATTTGAGATGCTAAAAATAAAGGTGATAGTGAACCTTGCTCCTTGATAATATAAATAAATGATAATTCTTATTAGTATTTTGAAGAATTCATATTTAGTTTTCAACTCTGCAACGGTGTGTATTTTATTTTTTTCCTTCCCACCCGCTATTTGTCTTCAAATATTTTTCTAGATTTTTGAAAACTTAGATCAATTCTCGTGGATCGATCTTTGTTACAAGCAATAGGAAATTATGCAAGTTATTATTTTATTATTTTTCCTTCTACCAATTCAATTAGATCCACAATTTATTTGAAGGTTCAGTAATCACAATTCAGAAATTTTCTTTAAATAACAATTGAGAAAACCCATTATGTAGCTCTCAATCATTGTTTCAAAAACAATTTCACTTAATCAAGTCAATATTGAAATTGAAAAGTATAAAAACACTTAATTCCATTTTCTTAAATGTTGTTCTTTTATTGCTTGACATTGAATAATTGAAGTTTAATAACTTCTCTTAGTGTCAACATAATGTTAGTGTCAATATTTATAATTAGAGGTATAAAATTCATTGATTCGCATACCTTAGCCATTTAAGGCGTGTGAGATGTACGTTTTTTATGTTTCATATGCCTCAAGTTGTTGAGGCGTATGACTCGGAGGTAAAAAAACCTTTTTAAGAAAGCTCAAGATTTCTACCTCTCCTTGTCGAGTACTTAGGCGGGTTTCTTAAAAACAAATGAGTGCTAGTAACATAATAACATAATCTATGCAATTCTCTAATTGGAATAATGAAGCCTTGGACTATTTATCATTTTTTAATTTACGAAACTTCTTCTAATTAGCCACACATGGGTAGTGTGGTCAGTTGAGGAAGTCGGCTTCCACCAGCAAGACCGAATGTTCGATCCACACTGCTACGTGAATATACCTAGAGTGTGGATTGAGTCTTTGAGAGCATAGCACGTACTTTTTTAGAGTTTACAAGTAAAGTTTGGTTCTCACACAATAATTAGTAATAATTAATGCATAAAAAATTGAATAAAAAAAAAGATTACCTCTGAAAGGCTTCTTGAAATGAATTTAATCCTGTATGGAATGTTGAGTTATCATGCAATTCATCAATCATAGAGATAAGAAGGAAAGATTTGCAGTAGGTCAGTCGATATAGGGAAAATTGGGGTTCAAACATGGAGATGGCTGGAGCAAAGTACATATTAAGAACCCCCATGTTTGGAAATCGCAGGCTTTCGAATCCCTGTTTGTCAAACCATCTACATATAAAATCGAAAAATTAACATAAAGAACCACTAAAATTTTATCTTTAACTAAAAGCCCATACCTTTGCTATCATTAAGTAAAAAATAGTATAATTGGAACAGATAATATTATATAAAAGTGTATTATCAGGATACTTTAAATCAAACATCTCCAGTACAAGGATGTGGAAAGCAAGGGAATGCAATGCTAAAATTGATATCTAAAAAGGAATGATTGCTAAAATTGATATCTAAAAAGGAATGATTGCTGAAATGAAATAGTTTTAATTATTATTGGTAAAGGTATCATATAATAGCAGACATTTTAAGACTGCAATCGAAGTTATGAAGAAGATAACCATTGAGATATGTCATTTGTCATTTTCATGTGAGAATTTAAGGTTTAGGGAAAAGAATACAAGAGAGCTATGTGTATTTAGTTATTTAAAGTTTAGCAGAATTTAGTTTGATTGAAATAACAACTTGGGAGTTTGATTACATAATAACTATGTAAATGTGATCTTGATTCAAATAGGTGCGGATATTTGTACACGCTATTATGTTGATTCAATTTGAATGAAAAACAAATTCTTTCCGCGTACCTTGCAACTGATATAATTACTTACTTCCATGTACCTTGACACTAGTAATTTATATTATTTCCCAAATAGTATGGCAATCCACTTTATTCTCTCAAAAAAGTAATTAAACAGCATGAAATCATTTATACTTCTACTTCTTTTTTAAAACTAATAATGTACACTCATTTTGTAGCATGTTAACAATTACACATTTTGTAAAAGAAAATGCTATTCGCACTTCATTATATACTCTCACGATGTAAAATTTGTAAGATATAGTTGAACCTTAAAAATCCATTTTCACAAAACAGAATACGCATATGTGCTAATGTGTATGACAACATCAGTTCAAACTAGAAGGAATAACTAAGTTTAATTATAGCAGAAAGAATGAACTCACCTCTGGCATTCAATCATTTCTTGTTGGTAAATCTTTTGGAGTATTTCCAAGTCAATTGATGCAAGTTGTATGCATTTCCTTTCCATGTGGCCACTGTACCATGATCCCCTGACTATACTTTTTGCTTCGATTCTAGCTAGCATATAGCGTCTAGGATAGGTCAAGGAAAACTCTATCTGCACATTTATTATAAGGAATTTATACCATCCATATGAATTATTCTTGCTTTTCATTGAGAACAGATGTTACTACTGGTAGTAGGATTATTTTATTAAGATGAATTTTTAGTGGTGAAAGTTGGTTATAATGATACATTATGTGCTTGTATTCTATGCTTAGTAACTGATAATATGGATAGTGTTGGAAATCTAAAAAACATAACACCATCACAATTTGCTAGCACATGATTAAAGTTTAAAATAATAAACTACTCATTGTGGTATATTGTGAGTGATATGATATTCCACAATTTGGTTCAAGAGTTCAGTTGATACAAAAACTCTTGACTTATTTCAAAGGTAAATAATGGATTATAGAGATAATTTGTATAGCAAGCAATCATGTGATTTATATGAGAAAATTAAATAAAGAGGAGTTATACCTCCTCTCTTTTTTTACTATCTAATTGAGGGAATGAAAGGAGTTCAGCAAGTTGGGCAATTGAAAAATCTTCAAGTTCATCCATAATCTCTGATTCTTGTGGGAATCCAATTTGAGAGCATTTGTACAAATTCAATAATGTGCATTCTTTTTTGGAATTTTCTATAAGACAATTTGAGATTTCTCCATCTTTGGCTTTTAATGTTTTGAAAACATCTGCAGTAAATAATATCTAGCCATTAGTAACAGAAATTATTAACTAAGTGCGATAATTAATTGTATTTAGAGGCATGTACTCAGGGTTAAGCCTAGATGGGGCCACTGCCCTACCTAGATCAGACAATCATGACCAGGAATTACTGAAAAGTACTGATTGGCCATAGCTGAAATTTTACTTTTGTCCTATCTGACACAAGCAACTAACGTTTTACAACCCCATTTTCTTCATCTGCATATAATACTTCAAAAAGAATTGCCTACCACATACTTTTATAGCTGATATTTAGTATTCACTCGCTCTTTCTTGTGGTGTGGGACTAGGCAATATATTTTTAACCCTTCCTAATCCATTATGGCCCAACCTGAACTCTATGCATGTACCAAACACATGTTCAGGAATAAAGTGCATAAACGACATTTACATGAATGGAAAATTGATTTTGTGTTGTAATATCTTAATTGCCAGATCTGCGTAGCACCAACATAATATAGGATAGAAATACGACACAGATACAAAAATTTAATAATACTGAAATATCATATGTATTTTGAAGAATTGTATCATGTGATCCACAAATCTAGTAGAAAGTAAGCAACAGATATGATACTTACACGAAGAGAAGACAACAGGAAATATAATTATGTGTTACATGTTCTTTATGTTGATGCTCTTTGAATATCAAGGTTGAACCAAAATATTACTTGTAAATTTCTAGAAGTTGTTCCGTAAGCCATATACAGTACACAACTAAAAAAGAATTAAACCTCCATTGGAATTTTGGTCTAGCATATTTGCACTTTTTCATAACAAAAAATCTGAAAGAGAGGAAAAAAAAAATCAAGTTTGGGAAAAGAAAAGGAAGAGAGGTTCAGAAATATTAGATATCTTATGTGTTGGAGCAAAATCATTGTGACACCAAAACCAAGAAGCACTCTTAAAAAGACTATCCTAACTTTAACTCAGATCGTACTTCTGACCCAAATACATATAAATTAAATATTGACCATCTTATGTATGTGAATAATCATAATTTGGAAGTAAACTTTCAAATTAAAAAAAAAGATTATCTTTTACATCGTATTTCAGACATCATATATGCATATCTTGAAAATTTAAGAAAATAGAAAAATAAATAAAAACATTTAATACGATCGAATAATGAACATGAATCTTTAGTTCCACTTTTTTACGAATAAATATCAAAATTTAATTTGATTAGGATTGCAAATTATATTTATACTTTTTACAAAGCCGAAGTATCAACCAACGATGATCGCACGTGTCAATTTTGGTGTCGATGAGTGCGGCTAATTGAAAGGAATTTTTAGTGCTAGAGCTTGACCGAAAGCTTATCTTCGGTGATTGAAATTAGAGTTTAATCAACGACGCCAAAATTAGGGGTGTTGGTAAGAGGCGACCAAGAAAGACGAAGTTGGTACCTTTAGGTGCGTATTTTGATATAGAGCCGACTGATGGTAGTTGAAGGCAGTGATTGTGGTTGTAGTGCGACAAAGTATAATCAAAGTTGAAGTTGAGATGATAGTGCAATTATTTATGGTGCATATAATATTGTGCTGCAATGTATTTATTCTTTTTGTAGATAATAGTGGTTTCGCCAACAACACTCGTTTATTTTGTAGCGGGTTGTTATGCGTACTATTTTCACTTATTGTGCGTTGTAAAAAAAAGCTACTGAAGGTGCAAAGAATTACAGTACGACAAATAATTGCATGCGATAATTTGCATTGCTATACACACACACACATACTCGTAATAGTTTTTGGGTACATTTGATTCAATACTGAGATTCAAATTACACAAAAAAAAATTTAGATTCAATAATGATTGCAGATAAACTCACAACATCAAATTTAATATCACTTTGAACAACAATTTTATGAATATAAAAGGAGGGGCCAAGTTTATATGATTTTTATGGAGGGGATATATGACTAAGGTTATTTTTAAGGAGAGACCTGAGGCTAAATACCCACTTTTGTTATACATTCATAGCTGTTTAATTTGAATCTCAAATCAATTTTTCATCTTGTATTTAGAAGATCATCGTTAGATGTAAGGCTGTTATGGTAACGGTAAATTTTCCATTGCCATATCATTATCAGTTAATCGGTTACCATTTTTGATTGAAATCGGTATACCATTTTAATCAGTATGGTAATGGTAAATTTATCATTTTATACGGTAAATTATCGGTAACATTTCTTCAAAACCAACGGTAATGATAATTTTACCAGTCAATTTAAAACATATGTATATTCATGTGATATACTTAATACAGGCATTTAGAACCAAACAAATGATTAAATTTAGTTCAGTAATTAGGTGAAATATTCCCAAATACACTTCTTTCTTTCTCATTTATTTATTTTATTAAGTAACACAATAAATAGTATACTGAAGATGCGTTGTAGTATAAAAACATTTCAAGTAATGGACCTTTTTTGAACAAACAGTAATTTATTATTACTAATGGGTAACGGTTACCAGATTATCGGTATACCAGTCTTAGGTATATCAGCTCATCGGTAACGGTAAACAATTTTAGCTTACCAGTAAAAACGGTACGGTAACGTCATTTGCCAAACGATATAACAGCTCTAGTTAGATGTGCATCTATCTTATAATTAAATTTTGTTATTTATTTATTTTTACTTTTGTCTTTATATATGCATGATGCATATCTTAAGAATAACCATTAGTGTAAAATTAAATGATAAGAATGATTGTTCTCAAAAAAAAAATTGTACTATTAAGATTATTTTATAAAGGACACGAGAAAACAATTAGGAATAAAAAGGCATTGGATGAAAGATGTAAAAACACATTGAAAAGAGAGATGTATTAAATGAATAACCAGAAGATATGTACTAAACAAACGAGGTAAATTTGCGGCAGATATGTATTAAATGAATCTTAACCGAAAGAGGTTTATTGCATTCTTTGATAGTCCACAATTATTTTTTATCCGTTTTATCATCTATCCTTTAATGTGCAAAAGGTCTCGCTCAAACAATGTTTGTACTTATAAGTTGACATTATATATAGCAATTTCTGTTACGCATGCAAAGAAATAAGTTTATTGTCAATATCTGATGTTGGATACACAAATCTCTATTTAGTTAGCGGCTACCATATGGGTGATATACATGAGTAACAAATAAAGATAACATTTGATATCTTCACACCACAAGATCATATATTTAAGATTAAAATGGTTTAATTTTATGCTAATCTCGTGTGGTGCTTAGGTGTTTTATTCTAATGTCATAATTAACGCTGGCTTATCTCAATATATTATATCAACATGCCATAGTTTCTGCATTATTATTATTAGACCTTACTAGAAATAGTTATATTTGATGTTAAAAAGGATGTTTCTAGGATTTGATGTTATATTAATCTATCACAGTAATCATATTTCAAAAAGCATGGATTTAATAGGCAACACATCATCACTTGTTGAAGTACATGTGCTCAAATACTTCGTTACAATAATGAATCTAGAAAGGTTAAAGTAATTTATACCTGCTGTTACATGATACACATGATACCCATGAAATCTAAGGAGACGAAAACCAAGAACCGTTAAATCTGCATGTGTAAGCCCATATTTCTCGTCCCATTTACTGCAAAAAGATATATATCATCCCAAATAAGATAGAATTTGATTCTAATGAATATAATAGACATTCTACTAACATAGAAAAATAAACATTCAACTAGCATAGAAAAATAATTTTTGAAATTAAAGCTAAATGTTTGCGGATGAAATCATGACATATGATTAATCATTAGCAATATAATAAGAGCTACCCTACCCCTTTTCTTGAAAATTTTCTTTCGAAACTCTTTTGCTTTTTGTGTCAGTTTATTATATAAAAATGACTAATATTTTAGATAGAATCTCGATTTTCATATATTCAATCCTCTCCCCAAATACAATTCAACCATCAAAAATTTCTAGCTACATCCAAATTGTACATCAATATCAATAATTTAAAAAGGCTTGCCTCAAGTGCATCTCAAGTCCCGCCTCAAGGCGAGACGGAATGAAAACGCCTTCAGGTTTGCTAAGAAATGTTATTTTTCTCTAAGGCTTGTGTCATAGCAACAGGAGGCATGCGAGGCATACGAAAAGTACACCTTGCACAACTCAACTTGTTGAGGTGTACGTCTTAGGTTGAATATTTTTGCCTCCAGATATAGTAAAAACTATATCTAACGAAAAATTAAAACCCTCGTTGTGTCATAGCAAGCAAAAAAAAAGAACAAGATTAAGAAAACATCACCAAGTATTTTTTTTTACTTTCGAATTAAATTTCGCATTCGATTTCCAAGTTGAAATTAGTTTCTAATTTCGATTGAACCTATTTTATAAAAGTGCGAGAGAATACGAGAAAAAGAAAATTAATAAAAGAATAACGTCCCTATTTTTCTGTTACTTCTAGTAGTGTGTTAGGTTCTCTTTTTTATGTTGTATTTAAACCAGATGCTACTAGTAATGACTTATGTTTCAACCTGAAATTGGATAGTGTTTTTTGTTGGTGCTTGTGATTGTCAAATTTTAAATAGAAGCGTGTCCATATTTTTTTTTAGCAAAGCTAGCCGGTTTTATAGTGAGCCGTGCTACTGTATAAATAATGGAAAAACATGTATTATGCACATGCACAGAACAGCTAAACGGGCTCAAGGAGTCCAAAGCAAAGAGAAAATAAAGTACAGAAGCTAAACAAAAGGAATCTAAACTACTAAACAACTAAGACTACGCGCCCATCGGAGAAGAAGAGCCACTACCAATAACTGACGATGGGTGTAACAACCCGGGATTTCATAACAGTTGATTATCGTTAAATGACGATTAAATTGGGAGCTAATTGATATTGGCATTTTAATTGGTAGAAATTCTTTTAAGAAGTTGGTTAGGAATTAAGTGGGCTTTACAAATTTGAACCTTGGCCCACGTTCAATTGTTTTGGGTTGTGATAATTATCTAGGGTCGATGACCGTTCCTTCCTTCTTCATTTTCGAAAACCCTAAACTAAATAACGAAAAAAAAAACAATGGCGGCTCTTGTTTCTTCGTCCGCTCCTCCATTCATTCCATTCGCAAGCCCGGTCCTCTTCAGTCTGCTCAGAGAAAAATATGGCGGCTTCAACTTCTTCGTTTTAATCTGCTCTGAAAAAAAAGTTGGGGCTTTCTTCGAAGCGCCATTATTTATTCGATCAAATCAGTGGTCGGTCGCGGTTGCCTGGCTCGAACGATTTCTCGTTGGTCTCGGCTGCTTCTTTTGCGTCGAAGTAAAAGTGAGTAATTTCTTACTCACATCTGTTATTCAATCTCGTTTAATTCGCGAATTCCGTTGCTTGATTTTTGGATACCACTGCTTTGAATTTTAGTGCTTTGGTGAATTGGGGTTTCGACAATCGAACCCCTAAAATTGGTTAAATTTTGTTCGGCCACGTGAATATCTTTAAATGACTGTGATTCTATGGCTTGTTCAAATTCATGAATTTCTTGCTTGCCTCTGACAAGTACATATTGTTGCTTTATTCTGCTCTGACTTGATAATGTTATCGGCCATTTAATTTCATTGAACTGTATTTGATGATTTCTGACTTGCTAAAATTCGTGAAGTTCGTCGCTGGTTTATCACAGCTTCGATTGATTTTGAACTCGTTTGATTTTTGTTAAAAGCCGATGCTTGATTTTACTTTGTTCGAGCTTACTGAATGTCATTAGTTTGAAACTGTTATAGGACTTTGGCCAGTTGATAATTTGTAATATCTTTTGATATCTTGAAAGTTTGATTGAACATACGCGTAAATATTTTTCTTTGCTATTTTGTGACCAATTTGTACGTCTTCACCTGTATTTGCTTTTCTTATGCGCCATTGCCTTGATTCTTTTAGTCATCGATTTTCACCTGAGTTTTTATGTTATGTTCACTTGCTTATGTTGTGTAGTTGTCCTCATTCAAGTTGTTGATGCATTTATGTGTGAGTTGCGCATCCGTGTGCTTCTGACCTTAATGTTGTGCATGTCTATTTTGCACCTATGCACACTGTGCAGTTTGCATTTAGGTTGTACTGTTTTGAGCTTGAGTACATGGATCGTTAGCTTGACCCTTGTGGCTTGTTGCATTGTTGGATTCATTGTTTTATATAAGTTTACTGATATGATTTGTAGCCGTGCCCTTGCATTGCTCCTGATCATATGTCACTGTATATCAGAGAACACTTTATACTGCATCTATATTCATTCACTACTATACTTTTGAGCAAACATCATCACGAAATTCCACTGCTACTAGGTGTATCCACTATTGCATTCCTGTATATGCTTTGAGTCATATTAGCAGCGAGTTGAACTGGTAGCCTTTGGTTAATAATTCTGATTCATTGGTGACCTTATTGTTGTTTGGATTGACTCGTTTACTTCGGCCAGCCTGATTAAAATACTGGTGATTTGTGTGAACTGAACCATACAGTTCCATGTTGATGAAGTCTGGTGCTTTTGTTTATTTTCAGCTTCATAAGAAAAAAATTTGGCATGTCTGCATCCATATATGCATTCATCCTTGAACTGACCAGTTTTACAGTTGCATGTATGTTGTAATTTTTGTGCACTTGGTTTGTGATTCAAGTCCATTGCTTTCACTACCCACTGCTATTATATACATTTACTACACCTCTTCTTCATACAACACACTTGTAGTTGAAGTATCCTTCGAGTTTGATCATTCATTGCGGCTGTCTTAACCATTGAGGCAGTTTGCATATATGTGTTCATGTTTGTGACCATTCAGGTTGCTTGCATCGAGTTTGATTCTCCTGTAGCATATTTTGATAGAACCATTGCATTGAAAATATTTTATACATAATCATCTTGCTGTCAAAAACAAAAAGGCATAACAGCAGGTGCCATGTTTCCTCTGATGCATTTCCTTCTGGCTAGCAAATCGAGTCGGTTGACATTATGTAGTGTATATGTACAGTTTTACTTGTTTTAGCTAGTGCATTCGACTTGTTTAGCTTGCTTCACTTTGGTAATTGCAGTTTCACTACTGCCTCTTTAATTTGAGTATGCACATGCATCGGTCACTGATGCATTCATTTGCACATCACTTGGTCGCCTCTTTTATTGCCTGTTCTTCGAGGCATGTTGTCATGAGCACATGATTTAAAAGTTACACTATGAGTTTCATTTTGTTGGCAGTTGTGTTGAGTCATGACAGCCGTGACTTGACCTCTGCAGTTATGATTTGCCGTTAATAATCGTAGTCGTGATGACATCATATACTGTACTGGCGAGGCAGTGCACGCGTGCGTGTACTACAGCCACACAATATTGATTTTAATTGATATTTCTTTTGCTTTTGATCCATTGATCTTTTGCGTATTTCATATGCCGTATTGGCGAGGCAGTACACGTTAGCGTGTACTGCAGCCAATTAGAATTGATGTTTTAAGTGATATTTCAATTGTTTAAATTGATTTAGTTTCAATTGATCATTTTGTTGTTATCTAATTATCTATTGATAATTAGATTCTGAGTTCTAATTATTATTTAATAATTGGATTTTGTTAATTGCCATTTAGGCAATTCTGATGTTTTCTAAATTATCTTCATTGATATTCTTTTCACTTATCTCTGTTGATGATCTGAATCTGCTGATTTATCGTTTAACACTGTTAAGTGTTATATTTTACCGTTATCCGATTTCTTTGTTAAAGGGTCGGATAGACAAGAATTATTGTAACTGTCGTTTATTTGATTTTTGATTATTATTGCTTCTGTGCATTAATAGCTGAGTTTGAATTAGACTGGCCCGTGTATTATTTTCTTTTGAATGTAATACTCGGGTCAGACCCGAGTTATTTCAGGTTGTAGATTTCCTTCTTTGAGTTGCTGTTCGGGATATGAAGACTTTTCACATCTTCTGAAGTTATCTTTGTCATTTTGTAGTAGTCGTGTCGTTGTATAGGATGATATGTATTCATGTATATTAGTTGATAATGTACGTGTATATATAAATTCCAGAGTCGACAGTTGTAGTTGTTTCATATGTATTGTGTCAACTATATTGTAACTGACATCAATTATATATATATATATATATGAGACTTTCATTTTATCTGTGTTCCGCATTTATATTATCAGTGTTATTATTATATCTAATGTCCTAAACTATTATGAACCATCGTAGTTTGTTTTATACTGGTAATTGGGTATGTCGATGGGAGTAAATAAATAAGATGAAAAATGAAAAGTATATACCACTCCTATCGAGGTAACCAATATTAGTGTAAGGCCAACTACGGATGGCCACTCCTATCCAGCCTTATTCTTCGTAATAATAGACAGTATTTCTTTTAATACTCTTTGTTATTATGAGCATAGAGGTGAGGCGTCACAATGGGCCAATAACATGAACATACCCAGAGAAAAGAGCAGCCAGATGAGGATCATAACCTTCAAAAGGAGTAAATAAATTTTTTATCTCAACTGACGTCATAAAACTTGCTTTTATTCTCCTCACCAATCTCACCAACCCTAGTAAGGGACAGACCCTCACCGTCAATGTGATATATAAGAAATCGACTCTCACCTTCAATATCACTGATAAAGGCGTAAAAAGTGTCAAGCTCCGACGAGTATCACATCTCAGATGGAACGTGTAGCCAGGCCCGCTCCTCAGAGTTCCAAATAATAGATTCGAACAAAACAGAAGATGCACTCACAATCTGGGCCCCACCAATAGGAGCAACAACAATTGGAGCAACTCCAGGAGAAGCGATAGCAGAAGGGACAGGGTCAACAGAAGGAGAAGCGACAGCAGTAGGGACAGAGTCTGCAGAATGAGTGGCGACAACAGAAGGAACAAGGTCAGCAGAAGGGGGAAGGAGCAACCTTCGAGACCCACTTCCTGACAGGAGGACGAGGAAGTGGAATCCGGTCAGATAAAGGAGCAGGCTCAGCAGAGGCCAAACGAGAAACACGCATCCGAAAGATGCCCAAAGGACTGACAAGACGTACAGATGTCTGGTTTTCAACTATAGCGAACCCTGACCTCAGCAAAGTGACCCTCATCGAGTCTGACTTTCAATTCCAAAGGCAAAGGCTTGGCGGGGTTATTTCAATGAGAGCTTTGGCATAAACTAATTTCTTTCTGGCTACAGTGTTAGCGTCGTAACAAATCACCTTATCAACTAGACCAGCTAGCCAATCAATCCCGATCAATGGCTGAAGAACAGATGAGATATGAGAAAAGTGGACCCAGGTAGGAATAGATAATACCTGATTCTTGGCCCTATCAACAGACGGACTCCAGATTGTAATAATAAAAGGTTTCCCATCAATGAGGATAAGATCAGCCTCAAGAATACGTTGTCTTTCCTCATTACGAGAGAATTTAAAGTAGAACATTGCGTTATCGTAGTGAAAACTTATTTCCCCTTCAGGCTTCCATACCTAATTGCAACACGCCTTGACAAGATGGTAGGCAGGATTGGTATCAAGGAAAAAACCTACCAAGTAGTCCTTCTAGTAATCAACACCGGTCTCTATCACTTTCACGGGAGGAATCATAACTCCCTCGATCTCTACTTTGTCAAAACAACGAGGGGAATGCACACCCGCATTTTTAGGCACGTTGGTGAATAACGACGACCACCTAGTTATAGTCCGAGGCGGAGAAGGAACCTTAGGAGCCGGACCATGTAAATTGGAAGAGGGGACAGCAAGCTCGGCATTAACACAAGCAGTTGGTAGGCAGCTTCGAACCAAGTCGATGTCAGCAGAAACTAAACCAACTGACTCAACTACACTCGGAAATACATCTCCGTCATCAACATTAGCACCACAAGAAGTGTGTCTGTATTGTTTATTTTTAAAGTAAATTTATGTTGTGCTCATGTATATAGTATAGTAGTAAAGAAAGGAAAAGGTGGAACCCATGCGGGTGAACTAACCATTATGCCAAGGCTCCACCTCTATATAGTAATAAATAATATATAATTTAGAAAGTTTTAAAATTAAATATTTTATTTGTATATAATTGTATTTTGTTTGAATCACATTGAGTGTTCAATGTTTCTTATTTTAATATTCAGCATTTCCATTCTATATTTAATTATTTGATATGTATGTGTATCAATGTTTACTTGGAAACTTATGTCTCAATACCTTAAAACTTACGCCTCTATCAGGAATACAGAAACACCTCAAGTACCGCTTTTCCTTTCAAAACTTTGATCGCTCATTGAATTTTTATTGCCTTTTAAAAAATCGATACTTTGGTATATAATATTCAAACCAAAGACATCTTATACATATTTTGCTCACGCGTACACACATATAGAGAGAGAACATGTATAGATATGGAAGGTCTAGGTTACACCCCATTTATATTATGTATCATCTACAACCATATTATTTAGAGCTACACAATCCATAACTATCATCGTACACCAAAGTTCATGCCAATTATTTAGAGAGAACATGTATACATATATAGATATGGAAGGTCTAGGTTACACCCCATTTATATTATGTATCATCTACAACCATATTATTTAGAGCTACACAATCCATAACTATCATCGTACACCAAAGTTCATGTCAATTATTTAGAGAGAACATGTATACATGTATAGATATGGAAGGTCTAGGTTACACCCCATTTATATTATGTATCATCTACAACCATATTATTTAGAGCTACACAATCCATAACTATCATCGTACACCAAAGTTCATGTCAATAATTTTGAACTCAAATGTATTTTTATCAATATCAAGGAAATGAAGGTCAATCCGAAAATAGTTTTAATAATGGAATGGCTTGGACTACAATATAGAAAATAATTTTTATCCTAAGGATAAAACAAAAAAATTGGAATTCAAAATTGTGAATTTAATTAATTAAAAAACAAAATGATTATGGACTAAAATGTGCGTCCATGAGCAAAATATATCGAAAACAAGAAAACAAGAGAATAATCTTTTGAATCTAACAAAAGTATTCAAAGAACAAATTGATTTCGAAAATCAAGTCCAAATAGTTTGAAACAAAAGAAATCCTAGTTTTGCTAACATTTACGATTTTCATATAATGACTTTCGAAATTGAAGATAAAACCTCATCAAATTCGAACCACATTTAATAATCAATCTGAATTTAGCATTGTACAAAAAAGAGATGCTAAATTTGAGTTTTTTTAAATAACAATAGTGGTCTTTTATTCAAGTGGAGCATTTATTTTTATATCTCGACGGCTTGAACCCAAAACCTCATAACAGCAATCTAGAAATCTTGTTTCCTAGGCTAATGGTCCTTAACGTGCTAGATTTGAAATTTAATCCATCTTTTACTGATCCTAGCAAACAGCAAATAAACTTTGGATTTTGAAAATGAAAATTTAAATGAAACAAAATTAATATTCTAAGATGAATTATTACATATTGATAAGGTAAATTCAAATTAGTTTGAAATAAAAAATGATGATGTTCAAGAAATTCTCAAAAAATTTGATTTTTTAGCGCTGAAAATAATCAAGAGCCTCAATATCTTGTTAACTGTACATCGGAAATTTAAAAAAGGAAAACAACTCATGGAATTTTCTAAACATGCACTTTTTTCAATTTACATCTTATTTTAAAATCCTGCAAAAAAACTTTTTCTACGCTTTTAGCTTTTTATGTTTCTCCTAATAATGGAATGATCCAATTGGTAAACTCAAGACTAGGATTTGTATTTTTAATAGCATATTTTTTTGATGTTTTATCAATGAGTTTTGCATTTCATATAAGTTAGGATATTTATTTTCAATACTTTTCTTGCATTTGTGTCAAAAAGTGATAACATTGTTATATGAAGGTCCACATTTCATTCTTAAGATCGCAACTTGCATTTTTTTTGCATGTAGCACATGTCATCTATATATACAACATTTTTTTTCTTTTCTCATCCATATTTATATAATTACAAATTATTAGCAATATAAATGAGAGCAAATCACAATACCATTTCTTAAAAATTCTCCCTTCGCCTCTATTTTACTTTTTTGTGTCAATTTATTGTATTAAGATAAGTAATATTATAGATAGAATCTTAATATTCAATATTCAATCCTCCCTCCTAATATAGATAAGTAATGTATTAAGATAAGTAATAGTTGTAAGAAATTCTTAACTTCATCAAAACTGTCAATCAATATGCTTGTTGAATTATTTTGCTCTCTTTTTTAAATCAGCGGTAGGTGTCAGAAGATTCGAATCTAACATCTCTAGATGCATACTTTGAAGAACTTACCGCTTTACCACTGATCCTCAATTGAATACGTTTATATATAGAGAGAAAGGAGGTACCAGTTACACCCCACTTTCACCACTCATCATCTAATTCAATATTTTTGAAGCTCCACAATTCAAAATGAAACAATCTAGAATCACCAAAATTCATGTAAAAATAATTTTGATCTTAATGCATCATTTATCAAAATCAATGCATAAACGAAAGTTAACTTTAAAATAGTTTTGATAATGAAAATAACTTGAACTACGATTCAGAAAATAATTTTTATCTTTAAGATAAAAATTGAAAAAATAAAATTTGAAGAACTATGAATTTAATCAATTAAAGACAAAGTGATTTTGAATTTGATTGTCCATCCATAAATGAAATATATGTAAACAAGAAAATTGAACTTTTGAATCTAAGGAAAAAAAATTGATGAACAAAGTGACATTGAAAACCAAGTCCGAAGAAGTTGAACCAAAAGAAATTCTTAGTAATGCTAACATTGATGATTTTCAAATAATGACTTCAAAATTGAAGATAGTAGCATTAACTAGTTCAAACAAAAAATTTATAGTTAATCTGAATTTAGTGTGTTGTACAAAGATGGGGTGCTAGTTTTGAATTTAATCTACTTTTTACTAATCAATGTTTCAAAAATGCATGTGATGTGCATCTTGAAGCATGTCTCAAGACGTGGCATGGCAGAATGCCTTGAGACGTGATCAGTAAGGCATTTTACACCTAAGGCATACACCTTAGTAACCTAAAACATGTGGGTCAAAGCCTGAGGCATGTGAGATGCAGCCTGAAATATGCAAGACCCTTAGAGGATGTTGTTACTTGTGTTCTAAAAAAACAGAGGAGAAAGAAAAATAATAATAAAAGAATTTCTTATATGTTGATGGTTATATTTAAAACTGGACAGATGTTGCAGCTTTTAAATGAAATTGTGTTGAGTGTTTTTTTAAGCGGTGAATTATGTGTTTATGTCTAAATATAATAACAATAATTTAATAGTTATAAAGCTTTTAATTGAAATAATTTGTGCTTAACAATTTATATGGATTAGGAGGAAGATATCATTAATATTAAGCAAATTATATGGATTGAACATTGCTTACGGAAGATTGTATTTTGTTTAAATCAGTTTGAATGTTTACCGTTTTCTTATTTAAAGTTCAATGTTTACTATTCTATGTTTAATTCTTTGATATGTTATGTGTATAATGTTTATCCGGAAAACTTACACCTCGCTCCATCGTATTACGTCTAGCGTCTGGAGCATCAAAAGGTTCCGTGCCAGCCTTCAGTCTTTCAAAACATTGATCCTGACAAACTATAAATAAAACATTGGATTTTAAATATGACAAATTTACTGAAGCTATTACAAATTCAGTATTCAAAGATGAGTTGTTACATACTAATAAGGTAAGTTCAAATTATTCTAAATCAAAAGATGATAATTTTGAAATATCAAAGAGACAAGCATAATGGTCAACTCAAGACTGACAACATATTTTATGATGCTCTATTAGCGGATCTTGCATTTCATACGAAATTAGAATATTAATTTCAATACTTTTTTACATGTGTTAAATGATGAGGACATTTTTGATTCGTATGAAGATCCGCATTTTATTCGTAAAAATTGTGTCTTGCATTCTTACATGTAGGACATGTCGTCTACATATGCAACATTTTTTTCCTTTTCTCACACATATTTAAATACGAACCTCGTGCATTTAAATATCAATAAGATGGTTTTTCATGGAAAAACAAAAAATATTTCTATAACAAATCAATTTTATAGAAGTATGTGTGACATTGCCTATGAATGAATTCCATTAATTATAAGGGAATATCATAATCAATAAATATAAGTTAAAGTTAAAAGTATAGTTTGATAGAAAACGAAACTAATAAGTTTAACTACGAAAGGTGAGAATGAAACTAATTCTCTCTTATTTAAATGTACAACATATGTTGACCTCAAAATTAGTTGAAACTGAATACTAAAGTACAAGACTAACTGAGAATTGAAATCTAAAGTACAAGACTGATGCTTCTTAATTCCTAATAGATAAGAAATCACACTACTTACGTTAGTATCGATATGTACTGTTTAAATGAATGAAAAACAATAATATCTTACCCAAGAACAACCAATATGTGCTGAAACTTACGTTGGTATCGATGTATATACATTCATCAAACAATGTTCCACCTTTATCTGTATGAATTGTGTAATTAACTTCATCTCATTTTGTTGAGGTGGAAATATGACAAAGTAAATATATGATATCTATAAGCCAAAAAATTGGCCTCTACCCCCCCAAATGATTTGGTTTCATAAATATGATGATTGCAACTCATCAAATCAGATTAGATAACAGCAAAATAACAGAAAATTGTGAAAATACGTAGAAGAAAAGAAGAAAAGCAAGACATTCGATTATGCATACGCCCACTTTAATGATTTTTTATTGTTGATAACACACTAAATCCAGAAAATATCTCAATTACAATCTCGAGTTTCATTTGGAAATTGTAATGGTTGCTCTCTCCTAAATGTGTACGGATGATTTGGACATTCTCAGATCGTCATAATCTGCAGGTGTTCGGTGCGTCACTACAAATATCAGTTAGTTTCTATTTTTTGTTATGATTTAACATCACAATACTTGGAATAACCCAAACAACATTATACACGGATGATATACTATAAATAAGAGAGAAAATATATATCATGCTAAACAAGGATGAAAACTACTCATCAAAACTGTATACAAGGTAGTGGACTGATAGATTCAAGTAAATTGCTACGGTAATAACCTGTGGGATTGCTGTAAAATTGGTCGGGAATAAATAAACAAATACTGTAAAATTATTCAGGATGCCAACTGCAAACAAAAGCAGTACCAATGTATTATACATATTATAAATAATGAAAGGATATTATTGTGAGAGGAACCTGTAAAGCGATTCCAAAATGCGATGGATTTGTTGTTGAAAGAATCTTTG
Source organism: Allium fistulosum (assembly GCA_030737815.1). Taxonomy (NCBI): domain Eukaryota; kingdom Viridiplantae; phylum Streptophyta; class Magnoliopsida; order Asparagales; family Amaryllidaceae; genus Allium; species Allium fistulosum. Next base: position 1,544,425,168 of record CM060901.1, on the reverse strand, counting down.
GATTCCCAATCTTTGTATCAAGTCAACTATTCGTAGGGCTTCATCGAGAGACTCAATTTGTAAACCTCCATCTGGCACCAGCGAATCAAGAAACTCACCAATTCTCTCTATCAACGTTTGTTTGGAACCATCCTCGTCCTTCGCTGCCTGAATCCGTTAGTTAATTGCAGATGTAATTCGAATTATGAAATTTTACCATCCTGGTTTCTTACTGTGTGAGAAATTGAAAGGGAGAACAGTAATGACATTGATTGCCTTCAGCTAAGGCTCTACTTGGACCGCTTTGGTTCAGTGAGGATTTTGGCTTCTCAAAGGACTTCCCGTGTTTAAACTAAAAATATATCGTTAAATTTGAAGTCTTTAAAACGATGGTTTTAAAAGAGAGTGAATTTGGAATAAAATATCAAAAATGATTAAAAACAATAGTTGGTTCATAGAAAAAGTCAAAATTACACTATATTAGTTTTGACCGGTTTATAAAACACTCAAAATCGATGCTTTATAAAACTCGCAAGCGTTGGCTCTAGCAACCCCTCATAAACCGAGTCATCCATAAACCATCATAACCAGTGAAAAATAACTCGCAAACGGAGCCTAAGTCGGTAGCACCGATACCTACTATAATAGAATGTTGCTGTTATACCTTGAAATTAGCCAATAAAATGACCAAAAAAGCGAAGGAAATAACAAATGAAACGGAAATTTTGGTATGAAAAACCTTCAATTTAGTAATTCATTCATTCCTTTTTAGAAATAACAATTTATATCAATCATAGTAAGGTTATTTTAAATTTTGTGAATAGTTACATATATAAATTTTGAAAAAATGCGAAAAGAAAAAATGAACATGGTTAAGGGAAAAAAAATTTGCTAAACCTTTTTTTTGGAAGAATCAAATCACTTTCTCCCTACATTACAAATTTACCCCAAACATATATATCTTTCTTCTCCTCTTTACCATTACTTCATTCATTCAGCAAAAACATTTATTGTGTATATCTAATTCCAATATTCTAATTTGTAATTCAATCGTTTGACTTTTAATTGATGAAAACAATTATTAAAAATTGAAGATGAGGAGGGTTCACTTTCCGTCTTGATCTCCATTTAATTTCAAAAGAAAAATTAAAAGGTTTGGAAAATGTTCGGACGAAAACCGTGAAAAAATCTATTTTATCCATGGAAATACTATGATCTTCCACTACATTCAACCGACTGATATTGGTTAGAAAGATATGAAGCTTTAAAAAATGACATCATGTCACACCCCTTAAATTAATAATTACAAGAAAAGAGTCACAGGTCCTTGTTTTTGATGTTGTTATACAAAAAGTCCCTGTAGAAATGAATATGTAAATTTAGTCCTTGTTTTAAAAATAAAAAAACGCAAAGTGTCTTGCACTTTTCTGACAGAAAATGCAAGATAATTTGCACTTTTCTAATTTTGAAATATTTTTCGAAATTTTTGAAAATTTTGAAAAGCGCAAGCTAGTTTGCGCTTTCTAATTTTGAAATTTTATTTGAAAATTTTAAAAATTTTGAAATGTTTGAAAAGCGTAAGGTAACTTGTGATTTCTATCAGGAAAGCGCAAGCTAGTTTGTGCTTTCTGATTTTGAAATTTTAAAAAGTGCAAGCTTGTGTTTTCTGATTTAGTAAAAACAGAGACTTAATTTATATATTTATTTCTACAGGGACTTTTCTTCTAACACCATCAGAAATAGGGACCTTTTGTGCAAAGCCCCTAATAATTAACTAATTAAAGAACTAATTAAGAGAATAATTATTTGAATGGTTAAATTATGAAATTAACCAATATAATGTGATAAGTATGTGAGTGTACATTTACTTATTACATTGTAATTAATGATAACTATTCATGCATTTTCAAATAAAGTATAATTAGAATGAATTAAGTAAGAAATGGAATGATGAGTTGGTAGCCCATAAGGGAAAACAATACAAATCTTTTCAACGGTCCTAAATAATTTATTACTCACTCCAACTAAAAATAAAAGCTTGAGTTATTTAATGGTGGTCATGGCATAATCAAGAAAAGAGGAAAAGAAGAAGAACAAAGTTAAAGAAATTAGAGACTTCATTAACTAAGAAATCTAGGTGAGTAATTTATTCTCTAATTTCCTTTTTCTTTCATAAATTCTCCACGGCTATGGTATGATGAATAGTTCCGATGCTTTTCGTAATTCAAATGCTCTGAAAATTTAATATGATGTTTAGAACATGTTTTTAAACATGGATTTCGAATTTTGGAATTTTCATTTAAGTAAATAAATTGTTATGAATTAATTGAGGATTGTATAATAGGGAAAATGGTTAGAAATAAGGGGTTTGAGTAATTGTATAGAAACAAATCATGATTAATGTTTTGTATCATTTTCTAGAAACCAAATAAGTAATTTTCAAAAGAATTCGGGCTTGGCCGAAGGGTTATTCTAGGGAGCTGGAAGGCAAATAATTATGGTCGTAGGCATAATTTAATTACATTAAGTATTTAATATTAGGTCACTAGACCAAATTCACTTTTTATGTTGCACATGTCAGTAAGATACTAAATAATGGTCAAAAATGACAAAGAATGAATCAAATAACGAAAAGTGTAAAGTTAGTGTTAGACGTGCAAAAAATGATTCCCAGCGTGTACCAAATGACAATGCCGAAGGAAGAACCGAACTGAAAGTAAAAGATAAACCGAAATCTCAAGTATACAGAACTTAAGTAAAAAATGCTAAATGAAAGCTAGGGTCGGTAACATGAAGGTATGAACCGAAGGTCGAAGTCAATCGACGGCTAAGGAGGAATTATGAGTGGAGGAGGTGATTTCAGAAATTTAAAGATTAAATATCACAAGTTGCTTAGTCTAAGCTAAGACAGGCTTCCCCAAACGAGACCAATGGTAGCAATTGCTGAATGTAGGGTAGCTTTCAGTCATGATATTGAAACCGAAAATAATTGGCTTTTTGAAGAGAATTTATGATAAGGCTTAAGATGGTCGAACTAAAGCTTAGAACATTGAAGACAATGTAGTAACTAGTATTGTTAACTAAAATGAAGTTACACTCAATGTTAGCTTAATGAATAGCTAAGTAAAAAGCTTAATAGTGAATGGTTAGGTAGTGTATTCGATAGTTGATGTAAAGCCTGAAGTGGCAGCCAAGTGACCGAAAGCGAAGGAGTAGGGCCTTAATGGAATCCGCAAATGAAAACGTAGGCGCAAGGCCTGAAGTGGCAATCGAAACCGTTAACAGTGGTATAAGGCCTAAAATGGAAACCCTGGTCGAATTATGACGTAAGGCTAAGGTGGCATTCGAACGCTTTTGGTGTAAGGCTTGAGGTAGCAACGAAATATTTGGTAGATAACGTAAGGCCTGAAGTGGCAGTTAGGTATCGAAAGCGAGATAGGCGTGGGGCCTTTATGGCATCCGAGAATGAAAATGTAGACGTGGGGCCGGATGAGGAAGTCGAACACGAAAGTGAAGTAGGCGTAAAACTGAAGTGGCAGCCGAAACTGATAAACGAAAATCTGTTAGGATAAGGAAACAATGAAGACATGAGACCTTAGTGGTAGCTAAAAGTGAAATCTAAATCTTGTTTAAGTATGAAGACATAAGGCATGAGTGGCATCCGAAAGTTAATTTATAACACTTTGTTTATAAATAAGGCATAAGGCCTCGATGGCCGCCAAAAGAGGTATGGTTAGATTTTAAAAAGAAAATAGAATGACTGTGGAAGAGTAGTTGCTTTTGGTTAGGGCATTACAACTTGAGTATGAAATGTTATATTAAACCCATGACTTATGCTTTTATATAAAATTGATGAATGATTGTTTTGGCACAGTGAGGGAAAATCTCGTTCCATGCTTTAGCGGTCCGGTCTCACTATCTTTTATATTTAGGATAATATATTGCTCATAACAAACTTTATGTCTAACTCGTATTTTTATCATTTTTTTCCTATAACTCATGGGTACTTGCTCAAATAGGCTAAGTGTATGGTCTTAGACAAGTTGCTTTTTGGGATGGATGAATAACGCGAGCCAAAGATTAAGTAGGAGGCTTGGATGTTATATTTACGATGTTTTAAATTCTGTTGTATTATGTGTTTGTGCCAACATCTTCATGACACGACACTAATGATTATATCGTATTATATTTTTGCCCCTGCGTGGGCACGACTTTAGGAACTAAATTTTAAACCTTAATTTGCAAGGATATGTTTTCATCTTTAGTTAATATCTGCTCTGTTTACTTAAGATTGTTTAATATAACCGATCTCGTCTCTGTCGTCGAAAGATAATTCTAAGTGACTGCAGCACGTTGAAGTTTCATATTTGGGTTTCAAAATGAGGGATGTTACAGTTAGTATCAAAGCTTGGGTTAGGAGACACTTAAGTAAGATAGAGTTAAGTAAAGATTTAAGTAAGAATATATAGTAGAAAACAAACACCTTAGAGAGGGTGTATGCTATGATATGATGTATTTGTATTTTTCTATATAGGGATATATATGAGTTTAGTAGATATTTTCTATTGTTAAATCACTTTCTTTCTTCCGTTTCTACTGGACACTTTCTTAGCTAAAAATAGATTTGAGAAAGGATACCGTAGGAGGAACAAATGCTAGAAGAGAGAAAGTAGTTGAACCGAGACCAACGTCTAGGACGGACTACTCTAAGTTAAGCTAGAATATAGGAACCTTTGGGGTAAGATGTTTACCGGGAGAGAACCGATGGTGGAAGTGTTAAATTGGTTGAAGGTTAATGAGCCTATCGCCCAGGATTTGGGGCTCGATGATGCACAGAAAAGAAGGCTAGCTTCTAGGCAACTGCATGAAGATGCCTTAGATTAGTGGGAAATAGTAACTGCCGAAACTCCTAAAGATGATATTACTTAGTATTAGTTCAGGGAGAGATCTAAGGCTCGGTAAATTTTCATGTCTCGGTAAAGTGTATTATTGAGAGAGTTCTTCGATCTTAGGAAAGAATATCTTTTTGTTGAAGAGTATATCTAGAAGTTCATTTTTTTTGGCAAAAGTATGGCCGAGAATTGATTAACACTCACAATGAAGAAGAACAAGAAGTTTATTCAAGGACTGAAGCAAGGGTTGACTGATAAGGCGAAGGTGCATATGTCATATCCCTATGAGTTCATAGTGGATATGACTCGAAGGTATGACGACGTGTACCAAGAGGAGAAGAGGATTGAGATGAAGTCAAAAATGGAAAAGAAGAAGAGGTTTGCTCCTTATTAGAAAGGGAACAAAGGGCAGCAACCAAATGGGAAAGTTTTGAAAAAAGGAAGCCGAAAGGACATTTCAAAAGTTATTGCTACAACTGTGGACATAAGAGGCACTGTGCTTCTAGGTGTTCGTAACAGGAAGAGATGGTTATGGTTAAGTGCTATAATTGCGATAAGCCAGGCCACAAGAAGAAAGATTGTTCGAAGCTAATAAAGACAAAGGTTTTTGCTTTAGAGAGACTGAGACGAGGACCTTCGACCGAGGAGAAAGGCAAGAGTGCTGTATTGGAAGGTATAATTACCTTTTTAGTTTTTCAGTTAGAATTCTATTTGATACTGGAACAACACATTCTTTTATTACTAAGGATGTGGTTGATAGAGTAGGATTAGATATTACATAATTTGTTACTTCTTTGCGTGTGGTTACTCCGATTAGTGGGTATGCCACTCTCGGGTTAACATGCACCAACCTAGAGTTTGTTCTGTGTGACCATTTGTTTTTTGTGCGACTAATTTTTATTTGAATTCAAAGAGATTTTGGGTATGGACTGATTGATATTGAATGATGCTAGAATTTATTTTGCTGAAAGAACCATTATCTTAAGGAAGAAACAGAGTTTTAATATGTTCGGACGAGATGAAGGGAAGGTCTGGGGTTTCATTATGTGCAATGGAAAACCTAGAAGAAGAAGTGGATGGAGTTCTTGTGGTTCAAGAGTTTATCGATGTCTTCGAATTAGTAATGGATTTGGCTCCGAAAAGAGCGATTAAGTTTCATATTGATTTGGTACCAGAGGTACAACCTATTAGTAGACCTCCTAGCAGAATGCCACCTAAGGAGATGGAGAAGCTAAAGAAGAAGTTAGTGGAACTCGATCATAAGGGTTTCATTAGACTAAGTTGTTCACCATGGGGAGCTTCTACGGTATTCGTGAAGAAGTCAGATGGATCATCCACTATAGGAAGTTGAATGAGGTGATGGTGAAGAATTGTTATCAACTACCAATGATAGATGATTTATTTGAGTAGTTGAGTGGACCTAGAGTGCTCTCACAGTTAGATTTGGCTACAAGGTTCCATCAACTAAGGGTTGTCGAGAAGAGTATCCTTCTGACTGCATTTAGAACAAGGTATGGTTCAAATGGGTGGTTGGTTAGGCCCTTTGGGCTAACCAATACTACAGCTTTCTTTATACGTCTTATGAACCGAGTCTTTTGCAACCAGCTAGGTAGTTTTGGGTTGATCTTCATAGATGATATTTTGATGTATTGTAAGGATGAGCAAGAGCCTGGATTTCATCTTAGATGATATTAAAGACCATGAGACAGCATAAGTTAAAGGCTAAGTTTTTCAAGTGTCATTTTTGGAAACTGAAAGATAAGTTTATGGGTCATAGGTCCTTTGAAGGTTGAAGCCGTGAATAATAGGAAGAGACCCGAGACTATTATCAAGATAAGGAGTTTCTTGCATAAAACTATCGGTGATTCATTGAAGGCTTCTCTAGGATAGCAACGCGATTGACAAAAATTACCTGAAAGAACAAAAGGTATGCTTGGATGAGGGAGTGTGAAGCAGCATTCCAAGAGTTGAAGTTTCGACCGCGGAAGCTTCGGTTTTAGTAATGCAAGAAAGAAATGAAGATATGGCAATGTACACGGATGCTTCGGGTTTAGGTTTAGGAGTTGTGTTGATACAAAGGGGTATGGTGATAGTTTATGCCTTTAGATAGTTGAGGTCCTATGAGGTTCGATATCCAACTCATGATTTTGAGTTAGCAGTAGTTATCTTTGTGCTAAAAAAGTAGTGGTGTTACTTTTTAGGGGAAAGTTTGAGTTGTTTAGTGACCACAAGTCATCGAGATATCTGTTCCTTCAGGAGGGGTTGAACATGAGACAACAAAAATGGTCAGAGTTCTTGGCATTGTATGGTTTCATAATAGAGTATACTCCGAAGAAAGGAAACAAGGTTGTTGACGCCTTGCGTTGAAAGTAACAGAGTTGCGTTCGAGCTATGATTGAAGAGTGGAATGTTCTTGAGACACTAGCTTCTTATGATATGCAGTTTCTGTCGAAGGCTGGCAGCCAAAACTCGAGGATGTTTTCTTTTTTAGAAGTTCATCTAATTTTCATAGAGAGGGATTTCCGAGAGGCAGAAGGAATACCCGCTGTGTGCCGAAAGGATCCAAGGCTTGAGGAGCGGTGACGAGACTTAAGGATGAAGGGCTTGAGTACTGATGAGAAAGGTTGGCTTCGGAAGAAAGAAAGGTTACATGTTCCAGATAATAGAGACCTTCAAAAGCTGGTCCTGGATGAATGTCATCATTCTAAGTTTGCTACTCATATAATGGCACTATGATGTACAGAAACATGAAGTGGGGCTTCTACTGGGAGGGAATGGAAACATGAAGATCTATGGAATGTGTAGGGCACACAATTAATAAATGAAAGAAATGAATTGAACCTAAGGTCTTAAAATATACCTACTCATGAAGATATTGAATGGCAGGATGCACGGCTTAGTGAAGTCTAAATTTAATGAGTATACGACAGGTTGCAAGACTTAGTTATGTAGTTGTGATTGTTTGGAATAATCATAGAATGACTCAACGAGAGTTATCTATAAGTTATATAACTTAGTCAAATAGAAGATCTCAAAAGAACGACATACAATAGTTTTATGACTTGAGAGTACTATCGATCATGAGTACGTAGATTGTACTTTGATTATGGGCAACCACATGCGTAGCGACAATGTTACGGCCATCTTTGGGTACATGTTGAAATACTCGAAGTGAAACACTACTCAAGGGAGGATCCGTCCCCTTCGTTATGAAAGGTTAGTATAACCATAATTGGTAAGTCTAATTAAAGTCGAAGCCTTTTGGCTAGAGCAAACATTTAATCATTAAATATTATCGGATTGAATCAAGGACTTGAAAATTGACCTACATAATTAATAAGGATACTAATAGAAAATTTGACCCTACACCATACTCGAGATATCTAAATGATATAGTAGAGATGAAAAGAATATATGTACAAGTTATCATTACTAGGTGAGCTTATATTATAGTAGAAATATGATTTCTCCCAATTGATCTACAAGCGTTGAACTTGACCATATACTATGCTTTAGTAAAGTCTGCACAGGCTTCGATATTTAAATTATTTAAATATTAGCGGTTGATCGAGTTTACACTTAAGAGTCAATATAACCGCATTGTTAGTCATTTCCAAATTCGACCAAGGATAAAATTAATTTATAAATGTTATAAATTAATAATAAATACAAATATTGTATTAGCATTTATGGCTAATTTTAATTATTTATTTTAGGCTTAAAATCAGACAAAACTATGTATAAACACGATGGTTTGATCGATTTTTGAAGTCAGAAAATAATTGGTTAAATGTTGTGTCAAATCGAAGTCAACTAAGGTCTTGACCATACAAGGTCATAGTAAGGCCCGTCATATTTTGGGCAATAAGGAAGACCCAACCCGATCTTTGGATTTGGAGGAAAACCAAGGAGAAAAAGGTGTTGGCTGATGGCTATGAATAGCACAGCCTTCACATTATTTTTGACGCTCTTTTTGCTTCCTACTTTCTTCAATTATAGACGGCCCTAACACCATTGATGCTTCCATCCTTTTGAAGTTGCAAATGAAAGAGAAGGAGAAGACGGTGGTGCTTCGAGATGAAAGACTGTTCAAATAGCATATCGATTCTCGACAAGATCAATTCAGAGAAAAGATATAAATTTTTTATTTACATATAATCTTATATGTGTGTGTTATCATCATCATATGTTAAATAATATGCTCGACCATTATTTAGAAAAATATTTTGAAGGCAATTTTAATATTCAAATCTTTTTAAATCATAAATATATATTATACATATAAATATATACTTTTAAATATATGTAATATATATATATATATTACTGTAACCATATTTATTTTTGGAAAGAATAAAAAACTATTTTTATTGCTTATATATATATCACTACTAGAAGCACAGTAAATTGCGACGCCTATTTCCGACGGCCGTCCACGGCGCATCGATTTATTTGCGACCGCAAGAAATTCCCGTGGCATAAATGAAAATAAAATAAACTAGCCGTCAGAAGCCGTCGCAATTGAAGCCATTGGCGGCCATCGAAAGCCGTCGATAAATCGCGAATACCTGTAGCCCAAGCCGACGGTTTCATTCATTTCATTTTCTTCCCCAAATCAGACCTCCCCTCCTCTAAACCCTCCTCCAAACCCTCCTCCAACCCCTCTTCCACGCCGTTAATAACCTTCCATGCCACCAGCAGGTCTCCATCTTCGATTTTCAGCTAGCTTCATTACATATTTCTCGGTAAGAAGGTTTAATTCCTAAACCCTATTTAATTTTGATTTGTTAAATTAGGGTTAATTTGTTGTTATAGTTGTATAATACCCTATTGAATGCTAATTAGGTTGTTATTATAATTGTTTATCATTGAAATATTGAGAAATTTTTTTGTTTAGGGTATATATGCGTTAATTGGTGTATATGCATCGACTAATTAGTGCATACGCGTATTAGGGCTACTTTGGATTAATTAGAGTCGATGTTCAAAATTTAATGTATGCGTTTTCAAGATGACGAAAATGATAATTTAGTGTATGTGTTTTTTAGAATGTGAATAAATTATTGTAAAAATTATTGTATAATACGCTTTACTTTATTAAAATCCCTTAGAGAGTTTTTGGCCCCATTTGACAAATACTGTATATGATCATTGTATATTCGTTTTTGTCACAGATACAATATTTTTCGGATTTGTCCATGTATTGGACAAGTTATAAACACAGTAGTTATTATATTTTGCAAATCATTTTATTTTAAACGGTTCACAAAATTTTGACAACACTTTCTTTTTTTTCCCTGTGTACACACATATGTGTATGATACAGGGAACAAAGGGGAAGTGCTGCCGAAATTTTGTTCAATCGTTTAAAATAAAATGATTTGCAAAATATAATTATTACCGTGTTTGTAATGGGAAGTAGGATGACCAACCATCAACGTGTAAAACAATAACCTAAAAATTATAGATTATATGCATATAATAATTTGTGTAAATCCGTATGAAAATAAAATAATATTATATATTTGCAAAAATTTAAATGTAGATTTATTTGAAAAATAAAACGTCAAGACGTAAATGATTAATGCGTTTTTATGTTTTAAAGCAGGAAGAATGATCAATTATTTTATTGATCGGAGCTGGATGTACCAACAAAGAAGAGAAATTGAAGGCTCGATAAGTGAACATTTTCAAAATAGTGTACACGACTTTATTGAATTCGCTTTACGTAATAATGGAAACGATGAAGAAATTCGTTGTCCATGTAGTAGGTTCAAACTATTGAAGTATTTGATACCAGATATAGTAATAGTTTATTTGCGCCAATATGGTTTCGTGCCAAATTATTTGGTGTGGGATTGTCATGGAGAACTTATAGCACTTAATCCCGTACATTTGGAGGAGGAGGTGGATAATGAACTTGTTTCGACGAATCTCATAGAAGATATGGTTGAAGATGCAGCACGTGCAATGTTTCATACTATTGAAGTTGATGGTAACGATGTTAATGTCGAAGATGAACCAAGTATTGGAGCAAATTTTTTTTATGATTTATTGAAGGTTGCTAAGAAACCCCTTTGGGATGGTTGTACAAGGGGTACCCAACTATCAATAACTGCAGAATACATTGCGATGAAATCAAAATACAACTTCACAGAAGCCGGGTTTACAACTATAGTATAAGCTGCAAAATGGCATATGCCACCCGATAATTTAATGTGCAAAAATCATTATGAAGTGAAAAAACTTATGTCTGCTTTTGGTTTGCCGTATCAAAAAATGGATACATGTTTAAATGGTTGCATGTTATTTTGGAAAGAAGACATCAGTCTTAGAAATTGTAAAATATGTAGTCAGGAAAGATACAAACCAAGAAAAAAGAAGGGAAAAGAAGTTCCGTACAAGCGTATGCATTACTTACCCATCACTCATAGGCTTCAGAGGTTATATGCATCTTCTGTAACTACGTATCATATGAGATGGCACTGTGTGAGAACACATGAAGAAGATACGTTAACACACCCAGCTGATGGAGAAGCATGAAAGTATTTTTATAAGACATACCCCGCTTTCGCAGTGGAGAGTCGTAATGTTAGACTTGGTTTATGTACGGATGGATTTTCACCGTTATCTCAATTTGGTTCAAAATATTCATCTTGACCTATAATCGTTACACCTTACAATTTACCTCCGTTGATGTGTATGAAAACTCCGTATATGTTTCTCACTATTGTCATCCCTGACCTTGATGATCCGATACAAGGAATCAATGTATATTTACAACCATTGATTGAAGAGTTGAAAACACTGTGGTATGAAGGTGTTGAAACATACGACATTTCAAAAAAAATTTGTATGTTCGCTTCTCTAATGTGGACTATAAGCGATTTTCCTGCGTATGTAATGCTATCGGGTTGGAGTATGGCTGGTCCTCTAGCTTTCCCTTATTGCATGGAAGAAACACGAGCATTTTTTTTATCGCATGGGAAGAAAATTTCATGGTTTGACCGTCATCGGTGTTTTCTCCATATTAATCATCTTTTTAGAAAAGATAAAAAAAACTTTACAAGTAATAGAGTTGAGACCTTATGATCACCAACGATTTAGTCAAGCGAAGATATTTATGAGCTTGTAAAAGATTATCCAAAGATACATGAAACCGGCGATCAAATTGAAATACAAGGTAAATTGACGATTCATAATTGGTGCAAACAAAGAATATTTTAGGAGTTACCTTATTGGAAAAATCTCCTAATTCGTCAATATTATCAATGTGATGCACAACGAGAAAACGTGTTTGATGATGTATTTAACACAGTTCTGAATGTTAAAGGAAAGACTAAAGTCGGTTTGAAATCAAGACGTGATATAGAAGAAATATGCAATCGTCAGGAACTTCATATGAAGCCAAATGACACAAAAAAACCCAAAGCATGCTACAAGTTAGACAGTAACCAAATTAAAGTACTGTTAAAGTGGGTGGAAGGATGGAGATTTCCTGATGGGATTTCCTCTAATCTTCGTAGATGCGTCGACTATAATAACGATAAACTGAGTGGAATGAAAAGTCATGATTGCCATGTAATGATGGAACATTTATTACCCGTCACCGTCAAAGAACTGTTGCCCATAAAAGTTTGGACGGTTGTAACAGAACTTAGTTTGTTTTATAAGGAGTTTTGTTCAACTACCTTAAAAGTTGATCTTCTACGTAAACTTGAAGAAGAAATTCCTATACTGCTCTGCAAACTAGAGAAAATATTTCCTCCTGGTTTCTTTAATGTAATGGAGCATTTATCTATTCATCTTCTGTTTGAAACACGTCTTCGAGGTCTTGTGCAATATGGGTGGATGTATCCGTTTGAAAGGTATTAATATTGAGTTGTTAAATTTTAGTTTAACCACGTGTAATAAAATTTAATTATAATTATTCTTAACAGGTACTTAAATCATCTAAAGAAAAAAGTGAGACAAAAAGTACGAGTTGAAGGTTCGATATGCAAATCATATATTGAAGAAGAAGCTTCGTTCATTCTCTCTCATTATTTCAGTGACCATGTGAACTTATCTTTTGAAAGTGCTACGTGAAATGATGAGGACATTGAACAAGATTCTTCTGAATCAATGCTATCTATTTTTAGACAGTAGGGACGTCCTGTTGGAAAATGTGTGGAAGTATAGTCAGACGATAGAGATTACCATGTAGCCCACACATATGTTCTTCTTAACTGTACAGAAGTTGCGCCATTTGTTAAGTACTAATGAATAACACATCTAAAATTATTTACTTGAACAATACATGTGTGTATTAATTATAATGCAATGTATTATCTGTATATGCAGTATTTATGAATCACATCATCCAAGCGGGGATATCAGCAAAAATTTTGCTACTTGGTTTTTGAACCACGTATAAGATCCAGTAAATTGTGTGGTCGACGAAGGGTTGAAACATCTTACGATGAGACCAAATAGAAAAGTCAAGACATATCCAATATTCTTTGTCAATAGATACAAATTCAATACCAAAGAATACGGGGTTGAAAAATTAACTAACAATATCGGTGTATATGTTAAAGGCAGTGATGATCCAAATGACCACATAAATGATTTTTACGACGTGTTAACTCAGGTTTTGCAATTAACATATTTCACCAGACCTGCAAAAGAAGTTTATTTGTTTAGATGCAACTGGTTCAGTAATGTTCCAGGTTTTGGAATCAACGTGCACCAAAAATATAATATTATTAAAATAAAGCATACATCACGTTATTATAAGTACGATCCGTTTATACTAGCAAAATAGGCCCTACAAGTATATTATGCTCCTTATCCATCTCTAAAAAGAGAAAGCAGATTGGTCGGCGGTTTTTAAAACGAAGGCAAAATTTACGTTTGATGGAAAAAATATTCCGGATGAACAAGCGTACCAAGCGAATATCGAGGAAAATGGTGAATTTGCAATAACAGATGAGCAAACCGATTTAGGACCTCTAAATGATGAATCAAATGTATTAGTAGAAGCATTTGAGACCATAGAGGAAAACAATATATAGTACGAGACAAAGTCTGAATCAGAAAACGACGAGGACTAATTTAATAATATACATGTTGGAAAAAGGTAATTTATGGGAGTATTGATGTTATACTTTTTTTGTATGCTAAATGCGATTATTGATGTTAAATCTTGATATGTTTACTCATAATTGAATGATATATTCTGCCATAATAAAATAATATGTATGTCACAGGTATTACAGATGTCCTTCTTTAGACGGCGGAGTTCTTCATAGTCTGGCTCCCCCTCTGGGTCTCAGAGAGGGACAGGTCGCGCTAGTGGTGTTGGCAGTGGACCTTCGTAGGAGGCGCCGCGTATGGTAGTTAGATTGCTACCGAAAACTGATGGCTCGTAAGTATTAAATTTACTTCAACATTGTAAATATTTTGTATGATATATTAGTCATGATTTGTCTGTATCATATTTAATGCAGGGGTTTTGAGCTTGAGCCTTCTAACATTGTGCTCAGCATATCCAAGCAGGCATATATGAGCAGTATGACTGCATGCTGGCCGAAGTGGAGCAGAATCCCGGACCATGTAGAGAGAGCATATGGCAGGACTTCCTGATAAGTGTAAAATTATATACCATTATATATAATCACTTTACAATTTACTGACTAAGTATAAATGTATAACTTATATTTTTTCAACATATATACATGAGACAGTAGACTTACAAGAGGAGGACGTATCTCTTTGCCAATCATTGGAACTCAAAAGTGGAAAAGAATTATAGGGATACAATGTCTACCATAAGAAAAACTAGGAATAAGCCATAATGGATGGACGCCAACGTCTGAGATGCTTGGATCGAATGGTGGGGTAGCGATGAATTCAAGGTAAGTCTATCATATATCACCTTAATTTATTCAGTACAGAATACATAATTTATACATGTAAAATATAATCTTAATTTTTAATTTGCAAGCGGAGTCGGACAGGAACTCTATGAACAGGCAGAAAAATCCTGTCACACACCGTGGTGGCTCAAAATCATTTCAGCACCATCGCGAGGGCAAACAAACGACGAGGGATCAGTGTCGTATATGGACGTGTTTGAGCATACTCATGCCGTTAGGCAGACAAACGACGAGGGATCAGTGTCGTATGCCTGACATGAGGATGATAGAGCGTACGCCGTACATGTAAGTATATTTTAAGTTATAAGTTATCAATAATGATCATTTTAATTAATTACTTATAAAATATTATAATAATAATGTCATGTAATATTTATTTGTATTTAATTTTGCGTTGCAGAAAAAATTTATGTAGGCACGTGCGTAGATGGTTGAGCATTCCGGACGGGAGCTGTTGACCACTGACGAGGAGGATGCGATCTTTGACTCTGTTATGGACCCGACCCAGAGAAACAGGCGTTACGACTACGACAATCAATCGGTAATTCATAAAAATTAGCTACGTTGTAAAATTTGCTTAATTTTTATAAAAGTTACACGTAATAACTTAAACATATTTCGACTTGTTTTGTAGGCACGGACATCACAAAGCGCTTACCGAAGGGCTTAGGACAATGCAGAGATTAATGAGCTTAAACAGCAGATTGCACAGCTGCAGGAGCAGGATCGCCTTCGAGCAGTGCAAATGGAGCAGCTCAACCAGCGTTTGGCCGAGTATGTGAAGTGTCATGGAACATTCCCTTCGTTCGGTGGTTCCGGAGCCGATGATGAGTCTTGAGGTATGATCTGCAGTTTTTTTTACGGACATGTGGTGTTGGATGTAATTTGTGTATATAAACATTGAGTGATGGTGAGGTTAATTTATGGACATATGGTGTTTGACATTGATTTGTATGGATGATTTGGTGGTTGATTTGTGAGGTTGATATGTGGAGTTTGATGTTGGATGTAAATATTGGAGTTTGATTGGTGCGAGTGATGATGGAAGGTTTGTTTTGTATTGATTGGATATGTTTATGTTTGATATTAATATAATGTTTGAGTTTTATATTGACATTGATTTCAGCTTATATGTGGTTTATATATTGATTTTGATGAGTTGTGTTATATATTAGGATGAAAGTGATGCTGTGTTGCAGAAAAAAAAATACCAAAATTTTCGACGGTTACCGACGGTTTATTGGCCATATATTTCGACGGCTTCCGACGATTTTCTGGAAGAAATTTTTGATGACGTACGACGGCTAGCGACGACTTAATGGAAAATTGTCATGCCACGTGGACGTCGTCGTCGTTGGAAAAACCGTCAGAATTGCCGTCGGAAAAACCGTCGCCAGCCGTCGCAATAACTTCGTCGAAGCCGTCGGAAACGGACGAAAGTCGTGGTCCGTATTCCGACGGCATTTCCAACGGCTCCGAGCCGTCGGAAATCCCTACGTATCTTGTAGTGTATATACATAAATATTTAATAAAACATATTTACTTCAAGTGATTTTTCACTTTAAAACATATATGTATATATAGTTATAAATGAAATCTTTGTTGTTTCGAACAAAGAATTATATATATTTATATTATATGTGTGTGTATGTATATGTATTCATACATGTTTAAATTTAAATTTATATATAAATAAATTTAAATACACTTTCATAGATTAAAAAATTCAAATCTGATTATAATTTTATTATTTATTTTTACTAAATATTTTACCTAGTAAAAATATTCAAATTAGAAAATTTTGAATTAGCATCAAGAGATTAGTTTTAATCCGCGTCAAGATGAATTAGCATGCAAAATATGATTTTCAAAAGTTGATTTTTATACATCAACATTGAATATTATTAGAAAACCTACAACCAGGGCAAAAAAAAGCTTATAGTCTTCAAAGCACAAAAGAAAAACAGAATAATAATAATAATAATAAACTCTATCATTTGTAGGGAGAAAAAAAAATCTGATATATTTATGAGAGACAAATTTGAAAATAGATTTTAGATTTTATTTTGAACATCATTCGAACTTTCACTCTATCGATCTCTTGTCTGCATTTAAGTGCATAAATTTTTGACGCTCGAGATAAGATTAGCGACAAATTTGAATATGTAATTCATAAAAAAGGAGTTCATTTCTTCTGCTCCACTAGTAAATCACCTTGTCATGAAATCGTTGATTTTGATGTATACGATTGGTCACTTTGACTACTTAGAGGAGTAGGCAAAAAACGGTAGATCCTAATGCTTCTATACTTCCTAAAAATAAGTTTTTTCTTCCCAGAGAAAAATAACAGAGAAAAACTTGTGGAAGAACATTTAAAACTCTTATTTGAACATATCTCAAATTTGGAAGAGGCTCTCTACAAAATATAGTTTGAACGGTTGAAATCTCAAACTGACCGTCAAGCTATTCATATGTTATATATAAAATCCATTTTTTAACTAGAAATATGAACTTGCAATGATTTGAAGATCGCTATTCATCTCCAAGTCTTGATTTCTTAAAACCATGCATGCATGCCGTTTCTTTATTCTGTGCGTACATCAAAAATTAGATGTTATTGCCAATTTCAAACAATTACTGTCTCCTCAATTTAGTAGATATTAACATACACTAATTAGTTAGCAGAATGGCATGAAATTATGTAAAAGTAAAAATTGAAAAAAAAGAAAGAAAGAAAGAAAAAAAGGGATTACAAAGTGGACATAAACTTCAAAATACATATTCAGTTATTAGTGTTTAAGTAGAAGTAAAGAAAATGTATGTATCTGGCTTATGAAATGGAGGAGTGTGTAGATATTTAACAACTTAAGATGCCTACCTGCTGTGGGAGGCTGGCACTGGCACCGACAGTGGCAGTGGCAGTGGAAGAGAAGGTTGTCATGGTTAGCCTGTTACTTGCCCTCACCTTTTGTGCACGTACCCGATCAACAAGAGGCAGGTTAATTTTGATATGGAACGGAGATGATGCATAAACACGTTCAACCTTTATAGTACAGCTTTGGTCAGGGTAGCAGCGAGCTAAGCTGAGAATACCAGCCATAATGTAATTCATAAACTAACATCTATTTTCCTTTTATTTAATCGATGGAGTATAATTGACACGTTACTATAATGTAATATTTAACTATTACTTGCCACTCGCGAGCTATTTGTTAAAGAAAAGAGCGAGCCATACTTTTTCCATCAGTCACATATCTACAGGACGACCTTTGTCTATTTAAAGCAACTTTGCACCCACCACTGAAGGAATTGGCAACCTATTTTCCTAGACGCACACAAGCACGTTATGCACTTATGCACGTAAGCAAAATGAAACGGTGAGGAATTAATACCTTACTTTTTCTAAGAAAATCACGATATAAGTGCATAACACAATGTAAAAACAACGCTTAGCCTTCACATATAATGGACTAGAGGACATCTCAATCTAATGAAAATGAAAGCGAGACCAACAGTAAAAAGAAATTGCAAAAAAACCGAGACCTTTACATGTTCTTTTAGAATAGGAATTTTTACCATATTAGCCTAGTTTTGAAAAGATATAACAACAATAGCCTACTTCTAAAAGTATTAACACATATAGACCAGTTTTCGTTTAACTGGTCTATAGCGTTGGCGATTTTTCAAAAATCGCCAATCGCCAAAAATCGCCCAGAGGGAATAACATATTTGTTTTTGCTCTGGGCGATTTTTGAAAAATCGCCAGAAAGCCTGCTATAAATCCAACCAGCAACCTACCTTCTTCTTCACTATCAACTTTACCAAACTCATCATCAAATTTCTGAAACTTCGCAAACCCTACCTCTTCATAGAAAACCCAAAAAAAGTCTGATTCTCACAAGATACAATCAAAGCTTCTCAACAAGTAAGTGTAATCTTTGGTACAAGGTAATTTATATCGATTTATAATATGTTTACGCTAACTAAAATCCTAATTCGAAGCTGTTGTGTATTCTAACCAATGTTGACGTACTCGCAGTTGAACTAAACATGGATGATTGGGAGATAGACGACGAGACGATGTTGAAATGTTACGATGATTTTGAAGCTCGAAGGGACATTACGCATCTAAGTGATGTTGAATTTGTTCCGGAAATGCAATTTGAGCCGATACCTCAAAAGTTCCATTCGGGAACATCATCTCTCAACACTCGCTTACGTGAAGTTGTAGCGAACCAAAGACCGGGCAAGCAAATTTCTATTGAAGGTATAGTACTAAGTCCTGGTAATCCTGTAGGTCCTACGTTGCCATCCGGTGCATATCCAGCTTGCCGATGTGGCGATGAATGCGTGGTTGTCGTAGCCAAAACTGAAACCAATGCTGGACGAAGATTTTACGGTTGTGTTTCGTACGAAGATCACATGATGAATTCTGGCGAAGTGGAGTGCTGTAATTTTATGAAGTGGATCGATCCTTCCATTGTGTGCTCAAGGAGTGCAATACGCCCTCGAAATGCAAGTTGAAGTTAGGCGTTTGAAAAAATTAGTTGAAGAAATGAATAGAAAATGTTGGTAGAGAAGAAAATGTCATCTTTAGCTTATGTTTGCAATGGAAACATATGACAAACGGTTTCATATCATGAAACCTATGTTGGGTACTTCATTTATTTTCATGTAATCGATGGATATTTTCACCTTCCGTAGACCGTACGTTATTAGTTTTGTGTTATTAGTTCTATATGTTGTTATTACTCTGTAATTGAGGGATAATCTCACCTATTCGTAGAATGTATGTTTGATTTTCTTTGAAATTGATGGTTATATCCAAGTATTTCTCGTCGGTTGAATTTCTATGATCATATAGAGTTGTTTGGAGGAATCTCTATATCACTTCTATCTTTTAAGTGAAAACAAATAGCTGCCATAAAAGGCAGCCCACTGTTTTGCCTTTGGCGATTTTTCGAAAATCGCCAGTGGACGATTTTTGAAAAATCGCCCACTGTTTCGCCTGTTACAAAACAGACAGCCAGCCAAGCCTTCTCCCACTCACTCTACAACATTCAACCTAGCTCCAAAAAACCCATTTCGGGTTTCAGCTCTCTCCCTCCCAAAAATTAATATTTTCTTTGCTTTTTAATCAAATTCTAAGCTCATTCGGACGATGGCTTCAACATCCGGAATAGTGGAGGATATTGGTAATGCACTCATCTCTAATTTGTTGATTTAGGGCATTTTTAGGGTTTTCTAGATTTCAATTTTTTCAAGATGTTGTGAAAGCTATATGTTGTAGATTGCATTACGAGGTATTTGCAAGTGAATGATTATTCAATTGCGTGTACTTTAGTATAGGTTGAAGAAAATTAAATTTATGATAGTTAAGGGTTGTATGCAATAATCTTTGTGTTGTAGATTACATCGAGATGGAGCCTGGTCCAGTAGACCCGAGCGTGTTGTACTTACAGCCTAGACACCGCACGTCTAGTGAAGCGTATATGATGGTAAATTCTTATGATTTTCGTTTCACAAATTGTGTGAATGTTAATATATGTACATGTAATGTTAAATAGAGCGAAGAAGCAGATTTCACCATCGATCACTCTATTTCTCTCAAGAAAGTCACTTCACATCATCCTAGAGTATTAGAGGAGATTGATCGGGTGGGCTTTTCGACAGTACTGCGGTTAGGCTACTTCCAGTTAGATCATCATCTGGTCACAGCTCTTGTCAATAGATGGAGACCGGAGACATCTACATTCCATCTTCCTGTCGGACAGATGACGATCACATTAGGGGATGTGGTCGTGCTTTTAGGTTTGCCTATATGAATGTTATATGGAAAGTTGACGCGATATTATCTTCTGTCCATGGTTGCAGCTTGTTTGATTGTTCGTGTTGTGTTGCGTTCGATTCAAGTCTATTCGTGCCTCTTCGTGCTTCGCCGTTCACTCTCTCTAACCACTAAAGGTGAATACATTTCACGACTTATATTATTATACAATGATAATCAAGTTTGGTTGATAATGTTGATGATTGTTTGATGTTAATATTGAATGTTAAATTATTAACACATGAAGTGATAAATAATATACACTTGAATTAGACGTATGGAAGTTAACACTTTGAAGTTGACATATGTACTTGAATTTGATTAAATTAAAATCTGTATAGTATAACCTTTGAAATGTCTAATTAATCGACAAGTAGAAATATAGTTAACGACACTTTGAAACAATATAAACAAATTTCATATTGTGAAAATTTTGATGAAGTATGGACTTGAATTAAGTAGATGACAAGTGTAGAATCGCATGAAATAATAGCGTAATTTACATGAAATGATCTTTAATCTATATGAAATGATAGTGTCACTACAACAAACAGGACCTTTAACAGCGTTTTAAAAACGCTATAAAAGCTTTTAACAGCGTTTTTATGTACGCTGTATATCGACATGCAGTTATATGTCAGGGATATACAATGACAAGAAATAAACGCTGTTAAATGTCCTTTTTAACAACGTTTCCCTGGTGTCACGAAATCTTTTAACAGCGTTTGGTTGGGTGCAGTTAGAGATCTTTCTTAGCGTTTGTTTCGTGCTAAGATAAGATTTTATAGCGTTTTTTCAATGTAGTGATATTTATTTACAGCGTTTCTTTGGTGCAATAAATCGTGCTTTATGTTTTTAGATACAATTTAACGGCATTTTTAAAACGTTGTTAAAACTTTCAACGGCGTTTTAGAAACGCTGTTGAATGTTTTAACAGCATTTTAAAAACGCTATGGAATGTTTTAACAGCGTTTTAAAAACGCTGTGGAATGTTTTAATTCCATTTCGGTAAACATCCGCCACAATGTGTATATATACCACATTTCAAAGTTAGCATATTATATCAATATCACATTTCAAAATCAACATATTGTATCAATACCACATTTTGGACACATTTGATAATCAACGTATAAAATTTCATAATCAAAACACACAATATTCTTATACCAAATATAAATAGTTTGTCATCAATAATTCAAAAACAAAATATAGAACAAGTAGCAATAGCAAAACAAAAGCAAGTAGTATATACATTAAAACCAAAAAGTAGTTCTAGCAGCAAAAATAACTTCGATCCATAACTCGTTGCAACCTTTTTTGCATCACAGTCATCTATCTACCTGTAAAGCAAAAGTAATGCTTGAGAATCAATTCATCAAAAAAGTGTACACAAAGTTAAATCGGATGAAAATAGTAAAATGTTCATAATTTATATTGTGATATGATCAAACAATTAAAGTGGGATGCCAGAAATGAACACTGAGTTTGAATAAACAACATAGATTTGTGCTCAAATTCCACATCAATATGGTCAGGAAAGGTATATGCCTAATGCAATTACCTTAAAAAAAAGGAAGCAACACAAAAGATACTTTCTATAAACAAATTTAAATTGTGTGTTAACATTTCTGAAACCGCAGGATGGCTTCACGTGCTATAAACAGATTTAAATTGTTGCTGAAATTTCTAACAAATACTCACTGGCTAATCTTCTTTTAAAATTTTGAAGTGGAATTCCTTTTCAATGCATGAAGTATTAGAAAGAACATCTCATTTTTAGTTTCAAGAATTTTGTACAGAACTTATATAGTAAATTACCCAACAGGCTGCTGAATTATAAAATAAACTTGGCAACTAAACAATTATGTCTCTGGATCATTGAAATTCAAAAACAACACAGTACCCAAAATATGTTTCAGGGTCAGCCCAACATCAATTTATGTTTCAGGGTTAACACATTTTGAAACACACAGCAGAAAATGTGTTATAGGTTAGAACATTTCCTGAATCAACAACTCATATAAGAAAGAGTATTTACAATATATATATATATATATATATGAATACACAAACACACACACACACACATATATATATATATATGCAAAAATAAAAGTACAAATTTATTAATCTAAAAAATAAAAGACATAGAACTAGCAGCAATTATAATAAATACTAATTACAGTACAATTAAGAATATAAATCTAACATATAATATAATATCCTAGTAAAAGTTAATATCCTACTAAAGAACGTAAGTTAAACCTGTGAGTTCTTATCTCTATCTGCATCTTGGCTACGCATCGTGATTATTTCAGCATCACGCTTATCTCTGGCTGCAACAAGCCTCACTTTTGCTGCATATCATTTGCACTTTCAATATTTAGTATTAGTTCAGCCGATTTTCTACTTTTCCAGCTTTCATAAGTAAAGGGTTAATGACTTACTTGTCTTTTAGAAGGGAGTAAATAAGGATAGGTCCTGAAAATTCTTTTGGTGGAGTACTAATCAATAATAATTCTTTAAAGTTATTTATGCCTAATTTTGGCACAGATAAATTTAACCAGAGGGTGTGGCATATCCAATAATCCTTTCTTTTTCAAACTAATTTCCTCCATTGCCACTTAGATGGAACTGTAAATTAGAGATGGCATGTAACTCATTATCTGCAAAATTCCATCCACAAGCAAAAATTTAACCAAAAAAAATTAAATTCATAAATAAATTCACTAAAGAACAAATGAAATTTACAGAAAGTTATCAGTAAACTATGGGTATCACATTGGGCCACGTACCTAACTTCATTTCTTCCATTGTTTCCATGCCATCCACTTCTACTCTCTATATAGTTTGGTCTTCTATGCATTCAATTTAACAACACAGTCTAAATCAGTTCCATACAACATTAATGATTCGAAGTCTTAGTTAACTTAGCAAAGCTTGCCTTCAGTGCATAATACAAAGCAATTAAATTAATGGTAGCATCAGCAGCCATGCAATCTTGCATAGCCATTCCCACTGCACATTCCGGTTTGAGCAGGAACTGCAACAAGTCTAACGCGTCGGTTTCTTCTCCATGCAAGCGTGCTTTGACCAATCGATGCCAGGCTGAGGTATATATATAGTCTTGAATTTTTAAATGGCAATATTATAGTGGGAGCTAATCATATATAGCGTTTAATTGAAATTTACATGAAAAACGAACCCCAGAAGAGCAAACTTCAACATCAAGCACACCACTCACACACAAACAACATTGTTTGTCCTTGACGAAATATAATAATAAAAAGATATCTAATCAAAGCTCAGTAAAAGGAGTTATTTTAACCAATCAACTATCAAATTGCTAAGTGTTGGCACCACTGTGTGCAAACGCTTGCATGAGTGTAAAGCTTGCATAACCAGTGGACAAATATACTGATGGTATCATCAAAATTACGTATTATAGAGTACTAGTTGAAATTGAGGAAAACTGTTTATAGTTTCAGATACATAGAATATGAGTTCAAAGTCTATATCACAGCTAAATAAGGAAAATTTCGAGTTACAAGCAGAACACTTACGAGACAGTATTGCTAACAATTCTGTTGCCAAATATGATGCAACTTCGAATGTCTCTTAGATCGATGCTAATGTCTACACCATAGAAGCAAACAGCGAGTCAACCCCTGATCAATCATCTACTGATCAATATACAACTAGATTGAGGTCTATGAGAAAAAACCAGGTCATATGAAATGCCCTTCGAGTTTAAAGCTTTAGTGCTTTCGGATGTTATTGAAAACCTGGCCTGCAATAACATGGTTAATCAATTAAAGCCAAAAACAAAAAAATTCAAAAAAAGCAAAGACAAGTAGCCATGCTAATGTTGGTAGGAACATGAGTACTAGTTTTTCAAACAGAAGGAAAACTAAATTAGCAGAGGATTCAAGATGTACTTTCATTCATAGAAGTTAAGGTATATCTTATGTTGTATGAAAAATATATGTTTAAAAACCATTTTATATTACTAATGCAAATTTCTTACATAAAACTAATCAATGGACACATGTACTAGGGAGAGATAACGAGTGGAACAGTTAATTATTTCCCATAACCAGTGCATTACGTGCCCATATGCTAAGCCAGCTTCTAACCTAATGTGTTAGGAACACTACATGTCCTGAATAGCATCAACAAAATATATTCCAGATACTAAGCATGGTATTTTAGGACCTTTTAAAAATAGTCTCCAAATCATTATATGTTGTCTTTATCAAAAAATAGAAAAGGAAATGTTAAATCGTTTCTGTCATAAACTAAGATTTCTGTACATACCAACTTGTATTATTTAATTAGACTTCAATAAAATATAGAGATTACCAGATAGAGGCACAGAGTAAACTATATTGCAAATAGCACAGCAGAGGATATTCATCTTGGCTCTCCAAAGCACTTGACAAGTGTGGCAGAATTTACACCTTAATGGGGAAATGGAGGTAAGTGACTAGCCGAAGATCGGTCGAGTATAGAACACGACAGCACATGACCTGCAGCACTATCAAGCATTAGTGTTATGGAATATCACAAGAGATTAGCATTATCAAACTACTTATAAAAGAAATGACTGAAAATGCACAAAAATGATATTATTTTTTTGATATGTTTATAGTTTGTATAGTTCGTTGTCCATCATTGTCTATAAAAGAAATTTAGTCACGGGCCTTCCACTTATGCTGTCTCAAACAACATGATTTAACAAAATCATTGTTTATAGCTTGTGATGTTGCAGCAAGATATAGTGAGCTTTGTCAACATAATTTAATTAATTTATATTTAGATCGATTACCACAGAGTAGAATTGGAAAGCCATGCCATTAGCTTTAATGGCCACGGATACAGGCTGGTTTGGTATAGCCTTCATCAAGGCATCTTCATCGTTAGCTGGAACATCTTGAAACCCATCGATGGAAACTACCGGATTATTCTACAAAGCATAATATTACACTTTTAGCATGGTACAGAAGAAAATTGGCAAAAATCAAGGATTTAATTGCAATATATACCTGAGCAGAGCAGCTTCCTTGCTCTTGCATGTAAGGATAAGAATCCTCTGAAGTTAAACCACCGTTGTTTTCAATGTACTCAAAAGCATAGTCCATAAGTCCAACGTTACATCCTTGGTTCTTTTCAGTATCGCAATCAATAAGTTGTTGTTCTGACAATGAAACAAGTTCGTCTATTTTGATTTTGTTTATGCCTTCTACAAAAACTATGGTAGAGAATGCCCAGCAACTACCTGCATAATTCACAAAATAACATCATTATCTTTAACATATTCTTTTACAGTTAAAAAAGGTGTCTACACTATATCCCTTTCTCGACTCTCATAAAAACAAATTGACCATATTTATCCTGACTTCTCTGGTCTCAACAAAATCATAAAGGTATTTTTCCAATACATTAATAAACCAGATGCAATCCGGAAACTTCTTAAAGAACAGGTACTGATCTCGCATTAGACAACTTAGTGCTTTGTTCAGATTAAATAAACTTTGGAAATCAATAGCTTGACATATTATAGCCTAAAACATACTGAAAACGGGATGTTTACTTACCGCATTGACCCTGATCTTTAACTACGGTAACAACACCTTTGGCTCTCCAATCAACCAAATCAGGAAGTCCCTTAACATTTTCGTACATGAACCTTCCACTCTCTTTAGGTGCCCCACGCATTAATCTATGGTAATGAATCTTCGAACCAGCATAGTATGTTTGAAACTCTTGGTTAGTCATAATTAATTTATATAAACTTGATTAACTTAGTTTATTTTTATAAATTTTAGTTGATTCATATAAGCTTAATGAAGGGAAATCAACCAACCTGATGAATCCATTGTGATTGAGATCAGCAGCAAACAAATCTTCTACAGTCAAATCTCTCTGTAGCACCAACTTTTGCTATTATTCTATGTCTTTTATCAATTCTTGCCTCTGCTAAATATAAAGAAGCTTATGCGATTGCACGCGTTGATATCAGCAATCAAAATGAAGCAAATACTCTTTCTTGCAATTATATAAATTAATCACAATTGTATAAGCAGTACTAGAGAAAGAAAAGAATACCTTCATTCGAATTCGCATTCTCCCTTTCTCGGCATCAAATATATAACTAACAGCCGTAGCTCCAGCCCTGGCACTAGTAGTTAGAGGATACCTTTGTAAGCATAGATTCACAATCTTTTCTTCGCAGACAGGCCAAATTAACCATTTGCTGAAAGAGCTTCTATGAGATGACTTATAATCTTGGTGAGAGAGAGGATCATAGATGAGAGGAATAAGGGCAAGAGGTATCAAATTGGAAAGAGAGATTCTTTTTTACGGTTAGTTCATTCTTTCGTTTGGGTTTTCTTCGTTTTGAGGAGGAAAGAGTGAAACGGAGAAAAGTGAAATGAGCGGCCTTCAAAATATTTCACAAAATTTCACTAAGTAGTAAGCGGGAACAATTCATAGCGAGCCATTATTTACTTTTGTTTAACTAAACGAGGAATGAAGGCGTTCAATGTTAAAACGCTATTTTTATAAAAAATTTATGCAATGAATAAGGACTTTTCTTGTAGTGTGAAGATTCCAGAAATAATTGTATTACTTTACATAAAATAATAATGTAAAATTAATATGATTATTTCGGAATTATTTAAATTAATTATTGTGTTGTTGTTGATTGTTGTTATTGCTTGTTTATTTACTTTGACACCATCCCAGTTATCACACTGCAAGTTCCCTTTACTATGTCTTTGATTTTTAGATTGAAATGGAATCGGGTTGAAATGATAAATACCCAAATAAATCACTTAACCTAGGATAGAGAATTAAATAAGAAACCCGATTGGTTAGACGATTTGATTTGAATAGAATGAGATTTGCTTTAAAAGGAATAATGAATGGGTTTAATTTAAACTTGAAATTATACTGTAATTCAGGAGTTAAAAGTTCGATGAATTGAAAACAAATGTTTAAACAAATATTTAATGAAAGTTAAGTTGTTTAAATTTAATAAATTGTTAAATTGAGTTTGAAACTTTATTTAATAACAAAACGAATTTGAAACTTATTGACCTTAGGAATATAACTTGTGACTATTTAATTGAAAAAGTAAGTAAGTGAAACTGAATTTATTTAATAAGAAATAAATGTGATTTATTTAAATGAATTGAATATAACTTGTGATTTAAAGAATTTAATTTGGCGAATTCAATTAAATTCAATTTGTGAGTTTTGGATATAATTTAGGTCAACTTAAGTGAATGATTAAATCAATTAGAAATTAAATTGAATTTGATTTAAATGTTAAATTTACTTAATTTAAATGATTATGGAATGGAATTCATATATAAAATGAAACCAATATCTGAATTGTTTTAAATTGAATTGAAATTAAATTGTGAAACCAAATAGAAATATTAAGTTGGAAATTAGAAACTTTGAAATTTAAATTATGGTAATTTATATTGAAAGTCGATAGAATGTTGACTTTCGAAGTCTAAGTGAAATTAATCTTGATTTTTTTTAAAAAAAATTATAAAATGACCAATCGGCGTAATAATTACGTAGTTATTAAAGAGTCCGGGATCGGTTAGGGACATACTCTCTGTCTAAACCGAATACCACTTTAATAACTATTATACGCGGAGGGTGATCCAGAATGAAGTGATTGGAATGATGTACGTTGATGATTGAAGAAAGAGAACGATAACGGATGGCCTTGACACTAGTGTCAAATTGGAAATGACTTAAACAGGAGCTGTGCCGGGCCAATGAGGTTAGCTACCTCTAGCGAACACACTTCTTCGTAAACTACTCATTACTTGTTTTTTATTGGTGCGCACCCTTGAATTGGGAGTGTTGTATCGCGGTGTTGCGATCGTTGCGGCGATGCATTCTCACCAGTTCGGATCAGGCAAACGGTAGTTTCACTACGTTGGGTATTGCCTCATGTGCCTTGTCATACTAGTATCCCTATGCGCGACCACTACGATTTGTTTTGTGTTATACCTATGGAGTACTCCCTGATAGCCCACTAGTTTACGGTGGAGTTTACAGTGCTGTATAGACTATGATGCCATATAAATGTGTTAAGGGGAATAATGGTAACGCCTTAACACTATTTTGATACTTTATATTACTGTTAGACATTATCTACCTAGCGTACACTACTATATATAGATAGTTTAACGGATCCTGAAAGATGTTCATTCCATTCATCTTTGAGTTATTGTTATTCCAAAATTTGTGCCATATTATCTTGTATAAGAATATATGTCCTGACTCGAGTGTTTGTTGTGCTTATGCTCGGGTCAGTCTGAGGATTTCCGTTGCCGTGCTGCTTGGAAGTTGAAGACTTTGAAGACTATCATTTATCTTTATCAGTATTGCTATACTCTATTATGATACTTGTATCGGACATCTATTTATTTCTATTTTACCATTTGCTTGAGACATTGTTGTATTTACTTAGTAGCTTCATGAACTACTATTATGACATTGTTGTAATTCCGCTGCGTTATTCTGTTATATTGTATCTGTTTGTGATTCTGTGATGATTCTCATTTATATACATATACTCCATTAATGATTCGTGTTTTGTATTATTTAAGTTGACATGTGTGAATTATTGTCAATTTAAATGGTCCAAATATACGGGTTGTTACATATCAAGAGTCATCCTCGCCTCCGAAAGTACCAAACGACGAAGGAAATGAACCATGTTGCAGCACGTACTTCGCCAAGCGCTAATTTAACTGCTCTATCTGTATAGCACAAAGACGATCCCACTCCTGCAGCTGCTCGATCATGGCTCTCAGCTCTTTTATCTCGGTTTTATCCTGCTCTTTTTGGTACGCCTGTTGAGATGCCATAGCCTGCGAATAGAAAAAACTGTTATAGAACTTTTCGATGACTTTTATAACAATTGTTTAACTTTTATAAGATAGTTTATTTTTATAAATTACCACTCGGATTTCATAACCAAAACGCCGATTTCGCTGCGTCGGATCCATGATTGAGTCAAAAATAGCGTCTTCCTCCTCGCGGGTCAATTCATCGCGATCTGATCCCTCTAACATCTGTGCCCGTGCCTCTTGAAACTTTGTCTATAATGTCAAAAAAATTACAATTGAAATTAACACAACATTATTTTAATTCTTCAAAGATAATTACTTAAAATAATTAATATTAATAACTTAAAATTCAAAATATGCATACATATGCAGCCGTCACCTTATCCTCATCTTCCCATGCATATGTAAGGTTGCCAGCTTCGTCCGTTTGCTTTATGGCATGGGTATGAGCAAATACTTCCATGTATGAGACTGGACGTCGACGCGCTCTTTCCTGCAATAAATAATGTGTGTATGTTTATTAATAATTTATAACTCAAACTATATAAATGTAATAACTGTTTATAATCGCAATTAATAAATTTACCAAATCCTCACGATGATGCTGGAATGACTTGTAACCACCATAATGTGTTACTGGGTTCTTATTTCTATTCGTAGAGTTCCTTTCTGACTCCGCCTACAAATTTAAATAATTGAACAATATATTTAATAGCTGTAAAACAAAGTAATAAGATATATATGATAGATTAATTTCCTTGAACTCATCGTTGTTCTACCTGGCAACCCAAGCATTCCATACACTGGCACCCATCCAGTTTGGTTTCTTCCCAGCTCTCCTAAGGCCCGACATCGTATCCCGATAATTATTCGCTATCTTAGAATTCCAATGGCGCTGCACAAGGGAAATGTCCGCTTCCTGCAAATCTACGGAATCTTGCACATTAAGAAAATTAAATATAAGTTATACATTTTTAAGTAGTCAACAAATTGTAAAATAGTAATTTATAAATATGTAAATTTAAACTCACCAAAAAGTCCTATCAGATGCTCTCTCTGATCGGGTCAGGGATCTTACTCCATCGGGGCCAACAACCAGTCATCCTACTCATATATGCCTGCTTGGAAAATACTAAAAACCACTTCCGATGGCTCTAGCTCAAATCCCATGTTAAATTTGAAACATAGCTTTGGACTATTATATATATCATACACAAAATATTTCTGATGCTATGCTACTAATTTTAATTCTTCCGATCCATCGGCTTTGGGCTATAAATACACTACCGGTCGTGTTGCTGGCTCTGAAGG
Source organism: Allium fistulosum (assembly GCA_030737815.1). NCBI lineage: Eukaryota > Viridiplantae > Streptophyta > Magnoliopsida > Asparagales > Amaryllidaceae > Allium > Allium fistulosum. The sequence goes on along the minus strand of CM060901.1, from coordinate 1,544,394,354 downwards.
GCCACTGTCACCATTTATATTCCCTCTTCGAGAAGAAGAGGGGGAACCAGAGTAGGAAGAGCTACGCCTTTGGAAAAAAACATAATACCTGTCACGTACATATCAATTTATTATGTCAGAACATATAATTCATAATAATTATGAGAAAAGATATCATAATTGATGAGAAAAATGTAACATGAATAATCGCATAAATTAGCTTATATAAATAATTAACAGTTGCATATATTCATTGTTTACCATAGTACAATATTTTTCAACCATATATCTTAATAATGTTCATATACTTTACGATGTCGATATATATAAACAAGAGTTATATCTTAACTCTCTTCCTTGAGTTCCCAACGAAATACTCGTTGGTAACCCCTTTTGGATTCACCCACTACATAGACTAACTGCCTTGTCAAGCCTGTGCGGTCTTTTTCACCCGTTGCTTACGACCAGTTATGAGTGCATTTCACACTATCCCTTAGTTGCACTGCCCTTATGGCTTCTGAAGGCGCATACATTTTATGTGCTGTAGTCACCTGACTTATTCCATCATGAGGTGCTAGCTCTTGTGGCACTACGTCTTCAATATCATACTATCCATCATATTGTCTGTGAAACAGATTGTTGGACTTTGTGACGAAGGACAATATCATCATGATTCGGGTTGTCATCCTTGAATCAGTTCGCTAGGATGGACTCTAGCAGTCAATACCTTGTATCATTCTCATGAAATATTAAACATTTGGCTATCCAATACATCATTATTTCCCTTAATGATATTATATTCCAAATAAATGTCGTATATGCGTATATCATCATAATAAATTATCAATACCCAAATCTTAGTAATTGTAATGACAAAACACATAATATAATTATGTGATATAATTTAAATTGCATACATATATCATTGGTGAAACACACGTCATAATCATATACTTATATTTCTAAACTTGCATTATATTCATAATATACTTGACAATTCACTATATGCTTAGTATACTTCACCTATCAACCATAGCCAATTATCATTCAATCCATTCAAATTCAATTAAGTAAGTTTTCAATCATTTAACATAACATGACTATACTTGCATAGCATGGGTAAATTAAATAATCAATTACTTGAATTAAATTTGGGATCAAAACTCTTTAAATCGACATCGAAGTATAAGTTTATTGATGATGTTTTATTTAAACAACATCATGAACAAACAATATCAACAAACCATAAAATCTACACTTCTAGATAATACTTGTAGCATATTGGGCTACCAAGCCTTTAGAAATCAATATATATAATTAATTAAAGTAATTTGAATCAATACAGTAATTCCATTAAATCAAAAGAACAAATAATGTATGTAAAACAAATTATACTCACTTCTTATTTTCCTTGCTAAAGACTTTGAATACCTAGCCTTTGATGATGAAGATGAATAAACGACTTTGTTTTGCTTTGGCTTTCTGAATGGAGAAAATAAGGTATATGCAAGGGTATTTATAGGCTTAGGGCTAGAAAGCTTAGGGACTAAGCAGGAGAATGAGTTAAAATATCATGATGATTCCTTAGGTTTGGGTAAGTTTGAAAATGAGAAAGTAAAAATACAATAATTATAAGGATAAATTAAAAAAGTGTGGTCGAATCAAAGATTGGAAAAATTTAATCTTTTTTCTTAAAAGTTAAAATATAATTATTATATGCATAAGGATAAAAATATGGTCCACTAAGTGAGTAGGAAAATTCAATTTTTCTTCTTATAAGTTAAGATATAATTATTGTATGGATAAGGATAAAAGTGTAGTCCAATAAGAGATTGGAAAATTTCAAATTTTCTTCTTATAAGTTATAATATAATTATTTTATAGACAAGGATAAAAATGCAGTCTATTCAAAATAGGATGAAAAATTCAATTTTTCATCTTATTTTAAATAAATTAGTACATCCAGCTGCCTTATAACTCGAATCATATTTAAACCAACATTTTACATCCGTTTAGAATTTCACTCATGGCATTTTATCTAAATTTTATTTTATTATCATAACGATTTTTCTTTTTGAAAAATATTACTTTTTAATTTTTAATAACTACAAAATAATTCCAAAATATGTTTTATTATTAATAGAATAACCGAAAGTTACATGAACTAATGACGTTTTGTTCGGATTAAACAAGCTGGATGGGAACAACATTGGATTTGACAGTAAACAAATTCAATAAGTCCTAATATGATATAGTTTTAATCAAGATAATTGATGTAAATAATCGTTACTATCCGATATCACTTTAAATTGTAAAATAAGATTTTACCAATAAAGATGAAAAAGCGAAAAATTCGACCAAATTGTCACACCACTAATAAGTGTGACCTATGAACGTTAATATTTTAATTGCCCTGTAACGAACAAGATTTTCGACCCTCGGAAATCGACACTAATATATCCTCGGTATTCATGTGCCGTAAATCCAAGCGCCGAAGAGGGTAAAAGGAAAAGAAGATAGAACAGAATCTTATACGAATGGAATAACATATATTATTTCAATATATATAATCTTTATAGCGGAAAATTTAAATACATTTATCAGAGTTAAACATGGACAGTTATAAATATTTGTCCGTACAAAAGCGAAATACAATAGTACACAAGTGTGGTGGGAAAGAGGTAATAGTCTACCGAAGAATCTTCAAACTCCATGCTATGAGGTCTTCCAGATTTCTTCTAACTAAACCTGACTACTCGACTGCTTGGAAAAATAGAGCACCCAGAGTTTAAGGAAAAGGAAATAAACTCCGGGTCAATCATGAGACTGGTATGAGAACTCAAAATATGGGTTTTGAAAACAAAAGGGTATCTCATAAGACCACGCCGCATATAAACACGGAACATGTTTTTACCTTATGATAACTAAAATCTTTACTACGCAAAATTAGGGATATTATTTTTAATGACATTCTTTCTGAAAATGTTTGCAAATAAACTTATAAATCTTAGCTAAAATGTTTGCATCTCACATTTCAGTACTTTGCACAACTAAGTCCGTACGACATTTATTGGATATTGGGTTTTTAACCGAATAACGAAGTAAGGGACTACCTCCCGTACAGTGCATTTCTAGAGGAATGACCCGAGGCCCCCATGTTGGTCCTCATGCGAATAAAAACGGCCCATTTGAAAATTACACGAATAGCACCGAGTATTATATCACCCGGTCGTTACCGACCTATCCGAGCCGTCTCATAGCATACACCACTTAATTTAAACCCGACGTTATAACGGGTAGAAATTTTATCGATCTGGAAGAGATTTCATACCCTGATTGGTTGCAATCCACTTAGCCTTTAAGCATCCCCTGTTTCACCATTCCCAAGTGTGAAGATTTGAGGTAATGATTACCTTTTTTACATAGCACATCTTCCACTTTGCCATTTCATAATCACACAACCGATTTCTACAAACGTATAACTCCTGAGCTCATACGTCTCAGCTAAGAGAAGTTGCCTTCTTCGCTGTCAAACAGATGATACATTCATAGAGATCAATCAATATGATCTAGAAATGCATCGTAAAACATTCGTCCATGCAAGTTGTCCAGGAACAGGATAAACCGAAGGCACTCTGTTATCACATCCTGTTAGGCATTACCCCAAGGATTAGTAGCGAGTTAGTCTTTACATAGGAAGATCCTAGAACAATGAGACCACTTCTATTTATTTATCTCAGGAGCAAATCTGAATATTGTCAACAAGCAGTCCTTTAGTTATGAAGATCCCCGCCTTCAAAATCAAGATCTACAATATATATTTTCTTCACTTTCGAAATGTAAATTGGTTCGAAGTGATTTTCGGATAGGAATCACCCAAATCCGACCCTTATTCCTTCAAACCAATTATCGATAAAAAGATGTTTTATAAATAGGCGATAAACGTTTGATTTATTCATTTCTTTTTATTGAAAAAAATATCTTCGACGGATATATATCTCAAAAAAACATTCTTGGTGGTATATAAGGAATCATTAAACCTCTCTTTATTTAAAGTGTATTGTATTTGAGAGTGAAAATTTAGTGATGTATATGAAAGTGAAAAATATTATTATATATGAATATTGTATTTAAATTAGTGCGGAAATTGTGTCTACTATTGAAATTGTATTGAAATAAACTATTTGTTGAAATAAAAATTTCATTTGTTTACCTTTATCTGTGATTACACAAATAATATTGTACTAAACACTTTTAAAAACATATATATGTTTATTAGCATCAAACAAAAATCTTAAATTGCTATATTCTATAAATTCTACTATACTTTCCTTCTACAATCACAAATTTAACCATTAATTTAATGCCATATTGAACTCCAAACTTAATTACAACAAACATCCAGGCTATTGAAAACTCAAAAGGAACTTTAGGTTCATATAATTAACATAAAGAATGTTAAAAGTTCTACAATTTAATTTATTATCCTTGTTTACGTAATTAGATCTAAAACATACACTTATATTTATGTACATAGATACAAGTAATAAACTAAAATTTAGTTTGAAAACAATAACATAAAAATTAAATAAGTTTTAGTTTTGATATTGGTTTACAATTTAGGGTATGAAGAAGAATTGATTAGCATACACACACACACACAGATATATATATATATATATATATATATATAGACATAATTTCATAATTAATCTACTAAAATTAGATTCATGTTTAACGGGAAATAAATGCAACAACAACAGTAATTTATTGAAACAAAATAGATTTACAACAACATACAGTTTTGGATTTAACAAACAAAGGGATATGTTTCAGATCTTAAATGAAACTAACATAAACTATTTGGTTAAATAAAATAATTATTTAACTATAATAATAGATAAAAATTATAAAAAATCAATTCCCAATAATTTTTCATTTTAGATCCAAGAGAATGGTGAACCACCTTTGTTTATGGCTTGTCCTTTACATTTTAAGCAAATTTGCATCCCACATTACAAGAGAATGATTAACCGCCTTTGTTTTAGTTTAGTTTGACATTCGATTTGGAGGATTTATTTTTTTAATGGAAAGGATGGTGTCCACGATTTTGAAATGGAGGAGGAAAGTTTATTATAAAGAATGAATGAATGAAGAAATTTATTTTAATGAGACAAAAGGAACCTTTCCCATTATCCTCATTCAACTTCCTTGTTAAATTCCTTTTAAATTTTGATTAATCAATCCCTTCATTCCTTGGCCAAAACTTGCTTCTTTAAGAAACAAAGTTTCCAAAAAATAACCCTCTAAGCAATTATTTATTATTTAAACTTTGTTTATAAATATACTAATATCGTATATCAATATTTGCAAATATGACTTTTAATGCATTTAAATAATTACCAACGACATTCAAAATATCAAATAAATTAATAATAATTAATATTTATTAAATATTAATTAAATTTAACCAATTTATATTATTTTATAAATTAATTAAATCAAGTGGTTCTCTGGAGAAATCATAAATGTGGTTGTGTGACTCAGTAAATTCAACCAGCGATTAATATTGAGCAATTCAAGTATCAACTTGCATATGTTACCTTTGAAGGAACCAGGTCGGGTCACGGGAGGTTGAATGAGTGAATTTCAATTTTTTTTCCATTTTGGATCTTTGCTGGGCCTATGAAGTCTAAATGATTTTAGATACAATCTAAAATATTTTAAATAAAATCTTTATTTAATTCAATTAGTTTATAGACGGCTATATTTAATTTAAATAATTTATATTTTATAAGTGCATCAAATATACTTATATGTATATAGTGCACGTATAACATATAAATAGTGTACATGGTCAATGTGTACGTATGTATAGATGATAGGATTTACACAACGGATGCATTGGCCCTTTATATATGTCTTTATTGTCTATATTTTGTTTTGAAAGAGAGAGAGTATGTGTGTGTATATGAAATAATAACTTTATATTTTAATTTAAAGGTATTGACCAATTCAAAATATTTAAGTTAATATCTTGAGCATCTAGTTTTGATTTGAAATTCAAAATTATATCTTGATCATTTAAGGAAATATCTATTTCAAATTTTAATTTCATATTACATATAAATTATATTTATATATAAATATGCAAAAAAAATTTAAAATCAAATTTCAAAATATACATGTACAAAAATTTCAATTTCTAATTTAAAATATATTTATAAATCATGATAGTATGTATATATATAATTTGTATTTTTATTTTTGCTTAATTTTTTTTAATTGTTAAATCCTTACGGGCAATTTTAAAAAATAATTATATATAGACTGATGTTTTAGAAGAATTTATATATATATATATATAATTTAATACAGAAAAATTAATTTTTTATTTAAAATCCAAAAGTATATTTATATTAATAAAATAATTTCAATATAACTTAAACTATCTTATATATATAATTACGTTTATCACATTATAAAAATATTAAAGCTAATCAAGTTTTATTTTAAATTTTGAAAATAAATATTTAATTATTTAAAAATGGCCGAAAATAGTACATGAATTATCTTGATGTTACCAGGATTTTTTTAAAACAATTGAATATACAAATCAAGTTATACAACATAGGCACATAAATTCGTTGGAGAAGATTGATGAGGTGGAGACCCATACAACGTTTGGTTGGTTTGAATTTGACTATTGAAAATCTATGACTACAAGTAATTTCCAATGCCTTTGCAACACCAATGTGAAAACGTTGATAACAACTGTGGCGTCGCTAAGGCGTAGCTAATTAGTGACGCCTTAGTGAATGCTATAATTTTAGCGACGCCGTGTCATCGTCACATCACTGTGGTGTCACTAATCGACGTTAGAAATCAGCCCTTCTTTTGTAATGAATGGAGAAATGCATTTTCTCTTTGACAAGTGACGGAATGATTATGGTATATATTTTGAGGAGATAGTGTAATACTTATCTATATTAACAATGTGAACTCGTGTTACACACACGACATGTTATAGTAATGTGCATTGGAGAAATCAAAGCATCATTATGATAGATGCAATGGTGAATATATAGCAAATAAAAAATGTTAAATAAGCGCATTATACAATGACTTTTTTGAATCAAAGATGTAGAAAAAATTGAACTTTAGTATTAGTATGTTCAGATGCGATAAAATTATTAGTGATGTACTTTTGTTTTATGGTTTTACCGCTCTAAGAAAATCCTAAGTTGCATCCCTCATAATAGGAATGAGGTTAAAGAGATGTAAGAAAAAAATGTCTTTGAGCATCACATCATAGAGTATACTAAATCTTTGACAAATTATCTAACCTATATAATAACAAGTAATTGCAACAATGTGCTATAAAGTAAATTTTTTGCACAATGTTCTATTTTTGAACTATAGTGCGAAATATAGAAACTTTATTTTTTAGAATTTGTTAATTCAAATGTCATCCTAAGGTATTTGTCACTTTTTAAAAGATAAAAGGTACTTTTAGTGCTTCTACCACCGTGAGTGCATGAAATCTTTGTTTTTGACAATTTTTCGAAGGTTGTTGTGATTCCTTTCATAATAGTACATCTTTCTTGCAAATTACATATAAAATTTATTTTTGTTTTAATAATGTCAAACATGGTAAATCAACCAACATATTCAAATCATTTTGACTGTTATAGAGCATTTATAATATGTATTTTGTGAATTTCTAACATGTAATCGATAATAATAAGTTAATGAAGATTGGTTGATAATTACTTGTACATATATACACTCGTAGATGGATGAAGAACATTTTCCAAAATAATACATGGGCTAAAGGCAATGATAAACAAAAAATTCATATGTTAAAAGAATTTTCTCTAAATTATTTTCATAGACGTTATAAGTCGTTGATATAGGAAAATTCGGTTATTCTTCCTTTATTCTGGCCATCATTGAGTATCCCGAAAAAATGTAAAAAAGTGGGAAATGGCCAAATATAGTAAACCCTAACTAAATATAAATAAAGGATAAAAATTTATTATTATGTTAGTTCTGCTGCAAAAACATAGATTTTCTCTTTGATGTGTATAACGAACTCATTAGCTTTGGATATTAATTTTCTTTAACTAAAGAAACTTTGTTTGAAGATGCAACCAAACATGAGGAAATGTATCAAAATTAGAAAACAATGAATAGAAAAAATAAAAAAACAACTATAGAGACATGTGGTATTTAAACAATTTAAATACCAAGGTTAATACAGACTTTGCTGAAGTACAGTACTGGGTACAAGTTCAGTCCATATATCATTTAGACAAAATCAAATTTCCATTCTTTATTAAGCTACACCTTTGTAAAGATATCTTGTGTGCGTTTTCTTTATCATCAATATACCATTAAAATATCTAGAGTTTGATCAATGGTCAACAAATCCAATTGTATCCATAGTTTATTTTGTAGTGTCACTTTAAAACCCTTTGTTCAATCCGATAATATTTATCAATTAACCGATTAACACCAAGAGATTTTGACATTAAGTTGACTAACAAAGTAACAATTAGTAATAACATTGATAATAACCTTCCACAATGAATGAGACGAATCTCCTCTCAAGTAGTATTTCACTTCACGTAGTTCAACACATACCAACTATGGTTGTATCAGTAATGCTATGTCATGTGATTCATCATAATCAAAATATAGTTTACACACCAAAGATTCACGATACTCTCAATTCTGAAGATTACTACACATCGTTACCTAAGATGTTCTATTTTGACCAAGTTGTATTATCATATCGAAGACTCCCATTGAGTCATTCTATGATTATTCCAGAGAACCACAAGTACGTAATCTCTTAGTCACTATTACAATTTTACGTTTTCCTGACGGCCTTTTGGAGTCGCTACGGCGTCATTAAATTTTTTAGCGATGCTGGAAGGTTTGGAACATAAATGAACGTCAATAAATAGTTTGGAGTCGCTAAGGCGTCACAAAATATGCATCACGAAGACGTCAGTAAATTTTAATGACGCCATTGTGACATCAATTTTTTGGTACAAAACATCCATTGCAATGACGTCATTAATTTTGGCAATGCCAATTTTCTGGTACAAACATGCGTCTCAATGGCGTCGCTACTTTAGGGCAATGCCAATTTTATGGTACAAAACATGCGTCATAATGGCGTCGCTAATTTTTAGCGATGCCATTGTGACACTAATTTTATATAAAAAATGAAAATAAATTAAGTAGTTTACCATCTTCTTTATTTATCATCAAAACGATGTTCCTATGTCTTTATAAACATGCCTTCTTTGTTTGTTCTCTACGAGAACAGAGTATCAAATAAGGCAATATTTTCAAACAAAATCATAACTTGATGTCAAAAACAAAATCATAATACAAATACGAAACTTTGCACAAACTCTAAAACAATTTTGAAACTTCGCACAAAATCATAATCATACGGCCATCATTATCTCTTCATACAACAGAAAATCAAAGTTTACCATATACATCATACAACATAAAATCATATATCATCAGAAAGAGCTATACCCAAATCCTTAACCAAATACTCTGCATACATACACGGCCCCAAATCCCTCTTCATCATCATCTCACAAAACACCTCCAACTCATCCTACTACTGTGTCAACATCCAGCACAAAAACATATATTGTAGGTATGGGTAGTACAGTAAGGAGCCTCATATGTCATATTATGGTGGTTCCTCTAATATTGCTCCTTAACCACGTTGTCATTGTATGGATAGTCATGTACCATTTGAGCTTCCTCCACCACCTTTTGTTCTGGTATTTTTGTAGGGTCCTTTGCTTCTGGCTCTGTTATGGCTTCTGTTGGTCGTGGCACTTCTTGTTGTGGCTCTAAATCACTTTGTTCAATATGCAAGGAGGTTATAGTCATCTTTCTCGTCTTCCTGATTGCTTTCTTTAGTGCTTCTGGATCAGCTCATCCTACACAGCAATCTTGTGTTGTCAAACATCCATATTTACTTTGTGCACCCCTGTAATAAGTTCAAGAAAACTGGATTAGTACAAGTTTTATTTTTTTCCTTAAGAAGGTTTTGCATATTGGGTCATTACCATGCATTCTTTCTATCACTTTTTTGATCCTTTGAGCACAACTGCAATCTATTGGAACAAACGACTCCGTTATGTAAGGTTTATATATATATATGGCATTGATGTTTCAGCATGGAGAATCATATATAAGTTGATGCAATCTATTGGAACAATCCATCGCGAGATCCAGATTACCGCTCACAGTGTCGACAATGATGGAAACTATTGGAAGGGAGGAGAAGAGGCCGGTATCGCAGTCAAGGATGACAAATCAAGCATCGAAAGTGTGGGATGGCATGGTGAAGACGACGTCGAAGGATTGGATGTGATCGATGATGGAGGAGGAGTGGTGGGCACTGGTTTGGAAAGGTCATTCCTAAGATTAGGGATTCAAAATGAATTTTTATTTTTATTTTTTTGATTTTAATCATCTCAGTGAAGTGTGTTTATGAACGATAGGCTTTGGAACATGGCGAAGATCAAAGAGGTGGAGGCTTTTGCAACATTGAATTAGATTCAAATTGATAGAGGAGAGTTTTATTGCATTTGCAATGTGGACTTATGTGATGCTCCATTAGTGAAAATATGAATTACAGCGTCACAATTACATTATAAAATTTTAGACGTCGCAACGTTGAATTAGAAAGTTTTAATACCCCGTCGTAGAGGCGTTGGTAATTACCGATGTCGTAGCAATGTCCAGAAATTTAGCGACACCACACCATCGCTACATCACTATGACATCGCTAAATACCATCAAATATTAGCCCTCTATCTAGTATTGGGTGTCTCCAACAATCATGAGTAATTTACCGTCCATCATATAGAGAGCATTATATACACTAGTCTTTACGGGTGTATTGATATCCTTACTTCGATACATCTTGACTAGAAACTTCTAAGAATAAGTATTTTGAATGTTCGATTTAAAACTCATGCTTATGAACACATTCGCAGCTACAATCGATTAAATAATTTTTCTAAGAATTTATTATTTTTATATGTTAATGTATTAGACCATTACCTATATCATAATATAAAAACATATATAATAGAAAACAAAACCAAAAACATATTTTTATTTCAAACATGTAAAGTTAAGTTACATATTAAATTACATAATTGCCTTTATGGCACACCATTAACCATATCAAATATATTAAGAACCCTTACACTGCTAGGATGACTAGACACTCATCGCACACTTGTGGTCCAGTTAATGACTCTCTTGGAGTATATATGTAACGACTTGGAATTTTGAACACTTTGTATTTAAATATCTGAATTATTTAAATATTTGATTTATGGATTAGATGTGATAAAAGTGATTTAATAACCTTGTTAGCATCCTTTTAAGTAATAACTAATGATGATAAACTTGTTTTAGAAAAATGTTTACAAAAATACATAGTTCGATGAAATATCAATAAAATGACCGAAAATCTTTTTTATCCATAAACGGCTTTTTTCACAACGGAAGTTATTCGAACTTTTATGCCTATCTAATTAATTAATATTTAGGTAATTAGAAACTAAAATATTTTATGTAAAAATTAATTAAAGCTTCTAGATGGATTAAGTAAAAGATATTTTGATGAATAGTGTTTTAGATATTTGTTCTGTAGATGGTGAGGTGTAAACTGCACATGTGAAATGCATAGGGGGAGCTCTTGGCTGACCAAAGAGATGATAAGGGGTGGGGCTTAGGATCATTTTTATTCCACTTCATAATTTCAAAAACTTGAGAAAATTAGAAAGAGTAAAATTGGTAGAAAGAGATTAACACTAGTCCACTTTGTTCTTCACCAATCTTTCTTTAATTAATTCAAATCTTCTACAAACTTGAGCAAACTTTAACCAATACCTTAGAACACCTTAGGAAGCATGGATCTAAAGTCAAAAATGAAAGAAGTGAAGAGGAAATGGGGGTTTCCACTTAAGCAATAAGCATCAATGAAGGAGGGGAGGTGTTGCCTTGGCTTGTAAGTGCAAAAGCTAAGATTTTTGGGTGTTTCGAGATGGTAGGAAGTTTTCTTGAGTTTGTGTGCGCTTAAGCTTATTTTTGGCTTAGATTTGGCTTAATTTACGCACTATCTTGCATGCGTGCACACACACACACACACACACACACATATTGTGTGTGCGTGCGCGCGCACAAATATAAAGTTAAAGTGATATTAACTAACTAAAGTTATAAACTTCGGGTCCCTCTTTTTTCTGAAAGAAAATGATGACTTATTATTGTTTGTAGTCACTTCTATTACCCTCTTAAACATGCATCATGGCTTAGAATTTTTGTTTACATGTATGGTTGACTTGTTTGGTGAATTGAAGTGTGTTTTGAAAGTGTTTGTATAACGATAGTCGCTATAAGTGCACTTTGATATTCCTTAATTTTAACTTGTGTAAATGGAAGATTTATGACCTTAACTTGATATAATTTGTTTTAGTTGTTCTCTACACATATTTTGGTGAGTATGATAGTAAATAAATGGTTTGAAAAGTAGTGGAACTTGTGAATGAAAATTGTGAAAATTAGAGGCGAAAAGGTTGCTATGGATGCACTTTGAAAATGGCTTGTGTTTGACGATTTTTAATATCTATTTTAAAAGACATCGTAGAGGTTTCATCTCCTTTTTAATTAGTACTATAAGCGTACTTATTACTGGAAAAATGTTTAAGTTTAAATCATTCATTAACTTGGGAAATAAAGTTGCAAAAAGATATAGCGAGAAGAAGGTTGCTATATCAGCACTTTGAAATGTCTTGTTTTTGGAAATTTTTATAATTAATTTAACATAATTAAAGGTTTCTTTGCATTTTTAATAATTATTATATGTGTACTTATTACTGGAAAAAATTGGAGTTTAAAAAATTTAGAACTGGTCAAACAACATGGCTAAAGTTTAGAGTAAAAATGTTACTAAACGAACACTTTAGAAAATACCTTGTTTTCAGGAATTTTTAATATGATTTTGTAAGATATCCTTAGAGGTTTATTTTCATAGATTTTAAGTAAACTAAGTGTAGTACATACTATAAAAATTTCAAATCTTAAATCAACTATTTAAGTGGTGAAAACAGGTTGTAAAGTTTGTGTTATTCTATGTTTTTCTTTGTCAAGGACTTTTAATGACATTCATAAATGCTGTAGTAAGTTCCTTGAGGTTTTAAGTGTTTAAAAATAGCATTTAAATTAAGTATTTTTAGGGATGTTTTCTAACATATTTAGTATTTTAAAGTTAGATTGAAGTTTCAATATATTTTTAATAATTATTCATGAATTTTTTAAGTAAAAGGGTTTTATGATATAAAACATGATTTTTAGCGATTTTCGTTAAATTATAAATTAGTTATTTTTATGTAACATTTTATATAGATATTTAAAACCTATTTAGAATTTTTTTAAAGTATGTATATATATAAGTTTGAAAAGGTAGGTTAAGTATTTTTTTTAAAAGAATAAAGGAAGTTTTGGATTATAACACCAATGTTATAATAGACGATTTTGTGAAGTTAATTCAAACTGTATTATTTTGTTTAATAAGTTCAAATATACTTAGATCTTTGAAAATAATGTTTTAAAGGTAATGACAAGTATGAATTGGTTTTGGGTTTGTTGTGACTATGTGTTAACAACATTTGCCTTTAACCCTTTTTGATTATACTTATGAATATATTTAGATTTTTAAAAAGAATGTTTAAAGATGATTATAACTGAAGTGGTTTTGGGTTGTTATGACAATGTTTGAGTAACAATTTTCGTAAACCCTTTTGAAATAGATTTGTGAATGTAATTAGACCTTCTAAATGGATAATTTGAAAGTAATAACAAGTATGGAATCTTTTGGAAAAAGATAGAAAAAGTAAATGTTTAAAGCGAGAAATCTTGTTAAAAGATTTAGGAATATACTTGTACCATTTGAGATAAGTATATGAACACTTTTTAAAGTATTGAAAGAGTACAAATGAATAGTAGTAAACGATAAGCGAAATTTTATTAAATAAAAAAGTTTTACTGATAAAATATGTTTTGATTAATAAAAGGTTTAATCAAATAAAAAAGGGATTTGAAGTCGCTTATGTGACTTAATCGTGCATTGTTTGACTTAATCATTCTTTATGTGATTTAATCGTGCTTTGTTTGACTTAATCGTTCTTTCTATGACTTAATCGTGCTTTGTGTGTTTACTTGTTTATGTGAAGTATTTAGTTGTTCACTTAGCACTAAATGCCGACGAACTAGGCTTGTTCTATCCAATGAGAGTTAAGGCTGATGATCGAGTAGGGTGTAGAACCAATAATGCTCTAACCTACCGACTTCACTCTTGCCCAAGAGATAGTGTGAGTTGAGAAGGTCGGAAACGTGATAAGTATACGAGAATTAGTTTTCATATGCGATCGTTCTCATTGTTATTGAATTTGACCAAAATAACTTAGGAAATATCTAGAAGAAACACGAGGGTTATACAGTACAGTTATCTTCGGTGATGTTATACCATTCGTATAAACTCATCTTACTCTTCTAGGAGAAACTATAAGGAAATCCATTCGAATAAAAGATGATCTCCACCTATATGTATTGTCTGTTTATTTCTGATGAAACTAGGGATAAATTATCAGAAAACCTATCGATTTGTTTTGGAGCATCCAGTATGCGGGAGAGTGTACTTATATGAGATGACTCGAAACTATAACCACTTCAAAACCATTTACGTAATCTATGATGGAAGCTATATGGAGATTAGTAATCTATTTGAGACGCTCGAACCCATGTAGAGGTTCGTGATATGTTCGATGTTGGAATCCGTTTGGAGATTCGTGTTCTGTTCGAGTGATGAAGGCTCATATGAGAGATGCTAAACATGACTTAACCATTGGTAGATGACTAAAGACATAGTAGGATGTGTAGGCTTGAGGGTGTCATTAACCTCAAGGGTATCATTAACTATATATCTAGAGATGATTTCTATATGTTGGACGATGGGAGTTGATGATGTTTGGTACAACGCATTTAGGCTGGGGCTTACTATGTTTACCTTATGGTATATTCTATCTAGAGATATATGACACTCGAAAGATAGTTTCTAATCCTTGTCATGGAGATTCGCTACAGTTCAATGGAGGCGACACCATAGAAAATCCATTAGGCGTGCGTACCTTAGCGATTTTGGTTGTACTTCTAAAATTGTTGTGTTGTGAGATGCAACCAGCACGACTATTTTCTAATTTATGTTTTACACCATAGACATTATCTATTATGTCACCATATTTACTTATTAGATGTGTGATTCTTTTGAGGGTATAACTGTTACGACATTCTGTGCGGTCTCAAAAGTTTTGTTATATGTTGGTCGTATATTTCTTGAGTTTCTCATACCAGACTTATGTTTGACTCGTTGTTTTATATTTCTCTTGTTTTCATGGGTGCTCTTTCGAGTAGTTTGGGAAAGGTAGGTTTTCATTGATGTTCTTTAGAGCTCAAGGAGACGAGCTGGATGTTTCTCCTACCGTATTAATATTATTATTATTTCCGCTGCATTACTATTCTGTATATATATCACCAATTGTAAGGACATGTTGTTAGAACTGTCCGGGCTAATGATAGTATTTAGAATTGTAAATTTGAAATGCTATGTATCTTAATGTGACAGTTTGTACCGTCTTTTGATATTATATATTATCGTTCAGCTGTGAGATTCTGATATTGTGTTCTCTTCTTCCTTGTTCTATTTTTCTCTTTTCTTTTTATTTTACGCAAACAATCTATTTTTCAGCCACTTTGGTGCTCAGCACGTGAATACCGTGGATGTAATAGTGTCGACATTCGAAGGTCGAAAAGGCGAGTCATTACACTTGGTATCAGAGCTGAAGCTTAAGAGTAACTTGGTATCAGAGCTGAAGGTTAAGCGAGAGCCTTGGCTTTGGTTGGGTATGGCTCACTAGAGATAGGGCAAGCGACACGCTAGAATGAATTGAGTGTATTGTACATATGAGAGCGTATTTTGAAATGTTATAAACGTATGCCTTAAAGGTAATTCCAATTATGAAATTAAAGATTTTATACAAGGTAACTTATATAAGTATGAATTATTAAAATAACATAGTTTAATTCATGTAGAGATTAATTATATTTATCAATTATCTCTCGTTGATTAGCTTAATCATACTCGGCCAGTTTATGAGCATTGACTATTGTATTGATTGTTGATTTGTGCTTGACCATTTTATGAGCAATTTACCTTTATACTTCATGGGTTTGGTAGAAAGTATTTGTGGGTACATTGAAATAAACACTTTGTGAATTAAGTTTCACAGTTTAACTATAAGGCGTTCGATGACAATGTTGGGTTAAAAGTTTAGTATAAATTTTCTAAGTATGGTTTATTAAATATTGTTTATAAACAAAGAGGATTTAAACTGGTATTTTGAGAACTTAAATCCCAGCAACTTTGAAAATGGTTTTCAAGTAAATATTCAGGAAAATGGTTTACGAAATTGAGTTCATGATACTTAGTACTATTATACAAAGTATTTGATACCACTCTGAAATGATTTTGGTTAAGTTTCAAAAGTAGGTTTTAAATGTACTAAACTCACTTCTGTCATTTGAAAATAATTCAGGTGATGACTGCAGCGTCATCGGCGTTTATTATTGGGTTTCTAAGTGGTGGATGTACAATAGTAGTTTGCTACAGAGTTGTTTTGGTAAAAGCGATTTGGATTTAAATCCCGAAATAATGATTCAATATACAAAAGGTATATGTATACATTATTATTTCAAAGTGATTTGGAATAAAAACCAAGTGTTCAGTTCTATAGTTTTTCTTTTTAGGAGTTTTATATGAACTTTATGTGAAGAAATGTTTTATATGTATGCTATGTATGGGACCCAAATGGTAGTGGCATAGCCCAGAATAAATGATAAAACCTTTTCATGCTTTCTCTTTTAGTAAAGTGTCTCAACAAAATAAGTGAAACTTCATGAAGTTATTTTATGGACACATGTATCTTATGTATTAGGATGGTATGCTATGTGCATCATGTTATGATATGTTGTTTAGCAGTTTTCATTTGTAAAATGAAACAGAATTTTCGACAGTTTTGGACAGTTGAAAACTTCCGAATTGTTATAGAACTTGAAACTAAGTGTTTTGTGAAAATTTAAAAGTTGAGTTTTTGTAACTCTTGAATTCAGAAGGTAGTAAGTTAAACCAAGTTTTAAATGGTTAAACATACTTGTTAAGTAAAATGAATTTGATGTTTTGTATATATTCCTAGGATGTAATGGAGTATTATACGAGTATGAACTTAAGTTATGAAATGTTATAAACTTGAAGCTATATTTTGTGAAATGTTTCATAAATGATTTTAGTATATAAAGAGATATACAATAAGTGTAAATGAATGTTATTTAAAGGAAATTAGTATAGTTAAAGGACCAATAAGATAAATGAATAAGTTGTACATAGATCATTTTATTCGCATGACTGTTCTTGATCCTATATTCGAGTACATGATTTCTAAGTGGTTTATACGGTCTGAACTAGGATTTTTCACTTGATTATTAATGACAAACACTTGATACAGATTCTTGATATGATCCTGAGGTTTTCTATCATAGTATATGACTATGTGAGGATGAAAGAAGTATCTAATCAAGAAACCTGATCAAAGTCCACACTAGAGAAGTCAAGTGATTTATACTAATTTGGAAGTAAATTTTATGCGATTGAGCAAGTGATCAAATCTAATAATGCGTACGGATGATCGTATGGGCTTTAGTATATGCATACTATGTTTTTTTGTATTATGGAGAGTTTATGGAATGATTCTTTAATTTGTTCTAGGGGAAGTATGAATAATCGATTGAGTAATGATCTGAGGCTGTTGAGCGTAAGGTACGCTTAGTAGGTTATTTGTCATCCTTGTGCGATGGCAAGGGTTTTTGAACCTGGGCAAACCTTGAGTTATGTTTTTTAGTAATTGTAGATATTGTTAAGTATTTCTAGGTGATTCTTTCTTTTGCTGCTCGTATTGGAATTTCGAGGATGAAATGTTTTAAGTGTGTTAGAATGAGACAACCCAAAATTTCGAACATTTCCTATTTAAATATCTGAATTCTTTAAATATTTAAATCTTGGATTAAATGTAATAAAAGTGATTTAATAACCTTATTAACCCTCTTCTAAGTAATTTTTAATGGTGGTAAACATGTTTTAGAAAAATGTTTATAAAAATATACAGTTCGATGAAATACCGATAAAATAACCGAAAATCATCTTATCGACAAACAGTTTTTTTCTCAACGGAAGTTGTTCGAACTTTTTGTGCTTGTCTAATTAATCAATTTTTAGGTAATTAACAACCAAAAATATTCTATGTAAAAATTAATTAAAGATTCTAGAAGGTTTAAGGAAAATATATTTGATGAATAGTGTTTTGGATATTTGTTTTATAAATGGTGAGGTGTAAGTGCACATGTGAAAGGCATGAGGGAGGAGCTCTTAGCCGACCAAATAGGTGATAAATAGAGGTTAGGGTCATTTTTTGCCTTCATAATTTCAAAAGCTTGGAAAAATTAAAATAAGTAAAAATGGTAGAAAGGGATTGGCTCTAATCAACATTGTTCTTCACAAATCTTTCTTTAATTAATTCATATCTTCTATGAACTTCACCAAACTTTCACCAATACCATAGAATACATTAACAAGCATGTATTTAAAGTCAAAAGTGGAAGAAGTGAATGGGAAATAGAGTTTCCCATTAGGCCATGAGCATTAATGAAGGAGGGGAGGTGTTGCCTTGGCTTGTGAATGCAAATGCTTGGATCTTTGGGTGTTTCGAGATGGTAGGAAGTGTTCTTGAGTTTATGTGTGCTTAAGATTGTGTTTGACTTGGATTTGGGTGAGATTAATCACTATCTTGTATGAACATATAGAGTGTGTGTGTGTCTCCGTGTGTGTGTGTGTGTGTTTGTACAGATATAAAGTCAAAGTAACATTAACTAATTGAAGTTATAAACTTTGGACCCCTCTTTCTTTTAAAAGTAAATGACAAATTATTTTTGTATTTAGTCACTTCTATTACCCTTTTAAACATGTATTGTAGCCTAAACTTTGTGTTTACATGTTTGGTTGGCTTGTGTGGTGAATTGAAGTGTATTTTGAAAGTGTTTCTACAGTGATAGTCGTTGTAAGTGCACTTTGATATCCCTTAATTTTAACTTGTGTAAATGGAAGATTTATGACTTTAACTTAGTATAACTTGTTTTTATTGGTCTCTACACATATTTCGGTTTATGGGCCAGTAAAGAAATGGTTGGAAAAGTTATGGAACTTGTGAATGAAAGTTGTGAAAGTTAGAGGCGAAAAGATCGTTATGGATGCACTTTGAAAATGCCTTATGTTCGGTGATTTTTAAAGTCAACTTTGAAAGACATTCTAGTGGTTTCTTTGCATTTTTAATAAGTACTATAAGTTTACTTATTACTAAAAAAATATTGAAGTTTAAATCATCAATTAACTTATGAAATAAAGTTGCAAAAAGTTAGAACGAGAAGAAGGCCGTTATAGAAGCACTATGAAAGGTCTTATTTTTAGGAATTTTTGTAACTAAATTTGAAAGACAACATTAGGGCTTTGTTTGCATTTTTAAGTACCCTAAATGTAGTACTTATTTAAAAATTTTAAATCTAAATCAATTATTTAAGTGGTGAAAATTAGTCGCAAAATTTGTGCTTTTCTATGTTGTTCTTTTTCAAGGACTTACAGGATTTATAAATGTTATAGAAGGTTGCTTGATGTATTATGTGTCTCAAAATGATATTTAAATTAATTAATTTTCCATAATCATTTTAGGGATGTTTTCTAACATATTTTTTAGTATTTAAAGTTGGGTTGAAGTTTAAATATATTTTTAGTTATTATTTATGAATTTTCGAAGTAAAAGGGTTTTAAAATATAAAAGATGCTTTTTAGTGATTTTCGTCAAATTATAATTTAGTTATTTTTATGTATTATTTCACATAGATATTTAAAACCTATTTATACATATTTTTAAAGTATATATAAGTTTAGAAAAGTAAATTAAGTATTTTATAAAAGAATAAAGGAAGTTTTGGATTATAACACTTATGTTATAATAAATGGTTTTGTGAAGTTAATTAAAAGTATATTACCTCATTTGATAAGTGTAGATGTACTTAGATCTTTAAAAGAATGTTTTAAAGATAATGTGAAGTATGAATTGGTTTTAGGTTTGTTATGAAAATGTGTTAACGACATTTGTCTTCAACCCTTTTTGATTATACTTATGAATATAATTAGATCTTTAAAAAAATGTTTAAAGATGATTATAAATGAAGTGGTTTTGGGTTGTTGTGACAATGTTTGAGTAAAAATTTCCTTAAACCCTTTTGAAATAGATTTGTGAATGTAATTTGACCTTTTAAATGGATAATTTGAAAGTAATAACAAGTATGGAATCTTTTGGAAAAGGATAAAAAATGTAAAGGCTTAAAGTGAGAAATCTTGTTAAAAGATTTGTGAATATACTTATACCATTTGAGATAAGTATATGAATACTTTTTGAAGTATTGAAAGAGTACAAATGAATAGTAGTAAATGATAGACGATGTTTTATTAGATAAAAGAAGTTGTACTAATAAAAGAAGTTTTAATTAAAAAAGGATTAATTAAATAAAAAGGGGATTAGAAATCACTTATGTGACTTAATCGTGCTTTGTGTGACTTAGTCATGCTTTGTGTGTTTACTCGTTTATGGAAAGTATTTAATCGTGTACTTAGCATTAAAGCCGACGAAGTTGGCTTGTTCAATCCATGAGAGTTAAGACTGTGATCGAATACGGTGTAGAAGCAATAATGCTCTAACTTACCTGCTTCACTCTTGCTCAAGAGATTGTATGAGTTGAGACGGTTGGAAACGTGATAAGTATACGAGACTTAGTTTCCATATGCGATCGTTTTCATTCTTATTGAATTTGGCCAAAATAACTTAGAATATATCTAGAAGAAACCCGAGGGTTATCCTGTACAGTTATCTTCGGTGATGCTTTATTGTACGTATAAAATCATCTTGTTCTTCTAGGAGAAACAATAAGGAAATATGTTTGGATAGGAGATGATCTCCACCCTTATGTATTATCTATTTATTTTTGAAGGAATCGGGGTTAAATTAATAGAAAATCTATAGATTAGTTTTGGAGCGTCCGGTAAGCGGGAGAATGGTTGTATATGGGATTGCCCAAAACAGTAACCACTTCAAAACCGTATATGTAATCTATGATGGAATCTATATGGAGATTAGTGATTTATTTGAAATGCTTGAACCAATGTAGAGGTTCGTAATCTATTCGAGATGCTGGAATCCGTTTGGGGATTCGTGTTCTGTTTGAGTGATGAAGACTCGTGTGAGAGATGCTGAATGTGACTTCACCATAGGTAAATGACTAAAGATAGAGTATGATATTGGGTACCATGCTTTCGGGCCAGGGCCTGCTATGTTTATTTTATGGTATATTCTATCTAGAGATATACGATGCTCAAAAGTTAGTTTCTATCCTTGTCATGGAGAT
Organism: Allium fistulosum; assembly: GCA_030737815.1. Classification (NCBI taxonomy): domain Eukaryota; kingdom Viridiplantae; phylum Streptophyta; class Magnoliopsida; order Asparagales; family Amaryllidaceae; genus Allium; species Allium fistulosum. The sequence goes on along the minus strand of CM060901.1, from coordinate 1,544,372,691 downwards.
CCACTTCAGTTTATTGGAGGATTGATTCTCCATAGAATATCCCTTATGCATGCGTACCTTAGCAATTTTGATTGTACTTCAAATATTATTGTGTCGTGAGATGCAAGAGGTACAAGTATTTTTTTTATTTATATTCTACACCCTAGACGGTATCTATGTCACCATATATACTTATTAGATGTGTGGCCCTTTTAGGGGGATAACTGTTATGGCATTCCGTGTAGCCTCAAAAGTACTATTATATGTTGGCCGCGTATTTCTTGAGTTTCTCGTACTAGACTTATGTCTGACTCATAGTTTTATATTTCTCTTATTTCCGAGGATTCTCTTTGGAGTAGTCTGGGAAAGGCAGGTTTTAGTTGTTGTTCTTTGGAGCTCAATAGTAGTTTGCTATAGAGTTGTTTTGGTAAAAAAGGTTTGGATTTAAATCCCGAAAGAATAATTTATTATACAAAAGGTATATGTATATATTATTATTTCAAAATGATTTGGAATAAAACCTGGGTCTTTAATTCTAATGTTTTTCTTTAAAGGAATTTGGAATGAACTTTATGTGAAGAAATGTTTTATATATATGCCATGATGGGGACCATGTGGTAGGGGATAGCCTAAAATAAATGATGATACCTTTTCAGGTTTTCTCTTTTAGTAAAGTGTGTCAAATAAATATGTGAAACATTGTTAAGTTATTTTATGGACACAAGTATCATATGCATTAGAACAGTATGGTATGTGCATAGTGTTATAATATGTTGTTTGATAGTTCTCATTTAATAAAATGAAATGAAATTTTCAGCGATTTTGGACAGTTGGAAACTTCGGAATTGTTATAGAACTTGAAACCAAGTGTTTTGTGAAAATATAAAAGTTGAGTTTTTGTAAATTTTGAATTGAGAAGGTAATAAGTTAAAACAATTTTTAAATGATTAAATGTATTCATTAAGTAAAATGAATTTGATGTTCTGCATATACTCCTAGGATGTAGTGGAGTATTATACGAGTATGAACTTAAATTATGAAATGTTATAAACTTGAAGCAATGTTTTATGAAATGCTTCTTAAACGATTTTAGTATTTAAAGAGATGTACTATCAGCGTAAATGAATGTGATTTAAAGGAAATTGGTATAGTTAAGAAACCAATAGGTTAAATGTATAAGTTGCACGTCGATCATTTTATTTGCTTGACTGTCCTTGATCCCATATTCGAGTACATGATTTCTAGGTAATTTACACCGGTCCGAACAAGGATTTTTCACTTAATTCTTGATGGCGAATACTTGATATGGATTCTTGATATGATCTCGAGATTTTCTATTATAGCATATGGCTATGTAAGGAAGATAGAAGTTTCAAATCAAGAAACCTGATCGGAGTCCACACTAGAGAAGTCAAGTGATCAATACTAGTTTGGAAATGAAATTTATGTGATTTAGCAAGTGATCGGATCGAATATTGAGTATTGACGATCCATGTACATCATACGGGATTTAATATATGCATACTATGTTTTATTGGCTTATGGAGAGTTTAGAAAATGACTCTTAGAATTGTTCTGGGGGAATATGACCAATCGATTAAGTAATGACCTGAGGCTGTTGAGCTTAAGGTACGCTTAGTAGGTTATTTACCATCCTTGTGCGATGAGAAGGGTTTTTTCATTAAAAGGATGTACGATCCAAAGATCATACAGCCGTACTAAATATATATAACAAAATAAGAAAGGTACAGGAGTTTTGAGCACCAGGCCCATATAATCACAGATACTACCAACATGCCTGGCCAGTAGCAAAATAAATATAATAGAAGTACATAGAAAGAACTAGCCAGACCACATCACAGTAACAAAGACAAATATATCTATAATGCATCACTCTAAAGATGCGATAAGACTAATCAGATATCTGAACCAAATATGAGCTACAGAACCAACAATTTTAGGATAAAATCCTGGAGTGCAAGGGGAGAAAATAAATTTTTGATCCCAATCAGGAGCAGCTAAAATCACCTCGTTGTTTGCACCATATTCGCCATCACTGCAGAGGACTAGCTTATCATCCATAAGGCTGTAGTAAAGTTCCCGTTTATCTACATCATCATTAGAGACCCATTTGGAGAAGGCATTCCAACTCGTGTGGAAACACAAACCACTCTCCTTGTAAGACCAAGTTCCTGATTTAGCATAGCATACTAGTGGATTACCTTTGGCTCTCTTGTCGACGATCTCTTGAGCGATGAGCTCAGCACTAGAAGGGTCGGATTGGAGGGCCTTTACAAATTCCAATTCCAAACTAGTGCTAAGGGACAAAGCTGGATCAAGGCTGGGAGGCTTTGAGCTTGAGAAGGGTGGAGCTGGCGTAGCAGGAGGCGACACAACAGGAGAGGCTGCAGACGAAGGCAGTGGAGACACATGGGCGCAAGGAACATATGGAATGTCGAAGGGAAGTGGCTCCAAGGGAGGATGGGGAGAGCCGGATGGAAAAGTAGGGATTGGTCATTCGGATTTGATCTTCCAACATCTAGTTGGGGCCGTAGGAAGGGGATTCTTAACTAGAAGGTTATTAGGAGCTTCTATTGAATGGGGACAGGAGGAAAAAGTATGACCAAAAGAATGACAATGATCACAAATACAAATACGCGAACTCCACTAGTACAAAATGTCTATGAATGCAACCCTATCATCGGCAAAAGAAACTAGAATACGAGTTAGTAATTGTCTGTCGGGGGAAATTTCGATAAGAGCTTTGGCAAAACGGAGTAACTGTCTACGCTCAATCGAGATGTTAAAACAAAGTAGTTGACCTACAGGATTGGCTATCCAATTCATCCCCTAAAGCGATTAGAAAATAGAGTGGATATTAGAGAAATGCACCCAGACAGGTATTAATAAAACTTTTTCACGGGCTAGATCAACAGATGGATTCCATTAGGTTATGATAAATACTTAACAAGGTCTGATTCCAAAATATGCGATCTCTCAATAGGATTAGAAAATTTAAAGTAAATACATCAGATTATCACACCTAACATTAACCGAACCACATAATCGCTACAGCTTACATGCTTTCTCATAATTGAGGAATGAGTAGCCTCATCTAAAAAGAAACTGACTAAATAGTCTTTACAAAATGCAATACTGGCATCGATTATCTCCTTTACGGAGGGGCATAGGACTGTCCGAAAAATTAACAACGTATAGTTTAGGAACAAAGGAATCTGCATTTCCTGGCTTCTTCTTAAACAATGAAGACCAACCACAAAGAGGCCTGAAAGTTCAACATTTCTGACGGACAAGGCAAATTCTCAACACAATTTGACAAGGCAGCAATAATTGGTTTAGGAGTTACCTTTCCTTTCAGCAAAACCGATGAAGGCAGAGAATTTGAATTAACATTGGAACTTACAGCCTCACACCCAGAAACAGCCGCAACAGGGATAGAAGGCGACATAGAACCATTCACCACGACAGTAGTAAAAGGATGTAAACCAGCCACAGCAACACCCTGAGCTCCGAAATCATGCTACCCAGGCTTGAAAGCACCGTGCAGTCCAAATCGTCGACGTTGAGACACAGAGACTGTAGCTGAAGATGCGGGCATAGTAGGGAAGCTGGAGTCATCGAAGGCAGCCATCAAGCAGGAAAACTGGAGTTGCGATTAGGAAAATTGAGGCGAGCATAGCAGAGTCGATCGAACACCAGGAGCGAGATACCGATAGATTTGAATCAGAGGATGAATGGAGCAGAACTAGAGAAATAAACGTAATGTTGGAAGAGGGGTATCATTTCAGAATTCCCAAAGTCGTGAATTTCAGAAACCCTAGTTCGTTTTTTGCCATTTTGAAATTTCACAAGTCGTCATTTTCCTATTTCGACATTTTTTTAAAAAGAGAAATTTTTATGGAAAAAATTAGAAAAGAAGGAATTATCGTATTCGATGAGAAAGGTTTTGAACCTGGGCAAACTATCACTACAAGAACAACAGTATATTCCGATAACAGGTACCGACGGCCGCCGACGGCTAAATTCCGATGGCTTCTAATGGCTAGTATATTCTGGACTTTATTACGAATACAATAATTAGCCGTCGGAAGCCGTTAGAATTTTGCTATTTGCGGCCCTTGGTAGCCGTCGAAAAATCGCGATTATCTTCTTCCCCAGGTCGAACCATAAACATTTCAATTGCTCCCAAAATCACCAAACCTTCTTTCACCATTTCCATCTCCACCTTCAATACTCGAAATTCTACTGAAATCGCCTCCTTCTTCGTCAATTCGGAATCTCATCTCCTCTATTTTTGGTATTATTCATAAACCCTAATTTCATGAATTTGTTAATTTAGGGTTAATTTGTTAGTTTAATTGTTTGTATTGTCTCATTGATTGTGTAGTATAGTTTATTGCATGTTAATTACTTTTTTTATCCTATAAGTGTTGAATACTAACTTGTTTAGTTTGTGCGATAAGAAATTAGTGTGCATTAGTTGAATAATTTAGTGCTTTTACGTCTTACTTGGGTTATTGAGTGTAGATGAGCATAATTTAGGTTATGCGTTTTCTAAAACGTCGAAAACAATATCTAATTTTATATAATGTACGGTTAGTTAATTAAAGTTTTAAACATGTGCGTATATGATAAACTATCGTATACGGTAGCTTAACTTAAGTTAAATGTTAATCAATTTAATTTAAACGTCGAAAGCCAATTTAAAAAAAAATATGAAATATACTTTATTCATAAAACCCTTAGAGTGTTTTTTGGCACCGTTTGATAAGTATTGTATATGGTCGTAATGTGGATATTCATTTTTTGTCATAGAACGAACATCTATATTCATCATATACAATATTTGTTGAATTTGTTCCTGTATTGGACAAGTTACAAACATAGTCACGTAATTACATCTCGTAAATCATTTCATTTTAAATGGTTCGCAAAATTTCGACAGCGCTTCCTTTATGTTCCCTGTGTACATGCAATTGTGTATGACTCAGAGAACAAAAGGGAAGTGTTGCCAAATATTGTTGAATCGTTTAAAATGAAATGATTTCAAGATTTAATTACGTTACTGTGTTGGTAATGGGAAGTAGGATGACCCAGCAACAAAGTGTCAATGATCAATTAATATAAAACATTAAACTATAAAATTGTATTGAAAAATAAATTGTCAATGTGGTTTTAATTTATATCGTATTTTTTAATTAGTAGGAGAGATGATCAATTATTTTATTGATTGAAGCTGGATGTATCAACAACGAAGGAAAATTGGAGACTCAATAAGTGAACATTTTAATAACGGTGTACACGTATTTATTGATTTCGCTTTAAGTAATAATGGAAACGATGAAGAAATCCGTTGTCCATGTAGTAGGTGCAAATTATTGAAGCATTTGATACCAAAAATTGTTAGAGTTCATTTGCGTCAGTACGGTTTCGTGCCGAACTATTTGGTATGGGATCATCATGGAGAACTTGTAGCACCTAATCCTGTACAGTCAGAGGAGGTAGTGAGTAATGAAATTGTTACGACGAATCTCGTAGAACATATGGTTGAAGATGCAGCACGTTCAATGTTCCCTATTGCTCAATTTGTTGATGACGATGTTAATGTTGAAGAAGAACCAAGTATTGGAGCAATTTTTTTTTATGATTTATTGGATTCCGCTAAGAAACCCCTTTGGGAAGGCTGTACAAGCGGCAACCAATTATCAGTAACGACATAATACATTACAATGAAATCTAAATACAACCTCATAGAAGCTGGATTTATAGCTGTTGTACAAGTTGCAAAGCGGTATATGCCTCCCGATAATTTAATGTGCGAAAATCATCATGAAGTAAAAAAACTTATGTCGGCTTTTGGTTTACCGTATCAAAAAATAGATACATGTTTAAATGGTTCCATGTTGTTTTTGAAAGAAGATATCAATCTTAGGAATTGTAAAATATGCAATCAGGAAAGGTACAAACCAAGAAAGAAGAAGGGAAAAGAAGTCCCGTATAAACGTATGCATTATTTACCTATTACTCCTAGGTTTCAAAGGTTATATGCATCTTCGGTAACCGCGCATCATATGAGATGACACAGTGTTAGAACACGGAAAGAAGGTACGTTAACACACCCAGCTGATGGGGAAGCATGGAAGCATTTTGATCAAAAATATCCCGATTTTGCAGCGGAGAGCCATAATGTTAGACTTGGTTTATGTACGGATGGATTTTCACCATTTTCTCAATTTGGTTCTAAATATTCATCTTGGCCTATAATCGTTACACCTTATAACTGACCTCCATGGATGTGTATGAAAACTCCATATATGTTTTTCACAATTGTCGTCCCCGACCTTGATGATCTGACACAAGAAATCGATGTTTATTTATAGCCGTTGATCGAAGAGTTGAAAACACTATGGTACGGAGGAGTTGAAACATACGAGTACATCTAAAAAAAAAGAATTTTCATATGTTTGCTTCTTTGTTGTGGACTATTAGCGATTTTCCTGCGTATGCAATGCTTTCAGGTTGGAGTACGGCCGGTCGCCTAGCTTGTCCTTATTGCATGGAGGAAATACGAGCATTTTCTTTACCGCATGGAAGGAAAATTTCATGGTTTGATTGTCATTGTTGTTTTCTCCATATTAATCATCCTTTTAGAAGAGACAAAAAAACTTTACAGCTAATAGACACGAGCTCTTGCAACCACCAACGGTTTGGTCAAGCGAAGATATATATGAAATCGTAAAGGATTTTCCAAAGTTACATAAAACCGGAGAACAAATTGAAATTCAAGGTAAATCAACGATTCATAATTGGTGCAAACAAAGTATATTTTAGGAGTTGCCTTATTGAAAAAATCTACTACTTCGTCAAAATATTGATGTGATGCACAACGAGAAAAACATGTTTGACAACGTTTTTAATACAATTTTGAATGTTAAGGGGAAGACGAAGGATGATTTGAAATCAAGACGCGATATCGAAGCAATATGTAATCACCCTGAGCATCATATCAAGCCAAATGACACAAAAAACCAAAAGCATGCTATGAGCTAGACAATAACCAAGTTAAAATACTTTTAAAATGGGTGGAAGGATTAAGATTTCCTGACGGTATTTCTTCCAATATTCGTAGATGTGTCGACTATAAGAACAACAGACTTAGTGGGATGAAAAGCCATGATTGTCATATTATGATGGAAAATTTGTTACCCGTTGCTTTTAAAGAAATGTTGCCCGTAAAAGTTTGGACGGTTGTAACAGAACTTAGTTTGCTTTATAAGGAGCTTTGTTCCACTACATTAAAAGTTGATCGTCTACGTAAACTTGAAGAAGAAATCCCTATGCTGCTCTGCAAACTAGAGAAAATATTTCCTCTAGATTTATTTAATGTAATGAAGCATTTACCTGTTCATCTTCCATCTGAAGCACGTCTTCGAGGGCCTATGCAATATAGATGGATGTATCCATTTGAGAGGTATCAATGTTTAGTACGTTAAATATTAGTTTAATTACATGTATAAATAAATTTTAATTTGGAATAATTCTTAATAGGTACTTAAATCATCTAAAGAAAAAAGTGAGACAGAAAGCACGAGTTGAAGGTTCGATTTGCAAATCATATATCGAAGAAGAAGCTTCGTTTTTTTCTCTCTCATTATTTTAGTGATCACGTGAACTTATCGTTTGAAAGTGCTACACGTAATGATGAAGGCATTGATCAAGATGATTGTCAAGCAACTTTTTCTATTTTTAAAAAAATGGCCGACCTGCTGGTAAATGTATGGAATTATGGTTGGACGATAGAGATTACCATATAGCACACACATATATTCTTCTCAATTGTGCTGAAGTTGCACCATTTGTTTGGTAATATACATATATTCTTCTTAATGCATTATATCATCTACATATGCGTATATACACATATGCACATGTGTGTGTTAATTATAATGCAATATTTCTTCTATAATTGTAGTGTTTACGAATCACAACATCCAAATGGCGATATCGGCAAATATTTCGCTACATGGTTTTCAAATTACGTTTACGACGCGACAAATTGTGTGGTCGACGAAGGATAGAAACATTTAGCTATGGGACCAAAAAGGAAAGTCAAGACCTATCCAATATTCTCCGTTAATGGATATAAATTTAACACCAAAGAATACAGTGCTGAAAAATTAACTAACAATACCGGTGTATTTGTTAAAGGTAGTGATGATCCAAATGATCATGTAAATGATTTTTATGGCGTGTTAACCCAGGTTTTGCAATTGACATATTTCACAAGACCTACAGAAGAAGTTTTTTTTGTTTAAATGCAACTGGTTTAGCAGTGTTCCAGGTTCTTAAATCAACGTCTCTTCCATCGTTAATGCTGGTTGCATTTGAATTTTGAAATTAGACTGGAAAGGCCTTTTGACTTACAGTTAAAGTTATTAGTATGGTATAGTTTTAAATACGTAAGACATATTTTTTTAATCTAAATAATATTGTCCAAATACAATTATGGTAAAGCCTGATATTCTCATTCACTAGACATTTGTTGTTCTGACCCACTCCTCATTACAACAACAGGTTAGAGGAGACAATGCTGATTTTAGGGACAAAGTTGGAGAAGAAGACTTATGTCACTTATCTATCTATTTATGCTTTATAAATATTTCTAATGTACCCAGTCTAGATAGCTATGTTATTTTAGAATATTGTACTTTGGAGGTTTTAGGTAGACATGTTGTAATATTTGATGATAACATGTTATGTTTCTAGAATAGTTTATTTTATGAAATTGATACTTATTTTAGATGTTATATTTATTTCCATTCCACTGTGTGATTCTAAAGGTATAGATAGATAGCTTTGTGTATTGTGTATTGTTTAAAATTTATCAACCAACAACCATCCTTGGAATGGTTCTAAGTTCCGATGGGCATTTTATGGATCAGGATTTTGGTCTGTTTCGATGCGTGTTGTTACAATCCAGAAAAGACAACAACTGCTGCTCCTGCTCAAAATTAACAAACAAAGGCACATGCAAGTTGTTGTTTGTGTAGTTAAAGTCCCGCAGAATCCCTATTATAGTGCATGGAGTACTTCGGCCGCTACGCTTTTTCAATATAGCGCTATTAAACAGTGGATCCACTTTAAGTCCTGCTATTTTTTCTGCTACACCCACTAACTTAAGGTTTTTTAGCACCCACTTTAGCAATACTAAAATAAGAAGGTTGATTTAACTAGTTCTCTTTTGAATCAAATCACCAAAGTTAGGGTAAAGACCCAATTTCAAGGCATAAGAGTTTGATATAAGTAAAAAATCCATTGTAGTCAGCAAATCTGAACTACATAAATCATGATATTCTTCTGTTTTGTCATATAAAATCAAACAATATTTTTTTCTCCTACACAAATGATGTTAGAATGAGAATAGATTAACTTTAAATATTTGGTTTTATATTTAATCAAGCCTTTTACACCTCTACTATTTTCCGCTATATCCCTGCTTTATACCTGCCATAACATTTTGCACCTCCACCACTAAAGAACCACTAAACGCTTGAACTGCACATGTTGCTGTAGTGAGAAAATCATAAAAGGATAATGCACATGCAATAATAAAGGAAGGAAACAACACATACCAAGAAGATTCTAATATGGAGGTTGATGATTTGAACTTCCAAGGTGAATGCCTACCTAATGATATATAGGAGGATAATACAACTGAAGTAGTTATAGAATTTCTGTTGATCAAGTAAGAAATAACTGATGTACTTGATTTGTCAAAGCATTTATCTATTAATAATAACCATATGAAATCATCAACAACAACTAAGGCAGTTTCTGGTGGAATATCTCCTTCTAAAAGGCAATTAAGGAGCAACTCAAAAGGTAAATGACGATTATAACATGGAATGTAAGAGGTATGCATAATGTCAAATGAATGCAAGATATATTCACTAGTTTTATCAAAATACAAACAAAACTATTGTTGGTTTAGTTTAAAATAAATTAAGTGAAGTAAATTTGAATTTATCCATGAATAAATTGCAATCACATTAGGATGGCATTAGAGAAACTCCAACGGTCGAATATTAAGGCCTAATGTTCAGAAATTTCCATTCAAGCTACTCCAACAGACGATATTAGCCTTAATATTAACGCTAATATTTAGGGGCCAATTCAACATTCTGAATTAGCTTGGGCGCTGATTTAATCAGCACTTAAAGATGAGCGCTGATTAAATTGGTGCCTAGAGATGAAATACTTAATTGCCGCATTAATGCAACCTGTACCAAATAGGTTGTATTCTTAATTGGCGCTGATTGTTCGTAACAATGATGAAATACTTAATTGCTACGTTATACAACCACGGGCCCAAAGATGAAATACTTCATTTAAAGCCAAGACAAGACTGAGTATTTGTTTGTACCATCTATGGACGCTGATTTAATCAGCGCCCAGTACTGGACGTTGATTAAATCAGCACCCACAATAGGACATTGATTAAATTAGCGTCCTGTTGTTGGGTCACCCCTTTAATATTAAGGGGGTAATATTCAAGGGCTGAATATTACCCCCTTATGCCATTGGAGATGCCCTTACAAATAACTTTGTTGTTACTTGGGGAGAATACTATTGATATGGGACATAAATATATGGAGTTTTAACCCATTATCACAACCAGTGCAACGTATCACAGTGGAAATTAGGAATGCTGGAGGTTTCAAACTTATCTTCTTTGTTATTTATGCAAGTAATCATCATATAGAGAGAATTATTGTGGCAGCAGGTAATCCATGAATATAAGAAAATTTCAACTTCATGGTCATTGATTGATGATTTCAACAATTCTTTACCTCTAAATGATAAACAAAGGGGTCCACTACAACAATCCCTTATTTATAGCAAATGGTATAGTGAGAGAGAAGTACTCAAAACTTAGTCTCTTGGATACTAAGTTTTGAGAGAGAAGTACTCAAAACTTAGTCTCTTGGATACTAAGTTTTGAGTACTTCTCTTTGAGAAGTACTCAAAACTTAGTATCCAAGAGACTAAGTTTTGAGTACTTCTCTTGATTTTATTGCATTGTATTAATATTATCTTTTGCTAAGAAATGGATTATACACGTCACCTTTTGTTCCTTGTAGGACAAAACCCTAAAACTAAGGGTCTATTTGGTTTCATTTTGTGTTTTGTGTTTTATATTTTCAAGATTCATAACAAAATATGACAATAATGGAAGAAAAGTAAAAATTTATAGGCAATTACAACGACGGTGGAGGGACGACGGCGGTGAGGAGCAATCGCGGAGGGGATAGATTATTTTTCATTATTTTGTAATTTTTAAAAACACAAAAAACAAAATAAATTTGTTTTCTATTTATATGTTAGCGCCATTTTTCGAATTTGTTGTTTTTAAAAAATACATACGTCGTACGTATAATTTTTGGATGAAAACATAAAACTAAAAATGATAAACAAAATATGGCCTAATGCAATAAAAGTTTAAGCTGTAACTTCTGTTCCATCCCTATCATTTTCTTATTTTCAAGGTCAGACATAGAAACCCCTTTTCTTTATCCTCTTCAATTAAAAAAGACCCAAAATTCCTCATTTCTTTGCCAAGTGCAAGCTTACCACGTCCTCTAGATCTATTCTCTCAAATGATTCTTTCTTACTGCCAATCCAAGAAAAACCTAACTGAAAAATCTTCATTAAACATTCATGTCTAGAATTTCTTTTTGCTACGATCTAGGGTTTGATATCACTAACTCCACCTTTGATGAGAATTCCATAGCATACCAGCTGCTAGACATGTTGATAACACTATTTTCGACCTCTTTCTCTTTACCCCAATTTAAGGTGCAATCTTTAATTTGTTGGTTTCCCTTCATGTGATACATCTATGCCACCCTTTTCCTACATTCTTATACTTCTTAGTGAACTTAAACTAGCTCCTTCCCAATAAGTTATTTCATTTGAAATTTCAGCATTAAATTAACATTGTGAAATACTAATCATATGCCCATTTTTACCTTTGAGATTGAAGGGTTAAGTGGGATTACTATCATGCCGATCCATATATTTAATTTTGAATTTTTTATTAGCCAAATTCAAAGATGTATCATGCTTTTCACCTTAAATTGCACTTATATATTTTTCATCTACCATCAATGGCATATTAGAAGAATAAACCATTTGGGGCAGAAACGACAAGATGAAAACCACTTTATTGCATGAAATTATCTCACATTTTTGTAATGAAATGCAGTATATTTTTAATCTTATACTAATAATCGACATAAACATAACAAGGAAATTTTTTTATGATACTAGTGTAAATATTTGATAAAATTTAATGAATTTGTCCAATGTTGGTTCCCGCCTACTCTAGTTTCAATCATCCATTGTCTTACACGACATTTGGTTGGTGTTTCTTTATGACTCAAATTTCAGATACTCAAATTTTGATTTCAACCTTAAAACATTTGATCAAATGTCACAAGCAAAGAGAGTATTGAATATATATGTAATTTTTTTAAAATTTATATACATGCATATAAATTTTGATTGGTGTGTGAAACTTGCCAATTTTGTAGAATGATAAAACATACTAATAGAAAAATGTATTATACAATCATATTCACAAGCAGATAAAGCAATGCAACAAAACACAATGTACAATGTGTTGTGAATCACATTCGTATTATTGAATTTCACTAGTGTTAACTTGTGTAATGCATAGTGTTTTTGTAAAATTAAGACTATACAATAGAAGTTGTGAATATTACCAAGCATTGTTACATGAGTGAGGCCTTTTTGAAGAATACCTGTACAGGTTCACCCTTGGTTGTTTTTTCGTATTGGATATTGGTTGCTATAGATATTTTCGCAATAGTTTTAATTATTATCACTTAGTAAAATGTAGGATACACCATTTACTATTACATAAGTTGGAAATATTTGTTGGGAGCATAAAAAGTCCTACATTCAGTCATGTAATTTGCAGAAACACACAGCTTAATTGCCCAATAGTCATAGAGTAGGAAAATGACAAATTCCAACCCATATTGGTGATAGTGCTGTATTGGTAATTAAAATGGCCTAAATAGTCAAAGTAGGAAAATTAACGGGATGACCAAATCAGTACACATGGTTGTAAACATGGTTGGAGTAATTTTATTAGCTAATATAAGACAAAACACATGTCAAAGGCAATGGAAAACATGAAGTATTGGTGCTTTTACTTGCAGAAACTTCAAATTAAGATCGTGTTGAATCCTTGATAGATTTCTCGGTGTTGCATTTCAAGTGGTATGATTTTTTAAGTTTGACAAAGGTGAACCTGCATCAAGTTGTATGATGTGATCTAAACCATACTTACTTTTATATATTAAACTAACATCTAGTACCAAATGGTACAACCCTCTCAAAATGCAATTCAAATACCTTTATGCGTGGAAGTTAAATATTAAAAAGATGATGTTAGTATAATATTCATATGCTTTGAAACATGTTTGGTAAGACACTGCGAATGACCACCCAAGAACTGTGCCGTAGTCCAAAAGTTATATGTGCATTCTATCTAAGGTTTAGTTGAAACTGATAGAGTCGTTGAGTTAATGGATGACCTCATTCATTTCGTTGCAGTGGAACACTTTGGTAGTTTAATTTCATAACATCGGGCCATTTGTTTTTTATATGGTTTAGTCAGTGGATTCCATATTAGGAAAAACCAAATAGAGAATAGAAATTCACCATATATGGGACTGTAGATTGGTTAGCTCTAGAAAAAGTAGGAATAGGACATAGATTCACTTTTGACTGGTATAGTTAAACGTTAATTTTGTTTTATTTCAATGAAAAATGATCAAAAATAATTGTTGATACAGACACATTAAATAAATTACTATTCTTTAGAAACTATATATAGACAGGGAAGAGAATGTTGCATGCATGTTAAAATTCTTGGATATTTGTGTTTATTGCAGGCTTTATTCTATTAGTATTGTTGTATAATCCATCAGTGTTGTAACAACCCTAATATTTTGTAAATATTTTTAAATCATTTTTAAATGAATTTTTATTTCAATATTTTATTTTTCAAACATTTTAGAAGTATAGTATAATTTTTAGAAGTGAAGTTATAATTTTTCCAAAGTTAAGTGTATTGGTTTGCAATTTTTAAAAGCTAGTTTCAATATATTAAGCATTTTCTTTATTTTTCTTCCTATTTTTCCTAAAAACAAATAATTAATTTTCTTTTTCACTTTATTTCAGTTTTGTTTTTATTTATTTACCGATTTTATTTGCTTTTATTTTAATTAAAAAGAATGGAAATTGGAAGAGACAAAAAGCTTTATAACATATGACTTTTGGTTAGCTAGACCCTTCATTTTCTTTTGGCCGTTCACCACTTTAATTTTTGGCCGTGACTTTTACTTCCTTTTTCATGTGAAACACATCTCATTTCATCACAAAGTTCGGCCACTTTAGATCTGAGAAAAACTTTGGTAATGGCTTCTCTTTTTTCTATAATTTTCTTCTTCTTTTTCCTATTGGTTTTGCTTGTTTTTGCCTTGCCCTTCTCATCTTTGTTCGGCCACTTCCTCTCCACCATCACCTCCGACCACCACATCCACTTCTTCCCATCATCCACGGCTATAACACATCCTTCTCCTCTGACTTGACCAAGCCGTGACACCTAGATGACCCAAAACTCCACAAAAACAATGTTGAACCCAAAATAATGCACATAGCCGAGCACTTTTCACCACTACCCTTCATATCTTGCCTTGGACACCCCCTATTGCTCCACCACCACCATGATATGACCTCTAACCATCCCCCTCTCCTATGACCTGACCTGAATAGTGAATGGCCGAGCCCAAACCATGCATAGGCCGAGACCATTGTTGACCAAAAACCCTTGTTGCCTTGCCTTTTGCACTTTCCATGGTTGTAACTTCCAAACCCTTTGCATTCTTGACCTACCCATGCATTAGTGATCCAAACCTGACCCATTACAACCTAAAATCAGGTGTGGCCGAACCTATATAGTGTTGTGGTCGAGCAATAGTGTGAGCAAGTCAAGAAAAAATGGTTTAAAGGCTTGGTGATGTCTTTTATAAATTCTATTTCAAGTTTGTTTCAAAATATTTTGCATTGTATTTATATTCATACTTGTCTTGTTTTACTTGGTTGTTACAAGATCAATAGCTTGGCTCCCTTCTACATCCAAATCTAGTCGTGCTTTCGTGCTTTCCGGATTTCTGTTTGTGTGTTTTGTTTGCGAACTCCAGCTTTATAGAGGTGAGTAATCACACCTGACATTCATACTTATATAACTGTGAATTGATAGCAAGTGAAAGTGTATAAATAATTATATCATGTTATACCTTCCTGTGATGTAAACCATATGATGTTAAAACCTGTAATTAACTTGTCACATCATCTGTTATGTTTATTTTATTTACTGTTTATTTTATTATGTTTATCACACTGCAAGTTCCCTGTAGAATAGAATCACTATGGGTTGAAATGATACATACCCGAACAGACTTTAGAATAGAGAAAGATCGTTATGGGCTGAAATGATAGGCCTGAGCGATTTTTGTTTATCTTAATTACTTGGGATTGCGAGTTTGAAATGATAAAACCCGGATTTTCTTTGTAAACTACGAATTGAAATGATATATTATCCGTATCACTTGACTTAGGCTAGAAAATATTATACAGACCCATGGTTATTTTATAAGTTTTCTGGAAATTTTTTAAGTATTTAAAAATGTAAAAATATGATAATTTGATTTAAATTGAATTTGAAATGATTTAATAAAGTGAGAAATGATTTTCTATGTATTAAAAATGTTAAATAAATGAATAGAAAATTGTGATTTAAATGTAACTTAATTTGGAAATTTTGATTTGATTTTTAAATGGAAATTCAAGTTAATTAAATTAAAATGGAAATTAAATTTTATTTGTGAAAATGAAAATTTAAATTTAAGTGTTAATGTGAATTGTTAAAAATGGGAAAATTGTACACTTGAAATTAATAAGTGAAATTATTGGGGAATTGGAATTTATTGTGAAAATTTACTTTATAAAAATCATAAGTTAAAGGTATTTAAATGAACATTTTTGATGTGGAAAAATATGATTTTTATAAGTTTAAATGATTTAAATTGAAGTTTATTTGTGGCTGGAATTTTATTTAAAACCTGGAAATTCAATTAATAGCACTTTAGAAATGCTATCATTTCTGGAAATGAACTAAAACTGAACTAAATAGAATCTGCAGCACTTTGTAAGTGCTGTAGTTGCAGAAGTAAACTAAAGACTAAATTTAACTAAGGGCTATGATAGCACTTTGTAAGTGCTGTAGTGCTGAAACTAAAACTTGAACCTGAAATTTATAAAGGGGCTATTGTAGCACTTGTTAAGTGCTGCAGTAGGCTGAAATGTGATTTTTGTATATAATTGAACTACTACAGTAGTTTTTAAAACGCTGTCTTTGCTGAATTGAACTATTACAGCAGTTTTGTAAGTGCTATCTTTTTTGAATTGAACTATTTTTCCACTAAAACCGAATTGTTACAGCAGTTTTTAAATGCTGTCTTTGCTGAATTGAATTGTTTTCAAATATAACTTACTGTAGCATGTTCTAAATGCTGTAAAAGCTGGAATTTTAATGTTTTAATGTATTTAAGTGAATAAACGAACTTAGAAAGGGCTAAATTTTTGGGAATTGAATATTTGATTTAAAAGGATAATGACTTTAATTTTTAATGGTTAAATGAAGTATTTTGATTTGAAATATAAACTGTTTTAATTTATAACCACGGGTTATAATAACGATTGGTTGTTAAAGAGACCGGGATCGGATATGGACATACTCTCTGTCGATACCGAAAACCACTTTGACAACTGTGTACGCGGTGGAGTTTCCAGAATGAAGTAGGATTGTGGCGACGATCCTTGAGGTATATACGTGGACCCAACTCCCGTGAGTTGGCATAAAGTGGCTAAAACAGGAGCGATTGACGGGCCAATGAGGTAGCACCTCTGATCGGGAACACTTCTTCGATACCATTCTATTATTTTGTGATTTGGGAGTGTTGTTCGAGGTGGGCGGTAGTGGCTGTTATGCGTTTCCACCAGCCCGGATGCGTAATTGGTATATCTACCCTGGTATTGCCTAGTTGTGCCGTGTCACTTACCATAGCGAGCTTTACTACGAGTTGTGATTTCTCCCGTAGCCTGTGGAGTATCGAGGGTAGCCCCCATTTTGGGAGTACGCTAATACTGGATAGACTACCGGGACTATTACGTGTTAAGGTGGAAAATGTAAAGCCTTAATGCTATTTAAAAGTATGTTTATTTTATTGATTAGACATTATTATAATAGCGAATATTACTACATAGTAGATAGTTTAACGGATCCTTAAAGAATGGGCGATCCCAAGCATTCTTTAAGTTACTTATACCCTTTTATTACAGTTCACTTGAGTTGGTTTACATTGTATAAGTATGTATGTCCTAACTCGAGTGTTTGTGTTTTATTTACGCTCGGGTCAGCCTGAGTATTCACAGCTTTGGACTTCATTTTCTAGAGCTAGGAATCGCTGGAGATTCTGCTTATCTAGTTATTTATCTATTTCAGTTTCAGTTGTTCTATTTCAGCTTCTGTATTAGAGACTTATGTATTTGGGATTTCTTCTGTACTTGTTTCATAACTGTATTTGTTTTCAGACAATGTATTTTGTATTTGTTTTGAGACTCTGTTTTGTAGTGGCTTCATGAACCACTATTTATTTTATTTTCCGCTGCGAGTTATTCTGATATTTCTGTGTCTGTGATTCTATGAATGATTTTATTTTCTCCAAATTTTATTACAATCTGTTATTTTGCATTATTCAAGTCCGACATGTGTGGATTATTGTCGATTTGAATGGTCCAAAATAGTGGGTCGTTACAAGTGTATTCCTTTTTACAAAGCTATTATAAATCCTTTTCATTGGTTCTGGATCTGATAACTTACAAGGCCATGCATGCTAATTTATATAATTTACTTATTATAGGTGTTATGCCTTTAAGTGTTATATGTTCACATTTTGACATGTTAGAAATTGAAACATGCATCCTTATACTCTTGTTTTTTCTGTTCACCCAAATGAGTTGTTGCAAAATCTAATATTTTTTCTTTTAAGTTATAGATAAAATATTCTAAGCTAATATATTACTTATATTATAAAAAAGGGAAAAAGCTTGTGTGGTGTCCTGCTTTTCCTTTTAAATCCAATATGACATTAATTCTTTGAATCATGCCTTAACACTACCGAAGGCTCGTGCTTACTAAATTGGTAAACATTTCCCAAAAAGTTATTAATTTACTCCACCTGTAGGATTACCAAATGCACCCAAATTCCCTTTATTGTCGTATCATTCTTCGACACAAATTTTTTGAATGCTAATTTACTATGATAAATTAGGTTAGCAAATGATGCAAAGGTGTACTCTACTAATTTTTTGAAAGTATGATATTTTATTGCATCCATTTACAAATGTATACTCTATGATTTTCTTTTATGATATTTTATACAAATTAAATTGAATAAAAGTTTATAAAAGTTGACTAATTTTTATACATATTTAACTAAGTTAACTAAGTTTATAAAAAT
The DNA here is from genome assembly GCA_030737815.1 of Allium fistulosum. Classification (NCBI taxonomy): domain Eukaryota; kingdom Viridiplantae; phylum Streptophyta; class Magnoliopsida; order Asparagales; family Amaryllidaceae; genus Allium; species Allium fistulosum. The sequence continues at coordinate 1,544,354,014 of CM060901.1, read as the reverse complement.
TAACTAATTTTTATACAAATTCAACTAAGTTAACCAAGTTTTTTTTTAAAATTAAATAATTTTCTAAAAATTAACCAAGTTTTATAAAACTTAAATAAAATTATAAAAGTTAACTAAGCTATATAAAAACTTAACTAAGTTAACCAGTTTTTATAAAATTAAATAATTTTCTAAATATTAATATAAGAATTGAATAAACTTATAAAAATTAACTAATTTTTATATAAAATTAACCTAGTTAACTAAATTTTACACAAATTAACTAAATTCATATATCTAGCCTAATTTATAAAAATTAACTAATCTTTATATTAGTTAATTAAGTTTTATAAAAAATAAACAATTTTATAAAAATAACTAAGTTTATAAAAATTAATAAGTTTTAAGAAAATAAATAAGTATGTAAAATTAACTATGTTAATAAAAATTTAACTAACTTTTATAAAAATTAACCATGTTTTAAAAACATTTGAGTAAATTAACTATGTTTGTAATATTTAACTGAGTTTTACAAAAATTAAACCAGTTTATAATAATTAGATGATTTAGTAAACATAAAATACGTTTAATAAAAATTTAGTTGACTTAACTAAATTTCTAAAGAATTTATTAAGTTCCATAAGTATTTAACTAATTCAGTTTTTAAAAATTAACCAGGTTTATAAAAATAAACTAAGTTTTACAAAAATATAATAAGTCGATAAAAATTAATAGTATTAGTAATAGTATAAATAATAATAGTCTCCATACGAAAATGGTATATTTATTGTTATTAAAAAGTACATGTGCAAGAATCTAAATAACATAAGCAAGGACCTATTTCTTGAACTTATTTTGTAACAATCGGTCTTTTCGACCCTCGAATGTCGACACTAATAAATCCACGGTATTCATGTGCCGGGCAGTAAAGTATTGAAAAGACAAATTGTTAGGGTAAAATAAAAAGAAACAGAACAAGAAAGAGGAGAATACAACACTAGAATCTCAACAACGGAATGATAACATATAATGTCAAAAGACAGTACAAACTATCACTGTAAGATACATAACATTTCAGAGTTACAATCCTATGTATCATCACCCTGGACAGTTATAACAATTTGTCCTCACAAATTTTGATATACGTATACATAATAGTAATGAACCAAAAATAATAATACTACGGTAGGTAAAATCATCCAACTCGTCTCGTCAAGCTTGAAAGGACATCAACAAAACCTGCATTTCTCAAACTACTCGAAAGTGCATCCACAGAAATAAAGGAAATATAAAACCATGAGCAGACGTAAGTCTGGTGTAGAAACTCAAGAAGTATGCAATCAACATATAACATTACTTTTGAGACCACACGGATCACCATAACGGTTATCCCCTCAAAAGAATCACTCATCTAATAAGTACATAAGGTGATATAATAGATAATGTCTAGGGTGAAGAATACAAATTAGAATATAGTTGTGCCGCCTACATCTCACGACATAACAATATTGGATAGGTATACAATCAAAACCGCTATGGTACTTTCACATAATGGATTTTCCATAGAGATCTCTCCAGTCAGGCCAAATCCAATCTCCTGCACTACGGTTAGAACCTACATGCCGAATCCACACATATCTCTAGATAAAATATATCTCAAAGGTAAACATAGTTGGTTGATGTAGCTCAGACCGGAGATGAAGGCATAAGTCGTAGGCGACTTATGGAAGGAGCTATGAGTCAGCTACGACTTAAGAAAACAGGCATGAGTCGTGACCGACTCAACTGGGGTGAAGGCCTAAGTCGTAACCGACTTAAGGAGGTGGTGATGAGTCGTCTCCGACTCAACTGGAAAAACAAAGGGGAAGTTGCTTCGAGGTTGCGACTTAACGAAGCGGATTTAAGTCGGCACCGACTTAAGGAAGGTGATGAGTCGGCACCGAGTTACAAGGCACAAGTGTTAAGTCGACCCCGACTTAAGAAAAGAGATAGGTCGGCACCGAGTTACGACTTATTTAAGTCGGTCGAAATTTTAAGTCGCGAAAGCCCTGATGCCGTTGATTCCTCTGCCGAGTTAACCTCCACCATTGGTTCTTTTGAGATGCCGCATGTTTTAAGTTGCTGAAGCTGTTGCCGTTGATCTTGATGCCGAGTTAATCTGGACCGCTATTCTTAAGTCGTTAATAGTTGAGTCGTGTAGAGCTGTTAAGTCGGCAACGACTTAAGCGGGTCTGTTTGTAAGTCGGTATGTTGTAACTCGTTGAGCTTAAGTCGTGTACGACTTATGGTGAGTCGGAGGCTTTGATAAGTCGGAACCGACTTAGTACTTGTAATATTTTTAAGCTTTCTGAACTGTGTTGTAAATAATGCGACTTATGTTAAGTCGGCGAGGTTGATAAGTCGGTTGCCGACTTATGACTTGTACTTTTTCTGTTTTGGTGTGTTGTAGCCTATAAATAGGCAAGTGAAGTCATTTGTAAAGGTTGTTGATTTTTGAATAAAATTCTCTTTTGATTGCTTTGTGCTTTCATTCAAATTGGTAGTTGAGTGTAATCTCCTATCTCCTCTTTCGGTTAATCGAGTGCGCTCGATTCAACGATTGTAGAAGCCGATTCGCGGAATCAAGTGCGCTTGATCAACGCTTGAAGAATTGAAGATCTTTGAACCCGGTATCGTACGCGATCAACGAGTTCGAGATAGCTAGAGTTCGGTATCTTCGGATCAACGAATTCGGGCAATTCAGCATTCATCAATCCATCGACTGCCACTTTCACCGATTTACATCACTTTTGAAATATCCGCTGCGTCAGTTTTTGGTATCAGAGCTTGTTCTAACCAATCATAGTTAGATCGAGACTTGGAGCCTATTCATTTGAAGATTTGAGCTTGTGTTCATCACGGCCGAGAATTTGAAGAAGTGGGTCGTGTATACTTTTGAAGTTTGAAGTTTGGATTTGTGATTTGACAAGTCGTGTTCATCGTGTCATCGAGATTTGCAACAAAGTGGAAGTTTTCGATCCGTTTCATTTTGAATCAAAGTCCGAATTGTGTTTGAATTTGAAGTGTTGAAGAATTGTGAAGTTTTCAAGTATGCCGCCAAGGAGAGCTAATCGTCACCAAAACGTAGAAGCTTTATATCGAAGAGAAGAGGCTGATGAGATGGAGCAAAGAATCAATGAGAATTTTAGTGAGAAGCTTAATGAAGGAATTGGCCGGTTAGAGAGGCTTATGACGGAGATGAATCAAAATCGGAGAAGGGTTTCACCCGAATCTAACCATGGGGGTAGTAGAGTCTCGCCACATTCCAATCGAGACAGAAGTGTTGAAAATGATCAAGGACGTGGGAGGAACGTGAATGATCGTGAACGGAGAAATGTCGATAGAAGGGATGATGGTGGAAGGCGTAATGGTAGTAGAGATGTTGGTGGTCAGAATCGACATCGTTATGCATCTGATTTTGAAGAGGAGTATGATGGTGGTAGTGTCCAAGGAAGAGGTCATGAAAGAAACTATTCTGAGTATGATCACAAATGGGAGTCGGGGATGAAGACAGAAATTCCTGAATTCAAGGGTGGTATGCAAGCAGAGGAGTTTCTAGATTGGACAGCTAATGTTGAAGAGATTTTTGACTTTAAAGAAGTTCCAGAACATCGTAGAGTAAAGTTGGTTGCTACGAGGCTGAGGGGTAGAGCTTTGGCATGGTGGCAGCAAACCAAACTTACACGTGAACGTATGGGGAAGTCAAAGATTGAATCTTGGGAGAAGATGAAGAAATTGATGAAAGCAACGTTCTTACCTTACAATTATCAATCTTTGATGTATCAACGTTTGCAGAACTTGAGGCAGGGCACAAAGACAGTTAATGACTATGCTGATGAATTTTATCAACTCATTGCAAGGAATGATATTATGGAAACAGAAGAGCAGCTGACATCTAGGTTCATTGGAGGATTGAGAATGCAGATTCAGGATATGGTCAATATGTTCGATCCAAGATCTGTAGCGGAAGCACATCAGAAAGCGTTGGCTTGGGAAAAACAAGGGAGACGAGGAGGTGGTGTGTTTACTAATTCTAACAATCAAGCGAAGGGTGTTGGAGGAAATTCTAATGTTTCTAAACCTATTAGTAGACCAGTATTGAAGGAGGCTGAGAAGGCGAAAGTTAACAATGGTTTCAAATGTTACAATTGTCAGGAATTGGGTCATAAAAGCAGTGAGTGTCCAAAGCCAAAGAAGAGAACCATGATTGTGGAAGTTGACGATGAGGATGTTGTTGAGGATTGTTCTAATCTAGTTGAGGAAGATGAGCAGGATATTGCGTCAGGAGATGAAGGTTGTAACCTAATGCTGAGGAGATCGTGTTTAACACCGAAGCAGGAAGAAGCTAGTTGGTTGAGGAGTAACATCTTTCAGTCAACGTGTACTATTCTGGGGAAGGTGTGTAAGTTTGTGATTGACGCAGGAAGCTGTGATAATATTATTTCAACCGAAGCTGTGACGAAGTTGAAATTGAAGACAGAGAAACATCCGAGTCCATACAAGTTAGCATGGTTGAGAAAAGGAGGAGAAGTGAAAGTGGATAGACGAGTTCGTGTACCATTCTCTATTGGGAAGAAATACAAAGATGAAATATGGTGTGATGTCGTAGAGATGGATGTATGCCACTTATTATTGGGAAGACCATGGCAATATGATCGAGCAGTACTACATGACGGTCGGACCAATAGTTACAGTTTTATGTTTAAAGGCACGAAGATTATCTTAGTTCCAAAGAAGAGATCACAAGAAGAAAGTAAGTCCGAAGAAATCGAAGAGCTGAAAACTTTATTGACTTTAAAAGAGTTTGTTAAAGAGGTTGAGGAAGAACCGGAAGTATTCTTGTTGATTGGGCGTGAGAGCAGTGAAGAGGTTGAAATTCCAGAAGAAGTTAAACCAGTCTTGAAAGAATTTGACGATGTATTTCCAAAGGAGTTACCAACGGAGTTGCCACCGTTGAGAGATATACAACATCAGATAGATCTTGTTCCAGGTGCTGTATTGCCACACAGACCACATTATCGAATGAGTCCGAAGGAACATGAAGAATTGCGGAGGCAGGTAGAGGAATTGCTTGAGCAGGGGCGTGTGCAGGAGAGTCTGAGTCCTTGTGCTGTACCAGCTTTATTGGTACCCAAGAAGGATGGGACATGGAGGATGTGCACTGACAGTCGAGCATTGAATAAGATTACCGTGAGATATAGATTTCCAATGCCGAGGTTGGATGACTTGTTAGATCAAATAAGTGGAGCTACTATATTTTCGAAGATTGATTTGAAGAGCGGATATCATCAAATTCGTATCAGACCAGGAGATGAGTGGAAGACTGCTTTCAAAACCAGGGAGGGTCTATACGAATGGTTGGTTATGCCATTTGGCTTATCAAATGCACCAAGTACTTTCATGAGGGTGATGAATCAGATTTTTCGACCGTTCATTGGAAAATTCGTGGTGGTGTATTTCGACGATATTCTTATTTACAGTGGGAGTTCAGAGGAACATCTGAATCATCTTAGAGAAGTGCTGATGGTACTAAGACAAGAACAATTTTATGCTGCTACGAAGAAATGCGTGTTCATGACGCACAGTGTTTTATTTCTGGGGTATGTTGTTTCAGAGAAAGGAATACAGGTTGACCAAAGTAAAGTCGAGGCGATCAGAAATTGGCCGCAACCCAAGACGATAACGGAAGTTCGTAGTTTTCATGGGTTGGCTTCATTCTATCGAAGGTTCATTCCACACTTTAGTAGTGTGATGGCACCTGTTACAGATTGTATGAAAGGCAAACAGTTTTCATGGTCAGAAGAAGCAGGGGTTGCTTTTGGGAAGATCAAGGAATTGCTGACGTCTGCACCAATTCTAGTGCTACCTGATTTTCAGTTAGTTTTTGAACTACATACTGATGCATCCAAGGTTGGGATTGGAGGGGTGTTGAGTCAGAAGGGGCGTCCAATTGCCTATTTCAGTGAGAAGTTGTCAGGAGCGAAGATGCGTTACAGTACATATGATGTGGAGTTTTATGCTGTTGTACAATCTATCAAACACTGGAGACACTATCTATTTCAGAAGGAGTTTGTTCTTTACACTGATCATGAAGCATTGAAGCATTTGCAAGGGCAAGATAAGATTTCAGCAAGACATGCATCATGGATTGCATATCTGCAACAGTTTACTTTCGTTGTGAAACACAAGTCAGGGGTGACGAATCGGGTGGCTGATGCTTTAAGTAGAAGGAGTCATTTGTTGACCACAATGAAAATTGAGGTGACTGGTTTTGAATTATTGCCGGAGCAGACTGCAGAAGACTCTTATTTTAAGAAATTTGTTGAAAGGGACAATGAAGGGAAGACCGATGAGTTTATGATGATTGATGGTTTTCTTTTCAAGGGAAATAGATTGTGCATACCGGAGGGTAGTCTGAGAATGAAGATTATCAAAGAGTTACACGAAGAAGGACATGTTGGGAGAGACCGTACCTTACAGTTGATTTCACAGTCCTATTTTTGGCCATCGATGAGGAAAGAAGTGGAGAAATTTGTGGAGCGTTGTCATATTTGTTAGGTTTCGAAAGGAACTGCGACTAATGCGGGTTTGTATATGCCGTTACCCGTACCTGTAAAACCATGGGTGGATATCAGTATGGACTTCGTGTTGGGATTACCAAGGACACAGCGTGGTAACGATTCCATATATGTGGTGGTGGACAGATTTTCGAAGATGGCACATTTTATTGCTTGTAAGAAGACGGCGGATGCTGTTCATGTTGCTCAGTTGTTTTTCAGAGAGATCTATCGACTTCATGGACTGCCAGAATCGATTGTGTCGGACAGGGATACTCGTTTTCTGAGTCATTTTTGGCTAAGTTTGTGGAAAATGGTGGGAACGAAGCTGAAGTTTAGTAGTGCTTATCACCCACAAACGGATGGACAGACTGAGGTGGTTAACAGATCATTGGGAAACTTGTTGAGATGTCTTGTGCAAGATAATCTGAAGAGTTGGGATGTGAAGTTATGCCAGGCAGAATTTGCTCATAATCATGCTGTGAATCGAAGTACTGGGTTCAGTCCATTCCAGATTGTCTATTCGAGCTTACCGAAAGGACCGTTGGATTTAACAACGATACCACACTCAAAGGGGACAATTAAGAAAGCTGCTGATTTTGTTGAAGGGCTGACGGAGTGTCATAAAATCGTTCAAGAACGATTAGAGAAAGCAAATGAGAAATATAAACGAGCTGCAGATTTGAAACGACGAAATGTTGAGTTTAACGAAGGAGATTTGGTTTATGCAGTATTAACAAAAGATCGTTTTCCAGTGGGCGCTTATAACAAGCTGAAAGCCAGGAAAATTGGTCCGGTGGAAGTTGTGAAACGAATCAATGAAAATGCTTATAAACTAAAGCTGCCGGATGATGTGTATACGTCTGACGTATTCAATGTTAAGCATCTTGTACCATATCATGGGGATGAGTTTGTTGGGGATGAAGAGTGTGCAAATTCGAGGTCGAATTTCTCTCAACATGGGGAGGATGATGTAGCTCAGACCGGAGATGAAGGCATAAGTCGTAGGCGACTTATGGAAGGAGCTATGAGTCAGCTACGACTTAAGAAAACAGGCATGAGTCGTGACCGACTCAACTGGGGTGAAGGCCTAAGTCGTAACCGACTTAAGGAGGTGGTGATGAGTCGTCTCCGACTCAACTGGAAAAACAAAGGGGAAGTTGCTTCGAGGTTGCGACTTAACGAAGCGGATTTAAGTCGGCACCGACTTAAGGAAGGTGATGAGTCGGCACCGAGTTACAAGGCACAAGTGTTAAGTCGACCCCGACTTAAGAAAAGAGATAGGTCGGCACCGAGTTACGACTTATTTAAGTCGGTCGAAATTTTAAGTCGCGAAAGCCCTGATGCCGTTGATTCCTCTGCCGAGTTAACCTCCACCATTGGTTCTTTTGAGATGCCGCATGTTTTAAGTTGCTGAAGCTGTTGCCGTTGATCTTGATGCCGAGTTAATCTGGACCGCTATTCTTAAGTCGTTAATAGTTGAGTCGTGTAGAGCTGTTAAGTCGGCAACGACTTAAGCGGGTCTGTTTGTAAGTCGGTATGTTGTAACTCGTTGAGCTTAAGTCGTGTACGACTTATGGTGAGTCGGAGGCTTTGATAAGTCGGAACCGACTTAGTACTTGTAATATTTTTAAGCTTTCTGAACTGTGTTGTAAATAATGCGACTTATGTTAAGTCGGCGAGGTTGATAAGTCGGTTGCCGACTTATGACTTGTACTTTTTCTGTTTTGGTGTGTTGTAGCCTATAAATAGGCAAGTGAAGTCATTTGTAAAGGTTGTTGATTTTTGAATAAAATTCTCTTTTGATTGCTTTGTGCTTTCATTCAAATTGGTAGTTGAGTGTAATCTCCTATCTCCTCTTTCGGTTAATCGAGTGCGCTCGATTCAATGATTGTAGAAGCCGATTCGCGGAATCAAGTGCGCTTGATCAACGCTTGAAGAATTGAAGATCTTTGAACCCGGTATCGTACGCGATCAACGAGTTCGAGATAGCTAAAGTTCGGTATCTTCAGATCAACGAATTCGGGCAATTCAGCATTCATCAATCCATCGACTGCCACTTTCACCGATTTACATCACTTTTGAAATATCCGCTGCGTCATTGGTCCACGCCTACATGTGATCTCGAATATTACCAACTCCAGTGCGCAACATCCATAAGCGTCTCTATATATTTGGAGTTGATATACCCTATTGTGGGTTAGCTAAACCCCAAGCTATGCTCTTACTCTATTTTCTATCATTTCTGATATCGAGGTCACGTTTGGTATCTCTCACATGAATCTTCATCACTTGAAAAAAAAAACAAATCACTCAATGGATTCCCTCATCTCGAACAATCCACGAATCTTAACAAGGATCCCATCATAAGTCATCCGATGAATGCTAATGCTAACCTCTCCGTTAGCCTTAACCTTAGGATAGACAGTTTAACTCTATAGCATTAGTTTGAAATATTAATGCTGACCTTTCCCTTGGACTTAATCTTAGGATAGACAATTCAACTCTATAACATTCCACTTCACAACTGCTTCGAAAAAATAAAACATGTATATCAGTTTTGAAGTGGTATTCAGTAAGTCAAACACTTACCGATCCCGAACTCTTCAAAACTAAATCGATGAATTTCAGATAAACTTAATTCCAATTTTTTTAGAAGTAAGCGAAAAATATATAAAGAGGAGTCCTCCTCGGGGGATCTCGTATATATAAGTTCTTAAAGCTAGAGACATTTCATACCAATGCTCCTCCCTAAGGGATCACAAATCATATAAAGCCGTAAAGATTTTAGATACTTCCAAAGTTAATATTTTGTCAAGTTTGATAATCGAATAGTCGATCACTAAGCACAAAATAGACGACCGTAAATGGAAACCAAGTTTCATATACTTATCATGTTTCCGACCTTTTCAACTTACATTATCCATCGGTCATGAGTTAAGTCGGTAGGTTAGAGCATTGTTGCTTCTAAACCCACTCTAACATCATTCTTAACTCTCACAGAAAGACAAGCCTACTTTGTTGGCTTTTAGTGCTAAGTACACGACTAAAATACTTTCCATAAGCAAGTGAACACACACGGCACGATTAAGTCTCTCAAAGCACGATTAAATCACACAAAGCATGATTAAGCCACATAAGTAACTCCTAATCCCTTTTTATTTAATTAATCTTTTTATTAATTAAAACTCCTTTGTAAAGACTTGTATATGTAATTAAAATGCCTTAAAAAAGATATGTACATGTATCCAAATTGTATATCTACATTTATTCACTATTCATTTTTACTCTTTTCAATACATAGAAATGTATCCACATTCTTATTCCTAATTGTATAAGAATACTCACAAATCTTAGACAAGATTTCACATTTGCACAAGTATACTTAATTGGTTAGAAACAAATGTCAATATAACATTGTTACTATAAACCAAAAACCATTTTATTTATTATTATCTTTAAAACATTCTTTTAAAGATCTAATTGTATTACTAAGTATAATAAAAAAAGGGTTAAAATCAAATGTTGCTTAAACATTGTTTACTATAAACCTAAAACCATTTTATACATGTCATTATCTTTAAAAACATTCATTTAAAGACCTAGGTATATTTACACTTATTAAATGAGGTAATATACTTTTAATTAACTTTACAAAACCATTTTATTATAATATAAGTGTTATAATCCACAACTATCTTTAATTCATTTGTAAAAGAGTTAACTTACTTTTCCACACTTATATTTTTACAAAAAACCTTTAAAAATGACACACACACACACACAAACACACACATATATATATATACACACACACTAACTTATTTATAAAGCTAAGATATTTAATAAAATTCTAAAAACACTTTAAAAGATATTATTTACAAAATCTTTTAAATACTTAATAAAATAATTAACTAATTTTCAAAAAACTATATATACTTAAAAATACTTCAAAATACTTGTAATATGGTTTAAAATATTTAAAATATTACTTAAGAATATCTAGGTTATAATTTATTTAAAAACTTGAAAAACCATGTTTTCTTATATTTAAAAAAAACCCTATACTTTAATAATTCATAATTGATTATTAAAAATTCATAAAAATTCCAAACCACTTTAAAGTGCTCTAATATAAATTAGAAAAGATTACCAAAAAGATTGAAGTAAAATACTTAAAGTCATTTCAAAGCAATTTAAACTCTCAATCAAAGAAGATGGCGTTTTCGAAATGCCGTAAAAAGTTACTCAGAGACAAAGGCAGCATTTTCAAAGTGCTGCGTCTGACTATTGTGAATGGCTATGAACTGGGCCAGTTTTATAAGCATGAAGGCTTTAAAACATTTTTGATATAATAACCAACTCTTTAGCATCCTAACTCTTTACAGTAACTAATATACACATAATACATCACAAATATGACAAGAAACCCATAAGGATCTCTTTACAACTTTTTATATAAATGCCGAATACAAGGCATTTTCAAAGTGCATTTATTGCGATTATCACTGTAAAATCACTTTCAAATCAAGTCCTATTCAAATCAAAGTCCAACCAAACCCTATGTGCTTTGTTTCAATACTATGCAATAATTCATAGAAAGTCATACAAGTCCAGACACACAAATTACATATGCCATCTGCTTTTCAAAGCAAGAAACCTAAGAGAATAAGCAACAATATATTATCAAACAAATACTATAATATAAACAAGCATTATACACTTCATATGTTTTTAAATGATGATTTTGCTCACCTAAAACCAAGTTAACACAAAGTACAAGCTACCACCACAAGCCTACTTCCTACCTCAACTAGAACAAGCCTCAAAAGCCACCACATATGCTTCATTTTTCCTCGGCCAAGCTCCATCACTATGATGACCCACCTCCTCGACCCTCAGAAATTGACACTAATACATCTTCGGTATTCACGTGTCATAAATCCAAGTGTTGGAGCGGCAGATTATCATGGGGTAAAGAAATAAAAGAAGATAAGATAATAATAGAATCTCAAATCGTATTCAACACATAATTATACATATGATTAGTACATGCAATTACTCTAAATTGTTCCATCAAAGTTACGACAGTTACTAACCCAGCTGGGATAGTTATAACGACCTATCCTTACAATGCTGATAGATACTAATACATAATACAGACACAATGGAAAGTGATAGATGACTTCAACAGAAAACCCAAAATGCTCCATGCTCTGTTCCAAAATGATCCAAGCTTACCTAACTAGTTGGCTGCCCAAAAAAATAGGGCACCCAGAGTTTTAGGGGAAAAGAAAATAAACTCCGAGTCAGTCATGGGACTGGTGTGAGAAACTCAAAATACGATATTTGAAAACAAAAGGTATCTCATAAGACCACGTCCCACATAAACATGGAACGTGTTTTTATCTTATGATAACCAAAACATTTGCTACGCAGAGTATGGGGATATTATTTTTAATGACATCCTTTTTGAAAACAATTTTCAAGTAAATATACATAATCTTAGTTGAAATTGTTATTTTATTAAATTCTAGCATACTAGGCTCTACAATCAAATCTGAAGGCACTTATTGGAGAATGGATTTCCATACAATGACAAGGTAAGGGACTAACTTCCGACAGTACATCTTTAGAAAATGTACCTGAGGCTCCAACCTCTACCAACACAAAACCGACCTACCTTTACAATAAATAGTACCGAATATGCCATCACCCTGGTCGTTCCCGACCTATCCGAGAGCTCTCTTTGCATACACCACATTAATTTAAAACCCGACATCATAGCGGGAATAAATATATCTAGAAAGATGATGACTATATCCTAATGGGAGCGACCCACTTAGCTCTGCCGCATCTACCTTGTTTTTATCATTTCCGTGTGATGAGGCTCAGGTAATGATTAACTTACTCATAACACATTCCACTTTGAATGCCACATTGACAATCCATAATCACATAACTAATTTCTACAAACATATAACTTCTGAGCTCATAAGTCTCAGGAAAGGGTGTTAAGCTAAGATAACTTGCCTTCTTCGCCACCAATCAGATGATACGTTCATAGAGATCAACCAATGTAATTACAATTACGACGTCAGACATTCATCCTTGCAAGTTGTCTAGGATAGGACAAACCGAAGGCACTCTCCTACCACATCCTGTTGGGAGTTACTCCTAAGATTAGTAGCGATTAGTCCTTGCATTAGATATTTCATAACGAAGAGACCAGTGATACTATATATATACTAGGAGTTTATCCCCAAACGATCAACAAGCAGTCCTTTATTATGAAAATCCCAAATATCATATCCATGTATTCACTTTGAATACGTAAATTGGTTTGAAGTAGTCTTCAGATAGGAATTACTCAAATTCGACCCGGTTCCTTTGAACCAATCATCGATTAAAAAGATGTTAAGTTCATATGTGATTGTTAGCGCCAAAATTGGTCACTAACACCCAAACGCCGTTGAAAGCACCAATTCACAGTCACAGATAATAGATAGAGTGTATGTAGAGAGTATAAATATGAAGAACAATCAAAATTAAAAAGAAAGCAGTAATAACAGAAGATTTATAGTGATTCGACTGACTCTGGCCTACGTCCACTCCAGAAATTTCCTTTCTATTAATATGAGAATCAATTACAGTTACAATCCGGAGTTTTTAAACAACAATGGTAAAGTATCCTTAGTGAAGAAGATGAAGGCAAACAGAATGAGAATCCCTTTTCTGAGGCCCCGTCTGCTGTATTTATAGGCAAAATCTGGGTTACATGGCTTCTTGAGTGATATGGGCCCACCACAAACATAGCCGGGCCCATATACTTCGTCAATGCCGACCCCTAGTCGATAACATGCCGACCCGATGCTTCCTCGTAGATGACCCGAAGCAGATCCTTAAATGACTCGAAGCAGGTTGCAGTGTGACTCGGAGCGAAAACATGCCAACCCCCATATCCCATTGCTGACCCGAATCCTCCTTCTTATGTCGATCCCATAACTTGCCGACCTGTAAATGGAATGACGACCCCTTGACTCGAAGACACACGTGTGCCTACCCGAAGCTGATATGAATGCCGATCTCATGGAGTGTTAGGACATGCCTATCCCATCCCATATGCCGACCCGAGCTTGTGGAAGTGCCGATCCCAGAAATATGCTAACCCCTTCTCTTTTGCCGACCCGTGGAAATAAGCTTGCTGACCCGTGAAAGAAAGCATGCCAACCCGGAGCAAACCAAAGATGCCGATCCCATCGACCATGCCGACCCTTTCTCTTGTCGACCCAAGGAGATGCTCGTTGATCCGAAGCTTTTATCATGTCGACCCGAAGCTAAGGGGTTGCCGACCTGAAGTAACACTGACCCCATGGAAAACTCACCGATCCCATGCTGACTCGAAGCGCACCTTATACTGACCCAAAGCAACTCTCTCAAAACCCAAAGTAAGCCCAAGTGCGACTCAAAGTAAACTCCAAACATCTCGAATCAACTCGACTTTTCTCGAAACTAATATTTTAAGTATCCTGCCTGCGCCTTTTGTCCACCGACTATGCCGAATCCCGGCTTCATAATCATGTTTATCATCCGTAATTGATCGTCTATCCATCCAGTCGGCTCAAACCCATCGTATTCCAACTTCGATAACCGGGCAATCGATTTAGTTAAATCAGTCTGTCTACGGCCTTACCAAAAGTGGGTTAACATTTTCCCCCCAAAACATGCCTTGCTGTTGGAAGGTGTGTTTTGAATAGCTCCAATTCCGATATCCGAAGTCCATATTCCATCCATTATCAAGCAATTCTATCCAAATCCGATAGCCAAATTCGCAATTGTTTTGAGTCATTATACAATTCCAAATTCATTAATCGAATCCACGATCTCTCCAGATCATTTTATTCAAGCCTGGGACCTCTCCGGGTCCTGTAATCCAAATCCGGGACCTCATTGAGTCCGTATCCGAATTTGAGACCTCACCGGGCCCTTAGCCAAGTCCGCAGCTGTTCGAAGCCATTATCCAAATCCATTTCACACCTTGGAAGTCAGTAATCGAATCTTACGATCTCTTCGGATCATTGACGGCCTCTCTGGACCCTTGCTAAGCTCAATCCAAACTTAACGATTGAATAAGCAGATCCTGTCGTGCTTCGGCGAAGCAACCTATCCATTACACTTCAGTTCAGTGTCCCTGAATATTAAGCAATGTCCTGGTCCTCTTGGACCAATCTTAGCCTCTCCAGGCTCTTACTGGATCCCATCCTGTCACTCTCTGGTGAAGGGGAAACAGTGTTGAGCAAGCCATTCCTATCGCTCTCCGGTGAAGTGGTGTCGCTCCCTGCACTCTGGTTCAGTATCCCTGAACATTAAGCAATGCCATGGCCTAAGTCCCACTCCGAGCTCTTGCTGAATCCCATCCTGTCACTCTTCGGTGAAAGGGAAACAACGTCGAGCGAGCCGATCCTATTACTCTCTGGCGAAGCGGCATTGCTCCCTGCACTCCGGTTTAGTATCCCTGAACATTAAGCGATTAATTTCTAACCGACTTCCAGTATCTGCATCGTAACTCTTCGGTTAGGGGCTTGTGTCAAAAAATCCAAATCCATATCCAATAGCGGAATCCATATCCGAATCCGGGACCTCGCCAGGTCCATATCCAAAGCCGGGACCTCTCCGGGTCCAAATCCAAAGCCGCATATCCGAGACCTCGCCGGGTCCTTATCCAAAGCCGGGTCCTCTCCGGGTCCAAATCCAAAGCCAGGACCTCACCGGGTCCTTATTCAATGTCGGGTCCTCTACGGGTCCAAATCCAAAGCCAGGACCTCACCGAGTCCTTATCCAAAGCCAGGACCTCGCTGGGTCCTATAATCCATACCTGGGACCTCGCCGGGTTCATATCCAAAACCGGGACCTTGCCGGGTCCAATAATCCATATCCGGGACCTCGCCGGGTCCATATCCAAAACCGAGACCTCGGCGGGTCCTATAATCCATATCGGGACCTTGGCGGGTCCTATAGTTTATATCCGGGACCTCGTCGGGTCCATATCCTAATCCGGCCTTGACTCTCCGGTTGATGATTTTTATTCTTCGGCCTTGAATCTCCAGTCGAGGACCTTTATTCTCCGGCCTCGACTCTCTGATCGAGGACTTTTATATTCTCAGAACTTGACTCTCCAGTCGAGGATTATATTCTCCGGCCTTGACTCTTCGGTCGAGGCCTTATATTTTCCAGGTTCTCACCGAGCATAGTCCATACTCGATGACTTTTTTACCCAAAACTAGAGGAAAATCCAATCAAAATCCAATCCGAAATCCAGATCAAACCAGAAAACCAGAAATCCATATGAAAAATCCAAACTAAAATCCAAACCAAAAATCAAGCATCCAAACCAGAAAACCAACACAACCAAAAGTTCAAACCAAACTCCAAAACCAAACCAGAAAAAGCAAATATCCAAATCAGAAAGAAAAAGCAGATTTCACAAACTAGAACATCATGGTTTATCATCATCTCAGAGCATGCCTAGGGGCTATCTCCATCCCCGTACATGAGTAAGTGACTTAGCTATCTGCCTAGAGTTTGCTACTTATTTCATACCATCCCGATTAGTTGATGACCTATGCCTTTAAGCCGGGCTCGCTCTAGTTTGTGGTGGGTGACGGCTGCTCATGTTCCATCATCGCTATCCAATTCCTAGAAAAGCCAACAAGATCCATGCCCCTAGTTCCATGGGGAGAGTAGTGCCCATCCATTAGAATGATTAATGTCAATCCATTTTCCTTTGTTGGGGGCTTACCCCCAGTCGTTCCAATCTATGTCCAAGCTAGCTAATTCTCGTTCCAAATCTTAGGTTCCAACTTCCAGCTATTCCAGCATCCATAGGTTGTTTTCGATCACCATTCCCATCCTGCCCCAAAGTCCGTAAGGAAATCCGGAAACCTGCCCTTCTGGACGAGCATCTATAAATGGTCTCCGATTGTCACTTCCATCCTGCCCCCAAGTTCACGGTGGAATCCCAGATCATCCTCTTCCAAACGTGCACCCAAGTTCTGATCCATCCCAAAATCCATAGCTTCATCCAGCATTCTTCTTGCTTCCTTTCCCAGTTCTGATCCTGGATTTCCTCCTCATTCTTTAGCATCCTATTGTTTCCATCTTGTCCTTGCCCTCTATCTCTTCGTTGATTGCTTCGCCATTGCTTCCCAAAATCCGAGTTCCTAAGCCTTTAAATCCAAAATCCAAGCTTTAGAATCCCCGAGTGCTAGCTTTCTCAGTGAAAGCACCAAAATGTTAGCCCCAAAATTGGTCACTAACACCCAAACGCCATTGAAAGCACTAATTCACAGTCACAGATAACATATAGAGTGTATGTAGAGAGTATAAATATGAAGAACAATCAAAATTAAAAAGAAAGCAGTAATAACAGAGGATTTATAGTGGTTCGGCTGACTCTGGCCAACATCAACTCCAGAAATTTCCTTTTTATTGATATGAGAATCAATCAGTTGCAATCCGGAGTTTTTAAAACAATAATGGCAGAGTAGCATTAGTGAAGAAGATGAAGGGAAATAGAATAAGAATCCCTTTTCTAAGGCCCCGCCTGCTGTATTTATAGGCAAAATCCGTGTTACAGGGCTTCCTGAGTGATATGGGCCCACCACAAACATAGCCGGACCCATATACTTCATCGATGCCGACCCCTAGTCAATAACATGCTGACCCGGAGCTTCCTTGTAGATGACCCGAAGCAGATCCTCAAATGACTTGAAGCAGGTTGCAGTGTGACTCGGAGTGAAAACATGTCGACCCCCATATCCCATTGCCGACCTGACCTCATGGCCGACCCGAAGCGTGGCTGTTGCTGACCCAAAGCAGGAATAGATGCCGACTCGAGTCCTCCTTCTTATGATGATCCCATAACTTGCCGACCTTTAAATGGAATGCCGACCCCTTGACTCGAAGATACATGTGTGCCGAACCGAAGCTATTATGAATGCCGATCCCATAGAGTGTTAGGACATGTCGATCCCATCCCATATGCCAACCCGAGCTTATGGAAGTGCCGAACCCAGAAATATGCCAACCCCTTCTCTTGTGCTGACCCGAGGAAATAAGCTTGCCGACCCGAGGAAGCAAGCGTGCCGACCTGGGGAGATACTCGCCGACCCAAAGCTTTTATCATGCCGACCCGAAGCCAAGGGGTTGTCGACCTGAAGTAACATCGACCCCATGGAAAACTCGTTGATCCCATGCTGACTCGAAACACACCCTATCCTGACCCGAAGCAGCTCTCTCAAAAACTCGAAGCAAGCCCAAGTGCGACTCGAAGTAAACTCCAAACATCCCGAATCACCTCGACTTTTTCTCGAAACTCATATTTTAAGTATCCCACGCCTTTTGTCCATCGACTACGCCGAATCCCGGCTTCATAATCATGTTTATCATCCATGATTGATCGTCCATCCATCTAGTCGACTCAAACCCATCGTATTCCAGCTTCGATAATCGAGCAATCGATTTAGTTAAATCCGCCTGTCTACGGCCTTGCCAAAAGGCAGGTTAATAGTGATTATCATTCATCATTCAATTTAATTCATATTTTTATTCATTCATAGATATCTCTTAGAGATATATTCATTGAAATATTTCTTTATCTTTTTCAGAATATATGGAATCGTCAAGCTTTATTTATCAAATCCTTTTGGTTAATTTAAACCTTTTTGAATCATGGAATAATTCCAAACCATTTCACCTTTTACTTATGAAAATATTTCCAATTCATTTCATATAAATCTTAACAAATATGTCTTAATTCAAAACACATAATTTTAATTGGGTTAAAACCATGTTATCTAAGATGTTAATCCAAAACCAGTAAATATTAAGTGAGTAGAATCTATAGAAATCATCTATTCTACTCAATATCAATTCTCGTATTCAACAAATACTCTGGGTGGAATAACGGTGAAAGCACCTTTTAAATTCCATGAATAGTATGAGTTCCCTCTTTGGGCTTTAACACCGAGAACAAGAAGATTGTCTCCATAAAATCAAAGTTATTATATTTGGAGAATTGTTTTCTTTATACTTTGGAAATTTTTGATCCAAGCAAATCAAATTTACTATCCCATCCGTCAGGCCAGTCCGGATAGCCAGGGAGAGTAGAAAACTGGTTTTTCGAACCTAAGCCTAGACACTACCTCTTTGACACCCATAAGGCGATCAAGTAATTTGATCGACCCTTAATCATTTAATATTTTACCATTCCATAAATCCTTCAAATCATTTTTAAAATACTTTATTAATCATTTGAAAAATTTACAAAAGATTTGGAAAAGAACAGTTGCGTTTAAAACTACATTTCAAAAGTTATAGAAAAGTGCTGCGAAAAATTGCTGTAGAAAGTGCTTTTTAAGCTATATTGATCAAAACGACTTTTCTATCATTTAGAAATTTATTTTTACAACTTAAATCACTTTTAAATTATTTTAAAATATTTTTAGAATTTATTTTAAATTTTTAAACAATTTTAAAATATTATTTTCAAAGAAATCCTTTTATGGATTCCGAATTGCAAAATCGCTATTTTTCCAAAAACTTGTTTTACTCATATTTCAAAATCTACTTAACAAAATCTCAATTTTCTTTCTTTGTTTGAAAAATATGGACATAATAGTTCAGAAAATTCTTATCTTAAAGAATTCCGAGCTAAATTCCATTTTATATACTCATTTGACTTTTATGGCATGAAATCGCAAACTACCGTTACGCGATGCGCCTAATTTTGACTAAATTTTCAATATTCATTTGAACTTTTCCAAAACACTTTCAAATATGTATAAAACATTTCTAAATCATATTAAACCCTTTTTAAGAGGTTTAAACATTCCATATACACCAATTCATTAAATAAAGGAAAGTGATTTCCTTTGTGCTTATCGACCTGTATTTTCGTGACTTTTATACATATTCAACATTCACATTAAATAACCATCATAAACAATCATAATCAAATACATATAACATCCAATAGCATATAATACTATAGTTTAGGAGTTTCTCACCTCGGGTTTAAACGACTAACTAAAAATTGGCTATAGCTTCGTTAACTCGAACTTCTAGCTCACGATCACTTGGTTTATTGCTCCTAGATGGCTCGACCTAGGCTTGGAATGTCTAGAGGAGCTCACAGCCTAGGGTAGGGGAGGAGGAAGGCTTGACCTATGGTGGAGGAAGTTGAGGCCGTGGATGGTAGAGAGGAAAAGGTAGGATTTTGGAATAGTTTGAGGTGCTTAAGTGTATATATATATATATATATGTGTATGTATATATTATAATTTGAATTTCTTTTGAGAAATATTTTGGCATTATTTTCTTTAGGTTGGAAGACATGAAAAGAAGAGAGAAAGCTTAGGAAATGGAAGGAGAGAAAATGAGGAATGAGAGGGAAGAGGGGTGGTATTTATAGGTGAAAAGGAGGAGAAAAATATCTAAGATATTTTACACATATGCATCATTATCCATCACTTCAACATCCCCATCTCCATCACCCTTATGGCCAAAATGACTCCCCCCATGTGCTTGCAATGATGCTTGTACCATGGT
This sequence comes from Allium fistulosum, assembly GCA_030737815.1. NCBI lineage: Eukaryota > Viridiplantae > Streptophyta > Magnoliopsida > Asparagales > Amaryllidaceae > Allium > Allium fistulosum. The sequence continues at coordinate 1,544,333,831 of CM060901.1, read as the reverse complement.
GTAAGAGGGTGGACTTTTGGTTAGCTTAGTTGGTATGGAATTGAAAATATCTTTGATATTTTGTTTATATATATGTCATGTGTATATTTATGCTGTGTATGTGCATGTGAACATGTCTTGTATATGTACATGTGTGTGCGTGTTTATGTATCTTACATATCCTTACAATGTTCACAAATCCTACGCGTCGAATTGTTACAAATTCAAATTTTGATTTCCGGTCATATTTTTCTTTTTAGTTAATAAACATATATCTGTAAACAAAGTTTAAAAATAATATTTGTATCATTATATAAGAAATTAAAGAGATTACCTAATAATTAAAATAATTATTAAATCATATGAACTAAATTTAAATTTAAAAATCAATTTATTAGAAATGATAACATCATTAATGATGTCATAAATACATTTAATTTTTCCATAAATAAATAAATTATTTTATTTTATATTTGCATTCATATATACAAATGAGTGTATGTATCCAGCTTGGCATGCGATGTCGGATGGCCGAAGAGCTGTTTTATCGATAAAACGATTTTCGGTTATTTTATCGATATTTAATACAGTGTATATATTTCTTCTATAAATATTTCTTCAAAACAAGATTACCAATATTATTTTTATTCAATATATCATCACTTATGGTTAAAAATCTTATTTTTGAATATTTCAAAAAATTTCTGAAGCGATGAATTTATGGATCGTTACATACTTCCCTCCTTAAAAGAATTTCATCTTCGAAATTATGGATAAGAAGAAGATAACTCGAAGACAAATATATATATATATAACGAAGTGATACATATGTATAAGATATAGCAAGGGACATCACCCCAAGCTGGCGAGTACACAATACACATACAACTACGTATTCATTATAAACTCAGGATATGCTTTACGCATTCCTTCTTCTGTCTCCCATGTGCAGTCTACTGCATCACCACTCCATTGGACTTTAACTAATCTTACAAATTTCCTCCTTAATCGCTTCTCGTCGTGATCTACGATTCGCATTAGTCGCTTGATAATTGCCAAATTAGGTTTAACTTCTAAATCTTCTTGGGCAGCTATTTCTATAATTTGCTCTAGATCATGCATATATTTTCGTAGGTGAGATACGTGAAAGACATTGTGCACACAAGATAACCTTTTGGGCAATTCCATTCGATAAGCTAATAGGCCAATCCTTTCTATAATGGGAAACGATTCAATAAATCGAGGTGCTAACTTCCCAGCCCGACCAAATCTTACCACTCCTCTCATTGGAGAAACTTTCAAGAATATATATCTCCAACTGTGAACTCTAAATTCCTTCTCCTTTGGTCAGCATAGCTCTTCTGCCTACTTTGGGCTTCTTTCATCTTTTTTCTAATCATGTCAACTTTTTCGAAGCTTCCATAATCATGTCAAGACCTAGTATTAATCGACCTCCGGTCTCGATCCAACATGCTGGGGATCTATACGAACGACATTACAAAACTTCAAACGGGGTCATGCCAATACTAGCCTGATAACTGTTATTATAAGAGAATTCTATTAGATGAAGATAGCTTTTCCATGAACCTCCGAAATATAATATGCAAGCTCTTAGAAGATCCTGTGACACCCGATTTACTCTCTAAGTTTGCCCATCTATCTAAGGGTGATATGCGGTGCTTATGTTTAGCTTAGTTCCTAAAGCTATTTGCAATGCCTCCCAGAACTTACTGGCAAATTTAGGGTCTCGATCACTGATTATACTACTTGGGATACCATGCAATCGAACTATTTCCATCATGTATATTTCTGCCAGACTTGTAGCAGTTCTCGTTGGTTTTACTGGGATAAAATGTGCGCTCTTGGTTAATCGATCTATGATAACCCAAATGCCTTCATTTCCCTTTCTTGATCGTGGTAAGTCGTCGATGAAATCCATCGATATTTCGTCCCATTTCGAAGTCAGAATTTCAAGAGGTTGGAGTAATCTAGCGGTCTTTTGTTGATCACTTTTGATTTGTTGACAATTTGCACATCTGCTAATATGGATAGAGATATCCCTCTTCATGCCATCCCACCAAAATGTCTTCTTCATATCTCGATACATTTTAGTAACTCCGGGATGTATAGAAAGTCGAGGATTATGACATTATGTTAAAACTTCTTGCCTTATCCCATCGACATTGGGAACATATATCCTTCCATTTATTCTTAAGATTCCTTGCTCATCTACTTTGAATCCTATCCATCTTCCCGGTATCATATTCTCCTCCACTTCCCCGGCTATTCTTGAAATGATTGGATCCTTGAGCTGACTCTCATTTATACAATTAATCAAGGTTGGACGTACCACTAAATAATCTATAACGACATGCCTTCTGTTTAGCGCATCTGCCACTACATTGGCTTTCCCGGGTGTGTGTAAGATATCAAGATCATATGATGCGTGAAATTCTAACCAACATTGCTGTCTTATATTTAAGTCCTTTTGAGTGAAAAGATACTTCAAAGATTTGTGATCCGTGAAGAGCTTAAACTTTTCACCTATTTAAAGAAGGAACATTATTTACTAGGGTCAATCAAAGTTTATTTATAATAAACCATAAAAATTCTTACCTAGTAGATAATGCCTCTATATTTTTAACACGACCACAACGGCTAATAATTGTAAATCGTGTGTTGCATAATTCCTCTCACGAGTCTTTAGTTTTCTGCTTGCATAAGCGATGACCTTTCCATGCTGCACTAGAACAGCACTTACTCCTTCTCCACAAGCATCAATATATACAGTTAAACTACCGCCTTCATCAGCAATAGCTAGAATTGGAGCGGTAGTTAAGCTTCCCTTGAGTTCCTTGAATGCTTCTTCACATTTTGGTGCCCGTTCAAATTTAACATCCTTCATAGTCAACTTTGTTAGATGGGAGGAAATTTTGGAGAAGTCTTAAATGAATCTCCGGTAATATCCTATCAATCCTAAGAAGCTGCGGATGTCCTTCGGGGTTTTTGGTTGCTTCTAATCTTGTATAGTTGAAATCTTTTCTGGATCTACTGAGATCCATTCTCCTGACACAATATGCCCAAGGAATCTTACTTCTTTCTCCCAAAAGTGACATTTTGAGAATTTATCTTTAAGTACATTTCTCTGCAATATTTCCAACACAATCTCCAAATGCCTTTCGTGCTCTTCCTCGGTTTTGGAATAGATAAGAATATCATCAATAAAAACCAAGAAGAATTTGTTTAGCACATCTCTTAATACTGTATTCATAAGGTCTACAAAATAGGCGGGTGCATTAGTCAACCCAAAAGGCATAACTAACCATTCGTAAAAGCAATCAGGACAACTGAATGAAGTTAATGGAATGCCATCCTCAGCCATTCTTAGTTGATGGAATCCTGCGGCTAAATCCATTTACGAAAATACTCAGGCACCTTGAAGTTGATCAAACAAGTCATCTATGGGGGTAGAGGATACTTGTTTTTAATCGTTTGCTTATTTAGGTCTCGATAGTCTATACAAAGCCTTATAGAGTCATCAAACTTAGCTACGAAAACTATCGCCGCGCCCCAACTTGAGCGACTATGTCTAATTAGTCCTTTTTTTAACAACTCATCAGTTTGGTTTGCCAACTTAATCTTTTCCTTTGGGGAAATCCTTCAAATAGGGTGAATAATGGGTTTTGCAGTAGGAATTAAGTCAATTCAGAACTCAATTTCTCGATGCAGGGGCAAACTTTTAACTTCCTCAAAAACATCTTGAAATTCCTTGATAATTGGTATTGTGTCCAAACCTTTTTGAGATGAGTCTAGTGCATACATGAAACTATCCCTTACCGGACTAGGTTCTTCAGAAGATATTTCTATAAATTTCCTGAAGCTAGTCCATAAAATACATCCTTTTTAACGCAATCAAGGACAACTTTATTCTTGGATAACCAATCCATACCGAGCAAAACTTCAAACCCAATAAAATAAAGAACAAATAGGTCACATGAAATTTTTTAGGAGAGGTCAGAAACTCAGACGTTTTCACAAATCATACAAAGATTAGTTGTACCGCCTATGGGATTTGACACGCAAATAAGGGTATCTAATATTTTTGTGATCAGTTTTAATCTATCAATCAATCCTTTAGCAATAAAACTTTGGGAAGCCCCAGTATCAAATAATACTTTAACTAAATCATCATTGATATAAATATTACCTTCAAGAACTCCCTTGCCTTTTACATCAGTAAAGGTTGAAGGCTCGTCATTGATAGCATAGACCTTAACCTGCTCTCCTTTCTTCATTAATGGGCACTTGTTCTTCCAATGGCCGGGTTGATGGTAGTTATGGCAGAGGTTTTTCTACACCATAGGAGAGATGGTTCCTTGTTGCTACCTTTTGAACCTTGGGACACCTGTAGTACTTGACTAATGGCCTTTCTTTCCACAGTTAAAACATTCAACATCTTTAAAATTGGTTTTCGAGAGATCCTCCTCCGGGCTTGCCTTGCCATGACTTTTCATTGTTGTTGAACTTCCTCTTGTTATTGTTGTTTTGGGTTGCGACTGGATTTCTCTTATCCAAAGCTTCATAACGAAAACCCATGTCTATTAAATCCACAAAGGTTCTTTAACTTGGTGGTCATCCTATCTTGATACTGCTCCTTCATCCCAAAAAAGAACATCTCGTTTTTCTTCAGAGGCGTGTCTATCAATCCAGGCCCAAAGTGAGACAATTCATTGAATTTGTGAAAATACTCTTTCACAGACATCGCTTCTTGTTTTAGATCCACGAAACTTCTATAGAGGCCGGATTTGCCAGCTGTAGGCATGTTTTATTCTTCAAAAACTTCCTTAAACCTTGCCTAAGAGAAATTATCTTCAGATTCATTAAGAGTAATGGACTCCCACCAAGCTAGAGCTCCATCCTTCAATTGCCAGGAGGCCAAGAATCTCTTTCGATTATCATTGATGTCTAATCCTTTAAAGATTTTTTTCACAGGATCTGAGCCAAGCTTGAACTTTAATAATAGATTCTATGCCTTGGAATGGCGTTCCTCCCAAGCTGGTATAATCTTTGCAAAGAGCGGCAAAGTTAACTTGAGGTGGCATAGGAATTACTACTTCCTCCATTACTGTAGCATTTGATAGACCGTCAGTGGTCGTAGTGTTGCTAACTCCTCTTTGTCCTCTTCTATTACTCATCACCTACTATCTGCATATAGTAAGGGAACATCTTTAGAAATATAGACGAAATTTTTTTAGGGAATGGGTATAAACTCGAATAAATTTATTGGGATAAAATTTCAAATATGTGCTCTCTCAGACTAAACTCATTCTAAGGTAATAATAACCCTATCTCTAATGAGTTGACCTAATCTATGCTTACGTATTTACTCAACCATAAGCTTTGATACCAAATGTGACGACCCACCTCCTCGACCCTCAGAAATTGACACTAATACATCCTCGGTATTCACATGTCATAAATCCAAGTGCCGAAGAGGCAGATTATCATGGGGTAAAGAAATAAAGATAGAAGATAAGACAATAATAGAATCTCACATCGTATTCAACACATAATTATACATATGATTAGTACATGCAATTACTCTAAATTTTTCCATCAAAGTTACGACAGTTACTAACCAAGCTAGGATAGTTATAACGGCCTATTCTTACACTGCTGGTAGATACTAATACATAATACAGACACAACAGAAAGTGATAGATGACTTCAACAAAAACCCAATATGCTCCATGCTCCATTCCAAAATGCTCCAAGCTTACTTAACTAGTTGGCTGCCCGGGAAGATAGGGCACCCAGAGTTCAAGGGGAAAAGATAATAAACTCTGGGTTAGTCATGGGACTGGTGTGGGAAACTCAAAATATGATGTTTGAAAACAAAAGGTATCTCATAATACCACACCGCACATAAACACGGAATGGGTTTTATCTTATGATAACCAAAACGTTTTCTATGCAGAGTATGTGGATATTATATTTAATGGCATCCTTTTTGAAAACACTTTTCAAGTAAATATACATAATCTTAGCCGGTGTGCACAATGTGTTCCATGTCTCACATCTCCGCAAAGCAGTGTGTGATCCATCTATGACCATTTCCACTGCTCAGTTGGAAGAGTTAGTCATCGAGCCTGACTTGACCATTGAGCGGAAGCCACTTGGGATAGTCGACCGTGAGACGAAGCAACTTAGAAGGAAGTCGGTCAATCTCGTCAAAGTTCAGTGGAGTTCAGATGACCGATATTACACATGGGAAACTGAGGATAGTATTCGGGATTCAAACCCCGAATTACTGATTCCAAGTATAATCCATTTTTCTCAAAATCTATCTTGATTTCAGCTTGTTTCTTTTCTACTTCTTCCGTTTTGTTCCTTTTCGAGGACGAAAAGTCTTGAGTAGGGGAGATTGTAACGACCCTGGATTTTCGACCCAATTTAGAATTTTGAATCAATTATTTTAGTATAAAAATTTGAAATTTATATACGTTCTCAGTTAACGTCCAAACTTCGTATATAAAATGCGTTTAGTTAGTTATGGATATAGGAAAAGTTTCGTCGCAAAATATCACAGTAAAATTCGTTTACGGTTTATTGCATATTAGTTCATTTTTAAGTGCATAAATTTTATCTTCCGAATCTAGATATTTTACACAGTAAGGTTGTTAAAAATATCTGATTGAGATGTCGCATTCCGTTTCGTCTAATTTCGTCATCGTCTGCTTCATTTAAATTGTTTTGTCAAACGAACAATTTAATCGGCGTAAAAATTTGAGCTTTGATAGAACTGTTGTATTGTCAATATCTGTGTAGAGTTGTAAGCGTCTCGTCACATCGATCAAAATGGTATATTCATTTGTACAAATCAAAGTTCGGCGAAAATCGTCGCACTAATTTAATCGATCCAAACAGACCGGTTAAATGGATATTCAGCCCAAATTTGACAGCCGTTTGCATTCAAAATTGTGAAAGAAAAAAATCTTTGGCTGAAATGAATTTATTAAGGTGGTTAGCAGCTGGTTGATAGCATGGGAAATATGCAATATATCTCGTAATTCACACAAATAATATTCTCCGTCCATTGGTTCCATTCACCCCTTCGTATCCCTGCCTTTACATAAATCAGTTCGTATACATCTTTGCTTTCGGTTGCAACAAATTTCCAATCAAGTAAGTAACGTGCTTCCCTGACAACCTTGTCCTTCTCTCCTCTTTATATTTCTTCCTCTGTCATTGGTTCTAAAAGAAAAAAATATAGGAACCGAGCATTCCCATCCCGTCTCCACCACATTTTTCCCGCGCCGCTTCCCACATCGGCCGCGCACCTCATCGTCGCCACCCACTCCCCCACCCCTTCGCTAGTTCCGCCTCACCCTTCCCCTCGTCTACGCCACCCGAACCGACCGCGCGTATCACCTTCCTCCGACCGCGCCGCCTTTCCACCCCGCTTTCGCCACCTTTTCCTCGACCGTTGCTCCAGGCCACGCAGCACCATACCCAACCGAGCCCGACACTGCGATGGGCCGCGACGCCACCCCTTGTTGCCCTGTAGACGCCATCAAACCCTGCAACCCAGTGCTTCTGCACTCGAGCCTATGCCCCGGTTCTATGCCGAGACTGCTTTGCAAAATACATGCATCAATGTTGAAACAGTTTTCTACTTTATAAAAAAAATGTTTTACTGTTGCTTTCATAAAACCCATATCTCTGCTGTTGCATATATATACAGTTGTGTATATATGTTTGAAGTATGTGGAAGAGTAGTAACATAATTTCTTCTCTGTTGTTGTACAACAACTACCTGAAGTTATTCAACTTGCAGCAGCTTCCTCTCAGCCTTTTTCTCTTTCTTTGTTGATTGGTAAGTGTGTGTATATATATGATTATATATATATATATGAATGTTATATGGAAAGTTGACGCGATATTATCTTCTGTCCATGGTTGCAGCTTGTTTGATTGTTCGTGTTGTGTTGCGTTCGAGTCAAGTCTATTCGTGCCTCTTCGTGCTTCGACATTCACTCTCTCTAACCACTAAAGGTGAATAAATTTTACGACTTATATTATTATACAATGATAATCAAGTTTGGTTGATAATATTGATGATTGTTTGATGTTAATATTGAATGTTAAATTGTTAACACATGAAGTGATAAATAATATACACTTGAATTAGATGTATGGAAGTTAACACTTTGAAGTTGACATATGTACTTGAATTTGATTAAATTAAATTCTGTATAGTATAACCTTTGAAATGTCTAATTAATCGACAAGTAGAAATATAGTTAACGACACTTTGAAACAATATAAACAAATTTCATATTGTGAAAATTTTGATGAAGTATGGACTAGAATTAAGTAGATGACAAGTGTAGAATCGCATGAAATAATAGCGTAATTTACATGACATGATCTTTAATCTACATGAAATGATAGTGTAGATTCCAGAAATAATTGTATTACTTTACATGAAATAATAATGTAAAATTAATATGATTATTTTGGGATTATTTAAATTAATTATTGTGTTGTTGTTGATTGTTGTTATTGCTTGTTTATTTACTTTGACACCATCCCAGTTATCACACTGCAAGTTCCCTTTACTATGTCTCTGATTTTTAGATTGAAATGGAATCGGGTTGAAATGATAAATACCCAAATAAATCACTTAACCTAGGATAGAGAATTAAATAAGAAACCCGATTGGTCAGACGATTTGATTTGAATAGAATGAGATTAGATTTAAAAGGAATAATGAATGGGTTTAATTTAAATTTGAAATTATACTGTAATTCAAGAGGTAAAGGTTCGATGAATTGAAAACAAATGTTTAAACAAATATTTAATGAAAGTTAAGTTGTTTAAATTTAATAAATTGAGTTTGAAACTTTATTTAATAACAAAACAAATTTGAAACTTATTGACTTTAGGAATATAACTTGTGGCTATTTAATTGAACAAGTAAATAAGTGAAACTGAATTTCTTTAATAAGAAATAAATATGATTTATTTGAATGAATTGAATATAACTTGTGATTTAAAGAATTTAATTTGGCGAATTCAATTAAATTCAATTTGTGAGTTTTGGATATAATTTAGGTCAACTTAAGTGAATGATTAAATCAATTAGAAATTAAATTGAATTTGATTTAAATGTTAAATTTACTTAATTTAAATGATTATGGAATGGAATTCATATATAAAATGAAACCAATATCTGAATTGTTTTAAATTGAATTGAAATTAAATTGTGAAACCAAATAGAAATATTAAGTTGGAAATTAGAAACTTTGAAATTTGAATTATGGTAATTTATATTGAAAGTCGATAGAATGTTGACTTTTGAAGTCTAAGTGAAATTGATCTTGATTTTTTTTTAAATTTATTAAATGACCAATTGGCGTAATAATTACGTAGTTATTAAAGAGTCCGGGATCGGTTAGGGACATACTCTCTGTCTAAACCGAATACCACTTTAATAACTATTATATGCGGAGGGTGATCCAGAATGAAGTGGTTGGAATGATGTACGTTGATGATTGAAGAAAGAGAACGATAATGGATGGACTTGACACTAGTGTCAAATTGGAAATGACTTAAACAGGAGCCTTGCCGGGCCAATGAGGTTAGCTACCTCTAGCGAACACACTTCTTCGTAAACTACTCATTACTTGTTTTTGATTGGTGCGCACACTTGAATTGGGAGTGTTGTATCGCGGTGTTGCGATCGTTGCGGCGATGCATTCTCACCAGTCCGGATCAGGCAAATGGTAGTTTCACTACCTTGGGTATTTCCTCATGTGCCTTGTCATACTAGTATCCCTATGCGCGACCACTACGATTTGTTTTGTGTTATACCTATGGAGTACTCCCTGATAGCCCACTAGTTTACGGTGGAGTTTACAGTGCTGTATAGACTATGATGCCATATAAATGTGTTAAGGGGAATAATGGTAACGCCTTAACACTATTTTGATACTTTATATTACTGTTAGACATTATCTACCTAGCGTACACTACTATATATAGATAGTTTAACGGATCCTGAAAGATGTTCATTCCATTCATCTTTGAGTTATTATTATTTCAAAATTTGTTCCATATTATCTTGTATAAGAATATATGTCCCGACTCGAGTGTTTGTTGTGCTTATGCTCGGGTCAGTCTGAGGATTTCTGTTGCCGTGCTGCTTGGAAGTTAAAGACTTTGAAGACTATCATTTATCTTTATCAGTATTGCTCTACTCTATTATGATACTTGTATCGGACATCTGTGTATTTCTATTTCACCATTTGCTTGAGACATTGTTGTATTTACTTAGTGGCTTCATGAACTACTATTATGACATTGTTGTAATTCCACTGCGTTATTCTGTTATATTGTATCTGTTTGTGATTCTGTGATGATTCTCATTTATATACATATACTCCATTAATGATTCGTGTTTTGTATTATTTAAGTTGACATGTGTGGATTATTGTCAATTTAAATGGTCCAAATATACGGGTTGTTACATATCAAGAGTCATCCTCGCCTCCGAAAGCACCAAACGACGAAGGAAATGAACCATGTTGCAGCACGTACTTCGCCAAGCGCTAATTCAACTGCTCTATCTGTATAGCACAAAGACGATTCCACTCCTGCAGCTGCTCGATCATGGCTCTCAGCTCTTTTATCTATGTTTTATCCTGCTCTTTTTGGTACGCCTGTTGAGATGCCATAGCCTGCGAATAGAAAAAACTGTTATAGAACTTTTCGACGACTTTTATAACAATTGTGTAACTTTTATAAGATAGTTTATTTTTATAAATTACCACTCGGTTTTCATAACCAAAACGCCAATTTCGCTGCGTCGGATCCATGATGGAGTCAAAAATAGCGTCTTCCTCCTCGCGGGTCAACTCATCGCGATCTGATCCCTCTAGCATCTTTGCCCGTGCCTCTTGAAACTTTGTCTACAATGCCAAAAAAATTACAATTGAAATTAACACAACATTATTTTAATTCTTCAAAGATAATTACTTAAAATAATTAATATTAATAACTTAAAATTCAAAATATGCATACATATGCAGCCATCGCCTTATCCTCATCTTCCCATGCATATGTAAGGTTGCCAGCTTCGTCCGTTTGTTTTATGGCATGGGTATGAGCAAATACTTCCATGACTGGACGTCGACGCGCTCTTTCCTGTAATAAATAATGTGTATATGTTTATTAATAATTTATAACTCAAACTATATAAATGTAATAACTGTTTATAATCGCAATTAATAAATTTACCAAATCCTCACGATGATGCTGGAATGACTTGTAACCACCACGATGTGTTACTGGGTTCTTATTTCTATTCGTAGAGTTCCTTTCTGACTCCGCCTACAAATTTAAATAATTGAACAATATATTTAATAGCTGTAAAACAAAGTAATAAGATATATATGATAGATTAATTACCTTAAACTCATCGTTGTTCTACCAGGCAACCCAAGCATTCCATACACTGGCACCCATCCAGTTTGGTTTCTTCCCAGCTCTCCTAAGGCCCGACATCGTGTCCCGATAATTATTCGCTATCTTAGAATTCCAATGGCGCTGCACAAGGGAAATGTCTGCTTCCTGCAAATCTACAGAACCCTGCACATTAAGAAAATTAAATATAAGTTATACATTTTTAAGTAGTCAACAAATTGTAAAACAGTAATTTATAAATATGTAAATTTAAACTCACCAAAAAGTCCTGTCAGATGCTCTCTCTGATCGGGTCAGGGATCTTACTCCATCGGGGCCAACAACCAGTCATCCTACTCATATATGCCTGCTTGGAAAAGACTAAAAACCACTCCCGATGGCTCTAGCTCAAATCTCGTGTTAAATTTGAAACATAGCTTTAGACTATTATATATATCGTACACAAAATATTTCTGATGCTATGTTACTAATTTTAATTCTTCCGATCCATCAGCTTTGGGCTGTAAATACACTATCGGTCGTGTTGCTGGCTCTGAAGGGCCACTGTCACCACCTATATTCCCTCTTCGAGAAGAAGAGGGGGAACCAGAGTAGGAAGAGCTACGCCTTTGGAAAAAAAACATAATACCTGTCACGTACATATCAATTTATTATGTCAGAACATATAATTCATAATAATTATGAGAAAAGATATCATAATTGATGAGAAAAATGTAACATGAATAATCGCATAAATTAGCTTATATAAATAATTAACAGTTGCATATATTCATTGTTTACCATAATATAATATTTTTCAACCATATATCTTAATAATGTTTATATACTTTACGATGTCAATATATATAAACGAGAGTTATATCTTAACTCTCTTCCTTGAGTTCCCAACAGAAATACTCGTTGGTAACTGTGACGCCCCACCTCTATGCTCACGCTAGCCAATGACACTACGGGGTAATTCCGTCGACTAGCGCGGAGAATAAGGCTGTTAAGGAGCGACCATCCGTGTAATTGCTTTGTGCGAGTACCGATATGTCAGATAGTATAACATGCATTTCATTTCAAGAGGAAATCCGGCATACCGATACAAACTCAAAGCTACCACATAGTGGCTAAGTGGATCTCGGAAACAAATATAGAAATAAACATAACATAAATCAGTCACAAATGTTCATATCTCAAAGGTGGAAACATATATGAATATAACACATAAAAGTGTACATCAGAGTAGTGGTCAAACAAGATCCACAATATCACAAAAGAATAGATACAAGTGCTAGACAAAAGAATAAGTATACATCATGGAGTCTATATCTCGAATGTATAACAACAAAAACTACAAATGTAATGTAGTTAGACAAAAGTTAGAAGATGATCCCAGATAAGGAGTCAAGCAGAAGCACCTGTAACATCTCAGTCCGACCCGAGTATTATTTAATAAGAAAATAATAAACGGATCAGTCTAGCTATAATTATCATATATATATATATATATAAACTGAGATAAGGGTAGAGATATAACCAAAAACGTATGATATCAATAATGTCAAGCTGTGACAAGTATGTTTTAAACAACAACAAAATCATACAATATCTCAAGAAATCTCAAAGCACCAAAAAGAATGTCATATTCTTGTTTTATTCACCAAACTACAAATATTGACAAACATATCGTTGCCAATCACATAAAGAGGTGAAACACAAATTCTAGAAATCATCAATTAGAAATCCAGAAATCACAAAGGGGGAGGCCTATCACAAACGGGAGCATGAAAACTCACCAACACGTGTATCACAAACGGAACGCTATTCCATGGTCGCTAACCATAAATTTTGAGCCGAAGCTCCACAAACGGCCCGAAGACCACGGGTCGCTACCCCGCCAAATTGAACTGAGGTTCCACAGAAACGGGTTTAGTCTCCCTTGCAGACAAATAGACATCGCACATCGCTAGTCTAAATCACAAAATGATCATCATTGATCAACAAAAAGTGTCGATTACACTAAGCTAGTAAATATATGAGTTTAGCTTCATGTCCCATAACCACTAGCTTAACTTAAATATTTACGAACAAATTGTAGATTCCCACTCGAAAATTGTCACAAGAATTTCAATCGAACAAGTCCAAAAATTAACCGACGAAGTAAACGCAAGCGTTTCATACCACTTGTTTTGCTTTGCCGTTTAATTATATTTTCTCATGCGAATGAGGTAAAGGTTTGTGTATACTAATAGATTGGAAAACAGTTTTGTAAACGAACTTTGTAATAAAAATAGAGTTGAAATCATCTTTGTAAAAGAGTTGAATATTTACTACTAGTATAGAAACCTTTGCATTTAGAAGTGACAAATCACAAAATGATTGTAGAAACAATCAATCACAAAATCCACATTCAAAGATGTGAATTAAATCCAAAGAAATCGATACCGAATCCATCAAAATGGATATTCTCAAAAATCCCGAAAAAGAAGTCATCAAAGTCAATAATAAGTGATAACAACAAATCAGATAATCACGAATCGATAAAAATTGGAATCTCAAGCTAAATAGGCAAAACAAGCAAAATCAAGCAGGTTAGTCGACTGGCCTTCTGCAGTCAGTCGACTGAACCAGAACCCGAGAGTTTTCAGACCCTGCAGTCAGTCGACTGACTGCAGGGAGCCAGTCGACTGGCTATAGCTGAAACTGTTTTTCAGCCTATCAAATGGAAGAGCAAACTCTCACCATTTGCAACCGATCGAGCAATGGACTTTTGGGGCTTTTGCCAATCGACACCCAGCCCTTTAGGCTCTCTGAAACACCACCAATAGCATATTCATAAATCAAAGCTAGGATTTTCAAAGTTTTAACTTCAAAACAACAAAAATTGAAATGTTCACCAAATCAATCCAAACCAAAATCAAATGAACATGTAAAGATGTTAGGAATTCATACCTAACAATCAAGGATAGTTATAGACATAGATGTGAGATAAAAAAAATCTCACCTTTAAACCCAAAAACGATGAAGTAGAAGCTTGAAAGCAAAGGAAGATCAACTACACTTCAACTCCAACTCTAGAGGCTTGAATCTAAGCTCAAAAGAGGACATTTCCTAAGTTAGGTTTAGGAAATTTTTGAAATTAAAGAGGAGAAGAGATGGAGAAGATGAAGAGGAGGCTTACCAAAGCTTTTCCAAGAGTTTGGAGCAAGACTTGAGTTTGCAAATGGAATCTAGGGCTTGGAATTTCTAATTCCTATACTCTTCCCCCATTTTCAGTTTATATATATATGATAATTATAGCTAGACTGATCCGTTTATTATTTTCTTATTAAATAATACTCAGGTCAGACCGAGATGTTACAGGTGCTTCTGCTTGACTCCTTATCTGGGATCATCTTCTGACTTTTGTCTAACTACATTACATTTGTAGTTTTTGTTGTTATACATTCGAGATATAGACTCCATGATGTATACTTATTCTTTTGTCTAGCACTTGTATCTATTCTTTTGTGATATTGTGGATCTTGTTTGACCACTACTCTGATGTACACTTTTATGTGTTATATTCATATTTGTTTCCGCCTTTGAGATATGAACATCTGTGACTGATTTATGTTATGTTTATTTCTATATTTGTTTCCGAGGTCCACTTAGCCACTGTGTGGTAGCTTTGAGTTTGTATCGGTATGCTGGATTTCCTCTTGATATGAAATGCATGTTATACTATCTGACATATCGGTACTCGCACAAAGCAATTACACAGATGGTTGCTCCTCAACAGCCTTATTCTTCGCGCTAGTCGATGGCATTACCCCGTAGTGTCCTTGGCTAGCCTGAGCATAGAGGTGGGGCGTCACAGTAACCCCTTTTGGATTCACCCACTACATAGATTAACTGCCTTGTCAAGCCTGTGCGGTCTTTTTCACCCGCTGCTTACGACCAGTTTTGAGTGCATTTCACATTATCCCTTAGTTGCACTGCCCTTATGGCTTCTGAAGGCGCATACATTTTATGTGTTGTAGTCACCTGACTTATTCCATCATGAGGTGCTAGCTCTTGTGGCACTACATCTTCAATATCATACTATCCATCATATTGTCTGTGAAACAGATCACTAGACTTTGTGACGAAGGACAATATCATCATGATTCGGGTTGTCATCCTTGAATCAGTTCGCTAGGATGGATTCTAGCAATCAATACCTTGTATCATTCTCATGAAATATTAAACATTTGGCTATCCAATACATCATTATTTCCCTTAATGATATTATATTCCAAATAAATGTCGTATATGCGTATATCATCATAATAAATTATCAATACCCAAATCTTAGTAATTGTAATGACAAAACACATAATATAATTATGTGATATAATTTAAATTGCATACATATATCATTGGTGAAACACATATCATAATCATATACTTATATTTCTAAACTTGCATTATATTCATAATATACTTGACAATTCACTATATGCTTAGTATACTTCACCTATCAACCATAGCCAATTATCATTCAATCCATTCAAATTCAATCAAGTAAGTTTTCAATCATTTAACATAACATGACTATATTGCATAGCATGGGTAAATTAAATAATCAATTACTTAAATTTAATTTGGGATCAAAACTCTTTAAATCGACATCAAAGTATAAGTTTATTGATGATGTTTTATTTAAACAACATCATGAACAAACAATATCAACAAACCATAAAATCTACACTTCTAGATAATACTTGTAGCATATTGGGCTACCAAGCCTTTAGAAATCAATATATATAATTAATTAAAGTAATTTGAATCAATACAGTAATTCCATTAAATTAAAAGAACAAATAATGTATGTAAAACAAATTATACTCACTTCTTATTTTCCTTGCTAAAGACTTTGAATACCTAGCCTTTGATGATGAAGATGAATAAATGACTTTGTTTTGCTTTGGCTTTCTGAATGGAGAAAATAAGGTATATGTAAGGGTATTTATAGGCTTAGGGCTAGAAAGCTTAGGGACTAAGCAGGAGAATGAGTTAAAATAGCATGATGATTCCTTAGGTTTGGGTAAGTTTTAAAATGAGAAAGTAAAAATACAATAATTATAAGGATAAGTTTAAAAAGTGTGGTCGAATCAAAGATTGGAAAAATTTAATCTTTTTTCTTAAAAGTTAAAATATAATTATTATATGCATAAGGATAAAAATATGGTCCACTAAGTGAGTAGGAAAATTCAAATTTTCTTCTTATAAGTTAAGATATAATTATTGTATGGATAAGGATAAAAGTGTAGTCCAATAAGAGATTGGAAAATTTCAAATTTTCTTTTTATAAGTTATAATATAATTATTTTATAGACAAGGATAAAAATTCAGTCTATTCAAAATAGGAAGAAAAATTCAATTTTTCATCTTATTTTAAATAAATTAGTACATCCAGCTGCCTTATAACTCGAATCATATTTAAACTAACATTTTACATCCGTTTAGAATTTCACTCATGGCATTTTATCTAAATTTTATTTTATTATCATAACGATTTTTCTTTTTGAAAAATATTACTTTTTAATTTTTAATAACTACAAAATAATTCCAAAATATGTTTTATTATTAATAGAATAACCGGAAGTTACATGAACTAATGACTTTTTGTTCGGATTAAACAAGCTGGATGGGAACAACATTGGATTTGACAGTAAACAAATTCCATAAGTCCTAATATGATATAGTTTTAATCAAGATAATTGATGTAAATAATCGTTACTATCCGATATCACTTTAAATTGTAAAATAAGATTTTACCAATAAAGATGAAGAAGCGAAAAATTCGACCAAATTGTCACACCACTAATAAGTGTGACCTATGAACGTTAATATTTTAATTACCCTGTAACGAACAAGATTTTCGACCCTCGGAAATCGACACTAATATATCCTCGGTATTCATGTGCCGTAAATCCAAGCGCCGAAGAGGGTAAAAGGAAAAGAAGATAGAACATAATCTTATACGAATGGAATAACATATATTATTTCAATATATATAATCTTTATAGCGGAAAATTTAAATACATTTATCAGAGTTAAACATGGACAGTTATAAATCTTTGTCCGTACAAAAGTGAAATACAATAGTACACAAGTGTGGTGGGAAAGAGGTAATAGTCTACCGAAGAATCTTCAAACTCCATGCTATGAGGTCTTCCAGATTTCTTCTAACTAAACCTGACTACTCGACTGCTTGGAAAAATAGAGCACCCAGAGTTTAAGGAAAAGGAAATAAACTCCGGGTCAATCATGAGACTGGTATGAGAACTCAAAATATGGGTTTTGAAAACAAAAGGGTATCTCATAAGACCACGCCGCATATAAACACGGAACAGGTTTTTACCTTATGATAATTAAAATCTTTACTACGCAAAATTAGGGATATTATTTTTAATGACATTCTTTCTGAAAATGTTTACAAATAAACTTATAAATCTTAGCTAAAATGTTTGCATCTCACATTTCAGTACTTTACACAACTAAGTCCGTACGACATTTATTGGATATTGGGTTTTTAACCGAATAGCGAAGTAAGGGACTACCTCCCGTACAGTGCATTTCTAGAGGAATGACCCGAGACCCCCATGTTGGTCCTCATGCGAATAAAAACGGCCCATTCGAAAATTACACGAATAGCACCGAGTATTATATCACTCGGTCGTTACCGACCTATCCGAGCCGTCTCATAACATACACCACTTAATTTAAACCCGACGTTATAACGGGTAGAAATTTTATCGATCTGGAAGTGATTTCATACCCTGATTGGTTGCAATCCACTTAGCCTTTAAGCATCCCTTGTTTCACCATTCCCAAGTGTGAGGCTTTGAGGTAATGATTACCTTTTTTACATAGCACATCTTCCACTTTGCCATTTCATAATCACACAACCGATTTCTACAAACGTATAACTCCTGAGCTCATACGTCTCAGCTAAGAGAAGTTTCCTTCTTCGCTATCAAACAGATGATACATTCATAGAGATCAATCAATATGATCTAGAAATGCAACGTCAGACATTCGTCCATGCAAGTTGTCCAGGAACAGGATAAACCGAAGGCACTCTGTTATCACATCCTATCAGGCATTACCCCAAGGATTAGTAGCGAGTTAGTCTTTACATAGGAAGATCCTAGAACGATGGGACCACTTCTATTTATTTATCTCAGGAGCAAATCTGAATATTGTCAATAAGCAGTCCTTCAGTTATGAAGATCCCCGCCTTCAAAATCAAGATCTACAATATATATTTTCTTCACTTTCGAAATGTAAATTGGTTCGCAGTGATTTTCGGATAGGAATCACCCAAATCCGACCCTGATTCCTTCAAACCAATTATCGATAAAAAGATGTTTTGTAAATAGGCGATTATCGTTTGATTTATTCATTTCTTTTTATTGAAAAAAATATCTTCGACGGATATATATCTCAAAAAAACATTCTTGGTGGTATATAAGGAATCATTAAACCTCTCTTTATTTAAAAGTGTATTGTATTTGAGAGTGAAAATTTGGTGATGTATATGAAAGTGTAAAATATTATTATATATGAATATTGTATTTAAATTAGTGTGGAAATTGTGTCTACTATTGAAATTGTATTGAAATAAACTATTTGTTGAAATAAAAATTTCATTTGTTTACCTTTATCTGTGATTACACAAATAATATTATACTAAACACTTTTAAAAACATATATATGTTTATTAGCATTAAACAAAAATCTTAAATTGCTATATTCTATAAATTCTACTATACTTTCCTTCTACAATCACAAATTTAACAATTAATTTAATGCCATATTGAACTCCAAACTTAATTACAACAAACATCCAGGCTATTGAAAACTCAAAAGGAACTTTAGGTTCATATAATTAACATAAAGAATGTTAAAAGTTCTACAATTTAATTTATTATCCTTGTTTACGTAATTAGATCTGAAACATACACTTATATTTATGTACATAGATACAAGTAATAAACTGAAATTTAGTTTGAAAATAATAACATAAAAATTAAATAAGTTTTAGTTTTGATATTGGTTTACAATTTAAGGTATGAAGAAGAATTGATTAGCATACACACACACACAGATATATATATATATATATAGACATAATTTCATAATTTAATCTACTAAAATTAGATTCCTGTTTAACGGGAAATAAATGCAACAACAACAGTAATTTATTGAAACAAAATAGATTTACAACAACGTACAGTTTTGGATTTAACAAACAAAGGGATATGTTTCAAATCTTAAATGAAACTAACATAAACTATTTGGTTAAATAAAATAATTAATTAACTATAATAATAGATAAAAATTATAACAAATCAATTCCCAATAATTATTCATTTTAGATCCAAGAGAATGGTGAACCACCTTTGTTTATGGCTTGTCCTTTACATTTTAAGCAAATTTGCATCCCACATTACAAGAGAATGATTAACCGCCTTTGTTTTAGTTTAGTTTGACATTCGATTTGGAGTATTTATTTTTTTAATGGAAAGGATGGTGTCCACGATTTTGAAATGGAGGAGGAAAGTTTATTATAAAGAATGAATGAATGAAGAAATTTATTTTAATGAGACAAAAGGAACCTTTCCCATTATCCTCATTCAACTTCCTTGTTAAATTCATTTTAAATTTTGATTAATCAATCCCTTCATTCCTTGGCCAAAACTTGCTTCTTTAAGAAACAAAGTTTCCAAAAAATAACCCTCTAAGCAATTATTTATTATTTAAACTTTGTTTAAAAATATACTGATATCGTATATTAATATTTGCAAATATAACTTTTAATGCATTTAAATAATTACCAACGACATTCAAAATATCAAATAAATTAATAATAATTAATATTTATTAAATATTAATTAAATTTAACCAATTTATATTATTTTATAAATTAATTAAATCAAGTGGTTCTCTGGAGAAATCACAAATGTGGTTGTGTGACTTAGTAAATTCAATCAGCGATTAATATTGAGCAATTCAAGTATCAACTTGCATATGTTACCTTTGAAGGAACCAGGTCGGGTCACAGGAGGTTGAATGAGTGAATTTCAATTTTTTTTCCATTTTGGATCTTTGCTGGGCCTATGAAGTCTAAATGATTTTAGATACAATCTAAAATATTTTAAATAAAATATTTATTTAATTCAATTAGTTTATAGACGGCTATATTTAATTTAAATAATTTATATTTTATAAGTGCATCAAATATACTTATATGTATATAGTGCACGTATAACATATAAATAGTGTACATGGTCAATGTGTACGTATATATAGATGATAGGATTTACACAACGGATGCATTGGCCCTTTATATATGTCTTTATTGTCTATATTTTGTTTTGAAAGAGAGAGAGAGTATGTGTGTGTATATGAAATAATAACTGTATATTTTAATTTAAAGGTATTGACCAATTCAAAATATTTAAGTTAATATCTTGAGCATCTAGTTTTGATTTGAAATTCAAAATTATATCTTGATCATTTAAGGAAATATCTATTTCAAATTTTAATTTCATATTACATATAAATTATATTTATATATAAATATGCAAAAAAATTTAAAATCAAATTTCAAAATATACATGTACAAAAATTTTAATTTCTAATTTAAAATATATTTATAAATCATGATAGTATGTATATATATAATTTGTATTTTTATTTTGGCTTAATTTTTTTTAATTGTTAAATCCTTACGGGCAATTTTAAAAAATAATTATATATAGACTGATGTTTTAGAAGAATTTATATATATATATATAATTTAATACAGAAAAATTAATTTTTTATTTAAAATCCAAAAGTATATTTATATTAATAAAATAATTTCAATATAACTTAAACTATCTTATATATATAATTACGTTTATCACATTATAAAAATATTAAAGCTAATCAAGTTTTATTTTAAATTTTGAAAATAAATATTTAATTATTTAAAAATGGCCGAAAATAGTACATGAATTATCTTGATGTTACCAGGATTTTTTTAAAACAATTGAATATACAAATCAAATTATACACATAGGCACATAAATTCGTTGGAGAAGATTGATGAGGTGGAGACCCATACAACGTTTGGTTGGTTTGAATTTGACTATTGAAAATCTATGACTACAGGTAATTTCCAATGCCTTTGCAACACCAATGTGAAAACGTTGATAACAACTGTGGCATCGCTAAGGCGTAGCTAATTAGTGACGCCTTAGTGAATGCTGTAATTTTTGTGACGCCGTGTCATCGTCACATCACTGTGGTGTCACTAATCGACGTTAGAAATCAGCCCTTCTTTTGTAATGAATGGAGAAATGCATTTTCTCTTTGACAAGTGACGGAATGATTATGGTATATATTTTGAGGAGATAGTGTAATACTTATCTATATTAACAATGTGAACTCGTGTTACACACACGACATGTTATAGTAATGTGCATTGGAGAAATCAAAGCATCATTATGATAGATGCAATGGTGAATATATAGCAAATAAAAAATGTTAAATAAGCGCATTATACAATGACTTTTTTGAATCAAAGATGTAGAAAAAATTGAACTTTAGTATTAGTATGTTCAGATGCGATAAAATTATTAGTGATGTACTTTTGTTTTATGGTTTTACCGCTCTAAGAAAATCCTAAGTTGCATCCCTCATAATAGGAATGAGGTTAAAGAGATGTAAGAAAAAAAATGTCTTTGAGCATCACATCATAGAGTATACTAAATCTTTGACAAATTATCTAACCTATATAATAACAAGTAATTGCAACAATGTGCTATAAAGTAAATTTTTTGCACAATGTTCTATTTTTGAACTATAGTGCGAAATATAGAAACTTTATTTTTTAGAATTTGTTAATTCAAATGTCATCCTAAGGTATTTTTCACCTTTTAAAAGATAAAAGGTACTTTTAGTGCTTCTACCACCGTGAGTGCATGAAATCTTTGTTTTTGACAATTTTTCGAAGATTGTTGTGATTCCTTTCATAATAGTACATCTTTCTTGCAAATTACATATAAAATTTATTTTTGTTTTAATAATGTCAAACATGGTAAATCAACCAACATATTCAAATCATTTTGACTGTTATAGAGCATTTATAATATGTATTTTGTGAATTTCTAACATGTAATCGATAATAATAAGTTAATGAAGATCGGTTGATAATTACTTGTACATATATACACTCGTAGATGGACGAAGAACATTTTCCAAAATAATACATGGGCTAAAGGCAATGATAAACAAAAAATTCATATGTTAAAAGAATTTTCTCTAAATTATTTTCATAGACGTTATAAGTCGTTGATATAGGAAAATTCGGTTATTCTTCCTTTATTCTGGCCATCATTGAGTATCCCGAAAAAATGTAAAAAATTGGGAAATGGCCAAATATAGCAAACTCTAACTAAATATAAATAAAGGATAAAAATTTATTATTATGTTAGTTCTGCTGCAAAAAC
Source organism: Allium fistulosum (assembly GCA_030737815.1). Classification (NCBI taxonomy): domain Eukaryota; kingdom Viridiplantae; phylum Streptophyta; class Magnoliopsida; order Asparagales; family Amaryllidaceae; genus Allium; species Allium fistulosum. The sequence goes on along the minus strand of CM060901.1, from coordinate 1,544,310,852 downwards.
ATAGATTTTCTCTTTGATGTGTATAACAAACTCATTAGCTTTGGATATTAATTTTCTTTAACTAAAGAAACTTTGTTGAAGATGCAACCAAACATGAGGAAATGTATCAAAAATAGAAAACAATGAATAGAAAAAATAAAAAAACAACTATAGAGACATGTGGTATTTAAACAATTTAAATACTAAGGTTAATACAGACTTTGCTGAAGTACAGTACTGGGTACAAGTTCAGTCCATATATCATTTAGACAAAATCAAATTTCCATTCTTTATTAAGCTACACCTTTGTAAAGATATCTTGTGTGCGTTTTCTTTATCGTCAATATACCATTAAAATATCTAGAGTTTGATCAATGGTCAACAAATCCAATTATATCCATAGTTTATTTTGTAGTGTCACTTTAAAACCCTTTGTTCAATCCGATAAAATTTATCGATTAACCGATTAACACTAAGAGATTTTGACATTAAGTTGACTAACAATTAGTAATAACATTGATAATAACCTTCCACAATGAATGAGACGAATCTCCTCTCAAGTAGTGTTTCACTTCACGTAGTTCAACACATACCAACTATGGTTGTATCAGTAATGCTATGTCATGTGATTCATCATAATCAAAATATAGTTTACACACCAAAGATTCACGATACTCTCAATTCTGAAGTTTACTACACATCGTTACCTAAGATGTTCTATTTTGACCAAGTTGTATTATCATATCGAAGACTCCCATTGAGTCATTCTATGATTATTCCAGAGAACCACAAGTACGTAATCTCTTAGTCACTATTACAATTTTACGTTTTCCTGACGGCCTTTTGGAGTCGCTACGGCGTCATTAAATTTTTTAGCGATGCTGGAAGGTTTGGAACATAAATGAACGTCAATAAATAGTTTGGAGTCGCTAAGGCGTCACAAAATATGCATCACGAAGGCGTCAGTAAATTTTAATGACGCCATTGTGACGTCAATTTTTTGGTACAAAACATGCATTGCAATGACGTCATTAATTTTGGCAATGCCAATTTTCTGGTACAAACATGCGTCTTAATGGCGTCGCTACTTTAGGGCAATGCCAATTTTATGGTACAAAACATGCGTCATAATGGCGTCGCTAATTTTTAGCGATGCCATTGTGACACTAATTTTATATAAAAAATGAAAATAAATAAAGTAGTTTACCATCTTCTTTATTTATCATCAAAACGATGTTCCTATGTCTTTATAAACATGCCTTCTTTGTTTGTTCTCTACGAGAACAGAGTATCAAATAAGGTAATATTTTCAAACAAAATCATAACTTGATGTCAAAAACAAAATCATAATACAAATACGAAACTTTGCACAAACTCTAAAACAATTTTGAAACTTCGCACAAAATCATAATCATACGGCCATCATTATCTCTTCATACAACAGAAAATCAAAGTTTACCATATACATCATACAACATAAAATCATATATCATCAGAAAGAGCTATACCCAAATCCTTAACCAAATACTCTGCATACATACACGGCCCCAAATCCCTCTTCATCATCATCTCACAAAACACCTCCAACTCATCCTACTACTGTGTCAACATCCAGCAGAAAAACATATATTGTAGGTATGGGTAGTACAATAAGGAGCCTCATGTGTCATATTATGGTGGTTCCTCCAATATTGCTCCTTAACCACGTTGTCATTGTATGGATAGTCATGTACCATTTGAGCTTCCTCCACCACCTTTTGTTCTGGTATGTTTGTAGGGTCCTTTGCTTCTGGCTGACTGGCTCTGTTATGGCTTTTGTTGGTCATGGCATTGCTTGTTGTGGCTCTAAATCACTTTGTTTAATATGCGAGGAGATTATAGTCATCTTTCTCGTCTTCCTGATTGCTTTCTTTAGTGCTTCTGGATCAGCTCATCCTATACTGCAATCTTGTGTTGTCAAACATCCATATTTACTTTGTGCACCCCTGTAATAAGTTCAAGAAAACTGGATTAGTACAAGTTTTATTTTTTTCCTTAAGAAGGTTTTGCATATTGGGTCATTACCATGCATTCTTTATATCCCTTTTTTGATCCTTTGATCACAACTGCAATCTATTGGAACAAACGACTCCGTTATGTAAGGTTTCTATATATATGGCACTGATGTTTCAGCATGGAGAATCATATATTAGTAAATGCTTTACTGCCTCAATCCATAGTTGTAACTATTCAAAATCAAAATTAGGTACATTAAAGTAATCAAAAGAAAATCAGAACATCAAAACCTAGAAAGTCACCACTGAATGTTAGTTTATAACCGAGAAGAAGTAAAATTGGAATAATAACTTTATAAGCATTTAACTTATGTTCACTGAAATTAAAAAGGTTGTGAATAATTATGTTATCTTACAATTGAATAAATAATTATGAAGTTTAGGTCTAAGCAGTATGAAATAAAAATAGCATAAGGAGATTCCAAATAGTCAATCAAATATGAGTTATCATGTACAATTGTAACCGGTTCTTTCTTCCTAGCGCTAATTCATGGTTATATTGATCTTTCTTCATTAGTGCCTAATTCTTTCTTAAAGGCCTTTTAAGGAACCTAAATTAGATGTTTAGTAAAATATAAATAATCGAACCATTATAGTGTACTAAGAAATCAGTACCATGGTAGTTTTGGGAAAAATAATTAAAATGGCAATAGTAGATTTGGAAAGAAAAATAAAATAATTATGTTGAAGGCTAACAATTACAATCTTAATTACTAAAACTATGGCGGTAGCAATACATACATACATACATACATATGTGTGTGTATGTGTGTGATAAAAAATAGTATGTAAATTAAGAATAATAATAGCTAGTGATGCTTTAAATGACAACACTATTATATTATCACGCAAAACTCACAAATTAGTTTTTAAAATGAAAAGAAGAAAGCAAAGAAAAAGGATAAAAATGCCATTAATAGTAAGGTAGGGACATTACTGTCGTTTTCTTTGACCTACCATTGATATTGAGAAGAAAAAACACTATCGCCATTTTTAGTAAGGAAGGTTTTATACTTATCCACAATTTTCGTACCCAACACTAATATTTGTCTAGCAAAACTATCTGAATAAAAGTACAATACACATTTTCGTACCCAACACTAATATTTGTCTAGCAAAACTCTTTGTTCCACAGCAAAATGTGCCACCCAAAGATTTCAACCTTTGCTTCTCCTTCCCTGCCTACTGGTTACCAAGATATATGCAAAGGCACTTGGCACGTTGGATGCTTTTATAGTGTCAAGACTGGAATGTGCATACAAACATGCTCCGCTTAAGGTATTATATCATCCATATGAAAACATGTTCGTTTTCATCTAGCATGTAGTAATAATGAGCTTACAATTTGTGTTATAAAATGTATTTGTATATGACAATGTAAAAATTCTTACAAAAGACAGTAATGAATACAAGAAGATAAAGAACTATGTATATGTAATGAAGCGGATTTTGCCCGCACGAAAATCGACATCCATACTTTACATCGTACTCGAATGCCGCAGATTCGACCGTTCAAATCCGAGTCGCCGGAGCTTATAACACAGTTAAGTAAATAACACAGCGGAAGAAAAAGAATAATACATTGATATACAATATCTCATACAATATCTGATACAATAGAGTGATACAATGAATATCAATATACATCAGAGGTATGATACAAGAAATAACAGCGGAAAAGAAAACGATAATATCAGCAACGGATAATCTCCATCTCCAAAACAGCAATCCAGATATAGCTCGAACTCCCAATAACGATGCACAAAGATAAGCAAGTGCAGTCCAAATCCAAAGACTGAACTAGCTCCAGAAAATCTACTAAACTGACTATCTGAAAAACCCAACTCTAGACTGCTCGTGTAGAAAAATTTTGAGCATCCAGAGTTTAGGAAAGAAACAATAAACTCCGGATCAGTCATGGGACTGGTGTGAGCAACAAAAACAGTTTATCTTTAAAAACGAACAACAAAAGAATTTAAAGTCAATTCGCAATGCTTTTGGAAAATGAAACTACCATAAGACCTCCCGCCACACACACAATGCAAACGCAGAATTGGAGGAGATTTCTTCTTATGATAGTCAAAGATGCTTACTACGCAAAATCAAATCATTTTTGATATTATTATTAGTGCATAGTGTAAAACATTTCGAAAGTAGAATATAAATCTTAGCCAACATACAACCATTATTGTATGCCTACTATAGCTACTATGTTCAATAGCAGGTTACCGTCACATTCCATAGCAGGTAATACAACTAAAACCGTACAAGGCTCGTATTGTTTCTTTGGATTTCCAACAAATGGTCAGGCCAAGGAACTTCCCATTGCCACATGGAAACGCCTCTGGAATGACGTCCCTGAGAAATAACCTAACATTATGGTTAGATCTCTGCCAACACAAGGCCGGGTTACCCCTAACTGGGTAACTACTGACACAAATATGTCATCCCCCGATCGTAACCGATCTATATCTGAGGATCCTCGATTTCCAACAACCACAAAGTAATAAATTTGCAGCAACCACATAGGTTAAATATCTGGGCTCCATACCATGATACCACCTCTATCCAGAAGGAATAACATACACTAAAGGGGTGCTACCCCCTAATAACCTCGCTGCATCTTTCCTGTTTTGACCATTCCGGGGTGTGAGGTCCGACGAAGTCTCGTCCACAAAGCTATGCTTTGTCACAAAGCCATGCTTCGGGTCAAACAAATGATCAAAGTAATGATCACAAAGATAAATGATCAAACAAATGATCATATCACAAATGATCAAACAATGATCATTTCACAGCAACACTCAGCATGTCACATTACCAAATTGGGAATATATCGCTGATAAATTTCAACTACATAACCTCTGAGCTCGTACGCCTCAGAGAAGGGTGTTAAGCTAAGAGAATAAATTCTCCGCTACCAACAGAAATGTATTTAAAAGAAATCTGCTTTATATCTCAAAGTGTAATGTCAGACATGTAACCATACAAGTCTGTTCCGGGTTCGAACAGAACCGAAGGCACTTCTTACGAAGCCCTTGCAATTCCGGGTATTCACAATCCCGTCCGGACTTCCCATCACAAAGGGTGATAAAATCTCTATATCGGGGCCAGTCGATGCAGAGACATTCGACGAGTTGTCCTTTCGTTTTCGAAAATATCCGGTCTTCAACACCGGTCTTCAAATGCTATCCATATACGACGTATCATTATTCGGAATGGGTTATATGACACAAATGTCTTTTCCCGGCTAACCCGAATAATGAGCGCAATATTTAAAAATCATATGGATACTGGGGTTTCAATTAAATCACAGCTTAAAGCTCAAAACAATTCCATTTCAAATGGTTTAAACAAATCATCATTTTTAATCTGTTAAAAATAAACAGATTCAATTCATAGTTTTCAAAAAGAATTCATTCATAACCTTTCAAAACATTTCAATTTCATTTTAAATTTGAAACCTTTCAACACAAATTGGAAGTTCACTTCTTATATGAAAGCTGTTATTATTTGAAAACAAATAGTTTTCGTTTCAGAAAAATCCAATTTTATTTGCACGAATTAAAGTCCTTGAATTATATTCACATTCCAAAATCAATACTTTTAAAATGGTTTAACCCATATATAACGGGTATAACATCTTTAAATCCCTAGTTTCAAATCATAGAATTCAATTTCAAATCTTGAATTTAAGTTTAAATCAAATTATTTAAACTTCAAAACTTTATCAAGTTATTCAAAAATAAGTCTTATCTTTGAAATTCCATTTCAAAAGCTTTTCACTTTAAACCCAAATTTCCAATTTCAAAATCAATTGAAATTAAAATTTCAATTTCAAAACATCAAATTTAAAATTATCTGTGACTTAACCGATTTCCACGTGAAATCCATATTTTTGTGTGTATGGTGTAGTCCAGGGGTTTTACACACAATCGTGCAACATCAATCATCACAGATATATCGATAAGCGGTATAATTGATAACGCTTATCTTCATTCACAGATTCATAGATAAAATAAATTTATTGGTCATAAAGATTCATCATTACAATTCGATGTGGGTTTCGGATATCCAACTGGAATCCGACTCCCTGTCGCATCGAAATTCAAATGCCGTTTTACGGGCCAAGTTATCAAATAAATTTAAAAAGTTTAATTCAATGATTTAATTCACATAGCATTTATCACAGATAAATCATACACAATCATCATAGATATATCAAAGCATATCACAGAAAATCACAGAATATCATCAAATAAATATCACAAATCAGATATTCTACACAACAATCCATAAGTAAGATCAATAAATTATCTGATTAAAATTAATTTATACCAGATTAATTACTTATGAATGAACTGCAAATCTTGGTTAATTAATCATTAATTAATTATAAACCATTTTAATTTATTAACCTTTAATCATTTATTAATTAACCTTTAAATTAATTAATTATCCTCAAATTAATTACCTTAATTAATAAATCATATTAATTATTTATCCTTTAAACCAATTACATAATTAATTGACCTTTAATTAATCACTTTAATTAATTAACCTTTAATTGCTTAATTATCCTTTAATTAATTACATTAAGTAATTAATCCTTTTAATAAATCACATTGAGTAATTATTCTTTTAATCACTTTCATTAAGTAATTATCCTTAATTACTTACATCAATTAATTATTCCTTAATTAAGTACATTAAGTAATTATTCTTTAATTACTAATTAACGATTCTCTAATCACTTAAGACCTATATAAATTTAAGATAATCCATTCATCTTAATTAACTACTTAATTACCATTTAGGTCTTATTAAATTAAAGCTTGAAATTAGTTTATACAAAATCATTTTAGATCTTCTTGATGAATTAAAGTTTAATATACTTTAAAAACTTGATTTAAAACTTGCTTTACTTCTTACAACTTGAACATTTCCTTTTGCTTAAAACTTATTAGCTTCAAAAGAAAACCCGAGCCATTTCACATTTTTCCCGAGCTCAACCCCGAGACACTCATGTACGCTCCTTTCCTCGAGACAATCCATCATTTACTTCGAGCCTGACCCGAGCAATGCTTCTTCCCCAACAACTTAAGTTCAGATCAAAATTTTCTAGCAGGCAACTAACCTATGTTCTCGAGCATCATCTCGCCAAAACCCGGCCCAACCCAATTTCTTCGAGTTCGTCCCTGATAAAAGGTCGCCTTTCCCAAACTTATCAGTAAAACATATACACACTGACACGCATATCCGTGCACAGGAGATCGAACCATTTCGATCGACTTCACCATTGCCAACTCAACACCCATGACCTCCACCTACCTCGCAACCACCCAGACTGTCATATTCAACAGTAAAACAAAATCAAACACTTTCGAGCCAAACGAGCCACTACAGGAAACAACCCGATCAACTAAAACGTCTTGCGCCGACGATAGCAACCACCTGCAACCCTACCACCTTGACCAGAGCAACTCTGTTCAATCATGCTTCGATTCCAATTGGTCCGGTCACGCTCGATCTCTCCACGGCAACGAACGAGCTCAAAAATCTTCACTGGCCAAAATGAGTTTTAAACCCAAAATTAATCGCGCCAGTCCACCATGATCTTCGAGAAATTTTTCTAGTATTTTTCCCATGATACTTGACGCTAAATCCATCACGTGACCAAAATTCGAAGGATTTAATCTGGCTGATTGAAGGAATTTGACAAATATGCATTTCTAGCTTTTCTCGTGAATTCTCGTTACTCACTCACTTAAAAATCTTAATATCTATATTAAAAATCATTATTTACCAACGCGAATTTAAGGATACAATCCAAACTTGAAAATTTAAAAATCAATATTTCGGTTTGAGTTAATGTATCCCTGTCATGTTACGCTTTATAATATCCCATGAATATTTGTACCTGAAATTTATTTTTAAAACTTAGATTAGAGTGTTATAAACAACTTTTATTCAAACATCATGGTCTAAATGTTATTAGTTGAAGAAATATGATATTTTCTTGAATTGAGTTTAAACCCTGAGACTCATATATTCAGGCATTTTCACGCTTATACTAACATATTCCTCTAGCAACCATCCAACACTGATCGCATACAAATCAAAGTACATATGGTCTTAAGAGTTGCTCACCTGAGTTTGAAAGACAGAGAACAGGCTCTGCATTTGAAATTTGAGAATGCTTTTAACTGAAACTGGAAACTCGAAGGGAATTGAAGCTGAAAGCCTTGAATGCTTTGAAGGTTGTATTCTGATCTGTTTGAACTTTATTGCTGCTTATACCAAAGTTTTAATGAAATGTGCTTCAATATTTTTTCTTTCTTCAGCTTTGAAATGGAACGAAGTAAAATAGATTGAGGAGTTTGATAAAAGAAAATGAGTTGTACAGGGTATATTATTTTATACAAGTTGATATATATATTTTTCTTTCTAGTACGAATATGGCCAGAGATTTTTTTCATTTAGAGGCTAATATTTTCCTTTGGTGGCTTGCATTTATTATCAGTTGTACAACTTATATCTTCTTTCGGCTGTACAATATGAAATATTTTCTTGTGTTGGCTGCATTGATGATGTTGTACAAATATATATATATATATATATATATATTTACTTTGTTTATTCTTTAGCAAGCTTCACATAATCTTTTGTTGTTTGTCTGGTTCATTTGTATGGAGGCTGAAGTGATAATACTTGTGCGTGTATTAATTGCTCAAGTCCTTTGATCTTTTTCTTGTGTGCTAGAGGATATGGCATCAATTGCCTTGTACTTTATGCTTTTATATGTTTACTTGTTTTGCTTATGTTTGTTAGATTCATTTTATAAGCCATTCATTAATATCCTTGTTTTCCTTTACAAGTGTTCATACAAAATTGTTATAATGTTGTTTTAGTTATTTGTATTAGTTTAACTTAGGTTGCATACTTGTATTTATACTTAATTGAATATATTTTATTTTGTTTTATTTCTATTCTTTTGTTCTATTATTTTAAATGAGATTCTATAATTATTTTACTTCATATTTATTGTCTTATATTTATTAGCTTAAGTATTTTGTATTTGCTTTTAATATTTTATTTTCATTTATTTTTCATTCGTTTATTTTATCACTTTTATATCGTATATATATATTCACACATATATACAATATTTATAAATTTAAATGATTTATACCAAATATATTTGGATATTGGGGAAACTTGCAATCAATTAATTCATTTAAAAATTAATTTTACAAATTTTTATTCAAAAATTCAATAAATTATTAATTTAAATTAAATTAAAATCTAGGGTCGTTACAGTATATTTGAAGGAAAGGAACATAAGAAAAAAAGTGGAATCCAAATCTTGAAGAAGAATGACTTGTTTTACGTTAGAAATAGTTAATCCACTGTGGATTAACTCACAAAGAAATGTGTGAATAACCTAGGAAGGTTTGAAATGTGGATTAACTAATTAAAGTAGTGGATAGAAATAAAAATTAACTAATAGTGATTAAGAGGAGTGTTCTGAAAGGGAGATAACTATTTCATGTACTTAAGCAAGCCCAATACATCAAACAATGGTAATAGTCATTCTACCAAATATCCGCCTCCATCGCGAGATCCAGATTACCGCTCACAGTGTCGACAATGATGGAAACTATTGGAAGGGAGGAGAAGAGGCCGATATCGCAGTCAAGGATGACAAATCAAGCATCGAAAGTGTGGGATGGCATGGTGAAGACGACGTCGAAGGATTGGATGTGATCGATGATGGAGGAGGAGTGGTGGGCACTGGTTTGGAAAGGTCATTCCTAAGATTAGGGATTCAAAATGAATTTTTATTTTTATTTTTTTTGATTTTAATCATCTTAGTGAAGTGTGTTTATGAACGATAGGCTTTGGAACATGGCGAAGATCAATGAGGTGGAGGCTTTTGCAACATTGAATTAGATTCAAATTGATAGAGGAGAGTTTTATTGCATTTGCAATGTGGACTTATGTGATGCTCCATTAGTGAAAATATGAATTACAGCGTCACAATTACATTATAAAATTTTAGACGTCGCAACGTTGAATTAGAAAGTTTTAATACCCCGTCGTAGAGGCGTTGGTAATTACCGATGTCGTAGCAACGTCCAGAAATTTAGCAACACCACACCATTGCTACATCACTATGACTTTGCTAACTGCCGTCAAATATTAGCCCTCTATCTAGTAGTGGGTGTCTCCAACAATCATGAGTAATTTACCGTCCATCATATAGAGAGCATTATATACACTAGTCTTTACAGGTGTATCGATATCCTTACTTCGATACATCTTGACTAGAAACTTCTAAGAATAAGTATTTTGAATGTTCGATTTAAAACTCATGCTTATGAACACATTCGCAGCTACAATCGATTAAATAATTTTTCTAAGAATTTATTATTTTTATATGTTAATGTATTAGACCATTACCTATATCATAATATAAAAACATATATAATAGAAAACAAAACCAAAAGCATATTTTTATTTCAAACATGTAAAGTTAAGTTACATATTAAATTACATAATTGCCTTTATGGCACACCATTAACCATATCAAATATATTAAGAACCCTTACAATGCTAGGATGACTAGACACTCATCGCACACTTGTGGTCCAGTCAATGACTCTCTTGGAGTATATATGTAACGACTTGGAATTTTGAATACTTTGTATTTAAATATCTGAATTATTTAAATATTTGATTTATGGATTAGATGTGATAAAAGTGATTTAATAACCTTGTTAGCATCCTTTTAAGTAATAACTAATGATGATAAACTTGTTTTAGAAAAATGTTTACAAAAATACATAGTTCGATGAAATATCAATAAAATGACCGAAAATCTTTTTTATCCATAAACGGCTTTTTTCGCAACGAAAGTTATTCGAACTTTTTATGCCTATCTAATTAATTAATATTTAGGTAATTAGAAACTAAAATATTTTATGTAAAAATTAATTAAAGCTTCTAGATGGATTAAGTAAAAGATATTTTGATGAATAGTGTTTTAGATATTTGTTCTGTAGATGGTGAGGTGTAAACTGCACATGTGAAATGCATAGGGGGAGCTCTTGGCTGACCAAAGAGATGATAAGGGGTGGGGCTTAGGATCATTTTTAGTCCACTTCATAATTTCAAAAACTTGAGAAAATTAGAAAGAGTAAAATTGGTAGAAAGAGATTAACACTAATCCACTTTGTTCTTCACCAATCTTTCTTTAATTAATTCAAATCTTCTACAAACTTGAGCAAACTTTAACCAATACCTTAGAACACCTTAGGAAGCACGGATCTAAAGTCAAAAATGAAAGAAGTGAAGAGGAAATGGGGGTTTCCACTTAAGCAATAAGCATCAATGAAGGAGGGGAGGTGTTGCCTTGGCTTGTAAGTGCAAAAGCTAAGATTTTTGGGTGTTTCGAGATGGTAGGAAGTTTTCTTGAGTTTGTGTGCGCTTAAGCTTATTTTTGGCTTAGATTTGGCTTAATTTACGCACTATCTTGCATGCGTGCACACACACACACACATATTGTGTGTGCGTGCGCGCGCACAAATATAAAGTTAAAGTGATATTAACTAACTAAAGTTATAAACTTCGGGTCCCTCTTTTTTCTGAAAGAAAATGACGACTTATTATTGTTTGTAGTCACTTCTATTACCCTCTTAAACATGCATCGTGGCCTAGAATTTTTGTTTACATGTATGGTTGACTTGTTTGGTGAATTGAAGTGTGTTTTGAAAGTGTTTGTATAGCGATAGTCACTATAAGTGCACTTTGATATTCCTTAATTTTAACTTGTGTAAATGGAAGATTTATGACCTTAACTTGATATAATTTGTTTTAGTTGTTCTCTACACATATTTTGGTGAGTATGATAGTAAAGAAATGGTTTGAAAAGTAGTGGAACTTGTGAATGAAAATTGTGAAAATTAGAGGCGAAAAGGTTGCTATGGATGCACTTTGAAAATGACTTGTGTTCGACGATTTTTAATATCTATTTTGAAAGACATCGTAGAGGTTTCATCTCCTTTTTAATTAGTACTATAAGTGTACTTATTGCTGGAAAAATGTTGAAGTTTAAATCATTCATTAACTTGGGAAATAAAGTTGCAAAAAGATATAGCGAGAAGAAGGTCGCTATATCAGCACTTTGAATGTCTTGTTTTTGGAAATTTTTATAATTAATTTGGAAAACATCATTAAAGGTTTCTTTGCATTTTTAATAATTATTATATGTGTACTTATTACTGTAAAAAATTGGAGTTTAAAAAATTTAGAACTGGTCAAACAACATGGCTAAAGTTTAGAGTAAAAATGTTACTAAACGAACACTTTAGAAAATACCTTGTTTTCAGGAATTTTTAATATGATTTTGTAAGATATCCTTAGAGGTTTATTTTCATAGATTTTAAGTAAACTAAGTGTAGTACATACTATAAAAATTTCAAATCTTAAATCAACTATTTAAGTGGTGAAAACAGGTTGTAAAGTTTGTGTTATTCTATGTTTTTCTTTGTCAAGGACTTTTAATGACATTCGTAAATGCTGTAGTAAGTTCCTTGAGGTTTTAAGTGTTTAAAAATAGCATTTAAATTAAGTATTTTTAGGGATGTTTTCTAACATATTTAGTATTTTAAAGTTAGATTGAATTGTTAATATATTTTTAATAATTATTCATGAATTTTTTAAGTAAAAGGGTTTTATGATATAAAACATGATTTTTAGCAATTTTCGTTAAATTATAAATTAGTTATTTTTATGTAACATTTTATATAGATATTTAAAACCTATTTAGAAGAATTTTAAAAGTATGTATATATAAGTTTGAAAAGGTAGGTTAAGTATTTTTTTTAAAGAATAAAGGAAGTTTTGGATTATAACACCAATGTTATAATAGATGATTTTGTGAAGTTAATTCAAACTATATTATTTTGTTTAATAAGTGCAAATATACTTAGATCTTTGAAAAGAATGTTTTAAAGGTAATGACAAGTATGAATTGGTTTTGGGTTTGTTGTGACTATGTGTTAACAACATTTGCCTTTAACCCTTTTTGATTATACTTATGAATATATTTAGATTTTTAAAAAGAATGTTTAAAGATGATTATAACTGAAGTGGTTTTGGGTTGTTATGACAATGTTTGAGTAACAATTTTCGTAAAACTTTTTGAAATAGATTTTTGAATGTAATTAGACCTTCTAAATGGATAATTTGAAAGTAATAACAAGTATGGAATCTTTTGGAAAAAGATAGAAAAAGTAAAGGTTTAAAGCGAGAAATCTTGTTTAAAGATTTATGAATATACTTATACCATTTGAGATAAGTATATAAACACTTTTTAAAGTATTGAAAGAGTACAAATGAATAGTAGTAAATGATAAGCGAAATTTTATTAAATAAAAAAGTTTTACTGATAAAATATGTTTTAATTAATAAAAGGTTTAATCAAATAAAAGGGATTTGAAGTCGCTTATGTGACTTAATCGTGCATTGTTTGACTTAATCATTCTTTATGTGACTTAATCGTGCTTTGTTTGACTTAATCGTTCTTTCTATGACTTAATCATGCTTTGTGTGTTTACTTATTTATGTAAAGTATTTAGCTGTTCACTTAGCACTAAATGCCGACGAACTAGGCTTGTTCTATCCATGAGAGTTAAGGCTGATGATCGAGTAGGGTGTAGAACCAATAATGCTCTAACCTACCGACTTCACTCTTGCCCAAGAGATAGTGTGAGTTGAGAAGGTCGGAAACGTGATAAGTATACGAGACTTAGTTTTCATATGCGATCGTTCTCATTGTTATTGAATTTGACCAAAATAACTTAGGAAATATCTAGAAGAAACACGAGGGTTATACAGTACAGTTATCTTTGGTGATGTTATACCATTCATATAAACTCATCTTACTCTTCTGGGAGAAACTATACGGAAATCCATTCGAATAAAAGATGATCTCCACCTATATGTATTGTCTGTTTATTTCTGATGAAACTAAGGATAAATTAGTAGAAAACCTATCGATTTGTTTTGGAGCATCCAGTAAGCGGGAGAGTATACGTATATGAGATGACTCAAAACTGTAACCACTTCAAAACCATATATGTAATCTATGATGGAAGCTATATGGAGATTAGTAATCTGTTTGAGACGCTTGAACCCATGTAGAGGTTCGTGATATGTTCGATGTTGGAATCCGTTTGGAGATTCGTGTTCTGTTCGAGTGATGAAGGCTCATATGAGAGATGCTAAACATGACTTAACCATTGGTAGATGACTAAAGACATAGTAGGATGTGTAGGCGTGAGGGTGTCATTAACCTCAAGGGTATCATTAACTATATATCTAGAGATGATTTCGATATGTTGGCCGATGGGAGTTGATGATGTTTGGTACAACGCATTTAGGCTGGGGCTTACTATGTTTACGTTATGGTATATTCTATCTAGAGATATATGACACTCGAAAGATAGTTTCTAATCCTTGTCATGGAGATTCGCTACAGTTCACTGGAGGCGACACCATAGAAAATCCATTAGGCGTGCGTACCTTAGCGATTTTGGTTGTACTTCTAAAATTGTTGTGTCGTGAGATGCAACTAGCACGACTATTTTCTAATTTATGTTTTACACCATAGACATTATCTATTATGTCACCATATTTACTTATTAGATGTGTGATTCTTTTGAGGGTATAACTGTTATGGCATTCTATGCGGTCCCAAAAGTTTTGTTATATGTTGGTCGTATATTTCTTGAGTTTCTCATACCAGACTTATGTTTGACTCATTGTTTTATATTTCTCTTGTTTTCATGGGTGCTCTTTCGAGTAGTTTGGGAAAGGTAGGTTTTCATTGATATTCTTTAGAGCTCAAGGAGACGAGTTGGATGTTTCTCCTACCGTATTATTATTATTATTTCCGCTACATTACTATTCTGTATATATATCACCAATTGTAAGGACATGTTGTTAGAACTGTCTGGGCTAATGATAGTATTTAGAATTGTAAATTTGAAATGCTATGTATCTTAGAGTGACAGTTTGTACTGTCTTTTGATATTATATATTATCTTTCAGCTGTGAGATTCTGATATTGTGTTATCTTCTTCCTTGTTCTATTTTTCTCTTTTCTTTTTATTTTACGCAAACAATCTATTTTTCAGGCACTTGGGTGCTCAGCACGTGAATACCGTGGATGTAATAGTGTCGACATTCGAAGGTCGAAAAGGCGAGTCATTACACTTGGTATCATAGCCGAAGCTTAAGAGTAACTTGGTATCAGAGCTGAATGTTAAGCGAGAGCCTTGGCTTTGGTTGGGTATGGCTCACTAGAGATAGGGCAAGCGACATGCTAGAATGAATTGAGTGTATTGTACATATGAGAGCGTATTTTGAAATGTTATAAACGTATGCCTTAAAGGTAATTCCAATTATGAAATTAAAGATCTTATACAAGGTAACTTATATAAGTATGAATTATTAAAATAACATAGTTTAATTCATGTAGAGATTAATTATACTTATCTATTATCTCTCGTTGATTAGCTTAGTCATACTCGGCCAGTTTATGAGCATTGACTATTATATTAATTGTTGATTTGTGCTTGACCATTTTATGAGCAATTTACCTTTATACTTCATGGGTTTGGTAGAAAGTATTTGTGGGTACATTGAAATAAACACCTTGTGAATTAAGTTTCACAGTTTAACTATAAGGCGTTCGATGACAGTGTTGGGTTAAAAGTTTAGTATAAATTTTCTAAGTATGGTTTATTAAATATTGTTTATAAATAAAGAGGATTTAAACTGGTATTTTGAGAAC
Organism: Allium fistulosum; assembly: GCA_030737815.1. Taxonomy (NCBI): domain Eukaryota; kingdom Viridiplantae; phylum Streptophyta; class Magnoliopsida; order Asparagales; family Amaryllidaceae; genus Allium; species Allium fistulosum. The sequence continues at coordinate 1,544,294,958 of CM060901.1, read as the reverse complement.
TTAAATCCCAGCAACTTTGAAAATGGTTTTCAAGTAAATATTCGGGAAAATGGTTTACGAAATTGAGATCATGATACTTAGTACTATTATACAAAGTATTTGATACCACTCTGAAATGATTTTGGTTAAGTTTCAAAAGTAGGTTTTAGATGTACTAAACTCACTTCTGTCATTTGAAAATAATTCAGGTGATGACTGCAGCGTCATCGGCGTTTGTTATTGGGTTTCTAAGTGGTGGATGTACAATAGTATTTTGCTACAGAGCTGTTTTGGTAAAACAGATTTGGATTTAAATCCCGAAATAATGATTTAATATACAAAAGGTATATGTATACTTTATTATTTCAAAGTGATTTGGAATAAAAACCAAGTGTTCAGTTCTATAGTTTTTCGTTTTAGGAGTTTGATATGAACTTTATGTGAAGAAATGTTTTATACGTATGCTATGTATGGGACCCAAATGGTAGTGGCATAGCCCAGAATAAATGATAAAACCTTTTCATGCTTTCTCTTTTAGTAAAGTGTGTCAACAAAATAAGTGAAACTTCATGAAGTTATTTTATGGACACATGTATCTTATGTATTAGGATGGTATGCTATGTGCATCATGTTATGATATGTTGTTTGGTAGTTTTCATTCGTTAAAATGAATTAGAATTTTCGACAGTTTTGGACAGTTGAAAACTTCCGAATTGTTATAGAACTTGAAACTAAGTGTTTTGTGAAAATTTAAAAGTTGAGTTTTTGTAACTCTTGAATTTAGAAGGTAGTAAGTTAAACCAAGTTTTAAATGGTTAAACATACTTGTTAAATAAAATTAATTTGATGTTTTGTATATATTTCTAGGATGTAATGGAGTATTATACGAGTATGAACTTAAGTTATGAAATGTTATAAACTTGAAGCTATATTTTGTGAAATGTTTCATAAATGATTTTAGTATATAAAGAGATATACAATCAGTGTAAATGAATGTTATTTAAAGGAAATTAGTATAGTTAAAGGACCAATAAGATAAATGAATAAGTTGTACATAGATCATTTTATTCGCATGACTGTTCTTGATCCTATATTCGAGTACATGATTTCTAAGTGGTTTATACGGTCTGAACTAGGATTTTTCACTTGATTATTAATGACGAACACTTGATACAGATTCTTGATATGATCCTGAGGTTTTCTATCATAGTATATGACTATGTGAGGATGAAAGAAGTATCTAATCAAGAAACCTGATCAAAGTCCACACTAGAGAAGTCAAGTGATTTATACTAATTTGGAAGTAAATTTTATGCGATCGAGCAAGTGATCAAATCTAATAATGCGTACGGATGATCGTATGGGCTTTAGTATATGCATACTATGTTTTTTTGTATTATGGAGAGTTTATGGAATGATTCTTCAATTTGTTCTAGGGGAAGTATGAATAATCGATTGAGTAATGATCTGAGGCTGTTGAGCGTAAGGTACGCTTAGTAGGTTATTTGTCATCCTTGTGCGATGGCAAGGGTTTTGAACCTGGGCAAACCTTGAGTTATGTTTGTTAGTAATTGTAGATATTGTTAAGTATTTCTAGGTGATTCTTTCTTTTGCAACTCGTATTGGAATTTCGAGGATGAAATGTTTTGAGTGTGTTAGAATGAGATAACCCAAAATTTTGAACATTTCCTATTTAAATATCTGAATTCTTTAAATATTTAAATCTTGGATTAAATGTAATAAAAGTGATTTAATAACCTTATTAACCCTCTTCTAAGTAATTTTTAATGGTGGTAAACATGTTTTAGAAAAATGTTTATAAAAATATACAGTTCGATGAAATACCGATAAAATAACCGAAAATCATCTTATCGACAAACAGTTTTTTTCTCAACGGAAGTTGTTCGAACTTTTTGTGCTTGTCTAATTAATCAATTTTTAGGTAATTAACAACCAAAAATATTCTATGTAAAAATTAATTACAGATTCTAGAAGGTTTAAGGAAAATATATTTGATGAATAATGTTTTGGATATTTGTTTTATAAATGGTGAGGTGTAAGTGCACATGTGAAAGGCATGAGGGAGGAGCTCTTAGCCGACCAAATAGGTGATAAACAGAGGTTAGGGTCATTTTTTGCCTTCATAATTTCAAAAGCTTGGAAAAATTAAAATAAGTAAAAATGGTAGAAAGGGATTGGCACTAATCAACATTGTTCTTCACAAATCTTTCTTTAATTAATTCATATCTTCTATGAACTTCACCAAACTTTCACCAATACCTTAGAATACATTAACAAGCATGTATTTAAAGTCAAAAGTGGAAGAAGTGAATGGGAAATAGAGTTTCCCATTTAGGCCATGAGCATTAATGAAGGAGGGGAGGTGTTGCCTTGGCTTGTGAATGCAAATGCTTGGATCTTTGGGTGTTTCGAGATGGTAGGAAGTGTTCTTGAGTTTATGTGTGCTTAAGATTGTGTTTGACTTGGATTTGGGTGAGATTAATCACTATCTTGTATGAACATATAGAGTGTGTGTGTGTCTCCGTGTGTGTGTGTGTGTGTTTGTACAGATATAAAGTCAAAGTAACATTAACTAATTAAAGTTATAAACTTTGGACCCCTCTTTCTTTTAAAAGTAAATGACAAATTATTTTTGTATTTAGTCACTTCTATTACCCTTTTAAACATGTATTGTAGCCTAAACTTTGTGTTTACATGTTTGGTTGGCTTGTGTGGTGAATTGAAGTGTATTTTGAAAGTGTTTCTACAGTGATAGTCGTTGTAAGTGCACTTTGATATCCCTTAATTTTAACTTATGTAAATGGAAGATTTATGACTTTAACTTAGTATAACTTGTTTTTATTGGTCTCTACACATATTTTGGTTTATGGGCCAGTAAAGAAATGGTTGGAAAAGTTATGGAACTTGTGAATGAAAGTTGTGAAAGTTAGAGGCGAAAAGATCGTTATGGATGCACTTTGAAAATGCCTTATGTTCGGTGATTTTTAAAGTCAACTTTGAAAGACATTCTAGTGGTTTCTTTGCATTTTTAATAAGTACTATAAGTTTACTTATTACTAAAAAAATATTGAAGTTTAAATCATCAATTAACTTGTGAAATAAAGTTGCAAAAAGTTAGAACGAGAAGAAGGCCGTTATAGAAGCACTATGAAAGGTCTTATTTTTGGGAATTTTTGTAACTAAATTTGAAAGACATCATTAGGGCTTTGTTTTCATTTTTAAGTACCCTAAATGTAGTACTTATTTAAAAAATTTAAATCTAAATCAATTATTTAAGTGGTGAAAATTAGTCGCAAAGTTCGTGCTTTTCTATGTTGTTCTTTGTCAAGGACTTACAGGATTTATAAATGTTATAGAAGGTTGCTTGATGTATTATGTGTCTCAAAATGATATTTAAATTAATTAATTTTCCATAATCATTTTAGGGATGTTTTCTAACATATTTTTTAGTATTTGAAGTTGGGTTGAAGTTTAAATATATTTTTAGTTATTATTTATGAATTTTTGAAGTAAAAGGGTTATAAAATATAAAAGATGTTTTTTAGTGATTTTCGTCAAATTATAATTTAGTTATTTTTATGTATTATTTCACATATTTATTTAAAACCTATTTATACATATTTTTAAAGTATATATATAAGTTTAGAAAAGTAAATTAAGTATTTTATAAAAGAATAAAGGAAGTTTTGGATTATAACACTTACGTTATAATAAATGGTTTTGTGAAGTTAATTAAAAGTATATTACCTCATTTGATAAGTGTAGATGTACTTAGATCTTTAAAAGAATGTTTTAAAGATAACGTGAAGTATGAATTGGTTTTAGGTTTGTTATGAAAATGTGTTAACAACATTTGTCTTCAACCCTTTTTTATTATACTTATGAATATAATTAGATCTTTAAAAAATGTTTAAAGATGATTATAAATGAAGTGGTTTTGGGTTGTTGTGACAATGTTTGAGTAAAAATTTCCTTAAACCCTTTTGAAATATTTTTGTGAACGTAATTAGACCTTTTAAATGGATAATTTGAAAGTAATAACAAGTATGGAATCTTTTGGAAAAAGATAAAAAATGTAAAGGCTTAAAGTGAGAAATCTTGTTAAAAGATTTGTGAATATACTTATACCATTTGAGATAAGTATATGAATACATTTTGAAGTATTGAAAGAGTACAAATGAATAGTAGTAAATGATAGACGATGTTTTGTTAGATAAAAGAAGTTTTACTAATAAAAGAAGTTTTAATTAAAAAAGGATTAATTAAATAAAAAGGGGATTAGAAATCACTTATGTGACTTAATCGTGCTTTGTGTGACTTAGTCATGCTTTGTGTGTTTACTCGTTTATGGAAAGTATTTAATCATGTACTTAGCACTAAAAGTCGACGAAGTTGGCTTGTTCAATCCATGAGAGTTAAGACTGTGATCGAATAAGGTGTAGAAGCAATAATGCTCTAACCTACCTGCTTCACTCTTGCTCGAGAGATTGTGTGAGTTGAGAAGGTTGGAAACGTGATAAGTATACGAGACTTAGTTTCCATATGCGATCGTTTTCATTCTTATTGAATTTGACCAAAATAACTTAGAAAATATCTAGAAGAAACCCTAGGGTTATCCTGTACAGTTATCTTCGGTGATGCTTTATTGTACGTATAAAATCATCTTGTTCTTCTAGGAGAAACAATAAGGAAATCCGTTTGGATAAGAGATGATCTCCACCCTTATGTATTATCTATTTATTTCTGAAAGAATCGAGGTTAAATTAATAGAAAATCTATCAATTGGTTTTGGAGCGTCCGGTAAGCAGGAGAATGGTCTTATATGGGATTGCCCAAAACAGTAACCACTTCAAAACCGTATATGTAATCTATGATGGAATCTATATGGAGATTAGTGATCTATTTGAAATGCTTGAACCAATGTAGAGGTTCGTAATCTATTCAAGATGCTGGAATCCGTTTGGGATTCGTGTTCTGTTTGAGTGATGAAGACTCGTGTGAGAGATGCTGAATGTGACTTCACCATTGGTAAATGACTAAAGATAGAGTATGATGCATAGACTAGAAGGTGTCGCTAACCTCAAGGGTATTATCAACTCTATGTCTAGAGATGCTTTCGATATGTTGAATGGCAAGAGTTGATGATATTGGGTACCATGCTTTCGGGCCAGGGCCTGCTATGTTTATTTTATGGTATATTCTATCTAGAGATATACGATGCTCAAAAGTTAGTTTCTATCCTTGTCATGGAGATCCACTTCAGTTTATTGGAGGATTCTCCATGGAATATCCATTATGCATGCGTACCTTAGCAATTTTAATTGTACTTCAAATATTATTGTGTCGTGAGATGCAAGCGGTACAAGTATTTTTTTGTTTATATTCTACACCCTAGACGGTATCTATGTCACCATATATACTTATTAGATGTGTGGCTCTTTTGGGGGGATAACTATTATGGAATTCCGTGTAGCCTCAAAAGTACTGTTATATGTTGGCCGTGTATTTCTTGAGTTTCTCGTACTAGACTTATATCTGACTCATAGTTTTATATTTCTCTTATTTCCGAGGATTCTCTTTTGAGTAGTCTGGGAAAGGCAGGTTTTAGTTGATGTTCTTTGGAGCTTAATAGTAGTTTTCTATAGAGTTGTTTTGGTAAAAAAGGTTTGGATTTAAATCCCGAAAGAATAATTTATTATACAAAAGGTATATGTATATATTATTATTTCAAAATGATTTGGAATAAAACCTGGGTCTTTAATTCTAATGTTTTTCTTTAAAGGAATTTGGAATGAACTTTATGTGAAGAAATGTTTTATATATTTGCCATGATGGGGGCCATGTGGTAGGGGATAGCCAAAAATAAATGATGATACCTTTTTAGGTTTTCTCTTTTAGTAAAGTGTGTCAAATAAATATGTGAAACATTGTTAATTTATTTTATGGACATAAGTATCATATGCATTAGAACTGTATGGTATGTGCATAGTGTTATAATATGTTGTTTGATAGTTCTCATTTAATAAAATGAAATGAAATTTTCGGCGATTTTGGACAGTTGGAAACTTCGGAATTGTTATAGAACTTTAAACCAAGTGTTTTGTGAAAATATAAAAGTTGAGTTTTTGTAAATTTTGAATTGAGAAGGTAATAAGTTAAAACAATTTTTAAATGATTAAATGTATTCATTAAATAAAATGAATTTGATGTTCTGCATATACTCCTAGGATGTAGTGGAGTATTATACGAGTATGAACTTAAATTATGAAATGTTATAAACTTGAAGCTATGTTTTATGAAATGCTTCTTAAACAATTTTAGTATTTAAAGAGATGTACTATCAGTGTAAATGACTGTGATTTAAAGGAAATTGGTATAGTTAAGAAACCAATAGGTTAAATGTATAAGTTGCACGTCGATCATTTTATTTGCTTGACTGTCCTTGATCCCATATTCGAGTACATGATTTCTAGGTAATTTACACTGGTCCGAACAAGGATTTTTCACTTAATTCTTGATGGCAAATACTTGATATGGATTCTTGATATGATCTCGAGATTTTCTATTATAGCATATGGTTATGTAAGGAAGATAGAAGTTTCAAATTAAGAAACCTGATCGGAGTCCACACTAGAGAAGTCAAGTGATCAATACTAGTTTGGAAATGAAATTTATGTGATTTAGCAAGTGATCAGATCGAATATTGAGTATTGACAATCCATGTACATCATATGGGCTTTAATATATGCATACTATGTTTTATTGGCTTATGGAGAGTTTAGAAAATGACTCTTAGAATTGTTCTGGGGGAATATGACCAATCGATTAAGTAATGACCTGAGGCTGTTGAGCTTAAGGTACGCTCAGTAGGTTATTTACCATCCTTGTGCGATGAGAAGGGTTTTTTCATTAAAAGGATGTACGATCCAAAGATCATACAGCCATACTAAATATATATAACAAAATAAGAAAGGTACAGGAGTTCCGAGCACCAGGCCAATATAATCACAGATACTACCAACATGCCTGGCCAGTAGCAAAATAAATATAATAGAAGTACATAGAAAGAACTAGCCAGACCACATCACAGTAACAAAGACAAATATATCTATAATGCATCACTCTAAAGATGCGATATGACAAATCAGATATCTGAACCAAATACGAGCTACGGAACCAACAATTTTAGGATAAAATCCAGGAGTGCAAGGGGAGAAAATAAATTTTTGATCCCAATCAGGAGCAGCTAAAATCGCCTCGTTGTTTGCACCATATTCGCCATCACTGCAGAGGACTAGCTTATCATCCATAAGGCTATAGTAAAGTTCCCGTTTATCTGCATCATCATTAGAGACCCATTTGGAGAAGGCATTCCAACTCGTGTGGAAACACAAACCACTCTCCTTGTAAGACCAAGTTCCTGATTTAGCATAGCATACTAGTGGATTACCTTCGGCTCTCTTGTCGGCGATCTCTTGAGCGATGAGCTCAGCACTAGAAGGGTCGGATTGGAGGGCCTTTACAAATTCCAATTCCAAACAAGTGCTAAGGGACAAAGCTGGATCAAGGCTAGGAGGCTTAGAGCTTGAGAAGGGTGGAGTTGGCGTAGCAGGAGGCGACACAACAGGGGAGGCTGCAGACGAAGGCAGTGGAGACACATGGGTGCAAGGAACATATGGAATGTCGAAGGGAAGTGGCTCAAGGGAGGATGGGGAGAGCCGGATGGAAAAGTAGGGATTGGTCCTTCGGATTTGATCTTCCAACATCTAATTGGGGCCGTAGGAAGGGGATTCTTAACTAGAAGGTTATTAGGAGCTTCTATTGAATGGGGACAGGAGGAAAAAGTATGACCAAAAGAATGACAATGATCACAAATACAAATACGCGAACTCCACTGGTACAAAATGTCTATGAATGCAACCCTATCATCGGCAAAGGAAACTAGAATACGAGTTAGTAATTGCCTGTCGGGGGAAATTTCGATAAGAGCTTTGGCAAAACGGAGTAACTGTCTACGCTCAGTTGAGATGTTAAAACAAAGCAGCTGACCTGCAGGATTGGCTATCCAATTAATCCCCTAAAGCGATTGGAAAATAGAGTGGATATTAGAGAAATGCACCCAGACATGTATTAATAAAACTTGTTCACGGGCTAGATCAACAGATGGATTCCATTAGGTTATGATAAATACTTAACAGGGTCTGATTCCAAAATATGCGATCTCTCAACAGGATTAGAAAATTTAAAGAAAACACATCGGATTATCACACCTAACATTAACCGAACCACATAATCGCTACAGCTTACATGCTTTCTCACAATTGAGGAATGAGGAGCCTCATCTAAAAAGAAACCGACTAACTAGTCTTTATAAAATGCAATACTGGCATCGATTATCTCCTTTACGGAGGGGCATAGGACTGTCCGAAAAATTAACAACGTATAGTTTAGGAATAAAGGAATCAAAACACAATCCGACGAGGCAGCAATAATTGGTTCAGGAGTTACCTTTCCTTTCAGCAAAACCGATGAAGGCAGAGAATTTGAATTAGCATTGGAACTTACAGCCTCACACCCAGAAACAGCTGCAACAGGGATAGAAGGCGGCATAGAACCATTCACCATGATAGTAGTAAAAGGATGTAAACCAGCCACAGCAACACCATGAGCTCCGAATTCATGCTACCCAGGCTCGAAAGCACCGCGCAGTCCAAATCGTCGACGTTGAGACATAGAGACCCTAGCTGAAGATGCGGGCATAGTAGGAAAGCTGGAGTCATCTAAGGCAGCCATCAAGCAGGAAAACTGGAGTTGCGATTAGGAAAATTGAGGCGAGCATAGCAAAGTCGATCGAACACCAGGAGCAAGATACCGATAGATTTGAATCAGAGGATGAATGGAGCAGAAAAAGAGAAATAAACGTAATTTTGGAAGAGGGGTTTCGTTTCAGAATTCCCAAAGTCGTGAATTTCAGAAACCCTAGTTCGTTTTTTGCCATTTTGAAATTTTACAAGTCGTCATTTTCCTATTTCGACGTTTTTTTAAAAAGAGAAATTTTTATGGAAAAAATTAGAAAAGAAGGAATTATCGTATTCGATGAGAAAGGTTTTGAACCTGGGCAAACTGTCACTACAAGAACAACAGTATATTCCGACAATAGGTACCGACGGCCGCTTATGGCTAAATTCCGATGGCTTCTAACGGCTAGTATATTCTGGACTTTATTATGAATAAAATAATTAGCCGTCGGAAGCCGTTAGAATTTTGCTGTTTGCGGCCCTTGGTAGCCGTTGAAAAATCGCGATTATCTTCTTCCCCAGGTCGAACCAGAAACATTTCAATTGCTCCCAAAATCACCAAACCTTCTTCCACCACTTCCATCTCCACCTTCAATGCCCGAAATTCTACTGAAATCGCCTCCTTCTTCGTCAATTCGGAATCTCATCTCCTCCAAACCCCTAATCTCCTCTATTTTAGGTATTATTCATAAACCCTAATTTCATAAATTTGTTAATTTAGGGTTAATTTGTTAGTTTAATTGTTTGTATTATCTCATTGATTGTGTAGTATAGTTTATTGCATGTTAATTACTGTTATTATCCTATAAGTGTTGAATACTAACTTGTTTAGTTTGTGCGATAAGAAATTAGTGTGCATTAGTTGAATAATTTAGTGCTTTTACGTCTTACTTGGGTTATTTAGTGTAGATGAACATAATTTAGGTTATGCGTATTCTAAAACGTCGAAAACGATATCTAATTTTATATAATGTACGGTTAGTTAATTAAAGTTTTAAACATGTGCGTATATGATAAACTATCGTATACGGTAGCTTAACTTAAGTTAAATGTTAATCAATTTAATTTAAACGTCGAAAGCCAATTTTAAAAAAAATATGAAATTTGTAATATACTTTATTCATAAAACCTTAGAGTGTTTTTTGGCCCCGTCTGATAAGTATTGTATATGGTCGTTATGTGGATATTCATTTTTTATCATAGAACGGACATCTATATTCATCATATACAATATTTGTTGGATTTTTTCCTGTATTGGAAAAGTTACAAACATAGTCACGTAATTACATCTCGTAAATCATTTCGTTTTAAATGGTTCACAAAATTTCGACAGCGCTTCCTTTATGTTCCCTGTGTACATGCAATTGTGTACGACTCAGGGAACAAAAGGGAAGTGCTGCCAAAATTTTGTTGAATCGTTTAAAATGAAATGATTTTTAGATTTAATTACGTTACTGTGTTTGTAATGGGAAGTAGGATGACCCAGCAACAAAGTGTCAATGATCAATTAATATAAAACATTAAACTATAAAATTGTATTAAAAAATAAATTGTCAATGTGGTTTTAATTTATATCGTATTTTTTAATTAGTAGGAGAGATGATCAATTATTTTATTGATCGAAGCTGGATGTATCAACAATGAAGGAAAATTAGAGACTCAATAAGTGAACATTTTAATAACGGTGTACACGTATTTATTGATTTCGCTTTAAGTAATAATGGAAACGACGAAGAAATCTGTTGTCCATGTAGTAGGTGCAAATTGTTGAAGCATTTGATACCAGAAATTGTTAGAGTTCATTTGCGTCAGTACGGTTTCGTGCCGAACTATTTGGTATAGGATCGTCATGGAGAACTTGTAGCACCTAATCCTGTACAGTCAAAGGAGGTAGTGAGTAATGAAATTATTACGACGAATCTCGTAGAACATATGGTTGAAGATGCAGCACGTTCAATGTTCCCTATTGCTCAATTTGTTGATGACGATGTTAATGTTGAAGAAGAACCAAGTATTGGAGCAATTTTTTTTATGATTTATTGGATTCCGCTAAGAAACCCCTTTGGGAAGGCTGTACAAGCGGCAACCAATTATCAGTAACGGCATAATACATTACAATGAAATCTAAATACAACCTCATAGAAGCTGGATCTACAGCTGTTGTACAAGCTACAAAGCGGCATATGCCTCCCGATAATTTAATGTGCGAAAATCATCATGAATTGAAAAAACTTATGTCGGCTTTTGGTTTACCGTATCAAAAAATAGATACATGTTTAAATGGTTCCATGTTGTTTTGGAAAGAAGATATCAATCTTAGGAATTGTAAAATATGTAATCAGGAAAGGTACAAACCAAGAAAGAAGAAGGGAAAAGAAGTCCCATATAAACGTATGCATTATTTACCTATTACTCCTAGGTTTCAAAGGTTATATGCATCTTCTGTAACCGCGCATCATATGAGATGGCACAGTGTTAGAACACAGGAAGAAGGTACGTTAACACACCCAGCTGATGGGGAAGCATGGAAGCATTTTGATAAAAAATATACCAATTTTGCAGCGGAGAGCCGTAATGTTAGACTTGGTTTATGTACGGTTGGATTTTCACCATTTTCTCAATTTGGTTCTAAATATTCATCTTGGCCTATAATCGTTACACCTTATAACTGACCTCCATGGATGTGTATGAAAACTCCATATATGTTTTTCACAATTGTCGTCCCCAACCTTGATGATCCGACACAAGGAATCGATGTTTATTTATAGCCGTTGATTGAAGAGTTGAAAACACTATGGTACGAAGGAGTTGAAACATACGACATCTAAAAAAAAGAATTTTCGTATGTTTGCTTCTTTGTTGTGGACTATTAGCGATTTTCCTGCATATGCAATGCTTTCAGGTTGGAGTACGGCCGGTCGCCTAGCTAGTCCTTATTGCATGGAGGAAACACGGGCATTTTCTTTATCGCATGGAAGGAAAATTTCGTGGTTTGATTGTCATCATTGTTTTCTCCATATTAATCATCCTTTTAGAAGAGACAAAAAAACTTTACGGCTAATAGACACGAGCTCTTGCAACCACCAACGGTTTGGTCAAGCGAAGATGTATATGAAATTGTAAAGGATTTTCCAAAGATACATGAAACCGGAGAACAAATTTAAATTCAAGGTAAATCAACGATTCATAATTGGTGCAAACAAAGTATATTTTGGGAGTTGCCTTATTGAAAAAATCTACTACTTCGTCAAAATATTGACGTGATGCACAACGAGAAAAACATGTTTGACAACGTTTTTAATACAATTTTGAATGTTAAGGGGAAGACGAAGGATGATTTGAAATCAAGACGCGATATCGAAGCAATATGTAATCGCCCTGAGCATCATATCAAGCCAAATGACACAAAAAACCAAAAGCATGCCATGAGCTAGACAATAACCAAGTTAAAATACTTTTAAAATGGGTGGAAGGATTAAGATTTCCTGACGGTATTTCTTCCAATATTCGTAGATGTGTCGACTATAAGAACAACAGACTTAGTGGGATGAAAACCCATGATTGTCATATTATGATGGAAAATTTGTTACCCGTTGCCCGTAAAAGTTTGGACGGTTGTAACAGAACTTAGTTTGCTTTATAAGGAGCTTTGTTCCACTACATTAAAAGTTGATCGTCTACGTAAACTTAAGGAAGAAATCCCTATGCTGCTCTGCAAACTAGAAAAAATATTTCCTCTAGATTTATTTAATGTAATGAAGCATTTACCTGTTCATCTTCCATCTGAAGCACGTCTTCGAGGGCCTGTGAAATATAGATGGATGTATCCATTTGAGAGGTATTAATGTTTAGTACGTTAAATATTAGTTTAATTACATGTATAAATAAATTTTAATTTGGAATAATTCTTAATAGGTACTTAAATCATCTAAAGAAAAAGTGAGACAGAAAGCACGAGTTGAAGGTTCGATTTGCAAATCATATATCGAAGAAGAAGCTTTTGGTTCGATTTCGCTACTTGGTTTTCAAATTACGTTTACGACGCGACAAATTGTGTGGTCGACGAAGGATTGAAACATTTAGCTATGGGACCAAAAAGGAAAGTCAAGACCTATCCAATATTCTTCGTTAATGGATATAAATTTAACACCAAAGAATACGATGCTGAAAAATTAACTAACAATATCGGTGTATTTGTTAAAGATAGTGATGATCCAAATGATCATGTAAATGATTTTTATGGCGTTTTAACCCAGGTTTTGCAATTGACATATTTCACAAGACCTGTAGAAGAAGTTTTTTTTGTTTAAATGCAACTGGTTCAGAAACGTTCCAAGTTCTGAAATCAACGTCTCTTCCATCGTTAATGCTGGTTGCATTTGAATTTTGAAATTAGACTGGAAAGACCTTTTGACTTACAGTTAAAGTTATTAGTATGGTATAGTTTTAAATACGTAAGACATATTTTTTTAATCTAAATAATATTGTCCAAATACAATTATGGTAAAGCCTGATATTCTCATTCACTAGACATTTGTTGTTCTGACCCACTCCTCATTACAATAACAAGTTAGAGGAGACAATGTTGATTTTAGGGACAAAGTTGGAGAAGAAGACTTATGGCACTTATCTCTCTATTTATGCTTTTTAAATATTTCTAATGTACCCAGTCTAGATAGCTATGTTATTTTAGAATATTGTACTATGGAGGTTTTAGGTAGACATGTTGTAATATTTGATGATAACATGTTATGTTTCTAGAATAGTTTATTTTATGAAATTGATACTTATTTTAGATGTTATATTTATTTCCATTTCGCTGTGTGATTCTAAAGGTAAAGATAGATAGCTTTGTGTATTGTGTATTGTTTAAAATTTATCAACCAACAACCATCCTTGGAATGGTTCTAAGTTCCGATGGGCATTTTATGGATTGGGATTTTGGTCTGTTTCGATGCGTGTTGTTACAATCCAGAAAAGACAACAACTGCTGCTCCTACTCAAAATTAACAAACAAAGGCACATGAAAGTTGTTGTTTGTGTAGTTAAAGTCCCGCAGAATACCTATTATAGTGCATGGCGTACTTCGACCGCTACACTTTTTCAATATAGCGCTATTAAACAGTGGATCCACTTTAAGTCCTGCTATTTTTTCTGCTACACCCACTAACTTAAGGTTTTTTAGCACCCACTTTAGCAATACTAAAATAAGAAGGTTGATTTAACTAGTTCTCTTTTGAATCAAATCACCAAAGTTAGGGTAAAGACCCAATTTCAAGGCATAAGAGTTCGATATAAGTAAAAAATCCATTGTAGTAAGCAAATCTGAACTACATAAATCATGATATTCTTCTGTTTTGTCATATAAAATCAAACAATATTTTTTTCTCCTACACAAATGATGTTAGAATGAGAAAAGATTAACTTTAAATATTTGGTTTTATATTTAATCAAGCCTTTTACACCTCTACTATTTTCCGCTATATCCCTACTTTATACCTGCCATAACTTTTTGCACCTCCACCACTAAAGAACCACTAAACGCTTGAACTGCACATGTTGCTGTAGTGAGAAAACCACAAAAGGATAATGCACATGCAATAATAAAGGAAGGAAACAACACATACCAAGAAGATTCTAATATGGAGGCTGATGATTTGAACTTCCAAGGTGAATGCCTACCTAATGATATATAGGAGGATAATACAACTGAAGTAGTTATAGAATTTCTGTTGATCAAGCAAGAAATAACTAACGTACTTGATTTTTCAAAGCATTTATCTATTAATGATAGCCATATGAAATCATCAACAACAACTATGGCAGTTTCTGGTGGAATATCTCTTTCTAAAAGGCAATTAAGGAGCAACTCAAAAGGTAAATGACGATTATAACATGGAATGTTAGAGGCATGCATAATGTCAAATGAATGCAAGATATATTCACTAGTTTTATCAAAATACAAACAAAACTATTGTTGGTTTAGTTTAAAATAAATTAAGTGAAGTAAATTTGAATTTATCCATGAATAAATTGCCATCACATTAGGATGGCATTAGAGCAACTCCAACGGTCGAATATTAAGGCCTAATGTTCAGAAATTTCCATTCAAGCTACTCCAACGGACGATATTAGCCTTAATATTAACGCTAATATTTAGGGGCCAATTTAGCATTCTGAATTGGCTTGGGCGCTGATTTAATCAGCACTTAAAGATGAGCGCTGATTAAATTGGTGCCTAGAGATGAAATACTTAATTGCCGCATTAATGCAACCTGTACTAGATAGGTTGTATTCTTAATTGGCGCCGATTGTTCATAACAATGATGAAATACTTAATTGCCACGTTATACAACCACGGGCCCAAAGATGAAATACTTCATTTAAAGCCAAGACAAGATTGAGTATTTGTTTGTACCATCTATGGACGCTGATTTAATCAGCGCCCAGTACTGGACGTTGATTAAATCAGCACCCACAATAGGACATTGATTAAATTAGCGCTCTGTTGTTGGGTCACCCCTTTAATATTAAGCGGGTAATATTCAGGGGCTGAATATTACCCCCTTATGCCGTTGGAGATGCCCTTACAAATAACTCTGTTGTTACTTGGGGAGAATACTATTGATATGGGACATAAATATATGAAGTTTTAACCCATTATCACAACCAGTGCAACGTATCACAGTGGAAATTAGGAATGCTGGAGGTTTCAAACTTATCTTCTTTGTTATTTATGCAAGTAATCATCATATAAAGAGAATTATTGTGGCAGCAGGTAATCCATGAATATAAGAAAATTTCAACTTCATGGTCATTGATTGATGATTTCAACAATTCTTTACCTCTAAATGATAAACAAAGGGGTCCACTACAACAATCCCTTATTTATAGCAAATGGTATAATGTTTGAATTTATTGCATTGTCTTAATATTATCTTTTGCTAAGAAATGGATTATACACCGTCACCTTTTGTTCCTTGTAGGACAAAACCCTAAAAACTAAGGGTCTATTTGGTTTCATTTTGTGTTTTGTGTTTTATATTTTCAAGATTCATAACAAAATATGACAATAATGGAAGAAAAGTAAAAATTTATAGGCAATTACAACGACGGTGGAGGGACGACGACAGTGAGGAGCAATCGCGGAGGGGATAGATTATTTTTCATTATTTTGTTATTTTTAAAAACACAAAAAACAAAATAAATTTGTTTTCTATTTATATGTTAGCGTCATTTTTAGAATTTGTTGTTTTTAAAAAATACATATGTCGTACGTATAATTTTTGGATGAAAACACAAAACTAAAAATGATAAACAAAATATGGCCTAATGCATTAAAAGTTTAAGCTATAACTTCTGTTCCATCCCTATCATTTTCTTATTTTCAAGGTCAGACATAGAAACCCCTTTTCTTTATCCTCTTCAATTAAAAATGACCCAAAATTCCTCATTTCTTTGCCAAGTGCAAGCTCACCACGTCCTCTAGATCTATTCTCTCAATTGATTCTTTCTTACTGCCAATCCAAGAAAAACCTAACTGAAAAATCTTTATTAAACATTCATGTCTAGAATTTCTTTTTGCTACGATTTAGGGTTTGATATCACTAACTCCACCTTTGATGAGAATTCCATAGCATACCAGCTGCTAGACATGTTGATAACACTATTTTCGACCTCTTTCTCTTTACCCCAATTTAAGGTGCAATCTTTAATATGTTGGTTTCCCTTCATGTGATACATCTATGCCACCCTTTTCCTACATTCTTATACTTCTTAGTGAACTTCAACTAGCCCCTTCCTAATAAGTTATTTCATTTGAAATTTCAGCATTAAATTAACATTATGAAATACTAATCATATGCCCATTTTTACCTTTGAGATTGAAGGGTTAAGTGGGATTACTATCATGCCGATCCATATATTTAATTTTGAATTTTTTATTAGCCAAATTCAAAGATGTATCATGCTTTTCACCTTAAATTGCACTTATATATTTTTCATCTACCATCAATGGCATATTAGAAGAATAAACCATTTGGGGCAGAAACGACAAGATGAAAACCACTTTGTTGCATGAAATTATCTCACATTTTTGTAATGAAATGCAGTATATTTTTAATCTTATACTAATAATCGACATAAACATAACAAGGAAATTTTTGTATGATACTACTGTAAATATTTGATAAAATTTAATAAATTTTTCCAATGTTGGTTCCCGCCTACTCTAGTTTC
The DNA here is from genome assembly GCA_030737815.1 of Allium fistulosum. NCBI lineage: Eukaryota > Viridiplantae > Streptophyta > Magnoliopsida > Asparagales > Amaryllidaceae > Allium > Allium fistulosum. The sequence continues at coordinate 1,544,277,922 of CM060901.1, read as the reverse complement.
AATCATCCATTATCTTACACGACATTTGGTTGGTGTTTCTTTATGACTCAAATTTCAGATACTCAAATTTGATTTCAACCTTAAAACATTTGATCAAATTTCACAAGCAAAGAGAGTATTGAATATATATGTAATTTTTTTTAAATTTATATACATGCATATAAATTTTGATTGGTGTGTGAAACTTGCTAATTTTGTAGAATGATAAAACATACTAATAGAAAAATGTATTATACAATCATATTCACAAGCAGATAAAGTAATGCAACAAAACACAATGTACAATGTGTTGTGAATCACATTCTTATTATTGAATTTCACTAGTGTTAACCTGTGTAATGCATAATGTTTTTGTAAAATTAAGACTATACAATAGATGTTGTGAATATTACCAAGCATTGTTACATGAGTGAGGCCTTTTTGAAGAATACCTGTACAGGTTCACCCTTGATTGTTTTTTCGTATTGGATATTGGTTGCTATAGATATTTTCGCAATAGTTTTAATTATTATCACTTAGTAAAATGTAGGATACACCATTTTCTATTACATAAGTTGGAAATATTTGTTGGGAGCATGAAAAGTCCTACATTCAGTCATGTAATTTGCAGAAACACACAGCTTAATTGCCCAATAGTCATAGAGTAGGAAAATGACAAATTCCAACCCATATTGGTGATAGTGCTGTATTGGTAATTAAAATGGCCTAAATAGTCAAAAGAGGAAATTAACAGGATGACCAAATCAGTACACATGGTTGTAAACATGGTTGGAGTAATTTTATTAGCTAATATAAGACAAAACACATGTCAAAGGCAATGGAAAACATGAAGTATTGGTGCTTTTACTTGCAGAAACTTCAAATTAAGATCGTGTTGAATCCTTGATATATTTCTCGGTGTTGCATTTCAAGTGGTATGATTTTTTAAGTTTGACAAAGGTGAACCTGCATCAAGTTGTATGATGTGATCTAAACCATACTTACTTTTATATATTAAACTAACATCTAGTACCAAATGGTACAACCCTCTCAAAATGCAATTCAAATACCTTTATGCGTGGAAGTTAAATATTAAAAAGATGATGTTAGGATAATATTCATATGCTTTGAAACATGTTTGGTAAGACACTGCGAATGACCACCCAAGAACTGTGCCGTAGTCCAAAAGTTATATGTGCATTCTATCTAAGGTTTAGTTGAAACTGATAGAGTCGTTGAGTTAATGGATGACCTCATTCATTTCGTTGCAGTGGAACACTTTGGTAGTTTAATTTCATAACATCGGGCCATTTGTTTTTTATATAGTTTAGCCAGTGGATTCCAGATTAGGAAAAACCAAATAGAGAATAGAAATTCACCATATATGGGACTGTAGATTGGTTAGCTCTAGAAAAAGTAGGAATAGGACATAGATTCACTTTTGATTGGTATAGTTAAACGTTAATTTTGTTTTATTTCAATGAAAAATGATCAAAAATAATTGTTGATACAGACACATTAAATAAATTACTATTCTTTAGAAACTATATATAGACAGGGAAGAGAATGTTGCATGCATGTTAAAATTCTTGGATATTTGTGTTAAGTGCAGGCTTTATTCTCTTAGTATTGTTGTATAATTGTAACGACCCGTAGATTTTCGATAATTAAAAATAGTTAATTTAATAAGATTTCATGGCTTAATGTTGGAAGAATTAAAAATTTGTAATTTACTTATGATAATAATAACGAGAATGAGTTGCAACAATATTTATCTAAGTTAATTATTAATGAATTAAATGAGATTCCAATCGTAAAATGACTCAAATGTTATAACTTGGGTATGAGGGAATATGTAACGACCCGTATTTTTACGGATCAAAACATTCTAAAAATGATTGACCCTTGAATTTTGCTTAAGTCCTAAGTCGTAGCCGACTTAGGAGTTTGGACGAGTTAAGCAACAAGTCTGGGTCGAGTTGCCGACTCAAGGAACTCACCGAGTTAAGGGAGTGTGGTTGACCGACTTAAGGTAGTCACCGACCTAGGAGATAAGTCGTGACCGACTTAAGAGGTTCAGGCGACCTAAGTATTCTGGGGTAGAGTTAGGTCGGCAACGACCTAAGAGAATGTTGTGAGCGACCTAAGTGTTTAGGTGTTAAGTGTTAGGTCGGCAGTTCGAATTAGCGACCCATAGGAGTACCGACTTATAAGCGAGTTAAGGACTTAAGGGTTGAGTCGGCGACGACCTAAGGAGATAAGTCGTAGCTGGGCTAAGTTATTAGGTCGAAGGTAACTCGGCAAGTATTAAGTCGTAGGTTGTAAGTCGTTGCCGAGTTAAGGGATAGACTACCTAAGGAAGTGACCGACTTAAGTTATTGTAGACGACTTAAGGTTTTGAGCTAAGTGTTAAGTCGGCTGACGAGTTAAGGATAGGTCGGCAGAGTAATTGAGTCGGTAGGTCGCCTCCTGTGTTAAGTCGTAACCCAGTTGCGAGTTAAGTCGTAGTTGTATTCCTTCGTATGTCATAGGTCGGCAAGGCACTTAGGTCGGCAACGACCTAAGTTAAGTCGCGCCTATGTGTTAAGTCGCAGATGCGCATTGTTGTAGGTCGTTAGGACTTGGGTTTTGAGGCTGTGTGTTGAGTGAGACTTTGTTAGGTCGGCAAAGTGTTAGGTCGTAGGTCGGCATAGTGTTAAGTCGGCACCGACTTAAGAAGATTGCCGAGTTACGACTTAAGGGCAGTTTTCAGCTATAAATAGGAGGGGTTGTTCTCACTTTTTGGGATCCGGATTTTGAAGCGACGAAGTGCTGCCATTTTGAGAGCTCGACTTCTACACTTCTTCACTTCTTTTCTCCACTCTAATCTAGTGCTTCCTTCCATCCAAATCGAAGATCAAGATTGAAGATTCAAGAGCTTAGATTGAAGATCTTCACCTTTTCAAGAGAGATTTCTTCATTTGAAGCGGATTTGTGATAGATCAAGCTTCATCCTTTGCTGTCCAGATCTGAAGCGTCTTGATTTGGGTTTGTTTAGGTGATTTGGTGAGTGGTGATTATCTCTCACACGGATCCAAAGGAGTATATCGGATTGTTGGCTCGATTTGGTGTTAAAATAGAGATTTCCATGCATTTTCTTCATCCTATGTGTAGATCCATATAGATCCATTGTTCATGATGATGTTGCATCCATTTTATCATATGTTAACCTATGCAAGTTCATTCATCAAGTTTGTAGAGATATAATCCATGTTTTCATGCTTATTGGACTTTCAACTCTTTAATTACGAAAATGCCATTATTGTTATAATTGTCTACTTAGATCATTTTTGAATGCTTGATTGCTTGGATTGATGTTTGATTTGATTGATTGTTATGAACTAGATGATTGATGATTAGATTTAGATCGAAGGTGATTCAAAAGCTAAGGGAAAGGCTCTTGAATTGGAAAAGCTGCTCGTGGCATATGTAGCGGGATGATGAAGCTCTTATGCATAGATTCGATGATGTGATGATGAGATGAGGCTTTGCGAGGATGTAATGAAGCGAGGCAATCATATGATGAAGACTTGGTCTAATCCAGACGGGATCATTCCAAGCATGTTGATAACTCGGTGATATGATTCGAGTTGAGGATAATGAATGGATATGAGAATAGTCGTCGAGGAGGATGACTAGGAGGCTTGGATAGCATCGTTGTTGAAGGTTCTAGCATGCTCTAAGCAAGAGTACGTTTGGGCAGATTCGATAGTCCCAACGGCCAACTGTTGATGGTCGAGTACTCTGGGCAGATTCGATAGTCCTAGGCACGGGCTGCGACGACGTGCGGGAGTTATGTCTAGAACCGGGGTTTCCATTAGCCCTTGACGGACGGCTGAAAGAATGTGCCGGTCATTCAATTAACGGTGATATCGAAGCAATGATAACAGTGATAGCCAGAGTCATGGATGTTTGGTTGTATCGTCATTCGGACTCAAGAGCGGTATTTTCTGGGTGCTTATCTGATTTAGGCCTTGGTGCTTGGAAAACATCGCCCTTGACTCGAGTGATAGTAGTTTTACTTTAAATTGTATGCTCTGCTATGTTTGCTTCTGCTTAGTGTGTGTCTGGGGGCTATCACTGTAGAATGAGGTTGGAGTGGGAGGGTTGTATTCCTATTCCTTTTCCTTTATGCTCTTTTGGTATGTTGTTAGTTAACTTACTGCTCACTAAGACTGTTGTCTGACTCAAGGCTTTATGTTTTAATTCTTATTGCCTTGGGCTGTTCGTCCATTTTGGGACGGGCAGACTAGGTAGCAGGTGACAGGTGCTGTTCTCTTCTCACGATGCTGATATCGAAGACGAGCTGGAGGGTTGCATATTATCTTCTTATATGTACTGGATATTCCGCTGTTTTGTATTTCTCTGAGAGATATGTAGTGAGGCTGGATGTATTGACTATGTGGATGCTTGTATTCAACTATTATGGAGTTTTATATGATGTCATTTTGTTCTGTAAAGCTTCACTATACATATGTTCTATTGTATTTTGTCCATGCGCTGTGAGTAATACGATAGATTCTTTCATTTTAAATCTTACCTTGACAATCGTCCATGGTCGCCTGGCACACTTTACAGCGCACTTTCTCTAGATTCGGTGCAGGGGTCATGGGCGGTCGTCACATTTGGTATCAGAGCATTGGTTAATCGATTTTACCCAACGCTCACTGAAGTAACTACGTATGAGAGACGTAATTGTATTTTGATGGATGAATACTATATATAATATAGTAGCTTAGTAGGGTTTGAGTCCTTTATGCAGTTGTTTCTCTAGATGTTCTAATCATTCCTTTTTATAGATATTGAGAATGAGTCGAAGAGGGAGACCAGCTGCTAGGGAAGGCCGTGCTACTGAAGAGACTGCTGATTATGCAGCCATGTTCGAAGCTATGATGACTTCGATCATGAGAAGGATACCAGTTCCGGGGGCAGCAGTCGATGTTGGAGTTCAAGTTCAAACTCCGAAACCAGTGGATTTTGCTAAGCTGTGCAAGGATTATACTGCTCTTGGAGGGAAGGTTTTCTTGGGAACAGAATCTACCATTGAGGTCCAGAGGTGGATAGATGCTTGTAGAAGGATCTTTGGTGATTTGGGAATTGATGATGCAACTAAGAGGAAGTTGGCATCAAGGCAGCTTCAAGGGAGAGCCTCTGATTGGTGGAACTCTATTACCATCACTACTCCGGAAGAAGAGATTACTTGGGAGCAATTCCAAGTCAGATTTGAAGCTAAGTTCATTTCTACAGCCCAGAAGTCTGTTCTGTTCAAGAGGTTTGTGGAGCTCAAGCAAGGTGGAAGATCAGTTCTTGAGTATGTTTCTGAGTTCGAAGCTTTGTCCAAGTATGCCCGGTCGTATATTGAATCTGCTTATCAGAAGAATGAGAAGTTTGTGACCGGCTTGGATAGTTATCTTGGGAGACAGTTGGTGGATCATTTGGACGATTCATTTGAGAAGCTTGTGGAGAAAGCTCTCAGGCATGAGAGTCTGTTTCCTAAGGAAGGACCTGTTGTTGCTGTTACCAAGGGAGAATCTAAACCACAGCAGGGTGGAAACCAGAAGAGGAAGCAGCAGCAGCAGAAGGGTAAGGATGGCCAGAAGAAGCCGAAAGGCGAGGTGACTTGCTACAATTGTCAGCAGAAGGGCCATTTCTCTAAGGATTGTAAGAATCCGAAGGCACCGATGAAGTGTCACAACTGTGACAAACCGGGGCATTTCAGGAAGAATTGTCCAGAACCAAGGAAGGACAGGCAGATTGTGCAAGCCTATGCTTTGGGAGCTGTTCCGTCGTCTTCGAAAGCTCCTACTGCTGAAGAGAAGGGAAAGAGTGTGGTTGTTCAAGGTACTCTTTTCCTATGTGGTGTTCCGGTTAGAGTTTTGTTTGATACTGGAGCGTCGCATTCGTTTGTTTGTAATGAACTAGTAGGCCGGTTAGGTTTGAAGCCGGATATTGTTGATAGGCCATTGGTTGTGACTAATCCAGTTGGGGGTTCGTCTTGTTTGTGTATGTTATGCCGTGGTCTAGTTGTGTCGAGTCATGGTTGCTCTTTTGTTTGTGATTGCTTTGTTCTGAACTTTGCGGGGTTCGGAATTATTTTGGGTATGGACTGGCTTAGGAAGTATGCGGCTAAGGTTGATTGCGAAAGGTTGGAAGTGACAGTCGAGAATGTGGAGGGGCGAAAGATTGTGATACGATGTAAGCATGAAGAAGGCGTCTTCATGAGCTTCATGTATTCGCTAGTTGTTCCACGGGATGGACTGTCATCAGTGCCGATCGCTAATGGATTCGAGGATGTCTTTGACGAAGTCAAAGGGTTGCCGCCGCATAGAGAGATCGAGTTTCGAATAGATCTAGTTGAAGGAGCCAGACCTGTTGTGATGCCTCTTAGGCGGATGGCGCCTAGGGAACAGCAGGAGTTGAGGGTGCAAGTTGATGACCTTTTACAGAAAGGATTCATTCGGCGTAGTGTGTCCGAATGGGGTGCACCAGTTGTGTTTGCAACCAAGGCAGATGGGTCGTTGAGATTGTGTGTGGATTATCGTGAGCTGAATAAGGTGACTAAGAAGAACAAGTATCCATTGCCGAGAATAGATGACTTGTTTGATCAGCTTCACGAGGCTAAGGTGTTTTCTCAAATGGATTTGGCAACGGGATTTCACCAGTTGAGAGTGGCTAAGGATAGTGTGCCGAAGACTGCTTTTAGGACACCATCCGGGTTCTTTGAGTGGCTGGTAATGCCGTTTGGATTGACTAACGCGCCAGCATATTTTGTGGATCTTATGAATAGAGTGTTCAGAGATCAGCTGAACAAGTTCGTACTTGTGTTCGTGGATGATATTCTGATTTATTCCAGAACGGAGGAAGAGCACAAGACGCACTTGCGTATTGTTTTGGAGATCTTACGGAAACATCAGCTGAAGGCTAAGTTTTCGAAGTGTCACTTCTGGAAGAGTGAAGTGAGGTTCTTAGGCCATGTGATTTCTGGAAATGGAATAGCGGTTGATCCCGCTAAGGTGGCAGCAATCCAGGATTGGGTTAGACCTAAGAATGCATCAGATGTGAGAAGTTTTCTTGGATTAGCAGGATATTATCGACGGTTTATCAAAGACTTCTCCAAGGTAGCTGCACCGTTAACAGGATTAACGAAGAAGAACCAAGTGTTCAGTTGGGATGCTAAGTGTGAGCAAGCTTTCGGAATCCTGAAAGAGCGACTGACGAGTGCTCCTGTTTTAACTATTCCTAGTGGGAATGATGAGATGGTGGTTTACACCGACGCATGTGGTACTGGACTTGGAGCAGTGCTGATGCAGAAGGATAAAGTTGTTGCGTATGCCAGTCGACAACTAAAGCCGCATGAAAGGAATTACCCGACTCATGATTTGGAGTTAGCAGCGATTGTATTTGCTCTGAAGATGTGGAGGCATTATTTGTTGGGAGTTCGATTCGAGTTGTTTACGGATCACAAGTCGTTGAAGTATCTTTTCTCCCAAAAGGATTTGAATCTTCGGCAGCAACGTTGGCTAGAGTTTTTGGCATCATATGATTTTGGTATAGCTTATACTCCGGGAAAAGGTAACGCAGTGGCAGATGCGTTAAGTCGAAGACATGCAGGATTGGGAGCCATGTTTTCAGAATGGAAGAGCCTCGAGTATTTAGCTGGATTTGACTTCAGGCCTAGATGCGAATTGGAACCTGAGATGTTAGCAAACTTATCGATAAGACCCACTCTTGTGGAAAGGATTGGCGAGGGCCAAAAGCGAGATGATAAGATTGTCAAGATTATCCGTGAATTGGAATCTGGATTGGATCCAGAAAAGGATAAAGGATTCGAGGTCGATCGAGAGGGTTGGCTTCGGAAGCAAGGACGACTAGTTGTTCCCGATATAGATGAATTGAGGAGTGAAGTTCTGAAGGAAAGTCATCACTCGAAGCTGACAATTCATCCAGGTGGAAACAAGATGTATCGGGATATGAAGAGAACCTACTACTGGGAAGGCATGAAGAAGGATGTTGGAAATTTTATTTCCAAATGCATGAACTGCCAGTTGGTAAAGGCTGAACAGAAGAAGCCAAGCGGATTGCTTCAGCCATTAGAAGTTCCTACATGGAAGTGGGAACAAGTGTCGATGGATTTTATTGATGGATTGCCTAGAACCAGAACGAGAAATGAAGGGATTTGGGTCATTGTGGATCGTCTGACTAAGAGTGCACGATTCATTCCTGTTCGATCGACTAGGACTGCATTAAAGTTGGCGGAGTTGTATGTGAAGTGGATAGTTCGATTCCATGGTATTCCGAAGAGTATAGTGAGCGATCGAGATCCATTGTTCACTAGTGGATTTTGGAAGAGCTTCCAGGAAGTTTTGGGAACCGAGTTGTGTTTGAGTACAGCTTATCATCCCCAAACAGATGGTCAGACTGAGAGAGTCAACCGAGTTTTGGAAGATCTTCTAAGAGCATGTGTTTTGGACTTTGGAGGATCATGGGAAGATCACCTGCATTTGGTGGAGTTTGCGTACAACAACAGTTACCAGTCAAGCATTGGTATGGCACCGTATGAGGCATTGTATGGAAGACCGTGTAACTCTCCAACATGTTGGTTGGAAACTGGAGAAAAGCTGATGCTTGGGCCAGAGATGATTCGTCAAACTTCAGATTGTATAGAGATCATTCGGCAACGAATGAAGGCAGCCCAAGATCGTCAGAAGAGTTATGCTGATAAACGTCGTAAGGATTTGGAGTTCGACGTAGGTGAAATGGTTTTTGTGAAGATTTCTCCACTGAAGAATGTTATCCGATTCGGGAAGAAAGGAAAATTTACTCCGAGATTTGTTGGACCATTCCCGATCATCGAGCGAATTGGAAAGCTCGCCTACAGATTGGAGTTACCAGAGAAGATGTCGAGTGTGCACAATGTTTTTCATGTATCATATCTACGGAAGTATGTGCACGACTCGAATACCGTGGTTTCTGCTGATAGCTGTGAAGATTTCGAAGTTGATCCAGTTGATAGAAGACCTCGTAAGCCGCTTCGTGTTGTTGAAACCGACACGAAACAACTTAGGAGGAAGGTAGTTAAGTTACTCAAGATACAATGGAGTGACGATGATAACGACTGTACGTGGGAGGTGGAAGAGAGGATGAAGGCAGCTCATCCTGAACTCTTCAAGGTATGGCCCTAAGGTGTCGTGTCATCTAACGAAATTGTAACTTGTTCTAAGTCTTAGAATTCTGTACGCTAAGCTAGAATTGGATGCATGGTTTATTGATTGTTATGGATGATAGGCGTACAGAATAGCTTTGATTGCCTTGTTTGTTTGGAATTTCGGGGGCGAAATTCCTAAGGGGGAGAGAATGTAACGACCCGTATTTTTACGGATCAAAACATTCTAAAAATGATTGACCCTTGAATTTTGCTTAAGTCCTAAGTCGTAGCCGACTTAGGAGTTTGGACGAGTTAAGCAACAAGTCTGGGTCGAGTTGCCGACTCAAGGAACTCACCGAGTTAAGGGAGTGTGGTTGACCGACTTAAGGTAGTCACCGACCTAGGAGATAAGTCGTGACCGACTTAAGAGGTTCAGGCGACCTAAGTATTCTGGGGTAGAGTTAGGTCGGCAACGACCTAAGAGAATGTTGTGAGCGACCTAAGTGTTTAGGTGTTAAGTGTTAGGTCGGCAGTTCGAATTAGCGACCCATAGGAGTACCGACTTATAAGCGAGTTAAGGACTTAAGGGTTGAGTCGGCGACGACCTAAGGAGATAAGTCGTAGCTGGGCTAAGTTATTAGGTCGAAGGTAACTCGGCAAGTATTAAGTCGTAGGTTGTAAGTCGTTGCCGAGTTAAGGGATAGACTACCTAAGGAAGTGACCGACTTAAGTTATTGTAGACGACTTAAGGTTTTGAGCTAAGTGTTAAGTCGGCTGACGAGTTAAGGATAGGTCGGCAGAGTAATTGAGTCGGTAGGTCGCCTCCTGTGTTAAGTCGTAACCCAGTTGCGAGTTAAGTCGTAGTTGTATTCCTTCGTATGTCATAGGTCGGCAAGGCACTTAGGTCGGCAACGACCTAAGTTAAGTCGCGCCTATGTGTTAAGTCGCAGATGCGCATTGTTGTAGGTCGTTAGGACTTGGGTTTTGAGGCTGTGTGTTGAGTGAGACTTTGTTAGGTCGGCAAAGTGTTAGGTCGTAGGTCGGCATAGTGTTAAGTCGGCACCGACTTAAGAAGATTGCCGAGTTACGACTTAAGGGCAGTTTTCAGCTATAAATAGGAGGGGTTGTTCTCACTTTTTGGGATCCGGATTTTGAAGCGACGAAGTGCTGCCATTTTGAGAGCTCGACTTCTACACTTCTTCACTTCTTTTCTCCACTCTAATCTAGTGCTTCCTTCCATCCAAATCGAAGATCAAGATTGAAGATTCAAGAGCTTAGATTGAAGATCTTCACCTTTTCAAGAGAGATTTCTTCATTTGAAGCGGATTTGTGATAGATCAAGCTTCATCCTTTGCTGTCCAGATCTGAAGCGTCTTGATTTGGGTTTGTTTAGGTGATTTGGTGAGTGGTGATTATCTCTCACACGGATCCAAAGGAGTATATCGGATTGTTGGCTCGATTTGGTGTTAAAATAGAGATTTCCATGCATTTTCTTCATCCTATGTGTAGATCCATATAGATCCATTGTTCATGATGATGTTGCATCCATTTTATCATATGTTAACCTATGCAAGTTCATTCATCAAGTTTGTAGAGATATAATCCATGTTTTCATGCTTATTGGACTTTCAACTCTTTAATTACGAAAATGCCATTATTGTTATAATTGTCTACTTAGATCATTTTTGAATGCTTGATTGCTTGGATTGATGTTTGATTTGATTGATTGTTATGAACTAGATGATTGATGATTAGATTTAGATCGAAGGTGATTCAAAAGCTAAGGGAAAGGCTCTTGAATTGGAAAAGCTGCTCGTGGCATATGTAGCGGGATGATGAAGCTCTTATGCATAGATTCGATGATGTGATGATGAGATGAGGCTTTGCGAGGATGTAATGAAGCGAGGCAATCATATGATGAAGACTTGGTCTAATCCAGACGGGATCATTCCAAGCATGTTGATAACTCGGTGATATGATTCGAGTTGAGGATAATGAATGGATATGAGAATAGTCGTCGAGGAGGATGACTAGGAGGCTTGGATAGCATCGTTGTTGAAGGTTCTAGCATGCTCTAAGCAAGAGTACGTTTGGGCAGATTCGATAGTCCCAACGGCCAACTGTTGATGGTCGAGTACTCTGGGCAGATTCGATAGTCCTAGGCACGGGCTGCGACGACGTGCGGGAGTTATGTCTAGAACCGGGGTTTCCATTAGCCCTTGACGGACGGCTGAAAGAATGTGCCGGTCATTCAATTAACGGTGATATCGAAGCAATGATAACAGTGATAGCCAGAGTCATGGATGTTTGGTTGTATCGTCATTCGGACTCAAGAGCGGTATTTTCTGGGTGCTTATCTGATTTAGGCCTTGGTGCTTGGAAAACATCGCCCTTGACTCGAGTGATAGTAGTTTTACTTTAAATTGTATGCTCTGCTATGTTTGCTTCTGCTTAGTGTGTGTCTGGGGGCTATCACTGTAGAATGAGGTTGGAGTGGGAGGGTTGTATTCCTATTCCTTTTCCTTTATGCTCTTTTGGTATGTTGTTAGTTAACTTACTGCTCACTAAGACTGTTGTCTGACTCAAGGCTTTATGTTTTAATTCTTATTGCCTTGGGCTGTTCGTCCATTTTAGGACGGGCAGACTAGGTAGCAGGTGACAGGTGCTGTTCTCTTCTCACGATGCTGATATCGAAGACGAGCTGGAGGGTTGCATATTATCTTCTTATATGTACTGGATATTCCGCTGTTTTGTATTTCTCTGAGAGATATGTAGTGAGGCTGGATGTATTGACTATGTGGATGCTTGTATTCAACTATTATGGAGTTTTATATGATGTCATTTTGTTCTGTAAAGCTTCACTATACATATGTTCTATTGTATTTTGTCCATGCGCTGTGAGTAATATGATAGATTCTTTCATTTTAAATCTTACCTTGACAATCGTCCATGGTCGCCTGGCACACTTTACAGCGCACTTTCTCTAGATTCGGTGCAGGGGTCATGGGCGGTCGTCACAGAATATAAGAAAACAAATGTAAATTTTGGGTTAACTAATGAAATAATATTTAGTCATTGGTAATGAAATCTAATTTGTATTGTATAGGTAATTGTGACTCTTATTTGTAATAATATATTTATAACTGTGATTTAAAGTTAATGGTGATAATTATTATAAGTTACTTGTTTATTTGTCAGTCGAATCGAATTTAGAAACCAATTTTAAATGAAATGAAATTTTATATATTAACTGGGTTTACAATCAATAACTGGAGTTGAATAACGAATGTTGGATGCACTGGATGTAAATAAAGTAATTGATTAGTAATGAGAATTCATTTAAAATCTAATATTGAAATTTGTTGAATATGGATCAATTAAATTGTTTAAATTTGATATTGGAAATAAATTGAATAATTGAATAGATTGAATAACGGGAATTGAATAACTGTATAATGAAAATAGTTGTTCTATAATTTGAATTCGTTTTAAAGTTAAATTTTATAAGTTCATTTTCAATTATTTCAAGATAATGAATTTCGGATAATCAAAATTGTTAAAAATTTAAATTTGCAAATATTTGAATAATTGAATTTTGAATATAATATGATTGAAGATGATATCGAAAATTGATATAAAATTTTATTTAAACAACAATGAATTTGTTAACATTTAAAATTGGATTCGTAAGAAATTCTGAAAATTTTGAAAAGTCGTCGATTTAATCGACGAGTAAAAATAGCCTTCCGAGGCACAGTCTCGGGATTCGACGAAACTAGTTCCATTGGATCCGTAATAGTGTGTTATTATCGGATTTCAAATTTCGTAACATTTGGAGTTATCGTTTGGTCGTACGGGTTAGAAATGCGCTGAAATAAATAACGAAAATTTAATATTTTTATTCGATTCAAAAAGCTGTCTTCCGCATACGATCAAATTGGCTTCCAAAACACGTTCCATTGTGTTCGGAATGCGGGTAAAACCTTACGAACGCCTGTCGGCACGTGTTATTTGGAGTTCGTTCGGAAAATCATGAAATTTGTGAGTATAATATTAAAATAATATTCTATACGCGTATATATTCACGTATCCTCAGTCGAAACCCTATCCATCTTCTTCGTGACCGCCAGTGAAAAATTCAATGGCCGAGAAGCATTGTTATTCCTCTTTGACTATCTCCTTATCCACTTAGTTTCGCGACTCGGCATCAACAGGGAAGTCGAAGAGCACGCCGAGCTCTTGCTATCCACCGGTGGAGATCACCGTTGGTGATCAAAGTTGACGGCAGTTTGGCGAGGAAGGCTGCGACTTCGAGCACGAATTTCGAGATCATGGGGCAACCGAGTTCAACCACGTTCCAGGCGGTGGTGCCACGCGTGAAGGGCTTCGACTTGAAGCCGGCTGATCGACGTCAAGGCGAAGATGGTGGTCGCGACTTGGAGGGATTCCTTGCGTGATTGGGTTCGTGCATTCCTGTAATCGCGTTTGGGAAGAAGGAGCTTGTGGCCAGATTTCTTCATCTCCAGATTGAACGGCCAGATTTCGATTTAGGTTTAAAATATAAAATATAAAAAGAAAATTGTTTATTTAAATTGTATTCGAACTTTAACAAGTCGTATCTCCTTCATTCGTTATCAGAATCAAACGAAACCGGCGACGCCGGAATCGCAGAGACGAGAGCTACGCTGCAGTGCAGATCCGGGACTGTTTCGAACTCGTTAAATTTTTTGGTTAAATCGAACGCGCTCGATTTAATTAGAAATTTGAACGATTGGCAACGTAAACTCAAGGTGAGTGTTTTTAACGCTCACACCGTACTAAAATATTTTGATGCTTGTTAAATTTAATATTGTGAAGTGATATGATTCTTATTAGTCGTTGTTGATAAAATTTAACTGTCATCTAAATTGTCATCGAATTTAATGTTAGAAATTGAAATTGACAGTCAAATTAGAATTGAAATTTAATCGAAATTAAATTTCCGAACATTTACAACTATGAAATTTCCGTGATTTTTATTGTCTGTTGGATGATTGGTTGCGATGGATACTATGGATTGATGTTTGAATGTTTGGATGTTTATTTATTGTATATATCCTGTCATCACCCTGTGTATTATTTACAGTTGTAAATTAAATCATTTTGAATAAATTGAGAAATAGGTTGAAATGATATATACCTATGACACCATGATTCGAATTGAAGTGATATATATCTATTCCTGAAATTTAATTGAAATAACTGATCACTTGGCCATAGGATAGAAAATTATATATGGACACCGGATTGGTTAAATTAAATAATTTTTAAAATCTTAAATTTGGAATTACTTTAAATGGTTTGATTTAAAGGAATTTAAAAATCAATTTTATAAGAATTGAATTTATCGCAAATTTGAGGTTGAAATGTTGAAATAATTTTTTTTGTTAAACAAATTGGTTAATAATTGAAGTTAAGACTTTGAAATTAAAATTGTGATATGATTGAATTTTCGTAAATTGATTTGAATTTAAAGGATTCAATTCTTATTCGGATTTTTGAATATTATTAAGTAAAAGTGTGATAAAGACAACATTTTGAAATTTGAGCTTGACATTGAATTTTATTGAAGATTTGGATTGTGAAACTGAATATTAAGGAATAATTGGGTTTTAAGTGTTTGAATTAATATTTTGAAAAAAAAATCAACCTCGAAATCATTATAAATTGGAATTGAAATTTAATTAATTGGATTCGAAAAATGGAATTAAATTAATCTGAAATCGAAATTGATTTGAACTGAAAATTGAGATTTGAACCGACTGAATGGAATTCGAATTTGATTCAGATTGGTAAGTTGGAAATTTAAAATGATTGACTTTGAAGCTATTTCAAATTGGGTTTTCTTAAGTTATTCTGATATATAAACTATTTTAAATACTTAAACTATTTTATACTAAACTATTTTAACCTATATTAATTATATTAAGTTATTTTAACTTATTTAAACATATTAACTTATTTTAATCTATTTTAAATCTACTTAACCCAATTTAATTTATTTAAAGTAATTTACCTATTTTAATTTATTTTAATCATATTTAATCTATTTAAAGCTATTTAACCTATTTAATTATATTAAATCTATTTTAAATATATTTAACTATATTAAATCAATTGAAAACTATTTTGAAATCTATCTTTAAAATTTAGAGTATTTTGACTATTTTCAATTATTTAAGCTACTTTAAACTATTCAAAACTATTTTCCAAAATTTCCAATTGGTCAATAAGGTGAAATGTTATATTTAAATCTTGGATTTAAATACGAATTGGGCTAAATGAAGTTACAACCTAAATTGGAATGTGACGATTTTTGAAATTGAAATGAGATATTAGGGCGAAATGATTTTTGAAATGAAATCGTATATTTTGCGTAGATACGATGATTTTGAAATGGATTTGATTTTTGAAGCGAACTTGATATTTTGATATCAATTATGAATTGATTTTGAAAATGTAAAAGAACCATCCGGTGTGTAATAAGCGTTTGGTTGTTAAAGAGACCGGGATCGGATATGGGCATACTCTCTGTCGATACCGAAAACCACTTTAACAACTGTGTACGTGGTGGAGATTCCAGAAATGAAGTAGGATGGTTTGGCGACGATTCTATATGGTATGACGTGACCCTGACTCCCGTGAGTCAGCTTAGATGTGACTAAAATCAGGAGCTATACCGGGCTAATGTGAGGTCATTCCTCTTATCGGACATATTTCTTCGATACCATTCTATTGCTTTTGTGATTGTTTTGGTGGCCACCCCTCGATTGTTTGGGAGTGTGTCCGAGGTGGGCGGTAGTAGCTGCTATGCGTCACCACCAGTCCGGGAGTGCAATTGGTATATCTACCCTGGCATTTCCTCGTGTGCCGTGTTCACATGCCCTAGCGTGCTTTCTACGAGTTTGTTTTGTACCATACCTATGGGGTGCCCTCTGCGTAAACCTCTCGGAGGAGCGTACGGTACTGTATAGACTATGGGAATATATAAAATGTGTTAAGGGGGATATGGGTAACGCCTTAACGCTATTTCAATAGTTTATTTTACTATAGACATATTATAATAGCGTATTATACTACATAGTAGATAGTTTAACGGATCCTTAAGAGATGGAAAATCCCGTACATCTCTTGAGTTATTGCACGCACGTCGACACTGGATAAGAGATGTCAAACCCCATAAACATCTCTGACGCCGTTACACTCATATTTATTTACGATTGATTTAACTTACATAAGGATATTTTAGTCCTGACTTGAGTGTTTTGTCTTTTCATTACGCTCGGGTCAGTCCTGAGTTTTTCAGCTTATTGAAGATTTATTCTGGAGGACGAAGACGAAGATTTGGTATACTATTACTATTATTACCCTTGCATCATGCTGTCTGCTGCATTATTTATTTGTTCTGTTGTATATGTATAACTCTGATAAATGTTGTATAAATGATAATCAAAAGTATATTAAACAGCTTCATGAACTGTTTATTTGATTATTATATTTTTCTTTCCGCTGCGAGATTCTGTGATTGTTTCTTGTTCCTTTTCTCTTCTTTTCTTATATACCCCATTAACAATCCTCCCCTTTGAATGGTTTGAGTCGACATGTGTGTTTGATTGTCGATATAAACTGTCCAAAAAGGTGGATCGTTACAGTTGGTATCAGAGCTTTGGTTTAGCGATAACCTTAGCTTTGTGGGGTCTGACTCTTTATAAATAGGGTAGTAATACCCTATAATGAGTCGTTGAGTGTATATATATGAGAGAGCGTATTTGTTAGTGGTATAAAATTGTTTTATATTGTGTTGGTTGATTTGTTGAGTGGCATATGGATTCTGGTCAATACGAGTAATTAACGTCATTGATAGGGATCTCTAAACACTTGAACAGAACAATTCGACATAGTATTGTTTTGAAATTGGGTAAATGAAATAATTTTGCCCTAATTATATTTTGTATATAAAGAAATAATTTTCAGATATTATTATGATTTATCAAGCTTGTTGGTTGTTAGGAATGATAATATTGATTGTTATCATTAATTGGATATTGTGTTTTAATAAATAAGGTTTATTACAAAATAAATAATGATAAAACAACTTGTGGAATATTTTAAGAAAGTAAAATTTTGTAAGCATAGCTTATAAAGGTGACTTATAAAATTAAAGTAGATTTAAATTGAGAATTGAATTTAAGACCCGGAGATTTTGAAAATGGTTTTTTTCAAAACTTTGAAGAAAAATATGTAGTGATATTAGTTGGAAAATGTTTATGGGAAATAATTTTGAAAGGATTTTTAAGAAGGAATGAATTCAGTACTCCTCTCTTATGTCGCTGGAAAATAACTTCGGTGATGACTGCGCAGCATCATCGACGTTCATTTTCGAGTCTCAAAGTGGAGGAGACTTCTGCGAAGCTTTGCTTTGCTTCAAAACTGTTTTGAAAAAAAAATGCATTTTGGTTTAAACTCCAAAAGTCTGATTTGATATATATATATATATATATATATATATATAAGATATAATTGTATATATTTATTTAAAATAATTTGAAATGAACCGGGCATTTAAATTTCTAAGTTCTGTTGGTTAATATTTTAAGTTATCTGAATGAAATGTGAATAACCAGAACTTATAAAAATAAGAGGATTAAGAATTCTAAGCTTAATGTTTTGGAAAAAAAAAAACTTTTAGGTTGAAGTGTAACTCTTAAAAATGAAAGTAAAGGAAACTTAAACAAGTTAAAATTGTGAACATTCTAATTTAGTAAAATGAGTCCTATAAAATTTGTATTGTATCAAATTGCATTCTAATAACATATAATATGACTGACCAAATGTTAAAAGTCAAAAAGATGTTGTGGTTATGTAATGGGAGATATACAAGTAAGCAAAACCTAAAAGTAATTGAAATATATAAGTAAGCAAAAACTTAAAAGTAACTAAATTGTATATAAATTGAAATTTGGTTGTGATAGAATGTTATATACTTAAGTATAATATGAAATGGTGAATGACTAAATGAAATATGTAAGTGAACTTAAGAAAACCGACAAATGAACCAAATAATATCTTTGTGAATTGTTATAAAATTTAATATAAATTTTCAAAGAAATGGTGAAATTGAAATTGTAGTTTGGAGGTAATTATAAACTTAGATAAAGTCCAACTTCTTATATATGACTTTTATAGGATGATTAATAAACTAAAGTGATGATTGATAAAATGATCCACCTATAAATTTGTTATTAACTGAGATTATGAAAATGAAGTACATTATTAACTGAAATTATGAAAATGAAGTAAAAATTAACAAATGAATTTGATATAGCTAAGAATCAATTGAAGAATGAAAGTGAATTTAATTAAATTACATGGAGTGTTTAAAATGAACTTAACTAAGCAAATTGTATGAAATGATGCATAAGAAATGATAGTATAAAAGAACATGCTATGTAAAGAAACGGACATGCTAAGTAATTAAGGAATGAATAATGCATTGTGTATAATTAATTGTAAATGAAATGATGATAAGTAAATAAATTGAATATAGATGAATTGTATAGGAATATATTGGAAGGTAATACGTAAGTTGTACGTATATTGTTTTATTCGCATAACAATTTGACCCGAACTCGAGCACAGAATTTCGAGATAATTTATATCGATCCAAGTTACGATTTTTCACCCGATTCCCGACGGCGAACCCTGGATATGGATTTTGATTTGATTCAGGAATTCTCTATCATAGTATATGGCTATGCAAGGAGAATAACAGTTTTCGATCAAGGAACCAAATCTGAGTCCGCACTAGAGAGTCGTATGAACGATACTAGTTTGGAAGTGAAATTTTGTGATCGAATGAGTAATCAGATTTGATATTGCGTACGGATGATATATGTACTCCGTACAAGTTTAAGTAAGGCAAATATTGAAATAATTGAAAATGAAAATTCTAAATTGATTTTAAATTATATGATTTGATATCATTGATAAATGAGATGCAGGTAATTTAAAATCAAGGAAATTTGGATTGCCCGACAAAAAGGTACATGTTTATTTGTCAATTGGAATGATGGTTTTTGGATGGAGCCACTTGGCTTTTGTTTTCTTTTATTGGTTTGGGGCCCGTAGAGGCGTTTTGTAGCTGTACCGATCGAGCCGCGCAAAGGAGACGCTGCCGAAATTTTCCGTAAATCCGGGTGTTAGAAAATTTTTGAGTTTTAAAATTTTATAACTCATTTGGATAACCAACTTGTAAATTTCGTAAGCTTATCGGAGTAGCGTAGTGGAAGTGTAGTAACGACTTTATAAATGAAATTTCATTGTTTTATAAATTGAAAACTTTGAATAAAATATTTCAAATGTTGAATTCTTTACTTAGTTCCTTTTCCCTTCTTTTTCCTTTTCGAGGACGAAAAGTTTTGAGTGGGGGAGAGTGTAACGACCCGTAGATTTTCGATAATTAAAAATAGTTAATTTAATAAGATTTCATGGCTTAATGTTGGAAGAATTAAAAATTTGTAATTTACTTATGATAATAATAACGAGAATGAGTTGCAACAATATTTATCTAAGTTAATTATTAATGAATTAAATGAGATTCCAATCGTAAAATGACTCAAATGTTATAACTTGGGTATGAGGGAATATAAGAAAACAAATGTAAATTTTGGGTTAACTAATGAAATAATATTTAGTCATTGGTAATGAAATCTAATTTGTATTGTATAGGTAATTGTGACTCTTATTTGTAATAATATATTTATAACTGTGATTTAAAGTTAATGGTGATAATTATTATAAGTTACTTGTTTATTTGTCAGTCGAATCGAATTTAGAAACCAATTTTAAATGAAATGAAATTTTATATATTAACTGGGTTTACAATCAATAACTGGAGTTGAATAACGAATGTTGGATGCACTGGATGTAAATAAAGTAATTGATTAGTAATGAGAATTCATTTAAAATCTAATATTGAAATTTGTTGAATATGGATCAATTAAATTGTTTAAATTTGATATTGGAAATAAATTGAATAATTGAATAGATTGAATAACGGGAATTGAATAACTGTATAATGAAAATAGTTGTTCTATAATTTGAATTCGTTTTAAAGTTAAATTTTATAAGTTCATTTTCAATTATTTCAAGATAATGAATTTCGGATAATCAAAATTGTTAAAAATTTAAATTTGCAAATATTTGAATAATTGAATTTTGAATATAATATGATTGAAGATGATATCGAAAATTGATATAAAATTTTATTTAAACAACAATGAATTTGTTAACATTTAAAATTGGATTCGTAAGAAATTCTGAAAATTTTGAAAAGTCGTCGATTTAATCGACGAGTAAAAATAGCCTTCCGAGGCACAGTCTCAGGATTCGACGAAACTAGTTCCATTGGATCCGTAATAGTGTGTTATTATCGGATTTCAAATTTCATAACATTTGGAGTTATCGTTTGGTCGTACGGGTTAGAAACGCGCTGAAATAAATAACGAAAATTTAATATTTTTATTCGATTCAAAAAGCTATCTTCCGCATACGATCAAATTGGCTTCCGAAACACGTTCCATTGTGTTCGGAATGCGGGTAAAACCTTATGAACGCCTGTCGGCACGTGTTATTTGGAGTTCGTTCGGAAAATCATGAAATTTGTGAGTATAATATTAAAATAATATTCTATACGCGTATATATTCACGTATCCTCAGTCGAAACCCTATCCATCTTCTTCGTGACCGCCAGTGAAAAATTCAATGGCCGAGAAGCATTGTTATTCCTCTTTGACTATCTCCTTATCCACTTAGTTTCGCGACTCGGCATCAACAGGGAAGTCGAAGAGCACGCCGAGCTCTTGCTATCCACCGGTGGAGATCACCGTTGGTGATCAAAGTTGACGGCAGTTTGGCGAGGAAGGCTGCGACTTCGAGCACGAATTTCGAGATCATGGGGCAACCGAGTTCAACCACGTTCCAGGCGGTGGTGCCACGCGTGAAGGGCTTCGACTTGAAGCCGGCTGATCGACGTCAAGGCGAAGATGGTGGTCGCGACTTGGAGGGATTCCTTGCGTGATTGGGTTCGTGCATTCCTGTAATCGCGTTTGGGAAGAAGGAGCTTGTGGCCAGATTTCTTCATCTCCAGATTGAACGGCCAGATTTCGATTTAGGTTTAAAATATAAAATATAAAAAGAAAATTGTTTATTTAAATTGTATTCGAACTTTAACAAGTCGTATCTCCTTCATTCGTTATCAGAATCAAACGAAACCGGCGACGCCGGAATCGCAGAGACGAGAGCTACGCTGCAGTGCAGATCCGGGACTGTTTCGAACTCGTTAAAATTTTTGGTTAAATCGAACGCGCTCGATTTAATTAGAAATTTGAACGATTGGCAACGTAAACTCAAGGTGAGTGTTTTTAACGCTCACACCGTACTAAAATATTTTGATGCTTGTTAAATTTAATATTGTGAAGTGATATGATTCTTATTAGTCGTTGTTGATAAAATTTAACTGTCATCTAAATTGTCATCGAATTTAATGTTAGAAATTGAAATTGACAGTCAAATTAGAATTGAAATTTAATCGAAATTAAATTTCCGAACATTTACAACTATGAAATTTCCGTGATTTTTATTGTCTGTTGGATGATTGGTTGCGATGGATACTATGGATTGATGTTTGAATGTTTGGATGTTTATTTGTTGTATATATCCTGTCATCACCCTGTGTATTATTTACAGTTGTAAATTAAATCATTTTGAATAAATTGAGAAATAGGTTGAAATGATATATACCTATGACACCATGATTCGAATTGAAGTGATATATATCTATTCCTGAAATTTAATTGAAATAACTGATCACTTGGCCATAGGATAGAAAATTATATATGGACACCGGATTGGTTAAATTAAATAATTTTTAAAATCTTAAATTTGGAATTACTTTAAATGGTTTGATTTAAAGGAATTTAAAAATCAATTTTATAAGAATTGAATTTATCGCAAATTTGAGGTTGAAATGTTGAAATAATTTTTTTTGTTAAACAAATTGGTTAATAATTGAAGTTAAGACTTTGAAATTAAAATTGTGATATGATTGAATTTTCGTAAATTGATTTGAATTTAAAGGATTCAATTCTTATTCGGATTTTTGAATATTATTAAGTAAAAGTGTGATAAAGACAACATTTTGAAATTTGAGCTTGACATTGAATTTTATTGAAGATTTGGATTGTGAAACTGAATATTAAGGAATAATTGGGTTTTAAGTGTTTGAATTAATATTTTGAAAAAAAAAATCAACCTCGAAATCATTATAAATTGGAATTGAAATTTAATTAATTGGATTCGAAAAATGGAATTAAATTAATCTGAAATCGAAATTGATTTGAACTGAAAATTGAGATTTGAACCGACTGAATGGAATTCGAATTTGATTCAGATTGGTAAGTTGGAAATTTAAAATGATTGACTTTGAAGCTATTTCAAATTGGGTTTTCTTAAGTTATTCTGATATATAAACTATTTTAAATACTTAAACTATTTTATACTAAACTATTTTAACCTATATTAATTATATTAAGTTATTTTAACTTATTTAAACATATTAACTTATTTTAATCTATTTTAAATCTACTTAACCCAATTTAATTTATTTAAAGTAATTTACCTATTTTAATTTATTTTAATCATATTTAATCTATTTAAAGCTATTTAACCTATTTAATTATATTAAATCTATTTTAAATATATTTAACTATATTAAATCAATTGAAAACTATTTTGAAATCTATCTTTAAAATTTAGAGTATTTTGACTATTTTCAATTATTTAAGCTACTTTAAACTATTCAAAACTATTTTCCAAAATTTCCAATTGGTCAATAAGGTGAAATGTTATATTTAAATCTTGGATTTAAATACGAATTGGGCTAAATGAAGTTACAACCTAAATTGGAATGTGACGATTTTTGAAATTGAAATGAGATATTAGGGCGAAATGATTTTTGAAATGAAATCGTATATTTTGCGTAGATACGATGATTTTGAAATGGATTTGATTTTTGAAGCGAACTTGATATTTTGATATCAATTATGAATTGATTTTGAAAATGTAAAAGAACCATCCGGCGTGTAATAAGCGTTTGGTTGTTAAAGAGACCGGGATCGGATATGGGCATACTCTCTGTCGATACCGAAAACCACTTTAACAACTGTGTACGTGGTGGAGATTCCAGAAATGAAGTAGGATGGTTTGGCGACGATTCTATATGGTATGACGTGACCCTGACTCCCGTGAGTCAGCTTAGATGTGACTAAAATCAGGAGCTATACCGGGCTAATGTGAGGTCATTCCTCTTATCGGACATATTTCTTCGATACCATTCTATTGCTTTTGTGATTGTTTTGGTGGCCACCCCTCGATTGTTTGGGAGTGTGTCCGAGGTGAGCGGTAGTAGCTGCTATGCGTCACCACCAGTCCGGGAGTGCAATTGGTATATCTACCCTGGCATTTCCTCGTGTGCCGTGTTCACATGCCCTAGCGTGCCTTCTACGAGTTTGTTTTGTACCATACCTATGGGGTGCCCTCTGCGTAAACCTCTCGGAGGAGCGTACGGTACTGTATAGACTATGGGAATATATAAAATGTGTTAAGGGGGATATGGGTAACGCCTTAACGCTATTTCAATAGTTTATTTTACTATAGACATATTATAATAGCGTATTGTACTACATAGTAGATAGTTTAACGGATCCTTAAGAGATGGAAAATCCCGTACATCTCTTGAGTTATTGCACGCACGTCGACACTGGATAAGAGATGTCAAACCCCATAAACATCTCTGACGCCGTTACACTCATATTTATTTACGATTGATTTAACTTACATAAGGATATTTTAGTCCTGACTTGAGTGTTTTGTCTTTTCATTACGCTCGGGTCAGTCCTGAGTTTTTCAGCTTATTGAAGATTTATTCTGGAGGACGAAGACGAAGATTTGGTATACTATTACTATTATTACCCTTGCATCATGCTGTCTGCTGCATTATTTATTTGTTCTGTTGTATATGTATAACTCTGATAAATGTTGTATAAATGATAATCAAAAGTATATTAAACAGCTTCATGAACTGTTTATTTGATTATTATATTTTTCTTTCCGCTGCGAGATTCTGTGATTGTTTCTTGTTCCTTTTCTCTTCTTTTCTTATTTACCCCATTAACAATCCTCCCCTTTGAATGGTTTGAGTCGACATGTGTGTTTGATTGTCGATTTAAACTGTCCAAAAAGGTGGATCGTTACAATAATCCATCAGTGTTGTAACAACCCTAATATTTTGTAAATATTTTTAAATCATTTTTAAATGAATTTTTATTTCAATATTTTATTTTCAAACATTTTAGAAGTATAGTATAATTTTTAGAAGTGAAGTTATAATTTTTCCAAAGTTAAGTGTATTGGTTTGCAATTTTTAAAAGCTAGTTTCAATATATTAAGCATTTTCTTTATTTTTCTTCCTATTTTTCCTAAAAACAAATAATTAATTTTCCTTTTCACTTTATTTCAGTTTTGTTTTTATTTTATTTACTGATTTTATTTGCTTTTATTTTAATTAAAAAGAATGGAAATTGGAAGAGACAAAAAGCTTTATAACATATGACTTTTGGTTAGCTAGACCCTTCATTTTCTTTTGGCCGTTCACCACTTTAATTTTTGGCCGTGACTTTTACTTCCTTTTTCACATGAAACACATCTCATTTCATCACAAAGTTCGGCCACTTCAGATCTGAGAAAAACTTTGGTAATGGCTTCTCTTTTTTCTATATTTTTCTTATTTTTTTCCAATTGGTTTTGCTTGTTTTTGCCTTGCCCTTCTCATCTTTGTTCGGCCACTTCCTCTCCACCATCACCTCCGACCACCACATCCACTTCTTCCCATCATCCACGGCTACAACAAATCCTTCTCCTTTGACTTGACCAGGCCGTGACACCTAGATGACCCAAAACTCCACAAAAACAATGTTGAACCCAAAATAATGCACATAGCCGAGCACTTTTCACCACTACCCTTCATATCTTGCCTTGGCCGCCCCCTATTGCTGCACCACCACCCTGATATGACCTCAGACCATCCCCCTCTCCTCTGACCTGACCTAAACAGTGAATGGCCGAGCCCAAACCATGCATAGGCCGAGACCATTGTTGACCAAAAACCCTTGTTGTCTTGCCTTTTGCACTTTCCATGGTTGTAACTTCCAAACCCTTTGCATTCTTGACCTACCCATGCATTAGTGATCCAAACCTGACCCATTACAACCTGAAATCAGGTGTGGCCGAACCTATATAGTGTTGTGGTCGAGCAATAGTGTGAGCAAGTCAAGCAAAAATGGTTTAAAGGCTTGGTGATGTCTTTTATAAATTCTATTTCAAGTTTGTTTCAAAATATTTTGCATTGTATTTATATTCATACTTGTCTTGTTTTACTTGGTTGTTACAAGATCAATAGCTTGGCTCCCTTCTACATCCAAATCTAGTCGTGCTTTCGTGCTTTCCGGATTTCTGTTTGTGTGTTTTGTTTGCAAACTCCGGCTTTATAGAGGTGAGTAATCACACCTGACATTCATACTTATATAACTGTGAATTGATAGCAAGTGAAAGTGTATAAATAATTATATCATGTTATACCTGCCTGTGATGTAAACCATATGATGTTAAACCCTGTAATTAACTTGTCACATCATCTGTTATGTTTATTTTATTCTATTTATCACACTGCAAGTTCCCTGTAGAATAGAATCACTATGGGTTGAAATGATACATACCCGAACGGACTTCAAAATAGGAAAAGATCGTTATGGGCTGAAATGATAGGCCTGAACGATTTTTGTTTTTTTAATTACTTGGGATTGCGGGTTTGAAATGATAAAACTCGGATTTTCTTTGTAAACTACGGATCGAAATGATATATTATCCGTATCACTTGACTTTGGCTAAAAAATATTATACAGATCCGTGGTTATTTTATAAGTTTTCTGGAAAAATTTTAAGTATTTAAAAATGTAAAAATATGATAATTTGATTTAAATTGAATTTGAAATGATTTAATAAAGTGAAAAATGATTTAATAAAGTGAAAAATGATTTTCTATGTATTAAAAATGTTAAATAAATGAATAGAAAATTGTGATTTAAATGTAACTTAATTTGGAAATTTTGATTTGATTTTTAAATGGAAATTCAAGTTAATTAAATTAAAATGGAAATTAAATTTTATTTGTGAAAATGAAAATTTAAATTTAAGTGTTAATGTGAATTGTCAAAAATAGGAAAATGGGAAAATTGTACACTTGAAATTAATAAGTGAAATTATTGGGGAATTGGAATTTGTTGTGAAAATTTACTTTATAAAAATCATAAGTTAAAGGTATTTAAATGAACATTTTTGATGTGGAAAAATATGATTTTTATAAGTTTAAATGATTTAAATTGAAGTTTATTTGTGGCTGGAATTTTATTTAAAACCTGGAAATTCAATTAATAGCACTTCAGAAATGCTATCATTTCTGGAAATGAACTAAAACTGAACTAAATAGAATCTGCAGCACTTTGTAAGTGCTATAGTTGTAGAAGTAAACGAAAGACTAAATTTAACTAAGGGCTATGACAGCACTTTGTAAGTGTAGTGCTGAAACTAAAACTTGAACCTGAAATTTATAAAGGGGCTATTGTAGCACTTGCTAAGTGCTGCAGTAGGCTGAAATGTGATTTTTGTATATAATTGAACTACTACAGCAGTTTTTAAAACGCCGTCTTTGCTGAATTGAACTAAAATCTTTAAATTGAACCCTGAACTATTACAGCAGTTGTGTAAGTGCTGTCTTTTCTGAATTGAACTATTTTTCCACTAAAACCGAATTGTTACAGCAGTTTTTAAATGCTGTCTTTGCTGAATTGAATTGTTTTCAAATATAACTTACTGTAGCATTTTCTAAATGCTATAAAGCTAGAATTTTAATGTTTTAATGTATTTAAGTGAATAAACGAACTCAGAAAGGGCTAAATTTTTGGGAATTGAATATTTGATTTAAATGGATAATGACTTTAATTTTTAATGGTTAAATGAAGTATTTTGATTTGAAATATAAACTGTTTTGATTTATAACCACGGGTTATAATAACGATTGGTTGTTAAAGAGACCCGGATCGGATATGGACATACTCTCTGTCGATACCAAAAACCACTTTGATAACTGTGTACGCGGTGGAGTTTCCAGAATGAAGTAGGATGGTGGCGACGATCCTTGAGGTATATACGTGGACCCAACTCCCGTGAGTTGGCAAAAGTGGCTGAAACAGGAGCGATTGACGGGCCAATGAGGTAGCACCTCTGATCGGGCACACTTCTTCGATACCATTCTATTACTTTGTGATTGATTGGGTGCACCCCTTGATTTGGGAGTGTTGTTCGAGGTGGGCGGTAGTGGCTGCTATGCGTTTCCACCAGCCCGGATGCGTAATTGGTATATCTACTCTGGCATTGCCTAGTTGTGCCGTGTCACTTACCATAGCGAGCTTTACTATGAGTTGTGATTTCTCCTGTAGCCTGTGGAGTATCGAGGGTAGCCCCCATTTTGGGAGTACGCTAATACTGGATAGACTACTGGGACTATTACGTGTTAAGGTGGAAAATGTAAAGCCTTACTGCTATTTAAAAGTATGTTTATTTTATTGATTAGACATTATTATAATAGCGAATATTACTACATAGTAGATAGTTTAACGGATTCTTAAAGAATGGGCGATCCCAAGCATTCTTTAAGTTACTTGTACCCTTTTATTACAGTTCACTTGAGTTGGTTTACATTGTATAAGTATGTATGTCCTGACTCGAGTGTTTGTGTTTTATTTACGCTCGGGTCAGCCTGAGTATTCATAGCTTTGGACTTCATTTTCTGGAGCTAGGAATCGCTGGAGATTCTGCTTATCTAGTTATTTATCTATTTCAGTTTCAGTTGTTCTATTTCAGCTTCTGTATTAGAGACTTATGTATTTGGGATTTCTTCTGTACTTGTTTCAGAACAGTATTTGTTTTCAGACTATGTATTTTGTATTTGTTTTGAGACTCTGTTTTGTAGTGGCTTCATGAACCACTATTTATTTTATTTTCCACTGCTAGTTATTCTGATATTTCTGTGTCCGTGATTCTGTGAATGATTTTATTTGCTCCAAATTTTATTACAATTTGTTATTTTGCATTATTCAAGTCCGACATGTGTGGATTATTTTCGATTTGAATGGTCCATAATAGTGGGTCGTTACATTTGGTATCAGAGCTAGGTTTTTAGGCAAACCTTAGCCTAAGGAGCAAAAACTCATTAGAGTTAGGGTATAAATACCCTAGAATGAGTGAAATCAACCTCATAATCATTTCTTTGTGAGTGAACGTATTTTCAAAGTATAAAATGATTTTAAAATTATTTTTAAATGATTTTTCAAATGATTTTCAAAGATTATTTTGATATAAAATTTTCTTGTTTTAAAAGCAATTTTCCTAAACTTCCTTCTTTTCGTATCTACCTTGTTAGAAATTTCTGTTATTAGGATATTCATCCAAGTGATTTTATCTTGTCTTATCTTATCTTATCTTAGTCTTCTCTGTACCTTTGTCCTAAAATTCATTCTTGATATTTTCAAGATGAATCGTGGAAATGCTAGAGGTAGAGGTCGTGGTACTGCCCCAGCTCCTCAACCTGCTGCACTTGTCAGATTTACTGTTCTTTGTAAGGAATTCTCTCAGCTCGGTGGTACTAAGTTCACCGGTTCAGAGAGCATTATCGAAGCCCAGCAATGGTTACGGAGTTTAGAGAGGATCTTTACTGGTCTTGAGATTACTGATGCCCAGAAGCGTCAGTTAGCAGCTTGGCAGCTGCAAGAGTCAGCCTTAGATTGGTGGGAGTCTGTTACAGCTCACACTAACGAGGGTGATATTTCGTGGGAGCAATTCATGTATCCTTTGCGTTATCTTGAATTTTTTCCCCATTTCCTTTCTTTTAAATCTATCTTATGTTTTGTTTTGTATCTTCTTTCCAGAGAGGATTTTGTGGCAAAATGGATGCCCGAAGCCGGGAAATCTCAGCTTTATCGTGAATTCATGGATCTCAAGCAGGGTACCATATCCTTTTCTGAGTATGAGCGGAAGTTCAATGAACTTTCCAAGTTTGGTCCTAGCCTTATTGATACTCAGCTTAAGAAAAATGAGAAGTTCATAGCTGGAGCTCGCCCAGAGTTCTACGATCGTCTCATTTCATATGTTCATGGCACTTTCACTGTGGCTATTCGCTATGAGAACCCTACTTCCAAGGGTCCTGCTGTTTCTGGTGCTCCTGCATCTCAGTCTTCCTCTGCAAATTCTAAGAAGAGAAAGCCCAATTTCCACCAGCAGAAGAAGAATTGGCTCAAGACTTCGGGTTTGGGATCTTCGTCATCTTCTCCTTCTTAGAGGCACCCTATTGACTTATCTACCATTACATGCTTCAAGTGTGATCAGAAGGGACACTATGCTAATAGTTGCCCTACTTCAGTTGGTGCTGATGTTCCTTCACCTCAGAGTACCAGGAACAATCTTTGTCATGTCTGTCTTCAGCCTGGTCATTTTAAGAATGACTGTCCTTTGTATTAGAAGGGCAAGTCATCTGGTGTTTTTGCTGTTACATCTGCTTCTTCTCCTGCTGCACCTACTCCTGCTCCAAGTGATGATCAAGGTACTCTTCAGGGCACCTTTACTTTATTTAATCATCCGTTCATGTTTTATTTGATACTGGAGCTTCGCATAGTTTTATTTCTGTTGATTTGTGTGATATGTTCGTGCATCTTCTTTCTCCTGTTTATGCTGTTGAATCTTTGTGTGTTAAAAATCCTATTGGTGGTCCCGCAAACCTTAATAGGATTTGTAAGCAAGTGAGACTCTTCTATTCTGGCCATAAATTTTCTGGTGATTTCTATGTTCTTGGTTTCGATGCTTTTGATTTGTTGCTCGGAGGTGATTGGCTTAATAGGCATGATGCCCGTATCTCTTGTAAATCCCGAATTGTTTCTCTTAAGGATGATCGGGGTAATTCTTTGGTTATTCAGTGTCGTATGCCTTATAATTATGCTGGCAGTTTTATCTTTTCTCGGGATGCTTCTCTTGTTGATCTTCAGTCGACTCGTGTAGTCAAACTCTATCCCGATGTATTTGGTGAAGTTACTGCTCTACCTCCTAAGCGGGAAATTGATTTCCGCATTGATCTTATTCCTGGAGCTCGACCTGTAGTTCTTCCTCCTAGAAGAATGGCACCCCGCGAGAAGGTTGAGTTAGGGAAGCAAATTGAGGACTTGTCTTCCAAGGGTCTGATCAGACCTAGCTATTCAGAATGGGGAGCATCGGTGGTTTTTGTCACTAAGTCCGATGGTTCTTTCCGGATGTGTGTTGATTATAGGGAGCCGAACAAGCTCACTATGAAAAACAGATATCCAATGCCTCGCATCAATGATATGTTTGATCAGCTTTATGGTGCTATTGTTTTCTCTCAGCTTGATCTTGCCACAGGTTTTCACCAGCTCAGAGTTGCTGAGGAAAGTATTCCCAAGACTACTTTCCGTACTGAAAATGGATTCTTTGAATGGTTAGTCATGCCTTTTGGTTTGACTAATGCTCCTGCTTTCTTTGTTGATTTGATGAATCGTGTTTTTCGTGATGTGCTTAATAAATTTGTTCTAGTCTTTGTTGATGATATCCTTGTTTTCTCTAAGACCAAAGAAGAGCATGAGTCACATTTGAAATCTGTTCTTGAGACTCTTAGAAATCATCAATTGAAGGCTAAATTTTCTAAATGCCATTTCTGGAAGGATGAAGTCCGATTCCTCGGGCATATTGTTTCTGGTAATGGAGTTTCTGTTGATCCAGTCAAGATCGCTGCGATCAATGTAAGTCTTTCTTTCCTTCTCTTTCCTTGTTTCATTTAATTTATTCTATCTTTCCTGTTGTCCTTATTTATCCCTATTCTGTACAGGATTGGGAAACTCCTAAGACTCCAACTGATATCCATAGTTTTCTGGGCCTTGCCGGTTACTACCGGAGATTCATTGATAATTTTTCTCGGATTGCTGCACCTCTCACTGCTTTGACTCGGAAGAATGCTAAGTTTATTTGGAGTGATGAGTGTAAGGCTGCATTCAGTGAGTTAAAGAACAAGCTTACTTCCGCACTGGTTCTTACCATTCCAAATGGAAATGAGGGATTAACGATATACACTGATGCTTGTCGTGAAGGGTTGGGAGCTGTTCTGATGCAGGATGGTAAGGTGATTGCTTATGCTAGTCGTTAGTTGAAGACCCATGAAGCCAATTATGCTGCCCATGATTTAGAGTTGCTTGCTGTTGTTTTTGCTTTGAAGCTTTGAAGACATCATCTTTTGGGTACTAAGTTTTAGCTTTTCACAGATCATCAGTCTTTGAAGTATATTTTCTCTCAGAAGGATTTGAATCGGAGACAAGTTAGGTGGTTAGAGTTCCTTGCTTCTTATGACCTCGACATCAACTATACCCCTGGGAAAGCTAATGTTGTGGCAGATGCTTTGAGTCGGAAGAA
This sequence comes from Allium fistulosum, assembly GCA_030737815.1. NCBI lineage: Eukaryota > Viridiplantae > Streptophyta > Magnoliopsida > Asparagales > Amaryllidaceae > Allium > Allium fistulosum. The sequence continues at coordinate 1,544,246,082 of CM060901.1, read as the reverse complement.
GGCTTTGTTGTGTCAGCTTGTTGTTTCTTCTCCTCTTGTGGATCGTATCATGGCTAAGCAGGATGAGGATCGGATGCATAGATTGATTAAGGTGAATGTTTGAAGTAGAGTTGGAGGTAATAGTCTTGATGGCAGTGGTGCTCAGATAGATGATAAAGGTGTTTTGAGGATTAATAATAGGATTTGTGTCCCGAATGTTGATGGATTGAGACAGGAGTTACTTCGGGAAAATCATCAGTCCAGACTTTCTATTCATCCGGGAGTGACTAAGATGTATCAGAATATGAAGAAGTTGTATTGGTGGAGAGGTATGAGGCATGATATCTCCATTTTTGTTAGTAGGTGTGCGACTTGTTAGCAAGTCAAGGCAGATCATCAGAAGACCCCTGGTTTGTTGCAGCCTCTCGAGATTCCCAATTGGAAGTGGGAACATGTTTCTATGGATTTCATTGATGGATTACCGAGGACTAGGAGGGGTAATGAGAGTATCTGGGTTATTGTGGATAGATTGACCAAATCAGCTCATTTCATTCCAGTCAAGTCTACCCGTTCTGCTTCTAGTTTGTTTGAGATTTACATGAGGGAGATTGTTCGTCTCCATGGTGTTCCTCTCAGTATTGTTTTTGATCGTGATCCTATCTTTACTAGTCAGTTTTGGAAGGCCTTTCAGGATTCTTTGGGTACTCGTCTGAATCTGAGCACTGCTTACCATCCCCAGACCGATGGTCAAACAGAAAGGGTGAATCAGATTCTAGAAGATCTTCTTCGTGCTTGTGTGCTTGATTATGGAGGATCTTGGGAAGATCATCTCCATCTTGTCGAATTAACCTATAACAATAGTTATCAGGTATAATTTCTATCTTCTGTTTAATCTTATCTTAATCTTTTATCTATCTCATTTCTGTCTTTGAATTCAGGCCAGTATCAAGACGTCTCCGTTTGCTGCTCTTTACGGACGACCTTGTGGATCTCCTTCTTGCTGGATTGAATCCGGTAATCATTTGGTTCTTGGTCCTGATATGATTTTAAAGGCTTCTGAGAGAGTCAAGGATATTAGGAGGAAGATGAGGATTACTCAGGATAGGCAGAAGAAGTATGCTGATAGGCGTAGGCAGAGTTTAGAGTTTGCTGTTGGTGTTTTGGTTTTCCTTAAGGTCTCTCCCTTAAGGAATGTTATTCGATTTGGTCGTAGAGGGAAGCTTTCTCCTAGATTTGTTGGTCCTTTCCACATTGTGGAAAGAATTGGTTCTTTGTCTTATCGTCTGGATTTGCTTGAGAAGTTCTCTGGAGTGCATAATGTATTCCACGTTTCTCATCTTCGTCGCTATCAGCATGACCCATCTCTTATTGTTCAGCCTTCTGCTCTTGATAGTTTGGATATTGAGCTTAATCTGACTGTTGAGAGGAAGCCACTTCGTATTGTCGACAGAGGTATGAAGCAGCTAAGAAGGAAATCTGTTAGTCTGGTCAAAGTACAGTGGAGTACTGATGATCAAGACTGTACCTGGAAGACGGAGGAGAGCATTCGTGCTTCGAATTCGGAATTGTTCGTTTCAGGTACTATTTGCTTTTCTATCTTGTTTTTTCTTTGTTTTTCTTGTTTCGTTCTTTTCGAGGATGAAAAGATTTGAGTGGGGGAGAGTATAACAACCCTAATATTTTGTAAATATTTTTAAATCATTTTTAAATGAATTTTTATTTCAATATTTAATTTTTCAAACATTTTAGAAGTATAGTATAATTTTTAGAAGTGAAGTTATAATTTTTCCAAAGTTAAGTGTATTGGTTTGCAATTTTTAAAAGCTAGTTTCAATATATTAAGCATTTTCTTTATTTTTCTTCCTATTTTTCCTAAAAACAAATAATTATTTTTCTTTTTCACTTTATTTCAGTTTTGTTTTTATTTTATTTACCGATTTTATTTGCTTTTATTTTAATTAAAAAGAATGGAAATTGGAAGAGACAAAAAGCTTTATAACATATGACTTTTGGTTAGCTAGACCCTTCATTTTCTTTTGGCCGTTCACCACTTTAATTTTTGGCCGTGACTTTTACTTCCTTTTTCACGTGAAACACATCTCATTTCATCACAAAGTTCGGCCACTTCAGACCTGAGAAAAACTTTGGTAATGGCTTCTCTTTTTTCTATATTTTTCTTCTTCTTTTTCCTATTGGTTTTGCTTGTTTTTGCCTTGCCCTTCTCATCTTTGTTCGGCCACTTCCTCTCCACCATCACCTCCGACCACCACATCCACTTCTTCCCATCATCCATGGCTACAACACATCCTTCTCCTCTGACTTGACCAGGCCGTGACACCTAGATGACCCAAAACTCCACAAAAACAATGTTGAACCCAAAATAATGCACATAGCCGAGCACTTTTCACCACTACCCTTCATATCTTGCCTTGGCCGCCCCCTATTGCTCCACCACCACCATGATATGACCTCTGACCATCCCCCTCTCCTCTAAAATGACCTGAACAGTGAATGGCCGAGCCCAAACCATGCATAGGCCGAGACCATTGTTGACCAAAAACCCTTGTTGCCTTGCCTTTTGCACTTTCCATGGTTGTAACTTCCAAACCCTTTGCATTCTTGACCTACCCATGCATTAGTGATCCAAACCTGACCCATTACAACCTGAAATCAGGTGTTGCCGAACCTATATAGTGTTGTGGTCGAGCAATAGTGTGAGCAAGTCAAGCAAAAATGGTTTAAAGGCTTGGTGATGTCTTTTATAAATTCTATTTCAAGTTTGTTTCAAAATATTTTGCATTGTATTTATATTCATACTTGTCTTGTTTTACTTGGTTGTTACAAGATCAATAGCTTGGCTCCCTTCTACATCCAAATCTAGTCGTGCTTTCGTGCTTTCCGGATTTCTGTTTGTGTGTTTTGTTTGCGAACTCCAGCTTTATAGAGGTGAGTAATCACACCTGACATTCATACTTATATAACTGTGAATTGATAGCAAGTGAAAGTGTATAAATAATTATATCATGTTATACCTGCCTGTGATGTAAACCATATGATGTTAAACCCTGTAATTAACTTGTCACATCATCTGTTATGTTTATTTTATTATATTTATCACACTGCAAGTTCCCTGTAGAATAGAATCACTATGGGTTGAAATGATACATACTCGAACGGACTTTAGAATAGGGAAAGATCGTTATGGGCTGAACTGATAGGCCTGAGCGATTTTTGTTTATCTTAATTACTTGGGATTGCTGGTTTGAAATGATAAAACCCAGATTTTCTTTGTAAACTACGGATTGAAATGATATATTATCTGTATCACTTGACTTAGGCTAGAAAATATTATACAGACCCGTGGTTATTTTATAAGTTTTCTGGAAAAAAATTAAGTATTAAAAATGTAAAAATATGATAATTTGATTTAAATTGAATTTGACATGATTTAATAAAGTGAAAAATGATTTTCTATGTATTAAAAATGTTAAATAAATAAATAGAAAATTGTGATTTAAATGTAACTTAATTTGGAAATTTTGATTTGATTTTTAAATGGAAATTCAAGTTAATTAAATTAAAATGGAAATTAAATTTTATTTGTGAAAATGAAAATTTAAATTTAAGTGTTAATGTAAATTGTTAAAAATGGGAAAATTGTACACTTGAAATTAATAAGTGAAATTATTGGGGAATTGGAATTTATTGTGAAAATTTACTTTATAAAAATCATAAGTTAAAGGTATTTAAATGAACATTTTTTATGTGGAAAAATATGATTTTTATAAGTTTAAATGATTTAAATTGAAGTTTATTTGTGGCTGGAATTTTATTTAAAACCTGGAAATTCAATTAATAGCACTTCAGAAATGCTATCATTTCTGGAAATGAACTAAAACTGAACTAAATAGAATCTGCAGCACTTTGTAAGTGCTGTAGTTGCAGAAGTAAACTAAAGACTAAATTTAACTAAGGGCTATGACAGCACTTTGTAAGTGCTGTAGTGCTGAAACTAAAACTTGAAACTGAAATTTATAATGGGGCTATTGTAGCACTTGTTAAGTGCTGCAGTAGGCTGAAATGTGATTTTTGTATATAATTGAACTACTACAGCAGTTTTTAAAACGATGTCTTTGCTGAATTGAACTAAAATCTTTAAATTGAACCCTGAACTATTACAGCAGTTGTGTAAGTGCTGTCTTTTCTGAATTGAACTATTTTTCCACTAAAACCGAATTGTTACAGCAGTTTTTAAATGCTGTCTTTGCTGAATTGAATTGTTTTCAAATATAACTTACTGTAGCATTTTCTAAATGCTATAAAAGCTGGAATTTTAATGTTTTAATGTATTTAAGTGAATAAACGAACTCAGAAAGGGCTAAATTTTTGGGAATTGAATATTTGATTTAAATGGATAATGACTTTAATTTTTAATGGTTAAATGAAGTATTTTGATTTGAAATATAAACTGTTTTGATTTATAACCACGGGTTATAATAACGATTGGTTGTTAAAGAGACCCGGATCGGATATGGACATACTCTCTATCGATACCAAAAACCACTTTGACAACTATGTACGTGGTGGAGTTTCCAGAATGAAGTAGGATGGTGGCGATGATCCTTGAGGTATATACGTGGACCCAACTCCCGTGAGTTGGCATAAAGTGGCTAAACAGGAGCGATTGACGGGCCAATGAGGTAGCACCTCTAATCGGGCACACTTCTTCGATGCCATTCTATTACTTTGTGATTGATTGGGTGCACCCCTTGATTTGGGAGTGTTGTTCGAGGTGGGCTGTAGTGGCTACTATGCGTTTCCACCAGCCCGGATGCGTAATTGGTATATCTACCCTGGTATTGCCTAGTTGTGCCGTGTCACTTACCATAGCGATCTTTACTACGAGTTGTGATTTCTCCCGTAGCCTGTGGAGTATCGAGGGTAGCCCCCATTTTGGGAGTACGCTAATACTGGATAGACTACTGGGACTATTACGTGTTAAGGTGGAAAATGTAAAGCCTTAATGCTATTTAAAAGTATGTTTATTTTATTGATTAGACATTATTATAATAGCGAATATTACTACATAGTAGATAGTTTAACGGATCCTTAAAGAATGGGCGATCCCAAGCATTCTTTAAGTTACTTGTACCCTTTTATTACAGTTCACTTGAGTTGGTTTACATTGTATAAGTATGTATGTCCTGACTCGAGTGTTTGTGTTTTATTTACGCTCGGGTCAGCCTGAGTATTCACTGCTTTGGACTTCATTTTCTGGAGCTAAGAATCGTTGGAGATTCTGCTTATCTAGTTATTTATCTATTTCAGTTTCAGTTGTTCTATTTCAGCTTCTGTATTAGAGACTTATGTATTTGGGATTTCTTCTGTACTTGTTTCAGAACTGTATTTGTTTCCAGACTATGTATTTTGTATTTGTTTTGAGACTCTGTTTTGTAGTGGCTTCATGAACCACTATTTATTTTATTTTCCGCTGCGAGTTATTCAGATATTTCTGTGTCTGTGATTCTATGAATGATTTTATTTGCTCAAATTTTATTACAATCTGTTATTTTGCATTATTCAAGTCCGACATGTGTGGATTATTGTCGATTTGAATGGTCCGAAATAGTGGGTCGTTACAAGTGTATTCCTTTTTACAAAGCTATTATAAATCCTTTTCATTGGTTCTGGATCTGATAACTTACAAGGCCATGCATGCTAATTTCTATAATTTACTTATTATAGGTGTTATGGCTTTAAGTGTTATATGTTCACATTTTGACATGTTTGAAATTGAAACATGCATCCTTATACTCTTGTTTTTTCTGTTCACCCAAATGAGTTGTTGCAAAATCTAATATATTTTCTTTTAAGTTATAGATAAAATATTCTAAGCTAATATATTACTTATATTATAAAAAAGGGAAAAAGCTTTTGTGGTGTCCTGCTTTTCCTTTTAAATCCAATATGACATTAATTCTTTGAATCATGCCTTAACACTACCGAAGTCTCGTGCTCACTAAATTTGTAAACATTTCCCAACAAGTTATTAATTTACTCCACCTGTAGGGTTACCAAATGCACCCAAATTCCCTTTATTGTCGTATCATTCTTCGACACAAATTTTTTGAATGCTAATTTACTATGATAAATTAGGTTAGCAAATGATGCAAAGGTGTACTCTACTAATTTTTTGAAAGTATGATATTTTATTGCATCCATTTACAAATGTATACTCTATGATTTTCTTTTATGATATTTTATACAAATTTAATTAAATAAAAGTTTATAAAAGTTGACTAATTTTTATACATATTTAACTAAGTTAACTAAGTTTATAAAAATTAACCAAATTTTATACAAATTCAACTAAGTTAACCAAGTTTTTTTTAAAAATTAAATAATTTTCTAAAAATTAACCTAGTTTTATAAAACTTAAATAAAATTATAAAAGTTAACCAAGCTAAATAAAAACTTAACTAAGTTAACCAGTTTATGTAAAATTAAATAATTTTCTAAATATTAATATAAGAATTGAATAAACTTATAAAAATTAACTAATTTTTATATAAAATTAACCTAGTTAACTAAATTTTACACAAATTAACTAAATTCATATATCTAGCCTAATTTATAAAAATTAACTAATCTTTATATTAGCTAATTAAGTTTTATAAAAAATAAACAATTTTATAAAAGTAACTAAGTTTATAAAAATTAATAAGTATGTAAAATTAACTATGTTAATAAAAATTTAACTAACTTTTATAAAAATTAACCATGTTTTAAAAACATTTGAGTAAATTAACTATGTTTGTAATATTTAACTGAGTTTTACAAAAATTAAACCAGTTTATAATAATTAGATGATTTAGTAAACATAAAATACGTTTAATAAAAATTTAGTTGACTTAACTAAATTTCTAAAGAATTTATTAAGTTCCATAAGTATTTAACTAATTCAATTTTTAAAAATTAACCAGGTTTTATAAAAATAAACTAAGTTTTACAAAAATATAATAAGTCGATAAAAATTAATAGTATTAGTAATAGTATAAATAATAATAGTCTCCATACGAAAATGGTATATTTATTGTTAAAAAAAGTACATGTGCAAGAATCTAAATAACATAAGCAAGGACCTATTTCTTGAACTTATTTTGTAACAATCGGTCTTTTCGACCCTCGAATGTCGATACTAATAAATCCACGGTATTCATATGCCGGGCAGTAAAATATCAGAAAGACAAATTGTTAGGGTAAAATAAAAAGAAAAAGAAACAGAACAAGAAAGAGGAGAATACAACACTAGAATCTCAACAACGGAATGATAACATATAATGTCAGAAGATAATACAAACTATCACTGTAAGATACATAGCATTTTAGAGTTACAATCCTATGTATCATCACCCTGGACAGTTATAACAATTTGTCCTCACAAATGTTGATATACGTATACATAATAGTAATGAACCAAAAATAATAATACCGCGGTAGGTAAAATCATCCAACTCATCTCTTCAAGCTTCAAAGGACATCAACAAAAACCTGCATTTCTCAAACTACTCAAAAGAGCATCCACAGAAATAAAGGAAATATAAAACCATGAGCAGACGTAAGTCTGGTGTAGAAACTCAAGAAGTATGCAATCAACATATAACATTACTTTTGAGACCACACGGATCACCATAACAGTTATCCTCTTAAAAGAATCACTCATCTAATAAGTACATAAGGCGATATAATAGATAATGTCTAGGGTGAAGAATACAAATTAGAATATAGTTGTGCCGCCTACATCTCACGACATAACAATATTGGATAGGTATACATTCAAAACCGCTATGGTACATTCACATAATGGATTTTCCATAGAGATCTCTCCAGTCAAGCCAAATCCAATCTCCTGCACAACGGTTAGAACCTACCTGCCGAATCCACACATATCTCTGGATAAAATATATCTCAAAGGTAAACACAGTTGGTCCACGCCTACATGTGATCTCAAATATTACCAACTCCAGTGCGCAACATCCATAAGCGTGTCTATATATTTGGAGTTGATATACCCTATTGTGGGTTAGCTAAACCCCAAGCTATGCTCTTACTCTATTTTCTATCATTTCTGATGTCGAGGTCACGTTTGGTATCTCTCACATGAATCTTCATCACTTGAAAAAAAAATCACTCAATGGATTCCCTCATCTCGAACAATCCACGAATCTTAACAAGGATCCCATCATAAGTCATCCGATGAATGCTAATGCTAATCTCTCCGTTAGCCTTAACCTTAGGATAGACAGTTCAACTCTATAGCATTAGTTTGAAATATTAATGCTGACCTTTCCCTTGGACTTAATCTTAGGATAGACAATTCAACTCTATAACATTCCACTTCACAACCGCTTCGAAAAAATAAAACATGTATATCAGTTTTGAAGTGGTATTCAGTAAGTCAAACACTTACCGATCCCGAACTCTTCAAAACTTAATCGATGAATTTCGGATAAACTTAATTCCAATTTTTTTAGAAGTAAGCGAAAAATATATAAAGAGGAGTCCTCCTCGGGGGATCTCGTATATATAAGTTCTTAAAGCTAGAGACATTTCATACCAATGCTCCTCCCTAAGGGATCACAAATCATATAAAGCCGTAAAGATTTTAGATACTTCCAAAGTTAATATTTTATCAAGTTTGATAATCGAATAGTCGATCACTAAGCACAAAATAGACGATCGTAAATGGAAACCAAGTCTCATATACTTATCATGTTTCCGACCTTTTCAACTTACATTATCCATCGGTCATGAGTTAAGTCGGTAGGTTAAAGCATTGTTGCTTCTAAACCCTACTCTAACATCATTCTTAACTGTCACAGAAAGACAAGCCTACTTTGTTGGCTTTTAGTGCTAAGTAAACGACTAAAATACTTTCCATAAGCAAGTGAACACACACGACACGATTAAGTCTCTCAAAGCATGATTAAATCACACAAAGCACGATTAAGCCACATAAGTAACTCCTAATCCCTTTTTATTTAATTAATCTTTTTATTAATTAAAACTCCTTTGTAAATACTTGTATATGTAATTAAAATACCTTAAAAAAGATATGTACATGTATCCAAATTGTATATCTACATTTATTCACTATTCATTTTTACTCTTTTCAATACATAGAAATGTATCCACATTCTTATTCCTAATTGTATAAGAATACTCACAAATCTTAGACAAGATTTCACATTTGCACAGGTGTACTTAATTGGTTAGAAACAAATGTCAATATAACATTGTTACTATAAACCGAAAACCATTTTATTTATTATTATCTTTAAAACATTATTTTAAAGATCTAATTGTATTACTAAGTATAATAAAAAAAGGGTTAAAATCAAATGTTGCTTAAACATTGTTTACTATAAACCTAAAACCATTTTATATATGTCATTATCTTTAAAAACATTCATTTAAAGACCTAGGTATATTTACACTTATTAAATGAGGTAATATACTTTTAATTAACTTTACAAAACCATTTTATTATAATATAAGTGTTATAATCCACAACTATCTTTAATTCATTTGTAAAAGACTTAACTTACTTTTCCACACTTATATTTTTACTAAAAAACCTTTAAAAATGATACACACACACACACATATATATATATATATATATACACTAACTCATTTATAAAGATAAAATATTTAATAAAATTCTAAAAACACTTTAAAAGATATTATTTACAAAATCTTTTAAATACTTAATAAAATAATTAACTAATTTTCAAAAAACTATATATACTTAAAAATACTTCAAAACACTTGTAATATGGTTTAAAATATTTAAAATATTACTTAAGAATATCTAGGCTATAATTTATTTAAAAACTTGAAAAACCATGTTTTCTTATATTAAAAAAAACCCTCTACTTTAATAATTCAGAATTGATTATTAAAAATTCATAAAAATTCCAAAGCACTTTAAAGTGCTCTAATATAAATTAGAAAAGATTACCAAAAAGATTGAAGTAAAATACTTAAAGTCATTTCAAAGCAATTTAAACTCTCAACCAGAGAAAATGGCATTTTCGAAATGCCGTAAAAAGTTACTCAGAGACAAAGGCAGCCTTTTCAAAGTGCTGCGTCTGACTATTGTGAATGGCTATGAACTGGGCCAGTTTTATAAGCATGAAGGCTTTAAAACATTTTTGATATAATAACCAAAACTTTAGCATCCTAACTCTTTACAGTAACTAATATACACATAATACATCACAAATATGACAAGAAATCCATAAGGATCTCTTTACAACTTTTTATAGAAATGCTGAATACAAGGCATTTCCAAAGTGCATTTATTGCGACTATCACTGTAAAATCACTTTCAAATCAAGTCCTATTCAAATCAAAGTCCAACCAAACCCTATGTGCTTTGTTTCAATACTATGCAACAATTCATAGAAAGTCATACAAGTCCAGACACACAAATTACATATGCCATCTGCTTTTCAAAGCAAGAAACCTAAGAGAATAAGCAACAATATATTATCAAACAAATACTATAATATAAACAAGCATTATACACTTCATATACTTTTAAATGATGATTTTGCTCACCTAAAACCAAGTTAACACAAAGTACAAGCCACCACCACAAGCCTACTTCCTACCTCAACCAGAACAAGCCTCAAAAGCCACCACCTATGCTTTATTTTGCCTCGGCCAAGCTCCATCACTGTGACGACCCACCCCCTCGACCCTCAGAAATTGACACTAATACATCTTTGGTATTCACGTGTCATAAATCCAAGTGTTGGAGCGGCAGATTATCTTGGGGTAAAGAAATAAAAGAAGATAAGATAATAATAGAATCTCAAATCGTATTCAACACATAATTATACATATGATTAGTACATGCAATTACTCTAAATTGTTCCATCAAAGTTACGACAGTTACTAACCCAGCTAGGATAGTTATAACAGTCTATCCTTACAATGCTGATAGATACTAATACATAATACAGACACAACGAAAAGTGATAGATGACTTCAACATAAAACCCAAAATGCTCCATGCTCCATTCCAAAATGCTCCAAGCTTACCTAACTAGTTGGCTGCCCTAAAAAATAGGGCACCCAGAGTTTTAGGGGAAAAGAAAATAAACTCCGAGTCAGTCATGGGACTGGTGTGAGAAACTCAAAATACGATATTTGAAAACAAAAGGTATCTCATAAGACCACGTCGCACATAAACATGGAACGTGTTTTTATCTTATGATAACCAAAACATTTGCTACGCAGAGTATGGGGATATTATTTTTAATGACATCCTTTTTGAAAATAATTTTCAAGTAAATATACATAATCTTAGTAGAAATTGTTATTTTATTAAATTCCAGCATACTAGGCTCTACAATCAAATCTGAAGGCACTTATTGGAGAATGGATTTCCATACAATGACAAGGTAAGGGACTAACTTCCGACATTACATCTTTAGAAAATGTACCTGAGGCTCCAACCTCTACCAACACAAAACCGACCTACCTTTACCATTGATAGTACCGAATATGCCATCACCCCGGTCGTTCCCGACCTATCCGAGAGCTCTCTTTGCATACACCACATTAATTTAAAACCCGACATCATAGCGGGAATAAATATATCTAGAAAGATGATGACTATATCCTTATGGGAGTGACCCACTTAGCTCTGCCGCATCTACCCTGTTTTTATCATTTCCATGTGATGAGGCTCAGGTAATGATTAACTTACTCATAACACATTCCACTTTGAATACCACATTGCCAATCCATATTCACATAACTAATTTCTACAAACATATAACTTCTGAGCTCATAAGTCTCAGGAAAGGGTGTTAAGCTAAGAGAACTTGCCTTCTTCGCCACCAATCAGATGATACGTTCATAGAGATCAACCAATGTAATTACAATTACGACGTCAGACATTCATCCTTGCAAGTTGTCTAGGACAGGACAAACCGAAGGCACTCTCCTACCACATCCTATTGGGAGTTACTCCTAAGATTAGTAGCGATTAGTCCTTGCATTGGATATTTCATAACGAAGGGACCAGTGATACTATATATATACTAGGAGTTTATCCCCAAACGATCAACAAGCAGTCCTTCATTATGAAAATCCCAAATATCATATCCATGTATTCACTTCGAATACGTAAATTGGTTTGAAGTAGTCTTCAGATAGGAATTACTCAAATCTGACCTGGTTCTTTTGAACCAATCATCGATTAAAAAGATGTTAAGTTCATATGTGATTGTTAGCGCCAAAATTGGTCACTAACACCCAAACGTCGTTGAAAGCATCAATTCACAGTCATAGATAACAGATAGAGTGTATGTAGAGAGTATAAATATGAAGAACAATCAAAATTAAAAAGAAAGCAGTAATAACAGAGGATTTATAGTGATTCGACTTACTCTGGCCTACGTCCACTCCAGAAATTTCCTTTTTATTAATATGAGAATCAATTACAGTTACAATCTGGAGTTTTTAAACAACAATGGTAAAGTATCCTTAGTGAAGAAGATGAAGGGAAACAGAATGAGAATCCCTTTTCTGAGGCCCCATCTACTGTATTTATAGGCAAAATCTGGGTTACATGGCTTCCTGAGTGATATGGGCCCACCACAAACATAGCCGGGCCCATATACTTCGTCAATGTCGACCCCTAGTTGATAACATGCCGACCCGAAGCTTCCTCGTAGATGACCCGAAGCAGATCCTTAAATGACTCGAAGCAGGTTGTAGTGTGACTCGGAGCGAAAACATGCCGACCCCCATATCCCATTGCCGACCTGACCTCATGGCCGACCCGAAGCGTGGCTATTGCCGACCCGAAGCAGGAATAGATGCCGACCCGAGTCCTCCTTCTTATGTCGATCCCATAACTTGCCGACCTGTAAATGGAATGCCGAACCCTTGATTCGAAGACACACGTGTGCCTACCCGAAGCTGATATGAATGCCGATCTCATGGAGTGTTAGGACATGCCGATCCCATCCCATATGCCGACCCGAGCTTGTGGAAGTGCCGATCCCAGAAATATGCCAACCCCTTCTCTTTTGCCGACCCGAGGAAATAAGCTTGCTGACCCGTGAAAGAAAGCATGCCAACCCGGAGCAAACCAAAGATGTCGATCCCATCCACCATGCCGACCTCTTCTCTTGCCGACCCGAGGAGATGCTCGTTGATCCGAAGCTTTTATCATGCCGACCCGAAGCTAAGGGGTTGCTGACCTGAAGTAACACTGACCCCATGGAAAACTCGCCGATCCCATGCTGACTCGAAGCGCACCTTATACTGACCCAAAGCAACTCTCTTAAAAACCCGAAGTAAGCCCAAGTGCGACTCAAAGTAAACTCCAAACATCTCGAATCACCTCGACATTTCTCGAAACTCATATTTTAAGTATCCCGCGCCTTTTGTCCATCGACTATGCCGAATCCCGGCTTCATAATCATGTTTATCATCCGTAATTGATCGTCTATCCATCCAGTCGGCTCAAACCCATCGTATTCCAGCTTCGATAACCGGGCAATCAATTTAGTTAAATCAGCCTGTCTACGATCCCTTGCCAAAAGTGGGTTAACATTTACCCCCCAAAACATGCCTTGCTGTTGGAAGGTGTGTTTTGAATAGCTCCAATTCCGATATCCGAAGTCCATATTCCATCCATTATCAAGCAATTCTATCCAAATCCGATAGCCAAATTTGCAACTGTTTCGAGTCGTTATACAATTCCAAATTCATTAATCGAATCCACGATCTCTCCGGATCATTTTATTCAAGCCTGGGACTTCTCCGGGTCATATAATCCAAATTCGGGACCTCGCTGAGTCCATATCCAAATCTGAGACCTCACCGGGCCCTTAGCCAAGTCCGTAGCTGTTCGAAGCCATTATCCAAATCCATTTCACACCTTGGAAGTCAGTAATCGAAACTTACGATCTCTTCGGATCATTGACGGCCTCTCTGGACCCTTGCTAAGCTCAATCCAAACTTAACGATTGAATAGGCAGATCCTGTCGTGCTTCGGCGAAGCAACCTATCCATTACACTCCAGTTCAGTGTCCCTGAACATTAAGCAATGTCCTGGTCCTCCTGGACCAATCTCAGCCTCTCCGGGCTCTTGCTGGATCCCATCCTGTCACTCTCTGGTGAAGGGGAAACAGTGTTGAGCAAGCCGATCCTATCGCTCTCCGGTGAAGTGGTGTCGCTCCCTGCACTCTGGTTCAGTATCCCTGAACATTAAGCGATGTCATGGCCTAAGTCCCACTCCGGGCTCTTGCCGAATCCCATCCTGTCACTCTCCGGTGAAGGGGAAACAGCGTCGAGCGAGCCGATCCTATTACTCTCCGGCGAAGCGGCGTTGCTCCCTACACTTCGGTTTAGTATCCCTGAACATTAAGCGATTAATTTCTAACCGACTTCTAGTATCTACCCCGTAACTCTCCGGTTAGGGGCTTGTGTCAAAAAATCCAAATCCATATCCAATAGCCGAATCCATATCCGAATCCGGGACCTCGCCAGGTCCATATCCAAAGCCGGGACCTCTCCGGGTCCAAATCCAAAGCCGCATATCTGAGACCTCGCCGGGTCCTTATCCAAAGTCGGGTCCTCTCCGAGTCCAAATCCAAAGCCGGGACCTCACCGGGTCCTTATTCAAAGTTGGGTCCTCTCCAGGTCCAAATCCAAAGCCAAGACCTCACCGGGTCCTTATCCAAAGCCGGGACCTACCTGGGTCCTATAATCCATACCTGGGACCTCGCCGGGTCCATATCCAAAACCGGGACCTTGCTGGGTCCAATAAACCATTCCGGGACCTCGCCGGGTCCATATCCAAAACCGAGACCTCGGCAGGTCCTATAATCTATATCCGGGACCTTGCCGGGTCCTATAATTTATATCCGGGACCTCGTCGGGTCCATATCCTAATCCGGCCTCGACTCTCCGGTCGAGGATTTTTATTCTTCGGCCTTGAATCTCCAGTCGAGGACTTTTATTCTCCGGCCTCGACTCTCCGATCGAGGACTTTTATATTCTCAGACCTTGACTCTCCAATCGAGGACTTATATTCTCCGGCCTCGACTCTCCAGTCGAGGACTTATATTTTCCAGGTTATCACCGAGCATAGTCCATACTCGATGAATTTTTTACCCAAAACTAGAGGAAAATCTAATCCGAAATCCAGATCAAACCAGAAAACCAGAAATCCAAATGAAAAATCCAAACTAAAATCCAAACCAAAAATCAAGCATCCAAACCAGAAAACCAACAAAACCAAAAGTTCAAACCAAACTCCAAAACCAAACCAGAAAAAGCAAATATCCAAATCAGAAAGAAAAAGCAGATTTCACAAACTAGAACATCATGGTTTATCATCATCTCAGAGCATGCCTAGGGCTTTCTCCATCCACGTACATGAGTAAGTGACTTAGCTATCTGCCTAGAGTTTGCTACTTATTCCATACCATCCCGATTAGTTGATGACTTATGCCTTTAAGCCGAGCTCGCTGCAGTTTGTGGTGGGTGACGGCTGCTCATGTTCCATCATCGCTATCCAATTCTTAGAAAAGCCAACAAGATCCATGCCCCTAGTTCCATGGGGAGAGTAGTGCCCATCCATTAGAATGATTAATGTCGATCCATTTTCCTTTGTTGGGGGCTTACCCCCAGTCGTTCCAATCCATGTCCAAGCTAGCTAATTCTCGTTCCAAATCTTGGGTTCCAACTTCCAACTATTCCAGCATCCATAGGTTGTTTCCGATCTCCATTCCCATCCTGCCCCCAAGTCCGTAAGGAAATCCTAAAACTTGCCCTTCTGGACGAGCGTCCATAAATGGTCTCCGATTGTCACTTCCATCCTGCCCCCGAGTTCACGGGGGAATCCCAGATCATCCTCTTCCAAACGTGCACCCAAGTTCTGATCCATATCAAAATCCATAGCTTCATCCAGCATCCTTCTTGCTTCCTTTCCCAGTTCCGATCCTGGATTTCCTCCTCATTCTTTAGCATCTTACTGTTTCCATCTTTTCCTTGCCCTCCGTCTCTTCGTTGATTGCTTCGCCATTGCTTCCCAAAATCTGAGTTCCTAAGCCTTTAAATCCAAAATCCAAGTTTAGAATCCCCGAGTGCTAGCTTTCTCAGTGAAAGCACCAAAATGTTAGCGCCAAAATTGGTCACTAGCACCCAAACGCCATTAAAAGCACCAATTCACAGTCACAGATAACAGATAGAGTGTATGTAGAGAGTATAAATATGAATAACAATCAAAATTAAAGAGAAAGCAGTAATAACAGAGGATTTATAGTGGTTCGGCTGACTCTGGCCAACGTCCACTCCAGAAATTTCCTTTTTATTGATATTAGAATCAATCGGTTGCAATCCGGAGTTTTTAAAACAATAATGGCAGAGTAGCAATAGTGAAGAAGATGAAGGGAAATAGAATAAGAATCCCTTTTCTAAGGCCCCGCCTACTGTATTTATAGGCAAAATCCGGGTTACAAGGCTTCCTGAGTGATATGGGCCCACCACAAACATAGCCGGGCCCATATACTTTGTCGATGCCGACCCCTAGTCAATAACATACCGACCCGGAGCTTCCTTGTAGATGACCCGAAGCAGATCCTCAAATGACTTGAAGCAAGTTGCAGTGTGACTCGGAGTGAAAACATGTCGACCTCCATATCCCATTGCCGACCTGACCTCATGGCCGACCCGAAGCGTGGCTGTTGCTGACCCAAAGCAGGAATAGATGCCGACCCGAGTCCTCCTTCTTATGCTGATCCCATAACTTGCCGACCTGTAAATGGAATGCCGACCCCTTGACTCGAAGATACATGTGTGCCGACCCGAAGCTGTTATGAATGCCGATCCCATGGAGTGTTAGGACATGCCGATCCCATCCTATATGCCAACCCGAGCTTGTGGAAGTGCCGATCCCAGAAATATGCCAACCCCTTCTCTTGTGCTGACCCGAGGAAATAAGCTTGCCGACCCGAGGAAGCAAGCGTGCCGACCCGGAGCAAACCAAAGATGCCGATCCCATCCACCATGCCTACCTCTTCTCTTGCTGACCCGGGGAGATGCTCGCCGACCCGAAGCTTTTATCATGCCGACCCGAAGCCAAGGGGTTGTCGACCTGAAGTAACATCGACCCCATGGAAAACTCGTCGATCCCATGCTGACTCGAAATGCACCCTATCCTGACCCGAAGCAGCTCTCTCAAAAACTCAAAGCAAGCCCAAGTGTGACTCGAAGTAAACTCCAAACATCTCGAATCACCTCGACTTTTTCTCGAAACTCATATTTTAAGTATCCCATGCCTTTTGTCCATCGACTATGCCGAATCCCGGCTTCATAACCATGTTTATCATCCATGATTGATCGTCCATCCATCTAGTCAACTCAAACCCATCGTATTCCAGCTTCGATAATCGAGCAATTGATTTAGTTAAATCCGCCTGTCTATGTCCTTGCCAAAAGGCAGGTTAATAGTGATTATCATTCATCATTCAATTTAATTCATATTTTTATTCATTCATAGATATCTCTTAGAGATATACTCATTGAAATATTTCTTTATCTTTTTTAGAATATATGGAATCGTCAAGCTTTATTTATCAAATCCTTTTTGTTAATTTAAACCTTTTTGAATCATGGAATAATTCCAAACCATTTCACCTTTTACTTAGGAAAATATTTCCAATTCATTTCATATAAATCTTAACAAATATTTCTTAATTCAAAACACATAATTTTAATTGGGTTAAAACCATGTTATCTAAGATGTTAATCCAAAACCAGTAAATATTAAGTGAGTAGAATCTATAGAAATCATCTATTCTACTCAATATCAATTCCCGTATTCAACAAATACTCTGGGTGGAATAACGGTGAAAGCACCTTTTAAATTCCGTGAATAGTATGAGTTCCCTCTTTGGGCTTTAACACCGAGAACAATAAGGTTATCTCCATAAAATCAAAGTTATTTATATTCGGAGAATTATTTTCTTTATACTTTGGAAAATTTTGATCCAAGCAAATCAAATTTACTATCCCATCCGTCAGGCCAGTCCAGATAGCCAGGGAGAGTAGAAAACTGGTTTTTCGAACCTAAGCCTAGACACTACCTCTTTGACACCCATAAGGCGATCAAGTAATTTGATCGACCCTCAATCATTTAATATTTTACCATTCCATAAATCCTTCAAATCATCTTTAAAATACTTTATTAATCATTTGAAAAATTTACAAAAGATTTTGAAAAGAACAATTGCGTTTAAAACTACATTTCAAAAGTTATAGAAAAGTGCTGCGAAAAATTGCTGCAGAAAGTGCTTTTTAAGCTATATTGATCAAAACGACTTTTCTATCATTTAGAAATTTATTTTTACAACTTAAATCACTTTTAAAATATTTTAAAAGATTTTAAAAGATTTTAAATAATTTTAAAATATTATTTTCAAAGAAATCCATTTATGGATTCCGAATTGCAAAATCGCTATTTTCCAAAAACTTGTTTTACTCATATTTCAAAATCTACTTAACAAAATCCCAATTTTCTTTCTTTGTTTGAAAACTATGGACATAATAGTTCAAAAAATTCTTATCTCAAAGAATTCCAAGCTAAATTCCATTTTATATACTCATTTGACTTTTATGGCATGAAATCGCAAACTACCGTTACGTGATGCGCCTAATTTTGACTAAATTTTCAATATTCATTTAAGCTTTTCCAAAACACTTTCAAATATGTATAAAACATTTCTAAATCATATTAAACCCTTTTTAAGAGGTTTAAACATTCCATATACACCAATCATTAAATAAAGGAAAGTGATTTCCTTTGTGCTTATCGACCTGTATTTTCGTGACTTTTATACATATTCAACATTCACATTATATAACCATCATAAACAATCATAATAAAACACATATAACATCCAATAGCATATAATACTATAGTTTAGGAGTTTCTCACCTCGGGTTTAAACGACTAACTAAAAATTGGCTATAGCTTCGTTAACTCGAACTTCTAGCTCACGATCACTTGGTTTATTGCTCCTAGATGGCTCGACCTAGGCTTGGAATGGCTAGAGGAGCTCACAGCCTAGGGTAGAGGAGGAGGAAGGCTCGAACTATGGTGGAGGAAGTGGAGGCCGTGGATGGTAAAGAGGAAAAGGTGGAATTTTGGAATAGTTTGAGGTGCTTAAGTGTGTATATATATATATATATGTATTATAATTTGAATTTCTTTTGAGAAATATTTTGGCATTATTTTCTTTAGGTTGGAAGACATGAAAAGAAGAGAGAAAGCTTAGGAAATGGAAGGAGAGGAAATGAGGAATGAGAGGGAAGAGGGGTGGTATTTATAGGTGAAAAGGAGGAGAAAAATATCTAAGATATTTTACACATATGCATCATTATCCATCACTTCAACAGCCCCATCTCCATCACCCTTATGGCCAAAATGACTCCCCCCATGTGCTTGCAATGATGCTTGTACCATGGTGTAAGAGGGTGGACTTTTGGTTAGCTTAGTTGGTATGGAATTGACAATATCTTTGATATTTTGTTTATATATATGTCATGTGTATATTTATGTTGTGTATGTGCCTGTGAACATGTCTTGTATATGTACATGTGTGTGCGTGTTTATGTATCTTACATATCCTTACAACGTTCACAAATCCTACGCGTCGAATTATTACAAATTCAAATTTTGATTTCCGGTCATATTTGTCTTTTTAGTTAATAAACATATATCTGTAAACAAAGTTTAAAAATAATATTTCTATCATTATATAAGAAATTAAAGAGATTACTTAATAATTAAAATAATTAAATCATATGAACTAAATTTAAATTTAAAAATCAATTAATTGGAAATGATAACATCATTAATGATGTCATAAATACATTTAATTTTTCCATAAATAAATAAATTATTTTATTTTATATTTGCATTCATATATACAAATGAGTGTATGTATCCAGCATGGCATGCGATGTCGGATGGCCGAAGAGCTGTTTTATCGATAAAACGATTTTCGGTTATTTTATCGATATTTAACACAGTGTATATATTTCTTCTATAAATATTTCTTCAAAATAAGATTACCAATATTATTTTTATTCAATATATCATCACTTATGGTTAAAAATCTTATTTTTGAATATTTCAAAAAAATTCTGAAGCGATGAATTTATGGGTCGTTACATACTTCCCTCCTTAAAAGAATTTCGTCCTCGAAATTAAGGATAAGAAGAAGATAACTCGAAGACAAATATATATATATAACGAAGTGATACATATGTATAAGATATAGCAAGGGACATCACCTCAAGCTGGTGAGTACACAGTACACATACAACTACGTATTCATTATAAACTCAGGATATGCTTTACACATTCTTTCTTCTGTCTCCCATGTGCAGTCTGCTGCATCACCACTCCATTGGACTTTAACTAATCTTACAAATTTCCTCCTTAATCGCTTCTCGTCGTGATCTATGATTCGCATTGGTCGCTTGATAATTGCCAAATTAGGTTCAACTTCTAAATCTTCTTGGGCAGCTGTTTCTATAATTTGCTCTAGATCATGCATATATTTTTGTAGGTGAGATACGTGAAAGACATTGTGCACACAAGATAACCTTTCGGGAAATTCCATTCGATAAGCTAATAGGCCAATCCTTTCTAGAATGGGAAACGGTTCAATAAATCGAGGTGCTAACTTCCCAGCCCGACCAAATCTTACCACTCCTCTCATTGGAGAAACTTTCAGGAATACATAATCTCCAACTATGAACTCTAAATTCCTTCTCCTTTGGTCAGCATAGCTCTTCTGCCTACTTTGGGCTTCTTTCATCTTTTTTCTAATCATGTCAACTTTTTCGAAGCTTCCCTAATCATGTCAAGATCTAGTATTAATCGACCTCCGGTCTCGATCCAACATGCTGGGGATCTATACGGACGACATTACAAAACTTCATATGAGGTCATGCCAATACTAGTTTGATAACTGTTATTATAAGAGAATTCTATTAGATGAAGATAGCTTTTCCATGAACCTCCGAAATATAATATGCAAGCTCTTAGAAGATCCTGTGACACCCGATTTACTCTTTAAGTTTGCCCATCTATCTAAGGGTGATATGCGGTGCTTATGTTTAGCTTAGTTCCTAAAGCTATTTTCAATGCCTCCCAGAACTTACTGGCAAATTTAGGGTCTCGATCACTGATTATACTACTTGGGATACCACGCAATCGAACTATTTCCCTCATGTATATTTCTGCCAGACTTGTAGCAGTTCTCGTTGGTTTTACTGGGATAAAATGTGCGCTCTTGGTTAATCGATCTATGATAACCCAAATGCCTTCATTTCCCTTTCTTGATCGTGGTAAGTCGTCGATGAAATCCATCGATATTTTGTCCCATTTCGAAGTCAGAATTTCAAGAGGTTGAAGTAATCTAGCGGTCTTTTGTTGATCACTTTTGATTTGTTGACAATTTGCACATCTGCTAATATGGATAGAGATATCCCTCTTCATGCCATCCCACCAAAAAGTCTTCTTCATATCTCGATACATTTTAGTAACTCCGGGATGTATAGAAAGTCGAGGATTATGACATTCTGTTAAAATTTCTTGCCTTATCCCATCGACATTGGGAACATATATCCTTCCATTTATTCTTAAGATTCCTTGCTCATCTACTCTGAATCCTATCCATCTTCCCGGTATCATATTCTCCTCCACTTCCCCGGCTATTCTTGAAATGATTGGATCCTTGAGCTGACTCTCTTTTATACAATTAATCAAGGTTGGACGTACCACTAAATAATCTATAACGGCATGCCTTCTATTTAGCGCATCTGCCACTACATTGGCTTTCCCGAGTGTGTATAAGATATCAAGATCATATGATGCGTGAAATTCTAACCAACATTGTTGTCTTATATTTAAGTCCTTTTGAGTAAAAAGATACTTCAAAGATTTGTGATCTGTGAAGAGCTTAAACTTTTCACCTATTTAAAGAAGGAACATTATTTACTAGGGTCAATCAAAGTTTATTTATAATAAACCATAAAAATTCTTACCCAGTAGATAATGCCTCTATTTTAACGCGACCACAACGGCTAATAATTCTAAGTCGTGTGTTGCATAATTCCTCTCACGAGTCTTTAGTTTTCTGCTTGCATAAGCGATGACCTTTCCATGCTGCACTAGAACAGTACTTACTCCTTCTCCACAAGCATCAGTATATACAGTTAAACTACCGCCTTCATCAGCAATAGCTAGAATTGGAGCGGTAGTAAGCTTCCCTTGAGTTCCTTGAATGCTTCTTCACATTTTGGTGTCCGTTCAAATTTAACATCCTTCATAGTCAACTTTGTTAGATGGGAGGAAATTTTGGAGGTCTTAAATGAATCTCCGGTAATATCTTGTCAATCCTAAGAAGCTGCGGATGTCCTTTGGGGTTTTTGGTTGCTTCTAATCTTGTATAGTTGAAATCTTTTCTGGATCTACTGAGATCCATTCTCCTGACACAATATGCCCAAGGAATCTTACTTCTTTCTCCCAAAAGTGACATTTTGAGAATTTAGCTTTAAGTACATTTCTCCGCAATATTTCCAACACAATCTCCAAATGCCTTTCGTGCTCTTCCTCGGTTTTGGAATAGATAAGAATATCATCAATAAAAACCAAGAAGAATTTCTTTAGCACATCTCTTAATACTCTATTCATAAGGTCTACAAAATAGGCGGGTGCATTAGTCAACCCAAAAGGCATAACTAACCATTCGTAAAAGCAATCAGGACAACTGAATGCAGTTAATGGAATGCCATCCTCAGCCATTCTTAGTTGATGGAATCCTGTGGCTAAATCCATTTACGAAAATACTCAGGCACCTTGAAGTTGATCAAACAAGTCATCTATGCGGGGTAGAGGATACTTGTTTTTAATCGTTTGCTTATTTAGGTCTCGATAGTCTATACAAAGACTTATAGAGCCATCAGACTTAGCTACGAAAACTATCGCCGCGCCCCAACTTGAGCGACTAGGTCTAATTAGTCCTTTTTTTAACAACTCTTCGGTTTGGTTTGCCAACTTAATCTTTTCCTTTGGGGCCATCCTTCAAATAGGGTGAATAATGGGTTTTGCAGTAGGAATTAAGTCTATTCAGAACTCAATTTCTCGATGCGGGGGCAAACTTTTAACTTCCTCAAAAACATCCTGAAATTCCTTGATAATTGGTATTGTGTCCAAACCTTTTTGTGATGAGTCTAGTGCATACATGAAACTATCCCTTACCGGACTAGGTTCTTCAGAAGATATTTCTATAAATTTCCCGAAGCTGGTCCACAAAATACATCCTTTTTAACGCAATCAAGGACAGCTTTATTCTTGGATAACCAATCCATACCGAGAAAAACTTCAAACCCAATAAAATAGAGAAAAAATAGGTCACATGAATTTTTTTGGGAGAGGTGAGTAACTTAGACGTTTTCACAAATCATACAAAGATTAGTTGTACCGCCTATGGGATTTGACACGCAAATAGGGGTATCTACTATTTTTGTGATCAGTTTTAATCTATCAATCAATCCTTTAGCAATAAAACTTTGGGAAGCCCCAGTATCAAATAATACTTTAACTAAATCATCATTGATATAAATATTACCTTCAAGAACTTCTTGCCTTTTACATCAGTAAAGGTTGAAGGCTCGTCATTGATAGCATAGACCTTAACCTGCTCTCCTTTCTTCATTAATGGGCACTTGTTCTTCCAATGGCCGGGTTGATGGTAGTTATGGCAGAGGTTTTTCTGCACCATAGGAGTTACTACCTTTTGAACCTTAGGACACCTATAGTACTTTGACTAATGGCCTTTCTTTCCACAGTTAAAACATTCAACATCTTTAAAATAGTTTTCGAGAGATCCTCCTCCGGGCTTGCCTTGCCATGACTTTTCATTGTTGTTGAACTTCCTCTTGTTATTGTTTTTTTGGGTTGCGACTGGATTTCTCTTATCCAAAGCTTCATAACTAAAACCCATGTCTATTAAATCCACAAAGGTTCTTCTAACTTGGCGGTCATCCTATCTTGATACTTCTCCTTCATCCCAAAAAAGAACATCTCATTTTTCTTCAAAGGCGTGTCTATCAATCCAGGCCTAAAGTGAGACAATCCATTGAATTTGTGCAAATACTCTTTCACAGACATCGCTTCTTGTTTTAGATCCATGAAACTTCTATAGAGGTCGGATTTGCCAGCGGTAGGCATGTATTATTCTTCAAAAACTTCCTTAAACCTTGCCTAAGAGAAATTATCTTCATATTCATTAATAGTAATGGACTCCCACCAAGCTAGAGCCCCATCCTTCAATTTCCAGGAGGCCAAGAATCTCTTTCGATTATCATTGATGTCTAATCCTTTAAAGATTTTTTTCACAGGAACTGAGCCAAGCTTGAACTTTAATAATAGATTCTGTGCCTTGGAATGGCGTTCCTCCCAAGCTGGTATAATCTTTGCAAAGAGCGGAAAAGTTAACTTGAGGTGGCATAGGAATTACTACTTTCTCCGTTACTTTAGCATTTGATAGACCGTTAGTGGTCGTAGTGTTGCTAACTCCTCTTTGTCCTCTTATATTACTCATCACCTACTATTTGCATAAAGTATGGGAACATCTTTAGAAATATAGACGAAATTATTTTAGGGACTGGGTATAAACTCGAATAAATTTATTGGGATAAAATTTCAAATATGTGCTCTCTCAGACTAAACTCATTCTAGGGTAATAATAACCCTATCTCTAATGAGTTGACTTAATCTAGGCTTACGTATTTACTCAACCATAAGCTCTGATACCAAATGTGACGACCCACCTGCTCGACCCTTAGAAATTGACACTAATACATCCTCGGTATTCACATGTCGTAAATCCAAGTGCCGAAGAGGCAGATTATCATGGGGTAAAGAAATAAAGATAGAAGATAAGACAATAATAGAATCTCACATCGTATTCAACACATAATTATACATATGATTAGTACATGCAATTACTCTAAATTGTTCCATCAACGTTACGACAGTTACTAACCCAGTTAGGATAGTTATAACGGCCTATTCTTACACTGCTGGTAGATACTAATACATAATACAGACACAACAGAAAGTGATAGATGACTTCAACAAAAACCCAATATGCTCCATGCTCCATTCCAAAATGCTCCAAGCTTACCTAACTAGTTGGCTGCCCGGGAAGATAGGGCACCCAGAGTTCAAGGGGAAAAGATAATAAACTCCGGGTCGGTCATGGGACTGGTGTGAGAAACTCAAAATATGATGTTTAAAAACAAAAGGTATCTCATAATATCACACCGCACATAAACACGGAATGGGTTTTTATCTTATGATAACCAAAACGTTTGCTACGCAGAGTATGGGGATATTATTTTTAATGGCATCCTTTTTGAAAACACTTTTCAAGTAAATATACATAATCTTAGCCAAAATTGTTACATTATTAAATCTCAGCATACTAGGCTCTACAATCATATCCGAAGGCACTTATTGGAGAATTGATTTCCATACAATGACAAGGTAAGGGACTACCTTCCGACAGTACATCTCTAGAAAATGTACCTGAGGCTCCAACCTCTACTAACACAGAACCGGCCTACCTTTACCATAGATAGTACCGAATATGCCATCACCTCGGTCGTTCCCGACCTATCCGAGAGCTCTCTTTTCATACACCACATTAATTTAAAACCTAACGTCATAGCGGGAATAAATATATCTAAAAATGTAATGACTATATCCTAATGGGAGCGACCCACTTAGCTCTGCCGCATCTACCATGTTTTTGTCATTTTCGAGTGATGAGGCTTGAGGTAACGATTACCTTACTCATAGCACATTCCACTTTGAATGCAACATTGCCAATCCATAATCACACAACTAATTTCTACAAACGTATAACTCTTGAGCTCATAAGTCCCAGGAAAGGGTGTTAAGCTAAGAGAAGTTGCCTTCTCCGCCACCAATCAGTTAATACATTCATAGAGATCATCTAATGTAATTACAATTGCGATGTCAGACATTCGTCCAAGCAAGTTGTCCAGGAACAGGACAAACCGAAGGCACTCTCCTACCACATCCTGTCAGGAGTTACTCCTAGGATTAGTAGCGATTAGTCCTTGCATTGGATATTTCAAAATGAAGAGACTACTGCTACTATATGTATATTGGGAGTTTATCCCCGAACGATCAACAAGCAGTCCTTCATTATGAAAATCTCAATTATCATATCCTTGTCTTCTCTTTGAATACGTAAATTGGTTCGAAGTGGTCTTTAGATAGGAATTGCCCAAATCCGACCCCGGTTCCTCCGAACTAATCATCGATTAAAAAGATGTTAAGTTCATATGTGATTATCAATCATAATTCAATTTAATTTATATTTTTATTCATTCATAGATATCTCTTCGAGATATATTCATTGAAACATTTCTTTATCTTTTTTAGAGTATATGGAAGCATCAAGCCTCATTTATCAAATCCTATTGGTAAATTTAAACCTTTTTGAATCGTGGAATAATTCCAAACCATTTCACCTTTTACTTAGGAAAATATTTCCAATTCATTTCATTTAAATCTTAAGAAAGATTTTTTTAATTCGAAACTCATAATTTTAATTGGTTTAAAACCATGTTATCTAGGATGTTAATCCAAAATCAGTAAATATTAAGTGAGCAGAATCTATAGAAATCATCTAATTCTACTCAATATCAATTCATTCAACAAATATTATGGGCAGAATAATGGTGAAAGCACCTTTTAAATTCCATAAATAGTATGAGTTCCCTCTTCGGGAATTAACACCGAGTACAAGAAGATTATCTCCATAAAATCCAAGTTATTTATATTTGGAGAATAATGTCCTTTATACTTTGGAAAATTTTGATCCGATTAAATAAAATTTAATATCCAATCCATCAAGCAAGCATACCCAGGGTGAGCAGGAAACTGGTTTTTTAAACCCAAGCCTAGACACTACCACTCTGACACCCATAAGGCGGTCAAGTAATTTGATCGACCCTAAATCATTTAATATTTAACCATTCCATAAATCCTTCAAATAATCTTTAAAATACTTTATTAATCATTTGAAAACATTTACAAAATATTTGGAAAAGAACGGTTGCGTTTAAAACTATATTTCAAAAGTGCTGCAGAAAAGTGCTGCGGAAAGTGCTTTTTAAGCTATAATGACCAAAACAACTTTTCTATCACTTGGAAATTCATTTTTATAACTCAAATCACTTTAAAAATATTTTATAAGATTTTTAGAATTTATTTCATATTATTAAATAATTTCAAAATATCATTTTCAAAGAAATCATTTTATGGATTTCGAATTGCGAAACCACGATTTTTCCAAAAACTTGTTTTACTCATATTTCAAAATATACTTATCGAAATCTCGATTTTAATTGCTTGAAAACTATGGATATAATAGTTTGGAAAATTCTTATCTCGAAGAATTCTAAGCTAAATTCCATACTATATACTCATTTGATTTTTACGCCACGAAATAGCGAACTACCGTTACGCGTCGCGCTTAATTTTGACTAAAATTTCAATATTCATTTAAAATTTTCTAAAACACTTTTAAATATTTATAAAACATTTCTAAATCATATTAAATCATTTTTAATAGGTTTAAACATTCCATATACACCAATTCATTAAATAAAGAAAAGTGATTTCCTTTGGGCTTATCGACGTGTATTTCCGTGACTTGCATATATATTCAACATTCACATTAAACTACCCTCATCAACAATCATAATCAAATACATATAACATCCAATAGCATATAATACTATAGTTTAGGAGTTTCTCGCCTTGGATTTAAACGATTAACTAAAAATTGGCTATAGCTTTGCTAACTCGAACTTCTAGCTCACGATCACTTGGATTATTGCTCCTAGATGGCTCAGCCTAGGCTTGGAATGGCTAGAGGAGCTCATGGCCTAGGGTAAAGGAGGAGGAAGGCTCGGCCTATGGTGGAGAAAGTGGAGGTCGTGGATGGTAGAGTGGAAAAGGTGGAATTTTGGAATAGTTTGAGGTGCTTAAGTATATATATGTATAATTATAATTTAAATTTCTTTTGAGAAATATTTTGGCATTATTTTCTTTAGGTTGGAAGACATGAAAAGAAGAGAGAAAGCTTAGGAAATGGAAGGAGAGGAAATGAGGAAATGAAAGGGAAGAGGGGTGATATTTATAGGTAAAAAGAAGGAGAAAAATATCTAAGATATTTTACACATATGCATCATTATCCATCACTTCAACATGCCCCATCTCCATCAGTTTTGTGGCCGAAATGACTCCTCCCCCCATATGCTTGCAATGATGCTTGTACCATGTTGTAAGAGGGTGGAATTTTGGTTAGCTTAGTTGGTAAGGAATTTATAATATCTTTGATATTTTGTTTGTGTGTGTGTGTGTGTGCCATGTGTATATTTATGTTGTGTATGTGCCTATGAACATGTCTTGTATATGTACATGTGGTTGTGTGTTTATGTATTTTACATATCCTTACAACGTTGCACAACTGCTATGCGTCGAATCGTTACAAATTCAAATTTTGATTTTCGGTCATATTTTTACTTTTTAGTTAATAAACATATATTTGTAAACAAAGTTTAAAAATAATATTTCTATCATTATATAAGAAATTAAAGAGCTTACTTAATAATAAAAATAAAAATAATTTAAACTAAATTTAAATTCAAAAATCAATTAATTGGAAATGATAACATCATTAATGATGTCATAAATACATTTAATTTTTCCATAAATAAATAAATCATTTTATTTCATATATACAAATGAGTGTATGTATTCAGCTTCGCGCACGATGCCGGATGGCCGAAGAGCTGTTTTATCGATAAAACGATTTTCAGTTATTTTATCGATATTTAACACAGTGTGTATATTTCTTTTATAAATATTTCTTCAAGATAAGATTATTAGTATTATTTTTTATTCAAAACATCATCACTTATTGTTAAAAATCTTATTTTTGAATATTTTGAAATTTCTATGAAGCGATGAATTTATAGGTCGTTACAATCACCCTCCGAATGCTATGGCCTCCTGGCGTTCCCTCTTGTGCCTCCTTTCTTCCACTTTCAACTTGATGTTCTTTCTTATTATGACGATTTAGGCTTTTAGCCAAGTTTAGTGAAGTTTAGAGATGATTTGGATTGATTAGAGAAAGATTAGTGGAGATAGAAATGGATTAACACCAATTAGTTTCTACCATTTCTTTAATTTCCTAAAAAATGATTAGCCTTAACCTTAAGGTTGTATTTGTAGGCTTGTAAAAGGGGTCCCTACCACCTTCTACCCTTCATGAAAGGCCACAAAGGAGCCTCCCCTTCAAGTTCCACCTTTACACCTCATTTCCTTAGGAAATATCTAAAACACTTTTCATACAAATATCTCACAACTTAATCATTTGTTATTCTCTTGTTGCTATTCACATTTAATTAGCCATAAACATGAAAATATTTTTATTAGCTATTAATGATTTCCCAAGTTACTTAGTGTATGTGAAAAAAGTTTGAACAACATATATTGAATAAAAAGTTGTTTATCGATAAAATTATTTTCGGTCGCATTATCGATATTTCATCAAGGTATATATATATTTGTGAACATATTTCAAAAACAAATTTACCATCATTAGTTATTAATTAAAAGGTGGTTAACAAGGTTTTTAAAGCAATTTAAACATAGTAAATCTAAGATTCAAATATTTAAATAGTTTAGGTATTTAAATACGAAGTGTTAGGAAACCGGGACGGTATATATTTTATCTGAAAAAGTTTAATTTGCATAAAAATCCAAATTTATTGGATACTGGTGACATATTGATAAGAATCATGATCCACCGATAAGTATATCAAGAGCGTTACAAATCATGTTTTAGACCATCTAGCCTAGGGCTAGATAAGTCATGTAGGAATCTGATGACAACTTTCTCTTTGACAGGTGATGTATGATGCTTCTAGGATTAGATTACAGGTTGGAAGGCTGGCAGACTTATGTTTGCTACTCTTTCTCCAAGAATAGTTATGCTTACAAAATAATTTCATACATCTTTACTTCTAGTTAGCACGGTTGTATGTATTAATTTGTATGCTTATATGCAATATTACTTTTGGTCACAAGTATTTGTATACTTAGTACTTTGTTTATGAAATATTATGCATATATATTATGGTTTGGCTTATGAATCTAATTGATTATGTACATTATAATATGTTAATTGTGTTATTTTGGACTATTTGATATATATGCTGAAACAAGTTTAATTGAATTGTAAATAAACACGTGAATGTGAATAACATTAAAACATGTTATGAAAAATAATCTATAGCATTTCAGAAAAGCAATAAAAATAGTCAAGGCACAGCATTTACTTATTATGCCATTTTAAAAATGCTACAAAAATAATCTATAGCATTTTAAAAATGCTCTAAAAACAAGTATAGCCACAAATTTCAAATACTATGGCGCTTTTAAAATGCATTAAAAAAGTTCTATAGCAATAGGAGAAACGCTATAGAAAGTTAATTATATATTAGTAATAAAAACAATACTCAAATATGACAATCACAAAATGCTAGGCATCTTTATATTGCATTTTTAATAATGCTATAGTATCTACTAGATATACTATAACATGTCGTTTTACAGCGTTTAAAAAATGCATAATAGCATTTTCTAACAATTTTAAAATGCTGTTAAAGGGTCAGATCGTTGTAGTGATCACCATTTCCTTTTCAACAAGTTAGAACTTTCAGTAATTGTTTGCTTAGTTCTAGTTTAACTGGAATTAAAGCTTTAGCTTTTAAGTACATAAGGAGGAGAAGGGGTATAGCAAACAATATTGATAAAATTTTAGTAAATGATGTTTACCTGCAAACTTTTTCATATATGAAAGCTTTAATATTATCAAATTTCTCTAGTAAGCATAATCCACTAGTGATATATTTGGTTCAGACATACACATAGAAAGGTAAACCATTTAGATATGATAACTCATGGTACCAGCAAGAAGGTTACGATAAATGTGTTAAAAAAGGTTTAGAATCAAGCTCTTGGGTGATTGTAGTTATTTATTTTTACATACACTGCATCAGTGTAAAAATATCTAAAGCAATGGAACAAAACAAAAGTTTAGACTGACAATTATCTTTTGGAGGTTGAAAAGGAATACACCTTATTGTTAGAGGTAGCTGATCAAAATCCAAAGGATCTGCACCTATATGACATGATGCTTGAAGCAAGACATGGATATTAAACTCAACAAAAGATTAAATATTAGGGCCACAATAAAGGCAAAAGTTAAGTCATTGCGGTAGGGGGACATAACTTCAAATTTCTTTCATGCCAAAGTATTACGGGGAAGATATATGAACAACATACAAGCTTTGATAAGCTACTCAGGGGAATGTATATAAAAGCTTAGAGATATAGAAAATGAAGCAATTTCATATTATAATAATCTATTTAGTGGAACTCACCAAACAAAATTCCCATTTATGCAATGTAGAGCTAACATAAATAAGGACGGAAGAAAATTTCTAATGCAGCTTATACTTATAAATTAACTAAAGAGGCAATTTTCTCTGTACAAGGTGAA
This sequence comes from Allium fistulosum, assembly GCA_030737815.1. Lineage (NCBI taxonomy): Eukaryota > Viridiplantae > Streptophyta > Magnoliopsida > Asparagales > Amaryllidaceae > Allium > Allium fistulosum. Next base: position 1,544,214,316 of record CM060901.1, on the reverse strand, counting down.
AATAGCCCAGAACCTAATGGTATTAACTCTGGATTTATTAAATTACAATGGGCAAATATTAATGATGATTTACTACATGATATGTACGAAATTTTTATACTACTACACTACCCCATGGTATAAATCGCATCTTCCTATCACTTCTACCAAAAACAGATAGACCAAGCAACATAGAAGATTATAAACCCATTTCATGTAGCAATATGTATTATAAAGTACACAACAAGGTGTTGGGCAATAATATTAACATGTTTGTGTCCTATTTGATATCATAAAATCAGATAGGTTTCATACAAGGGACAAATATTGGAGAAAATATAGTGCTTGCATATGAATTGTGGACAGACTTTAATAGGCAAGGAGTGGATAAACTTTGTATCAGAGTGGACTTGAAAATGGCATATGATAAAATAAGTAGATAATTTATTTTCCATGTCATGACAAATATGAGGTTCCTAACCCATTTTAAAAACGTTATATATGAATGTATTAGTACTCTTACTTTCCCCATTCTTGTACAAGGAGTTCCAGAAAGTTTTATCACTAGTAATAAGGGACTTAGGCAAGGAGACTCACTATCACCTTACTTATTTACAATTTTTGTGGAGCATTTTACTTATTTAATGGAAGAACATACATGGTGAATGTTGTTATTCCATTATCTAGAATACATCTCGTTGTCACACATTTATTACATGTAGTTGATTTGATGATATTTGGAAAATCTAGTTGTCATTATAGAGAAGATCTTTACTAAATTGTAATTGCATATTGGTTTAAGCATAAGTAAATTGAATTCTACTCTCTACTTTAGCACACAAGCATTGAATAGGCAAGATATTAAACAAGCTATGGAGATTGAAGAAGGAAACTTACTTATTGCATATTTAGGCATACCACCATCCTCTAATTATCTTCATTGCTCATAGTTTGGTAACTTGATTTCAAGTATATAAAAGTGGTTAAATGAATGGGATTCAAAAGTTTTAACTATTATAGGAAAAGAAGAATTACTTTATACAGTTAATACACTTCTGGTTCTATATTGGTTATTTATTTATCAATTTCCAAACCAAATAATATATAAGATTAACATTATCTACTCATATTTCTTTTGGGGGTAGTGTAAATGGCATAAAATAGCTTGATCTACTCTGCTCTATGTTAGAAAAAATAGAAGGAGGTGCAGGTTTGATGAATTTCAAAGAATTAAAAAAGGCAGAATTAATGTGGAATTTTCTAACTAGGAAAAAAAATTGGTCAACTTTGATAAATTTAAGATATTGCAAACATGAGCCATTTTGGATAATGGCTATTGATAATAATGCTTCGTGCATATAGAAGTGTATACTCAGATTAAGGTAGAGTGCTAAACAACTTTTTAATAAGATGATAGTTGGTGGTACCAATACATTATTATGGTAGGAACCATGGATTTACTTCAAATGTTTAGCTAACATTTTGGGATATGATGGATTCAACATGATTGGTTCAACAAATGAAAAGTTTGCAAACAGAATAAGGAATGGCATTATTGATTCAAATATATTTCTTACAACTAGAGAGATGGCAACAGATGTTCATCAAATACAACTACACACTGCTTCAAATATAGATTACTATGAATGGAGAGAAGGTGGACATTTTCAATTTCACATAGTTTAGGACGTAATCGGAAATCATGACTACGTCCAAAAATGGGCAAAGGTTGTCCGGCATAATAAAACAACATAAAAATGTTCTTTTGTACGTACAAAGCCTGTTTGAAAATGATAGATACAAAGGATTGACTGAACAAATGAGATAACAACGAAGAAGGGACTTGTGACCATATATTCCTTAAATGCTCATATAGAAAATGTATATGGACATTAACGAGATTGAAATTAAAACTAATAAATGATCGAGTTTTATATTGATTGATGAGGCAAAAGATTTCTAGAAGAACTTCAATGAAAAGAACCAAGTCCGAGATGTAGCTTTTGCATTCTTAACAGCATACGATTTATGTAGTTAATATCAGATAATATCGCTAATATATCACCGATATATCTTATATCGCTCCTAAGCCGATTTGTTTTCAAAATATTGCTTAAAATATCGTTACCGATATATCGTCCGATATTTTTCGATATATCACTCCGATATTTAGTGTAAAATATATGATATTTTTTAAGAATATCGTTCCTTACTATATGTATTGGATAAAATATATTTATAAACAAATACCTTTACATTCTTAATATATATTTTTTGTATATGGTTAATGAAAATATATAGACCATATTAAATTTACCAAATGCACAAAATTTTCAATTTTAACCATACGGATTTAGTTAGTCTTTAAGTAAAGAAATTCTACTTATTCCATTATTTTATATGTTTTATTTTCCTTGAAGACTTTACCACTAGAGACAAGATCATGAAAGATATACTTCCCTTTTTAGTTATTTTTTATTCACCATTTATAGTTGGTAAGATAGCTTATGAAAATTCATTTTACTAGTTATTATCATGCATCAAGAAATAAAAATTAAAGAGCAATAAATTTATGTATTTTTCATATCGAGTGGGAACGAGCTAAAGTAGTAATTAGTATCAAATCGACATAGGTTATTCAATAAATTAAGTGAAAATGAAAATGATGAAACTATAAATATGGAAAATTTGGGTAAGTAATGTACATGATCAGATGACTGAAAAAACAATGAATATAGTGTAAAAATGAAGAAATAATAAAGATGTACATTATACGAATTTCTGGTTTTGATGAGCCAATATTATGATTTGTATATAAAATACAATATCTTAGTAAACAGATTATAATATGTAAACTATATGCAATCAGTTTTTGATAGAAATTTGGCATTATTTATCCAAATATTTGAAAACTTAGCATCAATATAATATTATAACATAGTATAATATCGTTTATAACATGTTCTACACATATCTGATATTTTAACAATATTATCCGATATTATCACGATATTTTAAAATATCTCATATCGTTACATGACCGATACATACCCAATACCAATATTAACTACTTAACAAGCGGTATATTATCTCTGTCAAGAATGAAACAATCGCATCTTCAAACACAAGCAAGTAGACAAAATTAAGAAGGAAAAATTATCGAGAAGGAAATTACTTATCTGATATAGGGGAACACAACAAAAAATAAAGAAATGAACGTAATCTTGAAATACTTCACCGATGGGGCATTCAAGTTGCAACACCCCACCTTTATATCCATACTACCAAAGAGTATTACTAGGTAGTACTCTCCGATCCTATAGAGGATGAGGCAATATTGGGATGTCACACTTGAATGTTCCCTTGGGCTAACATTGACACATATTTAAAATCTCATATACCTCATCCATATGTACTCGGTATTGACACAAAGCGATAAACACATGTGTTTCCAGGATTGAACAATACATAATAAAAAATAAAGAACATAGAGTCAATGAAACTGCGATAAGATACAATAAATAACATATACAAGTACTAGAGGGTCAATATAAAAAGAGTCGATACCCTCCATCTCATAAATGAATACAACATATATGTCTAATGCATACATCTCAACATCATCAACATACATGAGGCCACATAGATAAATAATGATGTACTAGTCAACTAATAAACTAGCCTTCAAATATGCCCTAAAATCACAAGCTGGTCACTTCATCCCTGAACCTGAAATGTCTCGAACTGACCAGAGTATTATATAAATAAAACACGGGTCAGATTATGTCTAGAATGTTGATGTCAATATATAATAACAACCGATATAATATAAACAAGTATATCTCGATAGGAATAATGGTATCTCATATATATATATATATATATCACATCATCTAAGCTATGCACATACGATATCACCATAGTGAGGAACAATCAGTCATCGCATCAAATGGCTAAAATGGATGAAATATCATCTAGTCAACCAAAATACTAAATAAATACAACATTCCATAATGTATATCTCGACCATCAGCCCTAATGAGAGACTCTCCACTTCATGGCCCTAAGAGATATAAAAACAATATGATATGTTGACTCATAATATAGCACATGAACATGACATATGTTCACAAATAAACATAATGATCCATCTCGACCAGCAATTCTAAAGAGAGGAAATACTCTCAATTGAATGACCTTAAGAGATACATATACAACACATCAATGGATTTCTCAACCGAAGGCTCTAAGTGAGAGTGACAAACAAGCAAACTACAAGTCTCTAATGTTGTAGACAGACAACACGCAGTTATCTTGGGATAAGCTATCTCTAATGATAGGAAACCAGTCTCTAGTGTCACATAATCATCGTCTCTAGTGAGGCGATAACATCAAATATCTCATAAATAATGGATCTACCTAATTTCCAGATGGGAGATTGACATACTGCAACACTACTCTAGGAATTGCTAATCACCGCAACCCATTTCCTATAATCCCTTAATTACTCTAGATTCGTGACACTCATATCAATTGCATGTCATAAAAATGTTATAAGACTATGCTATGCATTGGTCACAACTCCTACTTGCCCTTGGTAACGTATTGTTGGTCCCTAAGTGATGTTGGGCAATGGCTCTAATGAGAGAAATAACTCTAAACCTATATCTCACCATCCTCATCAAAGTGACATCACTGATCCAGAGCACGACCTCGCAATCAGGATCGCTGGGATAGATACTAGCTTATCTAGTGTGTCCTACTCATATGCTCTCCATTGTGGCATCAACCCTATGACATAGATTTCCACTAAATACTCTCAACTCGATAAGTTCTAATGAGAGCAATAACTAGTGCTCTCGACTCTAGGAGTCCAGATGAGAGTAACACAACTACTCTCGACTCCATAGGTCCTAACTAGAGCATCTCAACATAATAAATCCTCGACTACTAGCACTAGGAATTGATAATAATACTTGATTAGTTGGTCCTTATAGGATAAACCTATAAGTTCTAACATAATTCCAACTTGTAACCCTTGGAGAGTAAGAGACTCTTGGATACTAATCTCTATCAAAGAGTCACTTCTAGATGATATCATAAATTTCTAACCCATGATACAAACAAAAGTGACATTTACCTACAAATAGTAACCAATCAAATACCACTTTAGTGTCCCTACCACTCAGTGTTATTTAATTGTTTATTATAATCTTGTAAACTACACTCACATTACAAATAATATTCTACACAACAAATTCAGAGAATAGCTGGGGTATAGAATGTCCCATACTAGATGATTTTATAACCCGCTTTATTCAAATTCCTTGTTACATAGAAAATATGAACAAACAAAGCACACGATTCTTTTAGAAAAGAGATTGTATTTAAAAGAATGTATTAAAACATCTACAACTTTTATATTACTCAAAGTTACAATATCGTTTTCTTCTATTTATTTAAAACAAAGGATAAGGATTTTAAATCTTATGTCACCTTCCCATATTTCTTTTCTAAATTTAAAACCTTAGAATCCCCTATTATAATCAATTATAATTATTAAAAGTCAATACATAAATTTTTATAATTAAATACAATTTTTAATTGAATTTATAAACTCCAAACCAATTTCTTTTTATTTCAAGTCCATAAAATGTATTTTCCAAAACTCTTATTTATACTCATAAATCATGAAATATGCTTTAAAACCCATATGATATTAATTATAAACCAATTTGTATTTTTCTAAAATTTATAGGACTTTTAAATAAATATTCAAAGTCAAAAATCAAATTTTCCTTTAACAAATTAATATCTTTAATAATATACTTAATATTAATTTAAATAAAAAAATTCACAAAATAATTTCATACTTTTAATGCATCAAGTCTCTACTTTCAAAATAAAATTTTTATTTAATTTTTTAAGAAATGAAATGTGTGTGTGTAACAAACCCATACACATTGGCATGGGCCTTGAATCATGTCCAGTCCTTCACACCAATGCACCAGCCATCATGATCGGTTCATCGGTACACAATGTAGAACATGAAATGTACTAGGTCAGGTGGCAAATCATCAGTGACTCAGGCCAGTCGACGCTCTTCAGCTTGGACCATATTTTGACTCCATACACTACACTACATTCCCACAATCAAAACACATTAATATCACTCAAATTCAATGAAAGAAATGCAAAGCAATATGTTCATAAGGAGTATGCAATACACAATTCAAACACTTCAATCATTTAATAAGAACCATGTACACTTAGACATAGGTTGTGTGTAGAGATTACTCACCTTTAAGTGGTAAGCTTCAATACTAGAATTGCTCCTACTTTCTCTTCTTTTCCTCTTTTCTTCTAATTCCAATGCAACTCAAACATCATAAAAATCAAAAATTTCTCTTTCTTAGAGGTGTGGTAAGGTGTTGAGAGGGATATTCTTTAATTTTAGAATATTTAGTAATTTATTTCTATTTTCCTTTAATTTTTATTGAAAGGGGGCGTTATGGTTTTCATAATTGAGATTACTAAAGAAGGAAGATAGAAATGTATACAAGAAGTGAATTTGAATGCAAATTTGAGGATTCTAGATTTCTCATGAAAGACAAAGGAAGTGGATATTTCCCAAGTGTTAAGATATGCCAAATGGGCTAACTTTCATTTGGATTCTTTTTCCTTCATTCTGTTTTGCTAATCTATTTTTTACCATGACAAATTAGCCCAAAGCTCCAAATAAAATTCATATATATTCATCATAAATGTTTTAATATCATTTCATAATTCTACAATAATTATTTTCCATAATTTATACTAAGTAAATAATTTTTCCATATTTTGCTTTTAAAGCCCAATTTCACAAATAAATTAATAAACTACTTGCATAAATGAAATAAAATTTCTTTTCTTTTTAAAATAATTTCTTCATCTTATTTATTTTTAATATTTGACTTTATAAAAATTATTTAACAATTTTAACATATTTTAAAAAGCATTTGACCCTTAAAATTGTCCAAACTCATTTTATAAATCAAGATTTGCTCAAATAAATTATTTTATTTCTTTATAGATGTTTTCTCCATATAATTTCCAAGTCAATTTTTTTATCCACGTTTTAATGTTAAAACACCTTTCTAATTAATTAATCTCTATTTTAAATCCCTATTGATCCCTTTTTAACTACGGGTTGTTACATCGGTTATATTTTGGGTCGGGCTTCAATCTTATTACACATTATTTGATTTATAATTTGTAATATTATGAAGCATTGTATGTTAATATATGGAGATAATATTTACTTTTCCCATATAAGACACTCATATATTATGGGGGGTTGTAAGGTTTTGATAAGGTATATTATTAAATTATATGTTGCTTGCAATAAAATACCAACTTTCAGAATCCACACACACAAACAAACATACACATACATATGAAGATTTATTTTCGACCATAAACATAATTTTTTGCTTTGAACGTATTTAAAAGGTGCCTTTTAAAACTTTTGAAAGTAAATTTTAAATAAATGTTTTATTAAATGAAATATACATACATATACACGTGCATACACATTTAAATTTAAATACTTCGACCTATTATATTTCAACCGATTTTTTTAGATACATATATGCATTTTAGATATACTTTAAAGTTTAAATTTTAAATTTTCGATTTGATCAAATCTTATAAATAATTCTTTTTTCTAAATGCTGAAAAGGAAAATGATTATTTTATAAAATCCGAAGAGATATGTTTATATTACTTAATCCATGAGCATTATGTGTATATATGTACATATATATTAAAAATAATATGTATATTATTTTAATTATATTAGCCAAATGAAAAAAAATGTTTTTAAGTATGAAATGTATATATTTATAAAACCTTATACATATTATTATTAATATATGTATACATATTTATATATATGTTTATTTCTTTTTTCTAAAAAGATTTTATTTTTTGGCTGAAAATAAAAAGAGGGAGATATTTGCAAATATAAAAGTTATTTGAAATATAAATTACCTTAGATTTACCGGTTGTCACACATTGTGATGTTAGTCCTTCCTCCTCGGACTTCAGTTGCTTCCTCCTTCAAGCCCGGTATGCAAATCCCAGCTTTAAGGCTCTAATAGATTTCTAATAGAGGTTGGGATTATTTTGTTTGGTCATTTAAATGAGAGAAAGTTGGGCTATTTATTGCCATTAGAAATATAAAATATCTCCACCTTTTCCTTCCTTTCAAATCTTGATCTAATCTTAATCAAAAGAACCATTAAAAATTAGATACTCCATAGGCCCTCTTCATGGACACTCCATGATGTTGGGCCTAATTAGTACACTATATATTATTTATTTATTTAATCCCATATATCTGCTTAAATTAATATAAAACAATTATATATTATTTTAATTAACTTAATGCCTTAAATTAATAATTAAAAGCAATAAAAATCTAACACAGTATATGTATTAATTTTTACTTCAGTTTATCACATTTATAAATTAATTTTAACAAGTTGAACTCAAAAAATTGCTAACAACACTATTGTGTTGACTTCCTAGTGTAAACTCCTTACTCGATAATGGTAGTCTTATATCATCCCAAGTAATATGAATAAATCTAATACATGATAACTAATCTAAATATGCAGATAAATAAATATAAAGTTCCAATTACACCAAAAAATTTATACTAGTTCAGACCTCTCGTCCCATATCTAGTCCCTAAGCTCTCCCTAAGAATTTCACTATCCAACAATCCTCACTTCACCCGAAAGAACAAGTTTATAATAGCTCAAGCAGCCGAACAGGACTTCACCAAACTCTAATGTAAAAAGCTTTGCTTATTGACTTTAAAATATTATTCACAACACAGATAAGTCAAGTTCAAGTGCACTTGGGATGACCTGCAAATCCGTACCCTTTGAATCGACAATAAACCACACATGTCCGACCCAAAAAGCACAGAATGATGGAAAGTCATGAGAAAGAAGAGAGAGGGTAAGAAGAAAGAAAGAAGAGAGAAGAAGAGAAGAGAAGAAGAAGAGAGAAACAGAATAATAAAAATACAGAATCTCACATCGCAGCAGAATAACATATAATATAGATGAATAATCTTTACAAAAGAGAAACTGTAATATACATACATCAATCGGAGTACACAAATAAATAATTATCAGCCTGGACAGTTATGACAACCTATCCTCATAAATGCCGATAATTTACGACAACAATGCAGTGGAAAATAAACAGATACGTGTATACGACATGAAGATCTTCAGCTCGTCTGTTGAAGCTCCAAAAGCACAAAATTTGAACCTGTAAATATACTCGGTCTGACCCGAGCAGGGAAGAACGTCCGGATTAGTCTGGAAAACTAGCATGAGAAAAACACATCTCAACTGAATTTTAAAGTTTTAGGATTACCAAACTTTCTTTATCAAAACAAAAGGTATCTTGTAAGACCACGTCCACATATAAACACAGACGGGTTTTTCCCTTACGATAACCAAAACATTTCATATCAAATTCTCTTATATTATAATAGTGTCTATTGCACAAATAATAATTAATCATAGCTAAAATTGTTACATTATTAAATTCCAGCATAATAGGTTTACAAACAAAATGGCAGGCACGCAGTGGATATTGGATTCCATACAAATGACAAGGTAAGGGACTACCTTTCCGTACGGTACACCTCTAGAGGGATGCACCTAGGGAGCAGATACTGCCTGCCTAAACCAACATAAGACCGGCCTACCTTTCCTGGATAGTACCGAATATGTCATCACCCCGGTCGTTACCGACCTTTAATGGGTACCTAAGTCATACATTCACCACATACTTAGACACGTGTAGAGTAAATCTAGAAGGATGATGACATCTCCTAATGGGAGCGACCCACTTAGCCTTGCCGTTTCTACCCTGTTTTAGTCATTTCATGGGATGTGAGGCCAAAAGAGGTATCGAATACCTTTCACATATCACATATCATATCATCTTTGAATGCCGCATTGTCATTTCCATTGACTACTAATTGCCTTCCACAAAAATACAACCCTTGAGCTCGTACGTCTCAATGAGGGTGTTAAGCTAAGAGAAGTTTCCTTCTCCGCCACCACATATGTATGTTTGTAAAAACCAATGTACGTAATCTCAGAAAATGCACTGTCAGACATCCATCCATACAAGTGTCCAAGAACAGGACAAATCGAAGGTACTTTCCTACCACATCCTATCGGGAAATCCCTAGGATTAGTAGTGAATAGTCCTTGCATTGGATATTTCATAATAAAGAGACTACTGCTACTATATGTATATTGGGAATTCAACCCCAAATGATCAACAAACAGTCCTTCACTATGAAAACCCTAAATATCAATATCATCAACAAACCTGCACAATCATCGCATATAGGTTGGTCCGAAGTAGTTTTCTGATAAACTGATCCCAGTCACTTCGCATCAAAAATGCAAAAGCGTTACTCAACCTCATACAGAAACCAAGTCTTGTAGACTTATCACGTTTCCAACTTTCAACTTGTTATCCTTCGGCCAAGAAGGAAGCTCGGTAGATATGACTAATCACTCTGCACTACTCGAATCAACATCCTTTACACCAAAAGATAATCAAGCCTACACAGATGGCTACGTACTAATTTTACGACTAAATAGTTTCCACATCAAGTCGAGAAACTAAAATGGCCAAAAATATAATTTAGCACTTAAACAGTTACTAGGCCTGATTTATTAATCTTTTATTTATTAAATCACTTTTCCAAATTTATTACTTTAAATTATCTTTAAAAAGATATATTCACAAAACCATTTCAATATTTTGAAAACATTTCATAAACTTATTTTAATAATAAGTGAATTCACAATTTATTGTATTTTAAAACCATTTAACTTCATTTTAAAATATCACTTTCCAAAACATTCATTTTAAGGATTTTTCATTTTAAAAACATGAATATATTTCCTTTATAAAAATCCATATTTAACTTATTAAATTAAATTGATTTCACATTTATAAAATAGTGTTTATAATTCACATTTCTATTTTATAAAACCTTCCATATATAAAATTCCTTTATTAACAATTTCCATTTGTATCTCATTTATATGACAAAATCCCATTATAAGTTTATTTACTTATAAATCTCTTTATTTACAAAGTCATTCTTTTCTAATCTTATTATTTATAAAGTCCATTATAAATTCATTTCTAAATTTCAGTTGCAAATCCATTTACAAATTTGATTACAATTTCATTTTCTAATACTTATAAACCACTACTTATAAAATCCATTTCATTAAATCTCTTTATTAATAGCATTCCTTTATAAAATTTCATTTTAACACTTATAAAACTCGTTTCTAATTCCAATACTTTTATTTATAAAATACCAATTTTATAAATCTTATATATAAACCATTTATAATAAGTTCAAAATTCTCAATTTAACTTATTTTACAAAATAGTTAACTTCATATTTCAAAAATCATATTTAAGTCTATTTCACAAATCCATAATTTTTATAACATAAGAATTATAACTTTTTATTCATTTAAAATAAATCCATTTCTTTAAAGATTCAAAAATTATCAAAACATATATATTTTCAAAATCACTTTGAAATCTTTTTAAATTGAAATCATCATTGTAATATTTTAAATTTTCAAAAATATGGCCCAATGCTGCAAAAGTACTAAATAAGGGGATTCACATCAATAATAGCAAACATGGCATCCATCACATAATACAGCATATATAACAATTTGTGTAAATTAAAATCAACAATTGTGAGGAATCCAGTTGGATCCCTCCAACCTGTAACCTGCAATAAATATACATATGAGAAAATATGTACAATGTCGCTTTGAGGCAGACGCGCGTACAAAGGGTCATCCGCTCATACATGGGAACGTATATGGTCTCATTTGCTCCAATAGGCAGAAATATACCCAACTACAAAAAATATAATATAATATCCAAACAATCATCACATAGCATAAAATAAATTTATTCCCATTTATATAAAAATATAAGCGGGCCAGAGAGAGTGAGTTTTACTTACTTTGGTTGCAGTCATCGTTGCAACGTTTTATTTCGATTAAAATTAAACGAGCATTTAATTTTAACCAAAATTCTTAACAACTCCAAATCCATCCAAACCAGATCTAAAATGTAGTATTTGCAAATACGAATCCAATGCAATTCGTTCCGTTCGAATCTGATTTCGTATGAAGAAGTTGTGAATTTTATAAGTTACAAGATTTTAAATTAGAATTAATTACACACTTAGCTTCACTAATCATGTCATTAACGTTAATCCTTCCCTCTCCAGCATTCGTTTCCAGGTTTTTACCGAACCCATCCTCCCTCGTGCTTGATCGATCACCAAGCCTCCATCGTCGCGCCGTACTCCGATCCAACATCGCCGATGTGAAGCCCATGCTCCAGCTCGCCTACGCCTAGAGGCCGCATGCCCAAATCGCAGCCATAGCCTCGAAATTCAAACCCAAACGTAGCACGAATGGAGGTAATTATGAGCCTCCACAATGCTCCATTTCCAATCTCCACCGTTGGATAGCTAGAGCTCAACGTGCTCTACAACTTTGTAGTTGGAAGATTTTATTAAAAGAGGATGGATTGGAAGAAATTGAAGGAGGAAGATCGCGCGATTATGGACATTGAAATAAAAATGGTGGCTGGCCCTAATTAGAAGCTAGGGTTTGCAAGTTAGGGTCTTCTATTTATAGGCAATATAAATTACTATTCACTCAAAATAATTCCGAACCCCAAACGAAGCGTGTCGTGTAACGACCCAGAATTTTGACCAAATTAAATTGAGAATATTTAATTAATTTTAAATATTTGAACGATGATTTAATTTGAATCCCCGATTTAAATTTGAAGCTGACGATTAAATTATAAAATTTAATCTATTGATAGTCGAATAAAAATTTGAATCTTCTATTTTTAGCTGAAGAAAAATATTTCGAAAGCTTTTAAAATTCATATTGATAATTCTGGAGGTAATAGAACTTTCAGAATTGAAATTGAAAGTGTTTCGTTCAGTTTTGAAATTTTATTGTTCGAATCGATATTTAAAAATAGTCAATTTTCAAACAGTCTCGGAATTCGACGAAACCAGTTCCATTGGGTCCGGAATGTTGTATTATTGCCGGATTTCAACTTTCGTATTTTTCGGAGTTCGTATGTGAGAATACGACACAAAAACGCATTGAAGTTTTTATCGAGATTTAAATTTATGGTCAAAATCATCACCACGTTCTCCTCCCTGAAATCGCGCCTGCAATCGCGAAAAGGATCGTGCCAACCATCTCCTTTCATTTTCAAATACTCTTCTCCCTTCCCAGATTAAAAACAAATTCTCGTTCAAATTTAAAACAATGGCCGATGCTTCAAAAATTTATCCCTATTTCCTCCAGTAAATCGCAACCTCCTTCCCTTTGTTTTAAAAACCAAACTCTCTCCCTTCGTTCCTAAATCAACTCACGAAAATAAAAACAAATGGCAGCTTCCCTCTTTAAATTTTCGAAATCCTTTAGATTCAAACAATCGAAGAAAAAGATAGAATTCAAAATCAATGGCCACGGCATAGAGGCGACGTAGCCAAGGCTTGAGCACGCGCGTTCTTAAGTGGTCGAAGTGATGTCGTCGTTGCCTGGGAGTGCGCGCGCGAGAGAAGGGTTGGCAGACGTTTGCCAGAGCGACTAGGGTTTCGATTTGGGGAGTTCGTCGTGACCTGGGAGGCATCGCAAGGGGGATGCGAATGTGGCGGTGACTGTTCGTGGATGAAGTCGCGAGGTTGGAGGGAATGCAGTTCGACTTGGGCTCGGCGTCGCGCGCGAGAGGCGGAGGATGGTCGCGAGTCGTTCGATCGAAGCAGACGATGGTCGATGGGAATTTCGATTATCAGTAAGGTATAAACGGTTATTTTAATTAAAAGGTTAATTAGGCAGTTTTTTTCCAGTAATATGGATTTAAAATTAATAACATATTTATGCAAAGCAGTTATTTTAGTAAGTTATATATATCTAAAAATATATATACCTAGATAAGCGTTTAAAAAGGGGAAAATTTTAAAATATGTGATGTACGAAAAATCAGATTTTTAATTATGTATGTATATATATTCCATAAGTATGTACATATGTAGTTTCCAGGAAATAGAATAAGTATGATATTTTGAAAATTTATTTATTGAAAATAATTTATTAAGGGAGTGGAAAAATCTGTTTAAAGGAGAGGTACTAGTTTAGAATGTAATTCCTTGATTTAAATTAAATCATTGGTAAATAAAAATTTGTTAAAAAGAAGTATTAGTTTAAATTTAATCTTTAGTTAAATCAATTTATTAAAGACAAAATTGGGTTAAACAAAAACTATCAGTTAATTAAAACTATTAAATGGTAACTGGTTATTCGATTGATGTGAATATTAATAAAACTGTATAATTGTTTATACCAGGTTAAAATCGAGAAAACAAAACTAAAATGAAAATGGATAGCAAATAAAAAGCTAAGGTGAGATTTTCTCACTCGAAGGAAAATTTTGATTTGCAGTTATTGATTGATTTTGTTGGAATGTGCTATTAGATATGATAGGATATATCTATATATATAGCAGTATATACATATTGGCATATGTATATATTGGATTGTTGATTTCCCGCCTCGTATAGCGGATGAGACCCTATTGCGCCGTTAGTAAGCGGATTTATAAAAACCTATATACCGCGATAATTCCGTACTGGAGCGGAATTGGTATTGTGCTAACATCTTTGGATGCAGGGAAACAGGTTGGAGGGATCCAACTGGATTCCTCAACTGTATTTATTTATTTACAGATGTTGATATATATTCTGTTGTCATATGTTGAGATATGATATTGACTGTTGTGATTGACTAATTGATGCGTTGCATCATCGGATTCAAATTTTGAAATTTAAAAATAACGATGTTGATTTTAAAAGTGAAATTTTAAAAGTGATCTTTGAAAATATACGTTTATTTAAATTGTTGAATTGATTTACTTTAAAAAGATAAACGTTAAAACTTTTAAGTTATAAAAGTTGAGATTTTGTGAATTTTAACAAAGAAGTAATTTCTTTTGAAATAAAGAGTTAAGAAATTTATGAAATGGTTTAAGTTGAGATTTTTGAATTCTTAAACCAATGTATATAAAAAGATGTATCAAATTGATATTTATCAATTAAAGTTATTGGAATTTTAAAATAAGTTTTATAAGAGATATGAAATTTATAATTATAAAATGTGAAGATATGAAATTTATAATTATAAAATGTGAAGATATGAGATTTATAATTATAAAATGTGAAGATATGAAGTTTATAGATTTATAAAGAATGAAGTTGTAGAATGAATGATCATAAGAAAATTTACTTATAAATTGGATTTCTGCTTTTAAATGGAATATTGATCGGATCGTTAATAAAGAAGATTTATAAATCAAAGTTGTTAAAAAAATATAGAAATAGGATTTATAAACGTTGTTTTATAAATTCAAAATCGATGGAGTTTGATAAATTAAATATAGAAGATTTTTAAAGAAGATATATTCGCGATTTTGAATAGCGAATCTTTATTGAAATAAAACGTGCAGAGATGGCTGAAATTTAGTTAAGTGAATTATATTCACGATTTTGGACAGTGAATATATTGTTAAGTAAAATGGATTCATTTTTGAAGAAGTGATATAAAAAAAAAATGAAGTTAAACATTTTAAAGATGTTTTAAAATGTATTGTGAATCGAAAGCATAGATCTCAACAGTTCTTGTTGAAATAGGCGTTTTCGAGAAATAAGGAAATGGTGGACTATAACACTGTGGTTATAGTAAATGATTTCCGAAAGGAAATGTTTTTATCTAGTATTGGGTTTTTCATATCTATCTTAATTTCGAATCCCTATACTAGTGATTTTTGAGTCGTCGTAACGATGTTTTACGTAACATTCGTTTTTGACTCAAATTGATGTTGTTATAGAAAATAGATTTCCTTAAAGAATAAATATATACTTAATTTGATTTTAAGTATATTGAATATTTTCAAATGTTGAAAATGAATGGATTTGTGAATTACTGACTTATTTTTAAATAAGTATGGAATGTTTTCCAATATGAAATGAACGTTTTGAGATTTATCTTCTTAAAGATAAATCGAAATCGAATATTGAAAACGATTTGAAAATCGTATATCAATAGACATTTTTGAAACATAAATTCACTATGGAATTTATAAAAAGAAAAGGGAAACTGTTTAGAAAAATAAACGTTGTTTTATTTTTGAAGTGTGGAAATTTTATATCTAGTAAAAGATATTTTTGAAGATAAATAATTTGGAAAATTATTTGGAATCTGATGATGTTGCGCATCTTTATTGATAGTTAAATAACCAACTATCAATAATTACCTTTAGATAGGTATTTGTTGTGAATTGGACGAATTTGAATGCCACACTTGTTTTTAAAATAAACGCTCACTATTCGGGTTAGCCGGGAAAGGACCATGGGGTCGTATAACCCATTCCGAATATGTGATACGTCGTTATGAATCGCATTTGAAGACCGGTGTTGAAGACCGGATATTTTTGAAAACGGAAGGATTACCGTCGAGTTACTCTACATCGGCTGATCTCCGGTTTAGAGGTTTTATCACCCTTAGTGACGGGAAGTCCTGACGTGATTGAAAATTATCCGGAAATGCAAGGGCTTCGTGAGAAGTGCCTTCGGTTCTGTTCGATCCCGGAACAGACTTGTATGGATTGTGTGTCTGACGTTACAATTTGAGATATAAAGCTGATTTCTTTCAAATACATTTCTGTTGGTGGCGGAGAATTTATTCTCTTAGCTTAACACCCTTCTCTGAGACGTACGAGCTCAGAGGTTATGTAGTTGAAATTCATCAGCGATATATCCCAATTTGGTAACGTGGCATACTGAGTGTTGCTGTGAAATGATCAGTGTTTGATCATTTGTGATATGATCATTTGTTTGATCTTATATCTTTGTGATCATAGGTTGATCATTTTGTTTGACCCGAAGCAGGGCTTTTTGAGAAAGCGTAGCTTTGTGGACGAGACTTCGTCGAGCCTCACACCCCGGAAATGGTCGAAACAGGACGAATGCAGCAAGGTTCTAGGGAGTAGCGCCCCTTAGTGTATGTCATTCCTTCTGGATAAAGGTGGTATCATGGTATGGAGCCCAGATACTTAACCTCTGTGGTTGCTGCACAGTTATTATTACTTTGTGGTTTGTTGGAAATCAGGGATCCTCGGGAAGATCGGTGACGATCGGGGGATGGCATACGCGTGTCAGTAGTTACCTATTTTTGCAGAGGTAACCCGGCCTTGTGTTGGCAGAGATCTAACCGTAACGTTAGATTCTCGGGTCGTCTATTCCAGGGACGTACCCATCGTGGATAGGAAGTTCCTTAGCCTGACCATTTGTTGGAAATCCAAAGAAACAATACGTGACTTGTACGGTTTTAGTTGTAGAACCTGCCATTTAATATGGTAGCTATAGCAAGCATACTATAATGGTACCTATGTTGGCTAAGATTAATATTATACTTTCGAAATGTTTTCTACACTATGCACTAATAATAATATCAAAAAGAATTTGATTTTGCGTAGTAAGCATCTTTGACTATCATAAGAAGAAATCTCCTCCAATTCTGCGTTTGCATTGTGTGTGTGGTGGGAGGTCTTATGGTAGTTTCATTTTCCAAAAGCATTTCGAATTGACTTTAAAATTATTTTGTTGTTATATAAAGAATAACTGTTTTACGATCTCACACCAGTCACCATGACTGACTCGGAGTTTATTGTTTCCCTTCTAAACTCTGGGTGCCCACAAATTTCCACACGGGCAGTCTAGAGTTAGATTATTAGGTTATCTGGATATTCTGGAGCTTGGGAGGTAAGATGGATGACGAGACGTAGTATTTGTATCTGATAGTATTTATTCCGCTGTATACTCTGTATGAGGACAAGTTATATAACTGTCCATTGTTGTATATTAACTCTGATGATTGATGTATGTATAAAATGATATAGTTCTTTGTTTTAGAGATTATTCATTTATCTATTATATATTGTTCCGCTGCGATATGTGAGATTCTGATATTGTCTCTGTTCTGTATCTGTTGTTGTTTTGTTGTTCTTCTTCTCTTTTTCTTCTATCTTCTCTTCCTCCTCTTCTTTTAAATATTAAAGTTTCGCGTTTTCGCCATCCGATTGTTCGGCAATTGCTACAGTGGACGTAGCAGTGTCGGGTTTTCGGAAGACGGATTTGCGGGTCTTTACAGTTGGTATCAGAGCATATGGTTAAGCGACAACCCTGCTCTGTTGGGTGTTACTCATTAGAGATAGAGTCAGCAGTACTCTAGAATGAGTTGAGTGTAATAATAGATATGAGCGCGTATTTGTTAGTGAATATATAAAAAAGATTGTGTTATATTGTGATGATTGATTTATTGAGTGGTATATGGATTCTGGTCAATACGAGTAATTAACGATCATTGATAGGGATCTCTAAACACTTGAATAGAACAATTCGGCACAGTATTGTTTTTAAATAGGGTAAATGAAATAATTTTACCCAAAACTATTTTTGTATAGAAAAAGAAATAATTTTCTATGAAATATAATAGTATATGGTTGCATGGATGTTAAGAAAGTAATGATATTGAAATGTTATCATTATTATATGAAATCAAATAAGTAATTGAAATTGTAACTCCAAAGTTAAGAAATAAATTCACATACAAATGAAATTAAAGAAGGTAAATTATAAATGTAATTTGTAATTTAAAACGGAATTCCAGAGAAGTATTTGGAAATGTTTTGAAAAGGATTTGAAAATTTTTGAGGATTGGAAAGTTTAAATCATTTTTGATTTGAAAATGAATTTCAAAGGGTTTGAAAAATATTCTGAAGAGATGAAAGCTCTAAACTCTTTTCGGTCGCTGGAAAATAACTTCGGTAATGACTGCAGCATTACTGATGTTCATTTTCGGGTTTCCAAAAGAGAAATTTGCTGCCAAATTATTTTAAATGGAAAGTTGTTTGAAATTTGGGTTTTGTTTGAAAATTCAAAAGGATAATTTGAATTGTTTTCAAAATGGTTTTGAAAAGGTTGAAAAGACTCCGGAATAGAATTCAAGAAGGTAATTGAAAATTTAAAAATTCAATAATGGAATGAAATTGTGAATATGAATTTATAATTGAAAATAGAATTCTACTGGGACGAAATTGTAAAGTGAAAGTATAAATGATTGTATATATCGGAATGTAAGTAAGTTGAAGACTTATAAATATTTGAAATTTGATTGAAAATGAGATTCAAATCGAAATGAATGAATGTGTGAATAAATAAATTTGAAATTGCAAGTGCAAGAAAATGAAATTGAAAGTTAAAATTCATTTTGAATTTGAAAGTAAATAAAATGGGAATTGAACTTGATTTGTGAAAAAAATGAAGTGAAGTATTAAACTCAAATTAGTAAGTGAAGCTAATTGAATATTGATCAAATGAATTAGTAATTGGAACTAATTTAAGATAGTGCAGTTGTAAATGACAGATAATTGATAAAATTCAATATTTCAGAATTTAAAGTAAATTGAATCCAAATTTAGTTGAAATGGTAAACTAAATTCAAATGAATGTGGAATGTGAAATTGAATAATAATGGATATAACTTCTATAGTAAACTAGAAATGGTATAAGAAGTTGATATTAGAAGTTTGTAATAAAATTTGCAAAATAGTTGGATGTTATAACTAGATATTATGGCTAGTAGATATACAGGTATAAAGGAAATTGAATTTGATTTCACAGATAATTTGAATTGCTCGACAAAAGGTACGTATTTGAATTTCTATATGAGTTTTTGATGATTTCTCTCTAGCCGCTTGGCCTTTTCTCTTTCTTTTTGAAATCTGAGAGTCCGTAGGGACGTTTTGTAGTTGTACTGTATCAGCCGCGCAAAGGAGACGCTGGCGAAATTTTTAGGAAATTTAGAGCGTTAGAAAATTTTTGAGAAATTTTTGAAAGTTTAAATTTAAATTTGAACTCGAATTTGAATTTTGAAGTTAAACAATGTTGTTTTGAAACTTAGAATTGAAGTTGGAAATTTAGTTGAATGATAACGAATCTTTAATAGAAAGATTTGTTTTGATGAATTGATAAAACTATTGGATTGTGAAAAGTAGTAGACGAGTTAAGGACCACTTTTCCTAACTTGTAATTTCGAGGACGAAATTCTTTTAAGGAGGGAAGTCTGTAACGACCCAGAATTTTGACCAAATTAAATTGAGAATATTTAATTAATTTTAAATATTTGAACGATGATTTAATTTGAATCCCCGATTTAAATTTGAAGCTGACGATTAAATTATAAAATTTAATCTATTGATAGTCGAATAAAAATTTGAATCTTCTATTTTTAGCTGAAGAAAAATATTTCGAAAGCTTTTAAAATTCATATTGATAATTCTGGAGGTAATAGAACTTTCAGAATTGAAATTGAAAGTGTTTCGTTCAGTTTTGAAATTTTATTGTTCGAATCGATATTTAAAAATAGTCAATTTTCAAACAGTCTCGGAATTCGACGAAACCAGTTCCATTGGGTCCGGAATGTTGTATTATTGCCGGATTTCAACTTTCGTATTTTTCGGAGTTCGTATGTGAGAATACGACACAAAAACGCATTGAAGTTTTTATCGAGATTTAAATTTATGGTCAAAATCATCACCACGTTCTCCTCCCTGAAATCGCGCCTGCAATCGCGAAAAGGATCGTGCCAACCATCTCCTTTCATTTTCAAATACTCTTCTCCCTTCCCAGATTAAAAACAAATTCTCGTTCAAATTTAAAACAATGGCCGATGCTTCAAAAATTTATCCCTATTTCCTCCAGTAAATCGCAACCTCCTTCCCTTTGTTTTAAAAACCAAACTCTCTCCCTTCGTTCCTAAATCAACTCACGAAAATAAAAACAAATGGCAGCTTCCCTCTTTAAATTTTCGAAATCCTTTAGATTCAAACAATCGAAGAAAAAGATAGAATTCAAAATCAATGGCCACGGCATAGAGGCGACGTAGCCAAGGCTTGAGCACGCGCGTTCTTAAGTGGTCGAAGTGATGTCGTCGTTGCCTGGGAGTGCGCGCGCGAGAGAAGGGTTGGCAGACGTTTGCCAGAGCGACTAGGGTTTCGATTTGGGGAGTTCGTCGCGACCTGGGAGGCATCGCAAGGGGGATGCGAATGTGGCGGTGACTGTTCGTGGATGAAGTCGCGAGGTTGGAGGGAATGCAGTTCGACTTGGGCTCGGCGTCGCGCGCGAGAGGCGGAGGATGGTCGTGAGTCGTTCGATCGAAGCAGACGATGGTCGATGGGAATTTCGATTATCAGTAAGGTATAAACGGTTATTTTAATTAAAAGGTTAATTAGGCAGTTTTTTTCCAGTAATATGGATTTAAAATTAATAACATATTTATGCAAAGCAGTTATTTTAGTAAGTTATATATATCTAAAAATATATATACCTAGATAAGCGTTTAAAAAGGGGAAAATTTTAAAATATGTGATGTACGAAAAATCAGATTTTTAATTATGTATGTATATATATTCCATAAGTATGTACATATGTAGTTTCCAGGAAATAGAATAAGTATGATATTTTGAAAATTTATTTATTGAAAATAATTTATTAAGGGAGTGGAAAAATCTGTTTAAAGGAGAGGTACTAGTTTAGAATGTAATTCCTTGATTTAAATTAAATCATTGGTAAATAAAAATTTGTTAAAAAGAAGTATTAGTTTAAATTTAATCTTTAGTTAAATCAATTTATTAAAGACAAAATTGGGTTAAACAAAAACTATCAGTTAATTAAAACTATTAAATGGTAACTGGTTATTCGATTGATGTGAATATTAATAAAACTGTATAATTGTTTATACCAGGTTAAAATCGAGAAAACAAAACTGAAATGAAAATGGATAGCAAATAAAAAGCTAAGGTGAGATTTTCTCACTCGAAGGAAAATTTTGATTTGCAGTTATTGATTGATTTTGTTGGAATGTGCTATTAGATATGATAGGATATATCTATATATATAGCAGTATATACATATTGGCATATGTATATATTGGATTGTTGATTTCCCGCCTCGTATAGTGGATGAGACCCTATTGCGCCGTTAGTAAGCGGATTTATAAAAACCTATATACCGCGATAATTCCGTACTGGAGCGGAATTGGTATTGTGCTAACATCTTTGGATGCAGGGAAACAGGTTGGAGGGATCCAACTGGATTCCTCAACTGTATTTATTTATTTACAGATGTTGATATATATTCTGTTGTCATATGTTGAGATATGATATTGACTGTTGTGATTGACTAATTGATGCGTTGCATCATCGGATTCAAATTTTGAAATTTAAAAATAACGATGTTGATTTTAAAAGTGAAATTTTAAAAGTGATCTTTGAAAATATACGTTTATTTAAATTGTTGAATTGATTTACTTTAAAAAGATAAACGTTAAAACTTTTAAGTTATAAAAGTTGAGATTTTGTGAATTTTAACAAAGAAGTAATTTCTTTTGAAATAAAGAGTTAAGAAATTTATGAAATGGTTTAAGTTGAGATTTTTGAATTCTTAAACCAATGTATATAAAAAGATGTATCAAATTGATATTTATCAATTAAAGTTATTGGAATTTTAAAATAAGTTTTATAAGAGATATGAAATTTATAATTATAAAATGTGAAGATATGAAATTTATAATTATAAAATGTGAAGATATGAGATTTATAATTATAAAATGTGAAGATATGAAGTTTATAGATTTATAAAGAATGAAGTTGTAGAATGAATGATCATAAGAAAATTTACTTATAAATTGGATTTCTGCTTTTAAATGGAATATTGATCGGATCGTTAATAAAGAAGATTTATAAATCAAAGTTGTTAAAAAAATATAGAAATAGGATTTATAAACGTTGTTTTATAAATTCAAAATCGATGGAGTTTGATAAATTAAATATAGAAGATTTTTAAAGAAGATATATTCGCGATTTTGAATAGCGAATCTTTATTGAAATAAAACGTGCAGAGATGGCTGAAATTTAGTTAAGTGAATTATATTCACGATTTTGGACAGTGAATATATTGTTAAGTAAAATGGATTCATTTTTGAAGAAGTGATATAAAAAAAAATGAAGTTAAACATTTTAAAGATGTTTTAAAATGTATTGTGAATCGAAAGCATAGATCTCAACAGTTCTTGTTGAAATAGGCGTTTTCGAGAAATAAGGAAATGGTGGACTATAACACTGTGGTTATAGTAAATGATTTCCGAAAGGAAATGTTTTTATCTAGTATTGGGTTTTTCATATCTATCTTAATTTCGAATCCCTATACTAGTGATTTTTGAGTCGTCGTAACGATGTTTTACGTAACATTCGTTTTTGACTCAAATTGATGTTGTTATAGAAAATAGATTTCCTTAAAGAATAAATATATACTTAATTTGATTTTAAGTATATTGAATATTTTCAAATGTTGAAAATGAATGGATTTGTGAATTACTGACTTATTTTTAAATAAGTATGGAATGTTTTCCAATATGAAATGAACGTTTTGAGATTTATCTTCTTAAAGATAAATCGAAATCGAATATTGAAAACGATTTGAAAATCGTATATCAATAGACATTTTTGAAACATAAATTCACTATGGAATTTATAAAAAGAAAAGGGAAACTGTTTAGAAAAATAAACGTTGTTTTATTTTTGAAGTGTGGAAATTTTATATCTAGTAAAAGATATTTTTGAAGATAAATAATTTGGAAAATTATTTGGAATCTGATGATGTTGCGCATCTTTATTGATAGTTAAATAACCAACTATCAATAATTACCTTTAGATAGGTATTTGTTGTGAATTGGACGAATTTGAATGCCACACTTGTTTTTAAAATAAACGCTCACTATTCGGGTTAGCCGGGAAAGGACCATGGGGTCGTATAACCCATTCCGAATATGTGATACGTCGTTATGAATCGCATTTGAAGACCGGTGTTGAAGACCGGATATTTTTGAAAACGGAAGGATTACCGTCGAGTTACTCTACATCGGCTGATCTCCGGTTTAGAGGTTTTATCACCCTTAGTGACGGGAAGTCCTGACGTGATTGAAAATTATCCGGAAATGCAAGGGCTTCGTGAGAAGTGCCTTCGGTTCTGTTCGATCCCGGAACAGACTTGTATGGATTGTGTGTCTGACGTTACAATTTGAGATATAAAGCTGATTTCTTTCAAATACATTTCTGTTGGTGGCGGAGAATTTATTCTCTTAGCTTAACACCCTTCTCTGAGACGTACGAGCTCAGAGGTTATGTAGTTGAAATTCATCAGCGATATATCCCAATTTGGTAACGTGGCATACTGAGTGTTGCTGTGAAATGATCAGTGTTTGATCATTTGTGATATGATCATTTGTTTGATCTTATATCTTTGTGATCATAGGTTGATCATTTTGTTTGACCCGAAGCCGGGCTTTTTGAGAAAGCGTAGCTTTGTGGACGAGACTTCGTCGAGCCTCACACCCCGGAAATGGTCGAAACAGGACGAATGCAGCAAGGTTCTAGGGAGTAGCGCCCCTTAGTGTATGTCATTCCTTCTGGATAAAGGTGGTATCATGGTATGGAGCCCAGATACTTAACCTCTGTGGTTGCTGCACAGTTATTATTACTTTGTGGTTTGTTGGAAATCGGGGATCCTCGGGAAGATCGGTGACGATCGGGGGATGGCATACGCGTGTCAGTAGTTACCTATTTTTGCAGAGGTAACCCGGCCTTGTGTTGGCAGAGATCTAACCGTAACGTTAGATTCTCGGGTCGTCTATTCCAGGGACGTACCCATCGTGGATAGGAAGTTCCTTAGCCTGACCATTTGTTGGAAATCCAAAGAAACAATACGTGACTTGTACGGTTTTAGTTGTAGAACCTGCCATTTAATATGGTAGCTATAGCAAGCATACTATAATGGTACCTATGTTGGCTAAGATTAATATTATACTTTCGAAATGTTTTCTACACTATGCACTAATAATAATATCAAAAAGAATTTGATTTTGCGTAGTAAGCATCTTTGACTATCATAAGAAGAAATCTCCTCCAATTCTGCGTTTGCATTGTGTGTGTGGTGGGAGGTCTTATGGTAGTTTCATTTTCCAAAAGCATTTCGAATTGACTTTAAAATTATTTTGTTGTTATATAAAGAATAACTGTTTTACGATCTCACACCAGTCACCATGACTGACTCGGAGTTTATTGTTTCCCTTCTAAACTCTGGGTGCCCACAAATTTCCACACGGGCAGTCTAGAGTTAGATTATTAGGTTATCTGGATATTCTGGAGCTTGGGAGGTAAGCTGGATGACGAGACGTAGTATTTGTATCTGATAGTATTTATTCCGCTGTATACTCTGTATGAGGACAAGTTATATAACTGTCCATTGTTGTATATTAACTCTGATGATTGATGTATGTATAAAATGATATAGTTCTTTGTTTTAGAGATTATTCATTTATCTATTATATATTGTTCCGCTGCGATATGTGAGATTCTGATATTGTCTCTGTTCTGTATCTGTTGTTGTTTTGTTGTTCTTCTTCTCTTTTTCTTCTATCTTCTCTTCCTCCTCTTCTTTTAAATATTAAAGTTTCGCGTTTTCGCCATCCAATTGTTCGGCAATTGCTACAGTGGACGTAGCAGTGTCGGGTTTTCGGAAGACGGATTTGCGGGTCTTTACATGTCGCCTCGCGTTCCTAATGTTTTATCACTATTTCGAACACGATGGAATATGTATCGGAGGCCAATTCCATCATATACAGAAGATAGGTTTTCGAAATCGAATTAATTTAATTAAATTCATTTTATTTATTTCTACGCGTTTCAAGCTTACACGGTCAAACGATAAGTCCGATCGCCACGAAACTTGAAATCCTATAATAACTCACTATTACGAATCCAATGAAACTAGTTTCGTCGAAATCCAAGACAGTGTCAAAAATGACAATTTTTACACGTTAATTAAATTAATAAATTTTCAATTTCTATTTATTCACTTTTAAATCAAAATTAAAAGTTTACTAACTCCATTCTAATTTAAATAGATTTTAAATTAACTTTATTAATCATTTTTATTTAAATTAAATTCAAGATCCAATTATTTCCACAATTTCAAATATTAAATTAAATAATTTAATTATCAAATAAATCATTATATTTGAAATATAAGTTATTTAGCATATAAAATTTACTTTTGGATATTTAAAATCAATTAAATATTCCAATTTCGAATGACTGAAAAACTGGGTCATTATATACTTCCCCCTTAAAAGAATTTCGTCCTCGAAATTACTACATAAGAAAAATGCTACAACTCCATTAACTTCCAAAAAAATTAGTTAAAATAGATTACCAAATTCAATCAAACCATTTAACTTTTCTAAATCAATTAGTTAAACTTCGTATAAAAACTTTTCTAAGTTTTTCAAATCCATTTATAGTTATCTTTTCAAAACCAACTAACATCATTCAAAAACCAACAAATCTCATTTCAAGTTATAACTCAAAAATCAAATTTTTTTTGTTTTTAAAATTTTTCCAAATTTCCCAAATATTTTCTAACGTCTTAAATTTTCAGAAAAATTCTCCAGAACCTCCTTTGCGCGATTCGATCGGATAAAATCACAATATATATACATATCCCAAATATACATCTCACCTTCGAGGATGAGGCATCCCGTAAGGAAAAAGTGTAAAAGTACGATATATAATCCGAGATGTGTACCTTATATATTATTTAACGAGCATATACGGCTAATATAGCGCGAAAGCGAGCTCCAAATGCGAAGCAACACCATTCGCACCTACTAAACACTCAACAACCAAATGAGAAACATGTATATAACATATAATATCAATATATAACATAATTATGCAATAATCATATGAAAATGAAACACATGCAATCATAAGCAACCATCAAACAACTAACATCCAACAAACTGATTCATTCGTTTACTATTTAGTTTTCATCCAATTTATTCACATTCAAGTTTATTAACGATCATTTTATTACATTCATTCTCATTTTACTTTCATTTAATTCTCACGAAATTAGTTTAATTCACTTCCATTTCTTATTACACTTTAATTGATTTGCATTCACTTACATTCATCATTTCAATTTGCTTACTAATATTCAATTAGCTTACATTCTACTAATTTACATTCATTCCAACTCAAACTTATTTGCATTCATTTGCTAACATATACTTACTTTTAATTTACTTACATTCACTTATTTACATTCACTTATTTACATACACTTTACAATTGTTAACTTTACTTCCAACTCATGTTTAACAACATTTTAATATTCACTTAGTATAATTCTTTTAATACTAATAACACATAACAACTACATTATTTCATTCTAAATTTGCTTAATTTTGCTTAAATATTTTATACAACACTTATGTTTATTTTCACTTCCTTATTTAAGTTTATTTCCAATTTTATCAAACAACATTTCAACTTATATCCAATTCATCTATATACTTAAGTTGAATTTCATTTATTAACTCAAGTTCATATTTATTCCAATTATTTCACTTCATCGATTCACTTTGTTTAACTTAAGTTAATCTTAATTTATTTAGACTTCTAGTTAAATTCTAATACAAAATCATTCCATTAGATTCTTACTTAAGTCCATTTTCATATTTTTCTACAACACTTCTAATGTATATATTTAATTCACAACATAAGTTACATTCTATTACTTCGATTCATTCATTTACTTTCGATATCAAATTTCAATTTCATTCTACATTACTTAAGTTAGATTTCTTTCTAAACTTTATTTTATATTACTTAAGTTTCATCTTACAATTCAAATTTGGATTTCCATGGCTTAACATTCATATTTTAACAATTTCAAAATTTTGTTTCTAACTTGTTATTACTAAATGTATAAGTTATATAACTTAGTTATTTACAATTTCAAATTCATGGTTATATAATCACTTTAAAGCTTAAGTGTATATTCATTTCAAATTCAATTCATTTAACTCTACTTAAGTTAAACTTCAGTTCATGCAATCCATCTAATTCAATTCACTAACTCCAATTTATTTAACTTCACATAAGTTAAATTCAATTTTATATCTTTATCCATGCCACTTAAAATTTGATAAGTTCAAAACTTATTTTCCTTTGTTTATCAAACCATACTTGGATTTTAAATTTCAATTCTTGTTTGTCACAGCAAAACTTCAATATCAATTTACTAAGGTAGCAAATCCATCACACAAAAACTCAAAAATGATACTGATGATGCGGCCGTCATCATCCTTATTATTTCCCAGCAACTGTAGTGAATTCAGTGCTTTAAATTCTTTTAAAATCCATTATTTGTAAATCACATTTATAAATTTATACTTATATAATTTCACTTACTCACTTTACTTATATAAGATTCATTCCAAAAAAATGTATCTTGTTATTTAGATTTATAATAATATAACATCTTCAAACTTTTGCAAAACAATTGTCAAAAACAACAAGATTCAAATTCTCAAATTCTTAGTTTAAATCCATTTTTATTTATAACTCATATTTATAAATATACTCATGTAGTTTTGTTTCTTATATATAAGATTATTTCACAATTGTAAATCATTTTAATTATAATTCCATACTTTATAATTCACTTGCTTATATAATTTATTCTTTTACAATTGTTGTTTTTTATTTAGATTATTCAAACAGCTTTTATTAACTTATATATATTTACATTTTCAAGCAAAAAAATCAATGTATATACACTATAATAATTTCTAAAAAATTATTCCTTTATATATAAAATATATACGAGGTAAAATTATTTCATTTACCCAATTTGAAAACAATACTATGTCGATATGCCTTGTTCAAGTGTTTAGAAATCTCTATCGATAACATGGCGTCCGACATACCGACCAGAATTCATAAGCCACTCAATAGATACATCAACATAATATAAAATATCTTTATAGTCACTAACAAATACGTGCTCATATATATAATACACTCACACTCAATCTAGGGTGCTCCTGACCCTATCTATACTGAGTACAGATCAAAGCCTAGGTATATACTAAACCTAAGCTCTGATACCACGCTGTAACGACCTGCAAATCCGGACCCTTTGATTCGATAATAAACCACACATGTCTGACCCAAAAAGCACATAATGATGGAAAGTCATGATAAAGAAAAGAGAGGGTGAGAAGAAAGAAAGAAGAGAGAAACTGAACAATAAAAATAACGAATCTCACATCGCAGTGGAATAACACATAATATAGATGAATACCTTTACAAAAGAGAAACTTTAATATACATACATCAATCAGAGTACAAAAATAAATAATGATCGGCCTGGACAATTATGACAACCTGTCCTCACAAATGCTGATAATTTATAACAACAATGCAGCGGAAAATTAACAGATACGTTTATACGACATGAAGATCTCCAACTCGTCTGCTGAAGCTTCAAAAGCACCAAATCTGAACCTGTAAATATACTCGGTTTGACCCGAGCATTGAAAGGGAAGAACGCCCGGATCAGTCTGGTAAACCAGCGTGAGAAAAACACATCTGAACTAAATTTTAAAGTTTTAATATTACCAAACTTTCTTTAACAAAACAAAAGATATCTCATAAGACCACATCCACACTTAAACACAACGGGTTTTTCCCTTACGATAACCAAAACATTTAATATCAAATTTATATTATAATAGTGTCTATTGCATAAATAATAATTAATCATAGCTAGAAGTTGTACAGTATTAAATTCCAGCATAATAGGTTTACAAACAAAATGGCAGGCACGTATTAGATATTGGATTCCATACAAATGACAAGGTAAAGGACTACCTTTCCGTACACGACACCACTAGAGGGATGCACCTAGGGAGAAGATAATGCTAGCCTAAACCAACACAAGACTGGCCTATCCCTTCCTGAATAGTACCAAATATGTCATCATCTCGGTCGTTATCGACCTTTAACGGGTACCCGAGTCATACATTACCACATACTTAGACGTGTGTAGAATAAATCTAAAAGGATGATGACATGGGATGTGAGGCCAAAAGAGGTATCGAATACCTTTCACATATCACATATCACATCATCTGTGAATGCCACATTACCATTTCCGTTGACTACTAATTGCCTTCCACAAAAATACAACCCTTGAGCGCGTACGTCTCAAGGAGGGTGTTTAGCTAAGAGAAGTTGCCTTCTCCACCACCATAGATGTATGTTTGTAAAAACCAATGTACGTAGTCTCCGAAAATGCACTGTCAGACATCCATCCATAAAAGTTGTCGAGGAATAGGACATATCGAAGGTACTTTCCTACCACATCCTATCGAGAAATCCCTAGGATTAGTAACGAGTAGTCCTTGCATTGGATATTTCACAACGAAGAGACTATTGCTACTACATGTATATTGGGATTTTAACCCCAAATGATCAACAAGCAGTCCTTCACAATGAAAATCTTAAATATAAATATCACTAACAAACCTGCACAATCATCGGATATAGGTTGGTCTGAAGTGGTTTTCGGATAAACCGACACCGGTCTCTTCGCACCAACAACGCAAAAGCGTTACTGAACCTCATACAAAAACCAAGTCTCGTAGACTTATCACGTTTCCAACTTTCAACTTGCTATCCTTTGGCCAAGAAGGAAGCTCGGTAGATAGGAGTAATCACTCTGCACTACTCGAATCAACATCCTTTACACCAAACGATAATCAAGCCTACACAGACGGCTACATACTAAGTGTACGACTAAATAGTTTCCACATCAAGTCGAGAAACTAAAATGGCCAAAAATATAATTTAGCACTTAAACAGTCACTAAGCCTGATTTATTAATCCTTTATTTATTAAATCACTTTTCCAAATTTACTACTTCAAATTATCTTTTAAAGGATATATTCTCAAAACCATTTCAATATTTGGAAAACATTTCATAAACTTATTTTAATAATAAGTGAATTCACAACTTATTGTATTTTCAAACCATTTAAAGTCCATTTTAAAATATCACTTTCCAAAACATTCCTTTTAAGGATTTTTCATTTTAAAAACGTGAATATATATCCTTTTATAGAAATCCATATTTAGCTTATCAAATTAAATTGATTTCACAGTTATAAAACAGTGTTTATAATTCACATTTCTATTTTATAAAAACTTCCATATATAAAATTCCTTTATTAACAATTTCCATTTGTATCTCATTTATATGTCAAAATCCCATTATAAGTTTATTTACTTATAAATCTCTTTATTTACAAATTCATTATTTTCTAATCTTATTATTTATGAAGTCCATTATAAATTCATTTCTAAAATTCAGTTGCAAATCCATTTACAAATTTGATTACAATTTCATTTTCTAATACTTATAAAACACTAATTATAAAATCCATTTCATTAAATCTCTTTATTAATAGAATTCCTTTATAAAATTCCATTTTAACACTTATAAAACTCTATAAATCATATATATAAACCATTTATAATAAGTTCAAAATTCTCAGTTTAACTTATTTTACAAAATAGTTAACTTCGTATTTCAAAAATCATATTTAATTCTATTTCACAAAGCCATAATTTTTATAACATAAGAATTATAACTTTTTATTCATTTAAAATAAATCCATTTCTTTAACAATTTAAAAATTATCAAAACATATATATTTTCAAAATCACTTTGAAATCCTTTTTAAATTGAAATCATCATTTTAATATTTTAAGTTTCTAAAAAAATGGCCCAATGCTGCAGAAGTACTAAATACGGGGATTCACATCAATAATAGCAAACATGGCATCCATCACATCAAACATCACATAATACATCATATATAACAATATGTGTAAATAATAATCAACAATGGTGAGGAATCCAGTTGGATCCCTTCAACCTGTAACCTGCAACAAATATACATATGAGAAAATATGTACAGTGTCTGCTTCGAGGCAGACGCGCGTACAAAGGGTCATCCGCTCATTCACGGGAACGTATAGGATTTCATTTGCTCCAATAGGTAGGAATATATCCAACTACTAATAATATAGTATAACATCCAAACAATCATCACATAGCATAAAATAAATTAATCCCCACTTATATAAAAATATAAGCGGGCCACAGAGAGTGAATTTTACTCACTTTGGTTGTAGTCGTCATTGCAGCGTTTTATTTCTATTAAAATTAAACAAGCGTTTAATTTTAACCAAAATTCTTAACAGCTCCAAATCCATCCAAACTAGCTCTAAAATACAGTATTTGCAAATATGAATCCAATGCAATTCGTTTCGCTCGAATCTGACCTCGTATGAAGAAGTTGTGAATTTTATAAGTTACAAGATTTTAAATTAGAATTAATTAAAATTAATTACACACTTAGGTTCACTAATCACGTCAATAACTTTAATCCTTCCCTCTCCAGCATTCATTTCAAGATTTTCACCGAACCCATCCTCCCTCATGCTTGATCGATCACCAAGCCTCCATCGTCTTATCGTACTACGATCCAACATCACCGATGCGAAGCCCATGCTCCACCTCGCCTGCGCCTAGAGGCCGCACACCCAAATTGCAGCTATAGCCTCGAAATTCAAACCCAAACGCAGCACGAATGGAGGTAATTTTGGGCCTCAACGATGCTCCATTTCCAATCTCCACCGGGATATCAAGAGCTCGACGTGCTCTACAACTTTGTAGTTGGGAGTTTTTGTTAAAAGTGGATGGATTGGAAGAAATTGGAGGAGGAAGATCGCGCATTTATGGCCATTAAAATAAAAATAGTGGCTGGCCCTAATTAGAAGCTAGGGTTTGCAAGTTAGGGTCTTCTATTTATAGGCAATATAAATTACTATTCACTCAAAATAATTCCGAACTCCAAACGAAGCGTAGCGCTTGACGTTCCTAATATTTTACCCATATTCCGAATACAATGGAATATGTATCGGAGGTCAATTCCATCATATACAGAAGATAGGTTTTCAAAATCGAATTAATTTAATTAAATTCCTTTTATTTAATTTCTTCGCGTTTCAAGCTCGTACGGTCAAATGATAAGTCCGATCACCATGAAACTTAAAATCCTATAGTAACCACTATTACGAATCCAATGAAATTGGTTTCGTCAAAATCCGAGATAGTGTCAAAAATGACAATTTTTACACGTTGATTAAATTAATAAATTTCCAATTTCTATTTATTCACTTTTAAATACAAATTAAAAGTTTACTAACTCCATTCTAATTTAAATAAATTTTAAATTAACTTTATATATCATTTTCATTTAAATTAAATTCAAGATCCAATTATTTCCACAATTTCAAATATTAAATTAAATAATTTAATTATCAAATAAATCATTTTATTTGAAATATAAGTTATTCAACTTATAAAATTTACTTTTGGATATTTAAAATCAATTAAATATTCCATTTTTGAATGACTGAAAAACTGGGTCGTTACAGCACCCTTCCCATAACCTTTGATTATTGTGAATTGAATGTGTAGAATTTAGGAAGCATGAAATAGTTTTGAACGCTTTTGATTTCACAAATAATATTAGAGATTAGAGATAGAGAGCAGAAGTTGAAATCAAAAGAGTGAATCTGGTTTATATTGTAATGTTAGAAAAGATGTCATGAAAGGTTATAATCATTTAAAGAATCGTATTCCTTAACTAAAGATATAACCTTTCAATCAACAAATATTCATTCAAAAATATAGCCGTTTAAGGTTTATCAAACTTCTGATTTGTCCATTTAGATGTTTAACTTATATATTTAAAAATAGCTTAAAACCATTAAGACATCTGGTTAAGATGACTCAGACGTCTGAACAAGTTCAACAAAAGAATATGTTTATTATTAGCCTGATTCAAATGTCTGGCCTGTTTAATCAGACATCGGGTTATTTTTATAAAACAATAGTTCAAAAGGAGCTCAAACATCTTTCTACCCCTCAAACGTCTGGTCAAAACAATTAGACGTCCAAATGGTTAATAAAATGCTTTTTTATCTCAGACATTTGGATAATTAAGCCAAGTGTTTGACTTTTTATAAGAAAATATCCAAAGAGTTTATAGGCTAAATTTGCCTAGAGTCAGACGTTTGAGTATTAGGCCAGACATCTGACTCCTGGAAAAATTTAAAAACTATTCTTTTTAAAAAATTTGAGTTCAGAAACCATTTTAAAATCAAAAAACATTTATGTGTGTGTTCGTCATCAAAGGATATTGTGCAGGTTTTCTAAACTTACAAGCACAATGACTCTTCTGACAGTTAGTCTTCATTGCTCAAACACAACTACTAGTTGCTTTTCCTTAGTCTTCATTGCTGAAATATCCTATAAAAGATCAACATATACATTGCATAAAAATATATAGTTGTCTCATCCTAAAAACTTAAAATGACGGGATTTAATATTCCCCTCCCCCTTTTGATGACAACAATATATTTATAAAAGAAATATATATATATATATATATCTGTGTGTGTGTGCGTGTGTGTGTATGCAAATTGAAGATTTTTACTCCCCCATCAATATGGCCAGTATTCTGTCCCCCTAGGCATCATCAAAAACAAATTAACATAGGACAAAAAATATATATAATGAGAGAAAAAGATCATACACACTATGATACACTAATCAAACACACATTCATCATTCAGCACAAAATGTTAACATAAGAAGTTTACCGCAAAATCATAGTACTGCACTATTTACAATACAAAATACCAACATGAACAACTACATGTTCCAAGCATCATAATACAAATAACCAAATGTTTACTACACAAACAACAAATAAGACGGACAGACACAATAGATCACGCGAACATCAATTGAAAAGCACCATGAAGACATGGAAAAACCAAGATCCAAAACCAAGCACACCTAACAAATAGATAAAATATTATGGTATGTGAAAGAAGTGTTAATAATATCTAGGAATGTGTATATCATTTCAAAGAAATTTACATATACCCTATAATTTTTATTCTTATTGGTGGTCACTTCTTCCTCTTCTTCCTCTTCTTCTCCACTTTCAGCTTTATATTATCCATTATTACTTTCATCTTGAGCACCCTTCACATGTTGTATAGTTTGAGAGGATGATCCAGCGTGTGTAGGGTTTGGATGCAGATGAATTGTAAGGGATGAAGGTAGAGATTTACCTGACAACTTCTTCCAAATTTTACCCAAGAAGTTATTGATTCTTGAATGTTCTTTATTGATATTTTAATCCTTGAACTACTTTTAGATAGTCGTTTTTCAAGCTTTTGTTGATTTATTGAAAGATGAACTTGAGTCCGATAAAGTTGAGGCGTATTAAAATGGGATAAATTAAAGGAAATGACCTTTATTGACTCATCACTGCCATCGTTATCATCACTTTACTCATCACCACTTTCTTCATCAGGAATTTCAATATCTTTTCCACCAGTGGAAGTTGTTGAAGATGTTGCAAGTATTCCTCATACAAAATATATGAAGGAATCATAGCCGAGAGTTTTGTAAGTGTAAAGTACTTTTTGCCGGCATACATTACTTCTTCAATGTCATAATAAATGGGTGGTATATTTTCCGAAAGCATTATATGTGTAATATAGGGATTCTAGTGAATAGTTTTTCTTGAATGTTCGAAGATGGCTAACAACTCATCTTGTAAAAACTTAGCCCAATTAACTTCGATATTTCCAATAATTGCATACAAGGCCTTATAATATTTGTCATTAACTTGCTCATGACTTCCGATCCTAGGGATGAAAGTATTTATTACCATCTATTCTAGCAATCATGGTCTAGGCCTTAGGTCTTTTTAATTTGCTTTGGTCACTTAGTTAACCAAAAGATGATGACCTATTTGATTGCATCTCCTATGTTTGGTGTCAACATCTTTGTTAGCCATAAAATCCACTTAGGAACAGAAATATGAAAGAAAGTTAATGAAGACGTTAGGTTCTGCTGGAGTTACAGGCAAGGGTTTCGGTAAAGGTCACAAAAGAATGTTTTGAAGGTGTTGATAAGGCTTTCGAAGGAGTCGGAGGCACTAGGGGCCCTTACAGACAATAAATAGTGTAAAAGCTTTCGAAAAGAAAAGCAGAGCTACCTTCCACCTCTTTCAAACCTTCCGACGTAGATGGATTAGCAAAGACAGCTTTGGAACCCCTTTCAAAGGCAATGAATGATAACCTATCATATGCGTGCCGAACCTTTCAAAACCAAAAGTTTCGCCTTTGTTCACATTTCCCAAAACAACCCCTTCGAAAGCATGGCTAAGCCTTTCGAACTGGTTGAAGTCAATAACATCTGGAGAAGGTTCCGCATCAGTCCATGGACATGCATTCGAAAGCTCCCTGCATTATCGAAACCACTAATGCTTCAACATCTTTGAAGCCCAAGTAAACAATCTGTCAACAGAGTCGAAAGCTCCTATTTTTACTTCTGATGGCAATGAGACAACATGAAGAGAAAAGTGCATTTGAGGCCTTTCGACGACGTCAAAAGAAGTTCAAGAGAAAGCAGGAAAAAGGGAACACTCAAGACTTGATAAAGGAAAAAGGCAGATAAAGACCCTTTCGACAAGGTCGAAAGGTCTAGAATAAAGAGAGGGGAAGCACAAGGGCGAGTTAAAAGACTCGAAAGAGATGCCTTTCGACGGCATCAAAGGTAGGCGAGGCCTTTCAACCATGTCGAAAGGCATGAGGCGGAATATAAAAGAGACCTTATGACAAGGTCGATAGCACAGGCGCAGAAGGGGGCCGACTTGCAGCTATAAATAAGATCCAAAGGGTCTAGTTTTAGGGACTGGATTTTGGAATCCTAAGCTCATTCCTTTCCTCTTACTTCTTTTCAACTACAAAAACCTTTGTAAACCCTAAATCAATTTGGGGAAAAGCTCTCATAATTGTAACTCATTTTGGATTAATGATAATGGAAGGATGTGTGGATTCAACAAGAATTTCGATAATGAGGAAGATCATTATGATCATTAGCTAGACTAATGATCCATTGCATATGTTTCTATCTTATTCTCTTAGATTCTTTTTGTCCATGCAATTTATTAAGATTGACTTAGATATAGACATGCGAAATGCATCACCATCGAAACCAATCTCAAACGATAGAAAACAAAGAAGGTGATTATGTTTCGACATTGATGAGTTCGAAGGACTTAGGAATATCCAGGCCGATCTTATATTGAGTAAACCAAATAATGCTTAGGCAATTGCAACCGGGCCTGTTTCGAAAGGATAGAGCTCCTTTCGACCTGGTCAAAAGGGGTGTTTCGAAGGGAATCTAGTATGCAATTGGCGAGCGTACATGTAAAAAAGAATTCCTTTGAAAGGAGTCTATCTTCCATTAAATTTGCAACCCTTTCGAAGAGGTTCATCACCAAAAGGGACAAAACCAATGAGGTCGAAAGTAGCTGTTTCATTTTTATAAGACAAGCATACCTTCCGACATAGTCAAAAGGGCAAGAATGAAACTTTCGACATGATCGAAAGGAATAAGGAGTAGAAACAAATAGTTGTTTCTTACTTATTCAAAAGAAGGGTTTCGAAACGCTTCTTCTTTGAACGCTTCTTCTTTTTCCTGCATTTATAATTCAATCACCAAAATTGTTTCGACTTGCTCAATTCAAGTCGAAAGGTGGGATTCAAAAGAAGCAATCTCTTCAAAAATGGCTAAGCCAACACAAGGGGATGAGGTAATCTCCCGAAGAATGAACTTGAAAGCTAACTCCAATGAAAATAAAAGCAAGATAGATCTAACATCCTCGAGGGAGAAGGAGCACCCTCATTCTAAAGCTAACCATTAAGGGAGGGTGCTCGATAAATCACTTGAACAATCCGGTAAAGAATACTTTTCGGACCAAAAAAACTATCGAGATGTTGAGGCCTATTTGAAGGACGCTGTAGAGAAAGCAATAAAGGATGCAATGAATACCAAGGGGAAGAGGATCATGGATGAAAATGCCAATAATAACGAGCGAGTGCCCCCCTTTTACTGATGAGATTATGGCAACTATCATCTTATCTTACGTGGAGATTCCAATAATGAAATACCATGGGATCACAGATCTGGGTGATCATTGAATGGCTTTCGACAGCCAGATGGATTTATACAATGCGTCAAGAGCCATTAGATGCAGATTATTCCCTATCGCTCTTCAAGGGGCTGCGGCCAAATAGTACAAACAGTATCGAGAGAAAACCATATATTCATGGAAGCAGTTCTCCTACGAGTTCTCCGCCTAGTTATGCATTTGTAAAGATCCCACTATAGATTATACAGTTTTGGCCAACATAAAGCAAAGGCAGGGGGGATTGTTGGGAGACTATCTGAAGAGATTCAACGCTGAAGCACTAAAAGCAAAGGACATAAATGACCGAGACAAGCTTATTGCGGTACATTCCGGCTTAATAGAGAACACCCCATTCTGGAAGCATCTCTTCGTTAATGGGTGTAAAGATTTACAAGATTTCCACTTCTAGGCTGACAAGATCATTCAGATGGATGAGCTGTATTATGCCAAAAGAAAAGCGATTCCAAAGACGAAAGGAGAAAGATTTGGTCAAGACCGAGGACGTAAAAGAACAAAATGGGAGGAGCAAATTGCTAACGTAGTCACTTTGAACAAGCCACTATCTTACGTGTATGTTGTAGCAAAGGAAAGAGTCAACTTCCCGACCTCTTTTAAGGCTCAGAACAACCCAGAACAAAGAAAGGGAGGTGACTACTGTGTATATCACGAGGCAAACGGCCATAAGACCGATGAGTGCAGAGTTCTGACTGGAATCATCCAGAAACTGATCCGCGAGGGTCATTTGAAATAATTTATCCAGGATAAGCAGAAAGCTCAACAGATAAAGGATCGTCCATAAAAGCACCATAGCAATTCCATTAATGTACTGGAGGATGTGGATCCACTGAGCTTAAGTCCACTAATAAACAGAATTAACGTAATTTATGGTGGGCCGCATTCGGCAGGGAACAGCAAAGGCCAGAAACAGATACATCAAGGAAGCTAAAGAAGGCGTCTTCTTTGTCCAAAAGCCTCCATTGAAGAATCCACGACTCAATATTCAAATGCTGAATCTTGTTGTCACCCTCAAGAGCTGAAAAAAGGGTTTCACCATCCGCACAATGATCCATTGATGATTACTGCTCAAATCGGATTGTCCATCGTCTCCAAAATTCTTGTAGACATAGGCAATGCAGTCAACGTTATCTTCAAGCACGCCTTCGATCAAATGGACATTCCCAAGGATAAACTGGAGCCCAGCATGGAACCCATCTTCGAATTCAATAACAAAGTATTGACTCTGGTGGGGCAAGTGAAGCTACTTGTGCAAATGGGGGTGCCACCATCATGTAGAACTTTTGAGACTATTTTTGTGATTATCAACCAGCCATCTTACTACAACGCCTTCTTTGGCAGGCCGGCACTCGATGAAATAGATGCATTCGTCTCCCCAAAATATCTAATGTAAAGTTCTTGACAAAGATAGGATGGGGCACCGTCCAAGGGGAGTAGTTCAGCTCTCGAGAGATGTATTCTGCTTACATTGATTCTTCCACAATTTTACAACCTTCGGATGATGGATTTTTACATCCAACATTCGAAGCAAAAAGTAAAATTGATAAGTCTAATAAGCGCATGTATGAAAGGTACATTCCTCCTAGAGGCAAAAGGAAAAGAGTCAATGCTAATTTTGCAGACGAAAGCCCAATCGTTACTGAATTCGATTGTCGAGGGGAAACTGAAAGGATAAAACCTTTGGAGGGCCTTGAGGTGGCGTGCATAGATTCAGATGATACTACTAAGTTGGTCAAGGTGGGAAAGAAATTGGATAGTGATTTGAAGAAAGATTTAATCCAATTTCTTAAGGTCAATAAGGACATATTTGCATGGTCACATTCTGATATGGTGGGGCTTGATCCGACAGTCATGTGTCACGCGCTTAGCATCTATCCAGAAGCGACCCCTATTAGACAAAAGAAGAGACAATTAGATAGAGTACGGTCTGATGCATTGAAGCAAGAAGTTGAGAGACTCCTCGAAAATGGGTTTATTCGAGTAATATACTACCTAAAATGGCTTGCAAACCCAGTCTTGGTAAAGAAACCAAATGGAAAATGGAAGACTTGCATTGACTATACAGAATTGAATAAAGCATGTCTGAAAGATTGTTTCCTGCTACCGCGGATTGATCAGTTAGTAGATGCAACAAGCGGGCACAAATTATGGTCTCTTATGGATGCATGTTCAGGGTATAATCAAATTCCTATGTTCAAACTGGATGAGGAACACATTAGCTTCATAACTGAATGGGGAATTTATTGCTATAAAGCAATGCCTTTTGGGATAAAGAATGCAGGGGCTACTTATCAAAGGCTGGTCAATAGAATGTTTAAAGAGCAAATTGGCTGGAATATGGAGGTTTATGTAGACGACATGTTAGTGAAATCTGGTGAGGCTAAAAATCATCTTGAGGATTTGGAAGAAATGTTCAGAATACTACGAAAATATCAAATGAAATTGAACCCATAGAAGTGCTCTTTCAGAGTACATTCGGGAAAAAATTTAGGCTACCTTGTAAATGCCCAAGGAATTGAAGCTAGTCCCGATCAAATTCAAGCCATTTAGGATATGGCCGAACCCAAAACCAGCAAAGAGGTAATGAGTTTGAATGGAAGGGTAGCCGCCCTAAGCAGGTTCATTTCCCAAGTTACCGATAAATGTATTCCCTTCTTCGATGTAATTAAGAAAAAGTAGAACTTCAAATAAGGAGAAGATTGTAGAAAAGCTTTTCAGGAATTAAAAAGTCATTTGGAAAAATCACTAATACTTTCTAGTCTTGAGAATGGAGAGATTTTATAGTTATACATGGCGGTTCAGAGCATACAGTCAGCTCAGCATTGATTAGAGAAGGAAGTGGAGCTCAACTTCCTATATATTATGTAAGCAGGCGATTGAAGGATGCAAAAATTCGATATCCAGTGATAGAAAAGCTAGCTTACTGCTTAATTCTCATAGCATGAAAACTTAGAGCATATTTTCAAGTGCATCCGATCAGGGTATTAACTAATTTTCCCCTTAAGCAAATTTTCAGTAAGCCAAAAACTTCAGGAAGGTTGGTAAAATGGGGAATCGAGCTCATCCAATATGATATAGAATTTCAATCGCGAGCCGCAATAAAAGGGAAAGCGTTGGCAGATTTCATTAATGAATGCACTAACTTCATAAAAGAGAAATCAGAGAAAGAAAGGGATTAGAAGCATATGTGGCAGCTGTTCGTCGATGGTGTGTCAAATGAGCAAGGGGCCGGTGTAGGATAAGTGATAATAACACCGGACGGATATCGTTTACACTATACCATGAAATTAGGATTCCCCACGACGAACAATGTGGTTGAATATGAATCAATGATAGCGGGGTTAGCTTTAGCATTAGAGCTCAAAATCTCACGGATTCAGATCTTTAGTGACTCACAACTAATGGTGAATCAAGTGAAGCAGACATATCAAACAAACGACCCCCAAACTATTTTTATATGTGAAGAAGATACGGAAAATGCATGCTTTGTTTGAAGACTTTTCCATACATCAAGTTCCAAGAGTGGAAAACTCACAAGCAGATTCACTAGTCAAACCAGCCAGCTCAAGGGGAGCCCCGTAAACACGAATTGTTCTAGTAGGATATCAAGAAATTCCGAGTATTAAAGAGGAAGCATCCAAACAAGGAAAGGAATTATTAGTTCTAACAAGGTCCCAAGCTATGCAACAAGAGAAAATAGGGAGAGAAATTGATAAAGAAATATCAAATGAGAGGGATGACTAAACAAGAACAAGTGATCCGTACGATAACACTTAGATGTCACCCATCATTAAATATCTTACTAAAAGAATACTCCCCCCGACAAGGGTGAAGCAAGGAAAATCAGGCGACAAGCACCGACTTTTACAATAATGGATGGAATCCTTTATAAGAAGGGGTATGCGCTTCCCTATTTAAGACGCGTATGTCTTGATGATGGAGAAAATTGATGGCAGAAGCACATGAGGGATTCTGCGGGCCACTCGAACGGAACAAAATTGGCAAAAAAGATAACAAGGTAAGGTTTTTATTGGCCTCGTATGGTAAGCCAAGCCAAGCCTCGTATGGTAAGCCAAGCCATCGAATATGTGAGAAGATGCAAGAAATGCCAAAAATACTCGAAAATTTCCAAATTACCTCCGAGTCAGTTAACTCCAATTGCAAGTCCATGGTCCTTTGGCGTATGGGGAATAGATTTAATCGGCTCATTGCCAATTTCGAAAGGGGGGGCAAAGTATGTCGTAGTTGCTATAGATTACTTCACTAAATGGGTAGAAGCGGAACCATTTCCTAAGATTACTTCAAGGAAAGTACTAAGATTTGTCATTAAAAATATCATAACCAGATTCTGAATTCCCCAGAAGATAATTTTTGACAACGGGACATAACTTGAGAGTGAAAAATTCTCTCGCTTTTGTCACAAAAATGGAATCATCAAGAGCTTTTCCTCTGTCACGCATCCAAAAGCAAATGGAGCAGTTGAGGTTGCAAATAAAACCATAAAGACAATTCTGAAAAAGCGACTAAACAAAGCTAAAGGAAACTGGGTAGAAAAACTGCCACTTGTGTTATGGGCTTATCGAACATCTACTAAAACGGCGATGGTACATACTCCCTGCTCCTGGACATATGGGTGTGAGGCGTTGTTACCAATCGGGGTTGAAATACCCTCACACCGAAGAATCGCCTATGCATTCGATATGAATTAAGAACTAAAAAGAGAATCTCTGGATTTGATACATGAGCTGATAGATGAAGCAACAATAAGAGCAACGGGGTATCACGGAAGAA
Organism: Allium fistulosum; assembly: GCA_030737815.1. NCBI lineage: Eukaryota > Viridiplantae > Streptophyta > Magnoliopsida > Asparagales > Amaryllidaceae > Allium > Allium fistulosum. Next base: position 1,544,171,213 of record CM060901.1, on the reverse strand, counting down.
TTTCAAAGTACTACAACTCGAAAGTGAGAACGCGATCATTTCAAGAAGGATATCTAGTACTGCGAAGAGTAATGGCGAATATAAGAAATCCCGTCGATGGACCCCTGGGACCAAATTGGGAAGGACCCATAATCATTTGCAAGTTAATCCCTCAGAAGCTTACAAGTTATGCCGACTAGACAGCAGTATGGTTCTGAGAACATGGAATGCCAAACATTTGAGACCATATTTCCCAAAGATGAATAAATAAAGCGTCTCTTTCTTCAAAAGGAAAATCTATATGGTTGGGAGTGAAATACTCCTTGCATTTTTACATTACCTAAGACGGTAAAAAAACCTCTATCCGCGTCGAGTTGGCTAAGGCAGAGCACCTCCTGGAGGGAGGGTGGAGTAAGCCTTTAACCGCGCCACACTATGGCCAAGTTAAAGCACCAAATAAGCCCTTGATCGCGCCTCTGGTCAGGTTAAGGCACCTCCTGGAGGGAGGATGGAGTAAGCCTTTATCACCGCCATACTATGGCCAGGTTAAAGCACCGAACAATCCTCTGTCTACGCCATGCTATGGCTAGGGCAGGGCACCTCCTGGAGGGAGGTCGGAGTAAGCCTTTATCAGTGCAACACTATGGCCAGATTAAAGCACCGGACAAGCCATTGGCCGTGCCTCTGGCCAGATCAAGGTGCCTTCTGGAGGGAGGTTGGGTAAGTCCTTGATTCCAGCCTCTAAGATGAGCTAACCAAGAGCACCAGACAACAATGGGCTAAGATGTCCAAGCCTAAGAAGAGGCTCATAAAATAATGGACTAAGATGTCCAATCCCAAGAAGATGCTCATCAAATAATGGACTAAGATGTCCAAGCCCAAGAAGAGGCTCGTCAAATAATAGACTAAGATGTCCAAACCTGAGAAGCAGTATATCTCCAATGGACTAAGAAGTCCAGGCCCAAGAAGTGGCACATTAGATTATGGACTAAGACGTCAAAGCTTGAGAAGCAGCCAATCAGATTACTACTATATACAAGGCCTAAAGGGTTTATGCATGTCAAAGAAGACATAATCTAAGGAGTAAAGCAAAACTCCATCTATTAAATACCTGATTCTGGGTTTTGGGTCTCTCATTTCTGGATTTCATCTATTAATACCAAAATATGGGTTTTGGGTCTTTATCAATCACTTATGGTCTATATCCTACCCGAATCTGGATTTCAAGATCATTACTTAACTTCACTTTAATGCCCTAATCTGGGCTGAGGATGCCTATTATGAAGATAATTACTATGGATTTCTAATTATCCAATGTATGCCTAAATTTGGGCCAGAGATTCCTATTATGAAGATAGTTATTGATAATTTCTGATTATCCGACATACTCCCTAATTTGGGCATGGGATTTTTGACATAAAGACAGCTATTGCGAATTTTGGATTATCTACCATAAATACCCGAATCTGGGTTTGAGAATTCTATTCAGAGAACTATTTCTAAATCTTGCTATTTAAAACCCAAATCTGGGTTCTGAATATCCTACTATTAACTCCTAAACTCCATTATCTAATACCCTAATCTAGGTTAGGTTCCATAACCTCGTAATTCCTCAATTTGAATTTTGGGTCTTTGTCATCGATTTTGAATTCTACCAATTGAATCCCAAACCTAGGACTTAAATAGTATTATTGAAGCTACAATAGGCATTTAAGTCATCAACCGAAAGCTTTGAGCTGGTCTTCTTAATACTCAAATCAGAGTTATTAGTTTGCAAGTTCAAATGATGCTCACTAACATCTAAATTCAGACTCTAGGATCATTCTAATCTCCAAGGAAAATCTCTAAGCACATACTAAAATTTATGGGTTACAAAGGCTCATCACCAGATAATAGCTCGTGACCTCATATTTCCTGACATCGGATATCCCCAGCAGGAAGTTCTTAGACTTCGATTGTTATATGCAGGGATAATTATTAATTGTGGACCTCATATCCTTTGTTAAATCAAGCTCATGATTAACTAACCATTTAAATTTATAAGCACCCCTATGCTGACTTATCATGAAGCATATTTATAAGATAACAAGTCAGCAATAGAAAATGTCACTGACTTTGTATTTTGTAGGAAAGAAGGGTAATTAAGAGCAAGGGAGTTCTGAAATTTTTGTCCTAAAGAACAAAAGCTTCTTTCATACAAGGGGGAAAATATTAGCCACAAAATACACTTAGGAACAGAAGTATGAAAGAAAGTTAATGAAGACATCAGGTTCCGCTGGAGTTACAGGCATGAGTTTCAACAAAGGTCACAAAAGAACGTTTGGAAGGCATTGAGAAGGCTTTTGAAGGAGTAGGAGGCACTAGGCGCCCTTATAAGTAATAAATAGTGTAAAACTTTTGAAAAGAAAAGCGGAGCTACCCTTCCACCTCTTTCAAACCTTCCGACATAGATGGATTAGTGAAGACAGCTTCGGAACCCCCTTTCGAAGGCAATGAATGATAACCTATCGTATGCGCACCAAACCTTTCAGAACCAAAGGTTTCGCCTTTGTTCAAATTGCCCAAAACAACCCTTTCGAAAGCATGGCTAAGCCTTTCAAACTGGTTGAAGCCAATAACATCAGGAGAATGTTCTACATTAGTCCACGGACATGCATTCAGAAGCTCCCTGCATTGACGAAACCACTGATGCTTCAACATCTTCGAAGCCTAAGTAAACAATATGTCGACAGAGTCGAAAGCTCCTATCTTTACTTCTGATGTCAATGAGACAACGTGAAGAGAAAAGTGCATTTGAGGCCTTTTGACGACATCGAAATAAGTTCAGGAGAAAGTAGGAAAAAGGGAACACTCAAGACTTGATAAAGGCGAAAGGTAGATAAAGACCATTTCGACAAGGTCGAAAGGTCTGGAATAAAGAGAGGGAAAGTGCAAGGGCGAGTTAAAGGAATCGAAAGAGATGCCTTTCGAATGTATTGAAGGTAAGAGAGGCCTTTCTACCATGTCGAAAGGCATGATGCAGAATATAAAAGAGACCTTACGACTAGGTTGATAGCACAGGTGCAAAAGGGGGCCGACCTGCATCTATAAATAAGGCTCAAGGGGTCCAATTTTAGGGACTGGATTTTGGAATCCTGAGCTCATTTCTTTCCTCCTTCTTACTACTACAAAAACATTTATAAACCCTAAATCAATTTGGGGAAAAGCTCTCATAATTGTAACTCATTTTTGATTAATGATAATGGAAGGATGTGTGGATTCAACAAGGATTTCGATAATGAGGAAGATCATTATGATCATTAGCTAGACTAATGATCCATTACACATGATTCTATCTTATTCTCTTAACTTCCTTTTGTCTACGCAATTCATTAAGATTGACCTGGATATAGACATGTGAAACACATCGCCATCGAAACCAATCTCAAACGATAGTAAACAAAGATGGTGATGATGTTTCGACATTGATGAGTTCGAAGGACTTAGGAATATCCAAGCCGATCTTATATGGAGTAAACCAAATAATGCTTAGGCAATTGCAACTGGGCCTGATTAAGGATAGAGCTCCTTTCGACCTGATCGAAAGGGGTGTTCGAAGCGAATCCAGTATGCAATTGGCAAGTGAACATGTAAAAAGAAATTCCTACAAAAGGAGTCTATCTTCCACTACATCTACAACCCTTTCGAAGGGGTTCGTCAACAAAAGGGTTGAAACTAATGAGGTTGAAAGCAGCTGTTTCATTTTTATAAGACAAACATATCTTCCAACATAGTCGAAAGGGCAAGAATGAACCTTTCGACATGATCAAAAGGAATGAGGGGTAGAAACGAATAGTTGTTTCCTACTTATTCAAAAGAAGGGTTTCAAGTTGAACGCTTCTTCTTTTGCCTGCATTTCTAATTCAATCACCAAAACTGTTTCAATCTGGTCAATTCAAGTCGAAAGGTGGGATTCAAAAGAAGCAATCTCTTTGACATCCATATCTTTTATAACCTCATTTGTCATTCATATAGCTTTGGGGATGTTGACAAGTTTTCTTGTCAACGGTCTTTTATTTCAATTTCCTTATACCCAATCCCAAGAATTTGATAGATGTGATTATAATGAAGCTTAATGATTTTTCCATAAATTCTTATCCATACCCTTTGTCGTCATGAAACTTAACAGACTTTTCACCCAAATTTGCAAAAAATTAACATAATGGCTAAGGTGTCAATCATAAAATTGTTAGATCAAAACTCAATTAACGGGATTACTTTAGCCTTATCAGTAAGAGCTCCCAAATTATAAGTGGGGAAATCATTTATTTTTTATAATATCCCATGGAAAAATTTAATATTGTTTAATACCTTGTATTGTTCCATGCTATTTAGGTAGTTGAGAGACTACCATTGGCTGAGAGGATGAAGATTCTCCCAAGTCCCTTTTCTTGGTGTTCTTGGGTTTCATTGGAATTTTGGGTGCCAGTGATGAAGTTGAATTTTTTTGGGTGAGGGTTTATTGAAAAGGAAAAGTAAAAATGAATATGGAAGTGAAAAAGAAGTTGAGGGGGTAAAAGTTTTAACTGGTGACATAAACATAATGGGTGAGTGAAAAAGTAGGTGTTGACTTTGAAAGGAATAATAAATACGTGTATAAATTATTATTTTTATTCAAGCAGGTCAGACGTTATGTCTAGTTGAACTTGGTCAGACGTGTCTGACCTTTTTAATTTTATAAAAATCTACATTGACTTTAATATATGTATGTATGTATGTACGTATATTTGTTTAATTATTTATATTATATTATATTATATTATATATTGTAAATACAAAAAGAGAAGAACACAAAAACCGGAGACCTTATAGAGAGAAGAACACAAAAATCGGAGTGGTTGCAAAAAACTGGAAACCCCCTATTTTAATTTTCTTCTCTATAAGGTCTCTGGTTTTTGTGTTCTTCTCTCTATAAGGTCTCCGGTTTTTGTGTTCTTCTCTCTGAGTGAAGAACACAAAAACCGGAGACCTTATAGAGAGAAGAACACAAAAACCGGAGACCTTATAAAGAAGAAAATCAAAATGGGGTGTTTTCAGTTTTTGTGTTCTTCTCTATAAGGTCTCCGACTTTTGTGTTCTTCTCTCTATAAGGTATCTGGTTTTTGTGTTCTTCTCTCAATAAGGTCTCCGGTTTTTGTGTTCTTCTTCTCTCTCATCTATTGATCAAACGGCCAAGGCCAATCATGGTATCCGGGAGGAGTGGTTGGATGTGACTCAATGGAAGGAGCTTCCTTTGGTTAAAATATTTTAAGCGGTTTTCACTTTAGAGATGGAAAGCTTCCCCTACTGATGATGTTATTTTTAGTATGCATTGTACCATAGAAAACAGTCAATTTTCTTTTGATAAAATATAACTTCTCCCCCATGTCGACATTGTTCCATCCTTATTCCCCTTTTCTCTGAGATGATTGCGTCATCCTCCTCTATTAATTTGCATTAGGAGTATTTCAGATTATCAAAATTTTCGTTATGTCATATTGATTTAACCATCGAAAGAAATTGCGTTTTTAACTCATTTTCCTTGAGGCAAGTATTCACTAGATTATTTCGATGAAGAAGATATTATTCTAATAGAAGAAGAGGAGTTATTTATAAAAGCCATTTTATTTTTTTACTTTTCTGATAGAAAAATATTAATAACAAAATCTTTCTAAGGTCAAATATAAATAGAGATTGGCGAGGCAAAAAATAGATAGGTTATTTTAATTTGATGATTTAGATTATATAAGTTATAATCAGAGAGTAAATAACCATGTTATTTTGAGGTTAACATTTAATTATTTCATCAAAAGAACAAGTTCCTAGTTTCTTCTTAGGTTTACAAAAACATTTTTGCCAAAAGATTTTGTGAAAATATCTACAGTTTTTTTTCACATTTAACAAATTCAAGTGATACGATGCCTTTCTCATCATTATTATGTAAGAAATGATGTCTAGTGTAATGTGTTTTGTACGTGAGCGATTGATTGGATTTTTTTGATAGGTTTATAGCACTAGTAGTATTATCATAGTATATGGGTAAATTTTTTAACAAAACACCAAAATTTGGAATTGTTTGTTGCATGTAGATAACTTGTGCACATGCCAAAGCCGCAGAAGTATATTTTGCTTCACACGTCGAGGCTGAAACAAAATTTTGCTTCTTACTGAACTATGACATAAGATACTGACCAATGAAGTGGAATGTGCCACTTATACTTTTCCGATATGTTTTGCATCGTCCGAAATCTACATCGTTATATGATAGTAGTTAAAAAGGACAACCTTTCGGATTGAAAAGTTTGTATTCTCTTATATTTGTTAAGTAGCGCAAAATCCATTTTATGGCTCGTAAGTGTGGTTCTTTGAGATTTGATTCAAATCTAGCACATAGGCAAACGCTCATCATTAAATCAGGTCTACTAGTCATTAAATATAGCAAAGAGCCAATTGTAGTTTTATAAAGTTTTATAGCCACTTCTTTACCATTTTCTTCTTTATCTAGATGTAGACAAGTACTCATATTTGTTGGTTTATGTTTGTACCAAAAATGGGCACAACACTCTTCGGAAGTTTTTGAAGAGATAAAAGTGAAGAAGGAAAATTAAGACTGAGGATTATCTAACAAAAACTCCAAATAACAGAAAGTAAATTGCACAGAAGACAGCGATTTAGAGTGGTTCGGCGTTTCGCCTACGTCCACTATGAAGTTTGATGATTTTATTGCTCGATACTTGAAGATTACAATTTCTTATACTGTAATACAACTGATTTTATATGCTAAGTCTCAATCTAAAGCAGCGGCGGTGTTCTGGAGTAAATCTGGCAGAATCTGGGCGCTCTTCAGTACTTAGAATTCTCCGACCCCTTTTCTGAATGACCAGGGGCTCTATTTATAGGTGTAGGAGGCTGATATTTCGCCTAAAATGAGGGAAGACCAGTTCTGGTACGTCAGGGGGCCCACATGGCCGAAATCTGGAGATCCGGGCCCACCTTGGGATCGATTCGACCCTTGGTTCGAATCGATCAAGAAATCATCCAATCGAGCTGAAATTTGGTGTGAACATTCTTCATCATGTGTTTAAGCTTCTGTGAAAATTTCATGGCATTTGGACTTGTAGAACTCGAGATATGATCGATTCAATGTTGCATTTCTGGAGAACATGGATACTTCGAATCGACCTTAGTTCGAATCGATTTGGTCGACTCGATGCTTGCTGTGACGTGGCGCGTGCTTCTCGCATTGATTCGCTTTGTACTCTGGTTTGACTGGGTCGAATCCATGACCTCTGCTACTTCGATTCGATGGTTTTGAGGGAATGGATTCGAAGAGGTGTAAGTTCGAATCGATCAGGATGGATTCGAAGACAGTTATGAAGGGGAGTTAAAGTCTCTACAATTGAATGGATTCAAAGGTACTGGAGTCGAATATTGGCCTCCTTCGAATCGATGATGTTGGTACTTTGGAATGGAGTCGGAGCTCCTCTGCCTGCATGGATTCGAAGCGAAGCCTTAAGGATGGATTCGAATCAATATATGGTTGATGGATTCGAACGTAGGTTCCTTTATCATCGATTCGAAGCAAAGAAGTTCGATGGAGTCGAACAAAGACGGTCACGTGGACACGAAGTCTGGTCACCAGACGGATTCGAATGCAAGCTCCTTCTATGGATTCGAACTTATGACTATTTACTCCAAATTGCATCGATGATATCTTGAGTGTACGAACTCGGATTGACTTGAAATCTGGAACGTAGGTTCCTAAGACATTGCTTGACGTGCCTTATCAATTGTAGCCCGATCCGGACTTGAACAAATTTCATCGATATCCGTAGCGATCCTTACGTGTAACCGACTTCCGAGACGATCTGTCACCGGTATCTAGCCAAGTCCTTGGTGTCACGGCCTTGCCAAAAGGCGGGATAACATTTGCCCCCCAAAGTACGTCTTGTGTAAACATGACGTGCTTTGAAAAGCTACAGTCTCTCATTGGATAGCTACAACATGCTTTATCGGAAGTTGCATTCTGTATTGCAGTAATCGACTGTCGTATAATCGTGACTGGCTATTGGGCTTGTGAGTCATGACAAGATGAACATTTGACTCCTGTTGATGATAAAGACCAAAACATTAGTCAAAAATACGTGCATACGTGCATCATCTTGACCTTAGTTAACGTTGCGTGATCGCAAGTTGTTATCAGTTCGGTTTGCTATCGAAATCTGCATCGGTCCTCTCCTGAACCGATTTGAGATTTGAGTTAAAACATTGCTTTTATGATTGTCTACGATCATCCTCTCGTATCGATCCTCTCCTGAATCGGTATAAAGAGTAGACAAGCAATTTTTCACATTGGAATGGTTCGTCCATTTGACCGGTGGTATTTGATGGATGCGAAGCTATGTTTTTTGATCCGCTTCGAGTTAAAGGTTTCGAAGTGGGTACTTCGAATCGATGGTTCTCCGAATCGATACTGCGTGGATTTGAATTTCTCTGAGTTGGTGGAGTCGAAGCCACGAGCGCTCGAATAGATGTTGCTTCGTCTCGATGCTGCTGAAATGGATTCGATGTTGTAAAGGATTCGAAACCGGATGGATTCGAACTAAGGGATGGATGCGTAGCAGTTGAACGACTCCGTATCGTGAGTGATTTGAAGTAGCGGTTTACAATGGATTCGAACTCGCTGCGACGAATCGATCAATTTCGATTTTCTTACCTGTAGAAGCCGGTCAAGCGTACCGGGAGGCGAATCGTCCTACTTCCCCTATATATACCGGGGTCCTGTTCATTTTTAACTTTTCACCATTGCTTCAGTTTCTTTGCGTCTTCCAATCGATCTAGCACTCGCGTGAACCGAAGCCATCTGCCCTTCTTTGAATCGCAACAATCCTTTCTAGTTTCATCTCGTATTTAGGTAGGCGATCCGACTAAATACTTTTAAGCTTCGGGCTTCGATGTAATTCCCTTTGCTTACGTTCGTATTGATCTGGATGGAATCGAGTCCAGGGATGAAAAAAGAAACGACTTCCTCGCATCGATCTTGGATGGTGGTTTTCGAATCGATCTTAGATAACCAAATTTTTTGTGGCTTTCGCATCGATCTGTGGAGGTATGTTGATCGAATTTATCGTTGGTGGTGAATCGATCGTATCGATTCGAAGCGACTGATACGAGGAGTTGTGGTATACTTACCTACGATCGATTCAAAGATTATACTACCATGATCGATACGAAGCTTCGTCCATTCGACACACGGTTTTTCCAGAGATCGATTCGAAGGATAAACCACCTCAGCCTGAACTGCATCGATTCGGATTGTATCGGTTCGAATCGCCTTGACTTGAGTTCGTATCGATTCGAACCTGTACCGATTCGAAGGCCCACCTTTAAGATCGATTCGAAGCTGTATGGACTCGAAACTTGATCTTTACAAACGAGCTTCCATGGATACGAGAACTTCACATGATTATTGGCACGACTCCGACGAGCTTCATCTTTGCATATTCGGACTAAATTTTTGTTGTGCATATTTGACTGCCCCTCAAAGCTCGTCGATGGGATTGTAACTTTGAAAAAATTAACCTGAACTAATCAATCATGGATTCTGAATAACATGTTTTAATACGGTCAGCAATGACGGTCGCTCTAATTAGCTTCATAATTTCTGAAGCTTGCATCTTGTTCTTAGTTTTGTTAAATCTGTTAAGTAACGCACAACACTTGCACTGCACGACACGTTCATACACACTACACCGGGGCATGCACGGGCTGTTTATGAACTTAACGTTGCTTTCTGATGAGTTAGCTAATTATGGAATCTTCGAGCTCCCAACAACAAGAGGTACAGAGCTCGACTCCTCCGGTGCTTGAGATTCCTGACATTCCTGCCGATGTAATCGATCCGGCTCCAGATGAATTGCCAGAGGCTATATTTATTGAGGACCCTGTTGATTCGGTTCAGTCTAACATCTCTGAATCCTTATTGGGACGAATATGCTTAAAGCATAACATATCTCTAGGTGACGTATTATTGCCCAGCGCCACTGATAGACCGCACAACCCGCCTGAAGGATATACAGCATTCTACCGTCATGCTTGTGCGGCCGGAACTCTTCCTCCTTTCAATCAATATATCAGAGGGATGCTGTCATATTTAGGAATCGCTCCTTCACAACTTCATCCCAACGGGCACGCGTTGCTGAACAGTGCCTTCGTAATCTTTATGGACTGTCTCTTTCGCCCGCCGAGGCCCTCCGAGATCAGACACATATTTAACTTCAAGAGTAGGGGTGATAGCCCGTCCTTTACATTTTTGGAGGCAGTCAGGAATTGCCAAGTTGTAGTTGGAGCTTGGACTCGACTAAGCTATTTCAAGAACGAATGGTTCTATGTTCGGTGCCCTCCGGGTTTCGCTAGGCGATGGTTGTCTAGACGTAAGCGCCTTAACCTGTTTCCTTGACCAATAGCTCTTCGGTGTTAAAATTAACATCTCATTCCTTTTACAGCTATTATCTCTAGGCCCGATGGAGGGCGTTTCAAGGGCACCGTTCGGAGTCTTCAAGAAGTCCCAAGCGAGCTGAGGCATATTGACTCGGTGCTGAATGATTACAACTTAAGAGTCCTTGGTTTGATCGACATCAATCAAAGCATAGTCGTTGAAGGATTTGCGAAGTCTGCCTCTAAGAAGGAAGATAAGAAGAAGACCAAGAAGAAAATCAAGAAGAAAAAAGTGAAGAGGTCACTCGGAATCAAAATAATCGAGGCGGGTGATGAAGAAAGAACCCACACAGATTCAGAGCCGATGGCTGACCTTTCGGGAAACCTGGAGGAATCGGGAGAAAAACGGAAAGGCAAGGCCGCCGTTTCCAAAAAACTTAAGTCCAGGGGGGGAAAATCCGTAGATGTGTTTCTTCCCGCTTCCGGAGTCATGATTTCTGAGGCCGCCCCTTCTCATTCGAGAGATTCTTTCAAAGGGCTGGACGATATTCCTATCCCAGATTATATATCGATTTCTCATAATCCTGGGTTGGAGGAGTTTCAAGATGTTCTAAACATGAACGAGCCCTTTCCCTTAAGTGCGGTCAACACTTCCGGTCGGTTTTGGGGGTTTACACATTGACACACACTTCCACGGCACTTCATGACTCTTGCATAGTAAACATTGCTTTAAGAGATCCTAATTCGTAATTCTTTCTTATCGCAGGCGAGATGTCAGGACGTGGCTCCACTCTGGATAGGCTTCGGAATGTGCGCCAATCCTCTCCATTTTATGATTCCCGCAGGAGAGAAACAGACAGGGATCATGGGCGAAGCTATTCAAGTCAGGAACGTTATGACAAAGACAGAGATTACTCGCGTGGCCGTTCTGGCTATGATTATTCTGACAGAGACCGGGGATACCAGTACCGACCCCGCTCTCGTTATCCTCCGCCTCCCAGGGCTCCAGTAGACCTCCCAGGACCATCTCATCAGCAACAGTTGCCTTCTCAATCTTCTCGGCCTGACACTCAGCGGCCAAGAATGGAACCGACAGCGGCCGCCATAATTGAACAAGCTCCGGCTGAGTTGACAAGCGAGGGAGCTGCTAAACTCGTCCAAATGAAGAATGACTACCCGGAAATTTGCATGGATGGCTATATCTTCCCTCCTAACTTTAAAAGAATCCCTCCGGAAGCTGAGATCACTGCTCATAGTTATATCCACGATTTTTATGCTCAGTATAAGGAGTGATACAAGGCAGCCGTGAAGGCGTCTAGAGTAGCTTTTGATCGGGCGAAGACTATTGCTGAACGCGGTGCTGAAATTGTTAAACAGAAACGCATCGTTGAAGTTCTTCAATCTGAAATGGAGACGTCCCGGAATTCTAAACTTCAAGCTCTCCAGAAGCACGAGGACGCCGTGGCCAAAATGGCTAGGATGCAACAAGAACATTGCGCCACGGTAGAGGAGATGGGCCACCGCAACACCACCATTGCAGCTGAGCGAGACTTAGCCGTTAAAGAGCTAAACGAGCTCAAGGCCAAATTCACTGAAATGGTGAAGGAGAAGGATGATGCGAATGCCACTGCTCAAGAGGCTTGCGACCAAGCAGTATCTCTCAGGACCGAACTTGCTGCGGCGGCGGTCAAGGCTAAGTCTGCGGAAGCAGAAATTCAGGAAAAGATCTTGGAGGAGAGGTCTAGGCTAGATGCTGAGTTTGACGATCTCTTAGTCATGTATAACGCTAATGTGTTGGAACACAGAAATTTAACGTGGCTGGGAGATGACCCCATGATCTTGTACAATGCCTGGACCCGGCTGGTGAATGAGAAAAGAGCAGCGCATCCAGATGGAACACTTGACAATTTTGAACTGGAGATGCGTTTGCTTACCGAGGATGAGAGGAAGACCCTCCATGAAGTGGTGATCTCTATGGCGAAAGAAAAGCTCGGCGTTCGATCTCTAGAGACAGGCGAAGGCTCGGGGACCGTGCATCACGGGACAAGTGTTGGAGCTGTAATTCCGACATTGCCCGAAGCCACTGGTGCGGTAGATCCCCAGTCTGTTCCTGCCTATAATCCTGACCAACCATTATTATCTTCGGCCGAGGATTCCGCCCACGTTTCGGTCCAGACCAAGGAAGGTATTTGAACGCTTCTCGTAGTTTAGTTGTGAAGAACCTTAAGCAACACACTTGGCTAACAATCTTCGTTTTGTCGCATTTCAGTGACTGAAGTTATTGTTTCTGCGCCCCTTGTTCCATCAGTTCCTCATCAAACACAAGGGGTTGTATTTTCCGAAGCCATCACGGCTTCTACTTTGGTTGGCGAGGAGGGAGATGCGAATATGTTTTCTTTCAGCGCTCAAATGATTGAGGAGCTTCTCAATGAACCCATTGATCCCTCTGCCAACCCGTCCGATGCTGCGAGTGGGGCTGCTCCGGCCGTTAGTTCATCTATGCCAGCTATTGGCACATCCGATGCGGCCCATGTATCTCGCGAGGACGACGTTATGGCTGAGATTGCTGCCGAGATGGCAGCAGGAAATGTTGGTACGAGTCCCCCCGGGCCTGCCCCGTTAATGGTGATTTCACCGGGCGGTACCGTAGTGATTGAAACTGCTCCTGTCCCTCCTCCTGCTACTACTCCTATGCCTCAAGTTCGACCTCCTAGAAGAACTTCCGTCGCCTCCAGCTCTGAGGAAGACGTTGACATTATATCGCTGCCGGAGGGCAAGCCTGAAAAGAGTAAGCGATTGAGGAAAAAATCAGGCAGTGGATCTAGTGGGGCTACCCCGAAGAAGAAGATAAGGAAGAAGAAAGATTGAACTCTTTCTTTAAATCTTTGTTGCGTAGGGTAGCATTTTGTTGATTTTTCTATAGCCGTGTATAGATGTGGATTCGGCTCCCACTAGCAGAATTTTTCGTAAACACTTTGTAATCAGATTCTTTTTGTCGATAGTGGAAATGAAAATCTATTCCCTTTCTGTCTTCAACTTGTTATGTGTTATGGTTCTGCCCCCGGTATTGGGGATAAGTGTGGAGTTGACGTATGTTTATACCCCGTCTCGCGCTCTGGGAGTACGGAGTTGAATGGATGTTTATACTCCGCCTCGCACTCTGGGAGTAAGGAGTTAGATGAATGTTTATACTCCGCCTCGCACTCTGGGAGTACGGAGTTAGATGAATGTTTATACTCCGCCTCGCACTCTGGGAGTACGGAGTTAGATGAATGTTTATACTCCGCCTCGCACTCTGGGAGTACGGAGTTAAGTAAGAAGTTTGTACCCAGCTCGCGCTCTCGGAGTACTCTGGGATTTTAGGAAAATGTTTATACTCCGCCTCGCACTCTGGGAGTATGGAGTTAAGTAAAAAGCTTGTTCCCAGCTCGCGCTCTCGGAGTACTCTGGGGTTTAGGAAAAATGTTTATACTCCGCCTCGCACTCTGGGAGTACGGAGTTAAATGAAAGTTTATACTCCGCCTCGCGCTCTGGGAGCACAGAGTTTAGCAAAATGTTTATACTCCGCCTCGCACTCTGGGAGTACGGAGTTGAATGAAGGGTTGTCGTGTATCAACCCATTTCGTGGTCTGATGTGATGGCTTGCCCCCGAGCTCGGGTTTCATTTAGTGAGTGGTTGATTGCTTCACAGCCACTCCCTACTTGAATAAATTCCACTGTGTGATGGAACTTAGCTCTTCGTGCATCGTGATGTTGTACATTGTATTTAATGAATCATAGCTCTGGCTTGAAGAGATGGCATTTTATTGCTGAAATAAGAAAATATGGCAAATCAGTTGCTTTATTACAAATTCTAATTTCGAAATGCAAAAGTAAATTGCTGAATAAAAAACATAATGAAATAAATGAAGCCTGTCATATGTAGTAGCGACGGAGACTCTCGCTGTTCCAGGCTCTTGGTAAAACTAGACCGTCCACGGTTGATAGTTTGAATGTGCCATCCCCAAGTCTTTGTGTAATCACGTACGGCCCTTCCCAATTTGGTTTCATGTGTGAAGGAACCGGGTAGATTCTCTTGAGGACCAGATCACCGAGTTCAAAGGTTCGGGGGCGAACTTTGGTGTTATATAACCGGGCGACCCGACTTCGGTAGGCGGCCGCTCTTAAATCAGCTTCTTCTCGTCTCTCGTCCAACAGATCCAAAGATTCAGCGAGCAATATAGCATTTGTTCTTGGATCGTAATAAGTTACGCGGTGAGAAAATACTTCTGTCTCGACTGGAATAACGGCCTCCGAGCCATAGGATAAGGAAAATGGGGTGTGTCCAGTTGCGGTCTTGTGAGTTGTTCGATAAGCCCATAATGCCATAGGAAGTTCATCGACCCATTTGCCCCCAGCCTTTTCCAGTCGTTTCTTTAAGATGGATTTGATAACTTTGTTAACAGCTTCGACCTGACCGTTTGCTTGTGGATGCGCGACTGCAGAGAACTTTTTATGAATATGAAATCGTTGGCAGAAATTCTTGAACTCCGAACTTTCGAATTGGGTCCCATTATCGGTGATGATGGTATGCGGGAGTCCAAATCGGCAAATGATATTGCGGACCACAAAGTTTATCACTTTCTTCGATGTAATCGTTGCGAGAGCTTCAGCCTCGACCCATTTCGTGAAGTAATCAACTGCGACGATGGCATACTTCGCACCACCTTTTGCCAGAGGCAAAGCGCCAATGATATCGATACCCCACATAGCGAACGGCCAGGGACTGACCATTTGAGTTAACTCGGTAGGCGGGGCTCTTGGAATTCGAGCGTGTTTTTGGCACTTGTCGCACTTTCTGGCGTAATTGGCTGCATCTCGATTCACTGTCGGCCAGTAATATCCATATCGAAGTATCTTCTTAGCAAGCGCTTGTCCACCGGTGTGATCGCCGCATTCTCCCTCGTGTACATCATGTAACACTCGTTTGACTTCGTCGTGAGCGATACACCGGAGGAGTGGAACAGAATAACTTTTTCTATACATGATCCCGTCCTGAATGATGAACCGCGAAGCTTTTCGTAGAATTTGCCTTTTCTCATTTCGGTGTTCAGGCAATATCCCATTCTCAATATAATTTCGATACGGAGTCATCCATGATTCTCTGCTGGGAAAGGTTTCCAACACATCATTCGTTTTGATTTGATCGATGCTTGGGAAAGGCAAAGTTTCGACCGGGACGAGTCCCATTTGCTGTGCTTCACCTGTGCTGGCCAACTTTGCCAATGAATCGGCCTTTTGATTGCGATCTCGTGGTATGTAGTAAATAGCATAATAATCAAACTGATCCAGCGCTTCCTGAACTCGGGCTAGATAAGCAGCTAACCTTCGATCTCTTGCTTGATATTCCCCCCGTACCTGACACACAACCAACTGTGAATCACAATAAACTTCTATAGCGATAATTCTCAGATCTCTGGCAAGCTTTAACCCAGTCAACAGGGCTTCATACTCGGCTTCATTGTTGGTTGCGTGAAAATCAAACTTCAAAGTATAGCATATGGATCGACCTTCGGGGGTTTCTAGTACAATTCCAGCGCCCGAACACCGATTGTTTGATGCACCATCTGTATAAAGTTTCCAGACATATTCAGGAGACTCGCTGGTTTCGGGTAAGTCGTCTGGAACAGTAAATTCAGCTATGAAGTCAGCTAGGACTTGCCCTTGAATGGTTCTCCGCGGAGCATAAGTAATGTCAAATTGACTCAGTTCGATATTCCACTTGAGTAACCTTCCAGACGTCTCAGGCCGCGCAAGGACCTGTCGTAACGGCTGATCGGTATACACAGTAAGCGGATGAGCTTGGAAATAAGGACGAAGCTTTCTCGAGGCAATGACCAAACAGTAAGCCAGTTTCTCCAACTTGGGGTAATTTCTTTCAGCTCCGGTCAATTGTTTACTAACATAATAGACCGGTTTCTGCACTCGATCCTCTTCCCGGACCAGAGCAGCACTGATCGCATGCTCTGATACCGCCAGATAAAGGTATAATTGTTCGTGATCAATTGGTTTCGACAAAATCGGTGGCGTAGAGAGATGCTGAACCAGTGATCGGAATGCGCCTTCACATTCCATGGTCCATTCAAAGTTTCATTTTCCTTTCCGGATTAGATCAAAGAAAGGGATGCATTTATCAGTGGATTTCGAGATGAACCTGCTTAGCGCTGCTACCTTCCCGTTGAGACTTTGGACTTGCTTTATGGTCCTTGGAGTTTGCAAATTCCTTATTGCCCAGATCTTTTCGGGGTTTGCCTCTATCCCACGAGCGTTGACGATGAAACCCAGAAATTTTCCGGATGCGACGCCAAAGTGGCACTTTAACGGGTTAAGCTTCATTCCATATTCACGTAGGATGCGAAACATTGAATCTAAATCCCTGACGTGATCTGTGGAAAATCGGGACTTAACTAACATGTCATCCACATAGACTTCCATGGTCTTCCCGATCTGCTCAGCGAACATTCGATTAACCAAGCGTTGGTAAGTCGCTCCGGCGTTCTTTAAACCAAAAGGCATGACTCTGTAGCAATAGAGTCCCAGATCGGTCACGAAACTGGTATGTTCTTGATCGGGTAGATGCATGGGTATTTGATTATAACCGGAATAAGCGTCCATAAAGGATAACAATTCATGGCCTGCAGTTGAGTCTACGAGTTGGTCAATTCGAGGAAGTGGAAAACTATCTTTAGGACAAGCTTTGTTTAAGTCAGAGTAGTCGACACAAGTTCTCCATTTCCCGTTTGGTTTTCGAACCATTACCGGATTTGACACCCACTCTGGGTATAGAGCATCTCGGATGAGACCATTTGATTGCAACTTGTCAATTTCTTCCTTAAGGGCGGCAGATCTCTCTGGATCCATACCACGCCTCTTTTGTTTGACCGGAACATGTCGCGGATCAATATTCAAAGAGTGACTTGCAATGTTCGGTGAGATTCCGCACATGTCAGAGTGCGTCCAGGCAAAGACATCAAGATTCGCTTGAAGAAATTCAACCAATTCCTGTTGTATCTGTTTTCCCAGTTGAGATCCAACTTTTAGTACTTTCGAGTCGTCATCCTCACTGACCGGGACGTCCACAGTCAGTTCGGCTGGAGACGCTTGATTCTGTTCTACTTCATCTTTATCTTCGCTATCTCTAGGGTCAAGATCTCTAAGGAATTGGTAGTGGCGCCCGGGCCGGGGCCCAGGCGTTAGTTGTCAATTATCAGTAAAACGGACGCAGAGAGATTCCTCTACGCCCTTTCCTTTCTCCTTCTTCTGTGCTTCACGCAACTCAGCAACATAACAGGCTCTCCCTGCTGCCTGATCTCCTTGAACGATTCCTATACCATGGTCAGTCGGGAATTTTAAAGTCAAACACCACTGGGCAATGGCTGCCCTGAATTCAGCAAGGGCTGGTCGACCCAGGAATGCGTTGTACGGTGAAGCGATGTCAAGAACGACGAATTGCAGCAGTCGGACTCTCCTGCGTTCTCCAATCCCCAGTTCTACTGGTAGTTCCACTATCCCAGTAGGTATCGTTGCACTCCCATTGAAGCCATGAACTCGGGATTGGCAGGGTTTCAAGTCTTTGGCTTCCATCTTCATTAAATCGTAAGCTCGCTTGAATAGAATGTTTACAGAACTCCCACTGTCAACCAAGATCCTCTTCATCCAAGCAGGACCAACCTGGGCAGATATGACCAGTGGGTCAATTGTTGGAGCTTCGATTTTGTCAGCATCCCTGCTTCTAAATATGATATCGTCAGACATCGTTTTTTGTTGCTTAGCCGGGGTTCCATCCTCACAATTACTGCAGCATTCGAAGCTCGCATGCCTGATAGAGCTAGCATACGACTCCATTTCCCTCCAGCTCCTGTCCGCTGGATGAGGACCACCACTTATGGTATTGATAACTAGCCTCCCGCCTGTACGAGCGGGTTCCTCTTGTCTTTCTTGGTCTTGCGCACGGTTTGGATTCGATGGGCCCGCACCACCAGACTGCGGCGCCCGCACGAATTGATCTAACTTCCTCTCCCTGATCAACTTTTCTATGAGATCTTGCAAATGGCGACAGTCATTAGTATTGTGGCCATAACTCTCATGAAACCTACAAAACTTTCCTGTCTGAATCTGCCTTTCTGATGACCGCTTCGGAGCGGGTTTCTTATACTGTTCTGTGTTGCAAGTTTGCAGGTACACATTTTCCAGCGAAGTGTTTAACGGTGTATAACTTTCGAACATCGGAGCCCTACGCCGTGGGCCTGGATTCGGATCTCTCTTCTTATTTTGACCATTGCCACCTCTTGGCTGAGTTTGTTTGTTCTGTATGTTTAATTGGACTTTTCCGGAATTGTCACCGGACTGTTTAACTGCTACATTGCTTTGTATTCCCTCATTCCCAGGTTTCGCATCGTCCTGCTTCCTAGACTGTTTCGCGTCCTCTTGCCGTAAGAATTGAGCGGCTTTGGAGTAGAAACGGTCCAACGACGCGGGTGGTTTTCCGGCTAACCAGTTTCCAAATTCAGAATCGGGATCAATTCCCTTTGTCAATGCCATTAAAATTGAGTTGTCGTTGGGATTACTAATTTCCACACATGCCGCATGGAATCTCTCCAAGTAACGCCTTAATGTTTCCCCACGAGCCTGGGTAACATTGGATAGGGTGTTAACATCTTTGGGTCTAGCGACATGCATGCGGAATTGTTCAACAAATTTCTTAGCCAATTGGTCAAATGAAGAGATAGATCTTGGAGGTAGTCTTGTAAACCACATTGTTGCAATTCCTCCCAGTGAAATGGGGAAGCTCCGGCATTTTACTGCATCGTCGGCCCTCGCGGCGCTCATTGACCATTCGTATTTCAATATGTGCTGATTGGGATCAGAACTTCCTTCGTACATAGGGAGAGTTGGCATTCTGAATCGCCAAGGGGGTTCAGCGTATAGTATCTCGTCCGTGAAAGGAGTATGGCTTCGAGAGATCCCCCAATCGTCATTGGTAAGACCTTGGCTTTCACGGATCATCTGACGTATCATAGTCGAGATGTCTGGCATGGCTACATTTTGAGCATGCTGAGCTAAGGTGTGGTCGGGTTCCACAGTGCGAGTTTGGACCGGGCGCTGTCGACGGTCCAAGTTTCGCCTCCTTGGCTCAGCGTCTTCCGGGACGTATGGTTCAGAAGTACGTCCCTGTTGTTGATTACTCGAATCCGGGAGATGTCGGGTATCAACCCTTGTTTCTACTGTGGCAGCTGTGACATGATTGTCCGTAGTATATTGCGGAGTACGACCACCTCGTGCTGATGGCCCCGCCTGGAAGCTGGTTGATGGTCCTACCCTCAATTGCCCGACAGTCAGGGCGGGTTGATATCCAGTAGTCTGAGCATGATCTCCGTCTAATCGGGGACGGGTAGATCTATGATGATAGTCAGATGAGGCAGAACTTTCAGTGGATGAGCGGGAAACATCATCCCTTCTGGACCTCCTACGGCCTTGGCGGTTCAGTTGGTTTGTCAATTCAATATTGGCACGCAACTGTTCGGCTAACTGTTGCCGACTCTGAGTCAGCTCTTGGAGCAACACCTGGAATTCTTGTCTAGTGACTGCCCCAGACAGATCTGAGTGGGCAGTGTTGTCCTGGTTGGATGGCTGCTGTTGAGCAGGATTCTGTCCATCCCTACCTTCTTGTCCAGCAGCTGTAGAAGTGGTTCTCGTGCTAACCATTTTGAATGATGAATTCTTTTCCTAGATTTTATGCAAATCTGAGTAGAATGGAAGGACTGTGAATCGAAGATCTGGATCTTCCTCTTGGATTTTTGCAATCCGGTATCGATGGTAGATCCAAGGAGCAGGAGAAAAAAGCTGGTTTTTCTCAGTGAAAGCACCAAAGTGTTTGTACCAAAAATGGGCACAACACTCTTCGGAAGTTTTTGAAGAGATAAAAGTGAAGAAGGAAAATTAAGACTGAGGATTATCTAACAAAAACTCCAAATAACAGAAAGTAAATTGCACAGAAGACAGCGATTTAGAGTGGTTCGGCGTTTCGCCTACGTCCACTATGAAGTTTGATGATTTTATTGCTCGATACTTGAAGATTACAATTTCTTATACTGTAATACAACTGATTTTATATGCTAAGTCTCAATCTAAAGCAGCGGCGGTGTTCTGGAGTAAATCTGGCAGAATCTGGGCGCTCTTCAGTACTTAGAATTCTCCGACCCCTTTTCTGAATGACCAGGGGCTCTATTTATAGGTGTAGGAGGCTGATATTTCGCCTAAAATGAGGGAAGACCAGTTCTGGTACGTCAGGGGGCCCACATGGCCGAAATCTGGAGATCCGGGCCCACCTTGGGATCGATTCGACCCTTGGTTCGAATCGATCAAGAAATCATCCAATCGAGCTGAAATTTGGTGTGAACATTCTTCATCATGTGTTTAAGCTTCTGTGAAAATTTCATGGCATTTGGACTTGTAGAACTCGAGATATGATCGATTCAATGTTGCATTTCTGGAGAACATGGATACTTCGAATCGACCTTAGTTCGAATCGATTTGGTCGACTCGATGCTTGCTGTGACGTGGCGCGTGCTTCTCGCATTGATTCGCTTTGTACTCTGGTTTGACTGGGTCGAATCCATGACCTCTGCTACTTCGATTCGATGGTTTTGAGGGAATGGATTCGAAGAGGTGTAAGTTCGAATCGATCAGGATGGATTCGAAGACAGTTATGAAGGGGAGTCAAAGTCTCTACAATTGAATGGATTCGAAGGTACTGGAGTCGAATATTGGCCTCCTTCGAATCGATGATGTTGGTACTTTGGAATGGAGTCGGAGCTCCTCTGCCTGCATGGATTCGAAGCGAAGCCTTAAGGATGGATTCGAACCAATATATGGTTGATGGATTCGAACGCAGGTTCCTTTATCATCGATTCGAAGCAGAGAAGTTCGATGGAGTCGAACAAAGACGGTCACGTGGACACGAAGTCTGGTCACCAGACGGATTCGAATGCAAGCTCCTTCTATGGATTCGAACTTATGACTATTTACTCCAAATTGCATCGATGATATCTTGAGTGTACGAACTCGGATTGACTTGAAATCTGGAACGTAGGTTCCTAAGACATTGCTTGACGTGCCTTATCAATTGTAGCCCGATCCGGACTTGAACAAATTTCATCGATATCCGTAGCGATCCTTACGTGTAACCGACTTCCGAGACGATCTGTCACCGGTATCTAGCCAAGTCCTTGGTGTCACGGCCTTGCCAAAAGGCGGGATAACAGTTTACTAGAAATATTTTTCATTCCAAATCTATTTAATAAATTATTACAATACTGTTCTTGATAAATAAAAATTTCATCATTTAATTGTTTAATCTGTAAACCAAGAAAGTATGTTAGTTCACCTCTATATGACATTCCAAACTCCTTTTTCATAAATGTTTGAGAATTCATTGCATAATGTTTCATTTATAGAACTAAAAATAATATCATCTATATATATTTGGACAATCAAAATATCTTTTTTTTTGCTTTTTAATGAATAACATAGAATCAACATTTCCAATTTCAAAACCAGATTCTAAAAGATAACTCCTTAATCAATTGTACAAAGCATGCGGTGCATGTTTTAGACCATAAAGAGCCTTTTTAAGTTTGAAAACGTGGTTAGGAAATTTTTCATGCTCGAATATAGGTGGTCAAAAACATTTTATTTTATAAATTCATTTAGAAAAGCAGTTTTAACATCCATTGGATAAAGTTTAAAATTACGATGAGAAGCAAGAGCAAGCAAGATTCTAATAGCTTCTAGTCTAGTGACATGGGAAAAATGTTTCTTCATAGTCGATACCTTCTTTTTCGTTATACCCCTGAGCTACTAGTCTTGCTTTGTTCCTTATTATATCAACATTTTTATCTACTTTGTCTTTTGAAAACACATTTGTACCAATTATGGTTTGATCGTTCGGTCTTGGAACCAATTCTCAAATGCATTGCATTCAAATTGATTCTTGCATTCCTAAAATTCAAAAATCATCTTTTGAAGCTTCTTTAATATTTTTTGTTCTATGTTTGAAATAAGTGCAACATGTCCCATTTGATTTAATTTATTTCTAATTCAAATTTTTATTTCACTGTTTATAGTATCTAGTGGATGGTCTTTTAAAATACGTGGTGGTAATTTTAAAGTATTATCAACATTTTTATTTTGTTAAGGGGGATTTCAAAATTTGTTGGTTGATTTATCAAAATATTTTCATATTCATCATTATTTAACTTTGAAATTTTCATCAAAAGATACGTGCAAGGTTTCTTCAATAATATTAGAATTTTGTAAAAGATTCTATATGCTTTACTTCTTTATGAATATTTGACAAATATACTTCATCGGCTTTTGGATCGAATTTTCCTAAATTATCATTCGCATTAAGTATAAAGCATTTAGAACCAAAAACTCTAAAATATAAAACATTCGGATTTCTTCCATTAAACAAATCATAAGGGGTATGTTTTATCAACAGCCTTATAGACATGGGATTTAGCATATAACAAGCAGCAGTCACAGCTTTATCCCATAAATTCTTTAGTAATTGGCTACTACTCAATAATGTCCTTGTGCATTATTGTAAGTATCGATTTTTCTATTCTACAACATCATTTTGTGTAGTGTTCTAGGAAAGGAAAATTATGACTTATACCCTTCTTGATGCAAAAATCGTTAAATAAATATTATCAAATTCAGCACCATTATCACTTCGAATATTCTTAATTTTACAAATTTTCAAACATTGAATTCTTTTTGCAAAAATTATTAAAACAACAAAGTATCACTTTTGTGTTTTAAAAACAAAGTCCATGTGTATCTTAAAAATCATCTACAATGACGAATGCATATTTATTATGGCTCAAAGACCTTACTTGAGTTGGTCCAAAAAGTTTCAAATGAAGTAATTCTAGAGGTTGAAGAGTATAAATAATTTTCTTAGATTTGAAAGAGGATTTTGCTCATTTTCCTAGTTGACATGCATTATATAAATTATTAACTTTGAAACTCATTTTGGTTAAACCTTTTACTAAATCATTTTTTTAAAGCTTGTTTATATATTTAAAATTTATATGGAAAAATCTTTTTGTGCCTTAGCCAAGGATCATGATCATTAGCTACAAGACACGTATCATTATTATAGTCAATTTTTATGTTTAAAACATCAATATTTCCTTTTATAATACCTTTAAAAATCAAATTTTTATTTTGATAAAAAATATAGCATTTATGTTTTTCAAAAGCGATTGTAAAACCTTTATCGCAAAGTTGACTTATAGTAAGCAAATTATGTTTTAGATTTTCAATAAGTAGGACATTTATAATTAGAGGAGTGTTAGATATACCATTATTGCGAACGTCCATCATGCCAATGACATAATTGACGGTTACTACACCATTTATTTGACATTTATAAGTATATCTTGATTCCCCGTTGTATGTATGGAACATCTGCAATCAAGAATCCATCTCTCATTTTTATTGTTAGGTATATACAAAAAACATGAGTTCGAATTAGTACCCACTTTCAACATTATGGTCCTAAGATTGGATCTTAGATACCCAAGAGGGTTTGGTGTTCTCTTTAAAAATAAAATTCACTATTATGAATAGTTTTTCAAAAAATCTTATGTGAATTTATTTTTATAAAGTTGTTGTTACTCTTTGGTACCCATAATTTTTATGTTTTTACATTTAGTTGTAACAATCTGCCTTTCTTAGTTCTAAAGAAAACTGTAATGACCCAAGATTTTAGGAATTTATTCTGAAAAATATAAATAAATTCAAAATAATTTTTAAATAAATTTTGAAAGGGAATTGATATAGCTTGATAGTGTATCAGTATGTGTGTACATGTGTGCACAGGAAATGCACATGAACAAAAGCTAAAATCCTTGAACTCTAAGAATAAATACATATTGATATGTATGGGAATATATATATATATATATATATATATATAGATTAAATCCTTAAAAGCTGTATGCATAAGTAAATATACATATATGGATGCTACTGAATATTTTTGAGTGTACATGTGCATGTGTGTCAATACAGAATGATGTATAAATATATATATGGGTGTACTAATTATTTCAGTAAGACTTATATATATATATATGTTAATAAAATACTAGAGTTCAAATTAGTAAAATAAAATATACAGACATATTTTAGTATATAGGCAGAAAGAAAAAAAATGAGGATATAAAAAGGAGTAGTCCTCTTGTAAATAAATAAAGGAAGTACATACCATATACATGAAAGCTAAAAATAGGAAAAATAAGACAAAACAGGGAAATGCTTGGTATATGCAGAATTAGGAAGAGTATTTGATAAATAACAAATCAAGTCACATTTTTAGCATGATTGTAGACAAAGGAAAAAGTATTTTTCTGAAAAGAAAATTTCTAAAATTAACCAAAAAGAACATAACCACTTTTCTCTTCACCTAAATTAAGCCGGGAAGGGTAGAATTTTGGGTTCAAATAAAATGCAGATAACATAATTTTTCTGGTGGGCAAAAATGGCTTTAGCCAATACCCAAAACCCTAAGGAGGACCCTGTATATATATATGTATATGCAGCAGCCTCCTCTCCTTCTCAGAAAAGAACTTTGAAAAAAAAAAGAAACAACACCATAGAAATCATAAGGCAAGGGAAGGAAAAGAGCTTGAGGCTAAAGGCAGAAGTTCATCAATTAATTAAGGAAGCAAAGAAGAGAACTAGGTGAGAAAACTCACTCAACAACTTAAGGCACTAAGTCCTAATGAAGGCAGCTAGTTATAAATGAATTTTTCTTAAAAGTATATGTGATTGTTCTTCAGAAGTTAAGGATGCCTTAATGCTAAATGGTTGTTCTGGTTGTTTTATTTTGTGAATATTCTAAATATGATCTGCATGCATACATAAGTATCTTTGAAACCCAGATCTCTTTTTAATATGATACTGGTTAGAAACAAATAAATACCCAGAAAAATGAAATGTTGGATATAAGCAAGTAGTGTTGGTTTTGGCTCAACCCAGAAGAATTGATAAGCTTATGGGCTGCAATATACATATGTATATGTGCTGAGGCTTAAAATGAAAAGGAATTAGGAGTGCAATAGGCTTGCCTATGTGCTGATACTCCTGATTCAAAGAAAATATACAATATCCACTCAGCAAATAGATTTTGTGATTTAGGAAGCTTGGTCAACTTGAGTTAACTAAAGCACAGATGTTTGCAATAAAATCTTCCCATAAAGCCATAAACCAATGTTAGTTGTCTATATCTCTTTAAAATTGCAAGAACATGTTTTAATAAGTACCAATACTAAAATTGCTTGGTTGTCTCTGTTTGTTTATGAGAATGATAAGGAATGCTATGAGGTGAATGCTTGTTTTTGTAAAATAACTCACTGATTGGGTTTGCTCTGAAAAATTTAAAAAGAGAAAGTACCTAAGAATTTGATTAGGAAATGGGGTCAAGATTACTGCAGGAATGACTTGTGTTCTTGAGTAATGCAAGTTGACACATGGCTTGTTCAAGTCCTGAGATCTTTGTGTAATGGAGTGAATTAGTTCATTACAGTGTGTCCATTGATTCATAAAATTGCAGATGAGACCAGGATAGATAAATATACCAAGGGAAAAATATTTGATATGATGAGGAAGCTAGAGTTTTTCCCAGAATTGAAATATGAGGATGGAATAAATGATTTAACTCATATTGGTTATTTTCCTGTTTGGTGTGAATGATTGTTTGACTATGACTGAATTGTATGCTTGAATGTATGTACCATATTTATATATGTAGTCTTTGGAAAGAAAGATTAAAATATGCACATGCACAATGACATAGAGCATACACACAATTATTACCTGTTTCCAAAGGGCAGAACTTTATGTATATGTACTTAACTTGATTTTAACCTAATTAATTAATTGCTTTTGTGAATTTTCTCATACCAGACATGTGTCTGACCCTAGTGTGCTAATGGCATCTGGGGTGTCTCATTTAAAATGAGGCAGCTTCAAATGCTTTTTCAGGGACAGCAGCCTCTAGATAGGAGTAGAAGCAAAGCATTGAGAAGAAGATTATAGCATGCTAGAATTAGATAGATAAGAGCTTACAAGATGAAATTTGCATGTATGATATTTAAAAAAAAAATTCATTGTACTAAGTACAGAGTGATGTTGGATATTTGGTTAAGTATTTTGAGAATTTGACTTGGAACTGGTATTTAAAATATCTGAGTTTTATTATCTGGAATGTTGAAAAGTTTTAGCTATAATTTTGTAAGTAAGATCACCAGTAGGGATTTTATAAGATAATGATGTTAGATCCATATTAGTAAATTATTTACATGTTCAGATATGATTTGCTCAGACACTGTCACACCAGTACCTTAGTAATTTTAACATAAAATCTGAATCCCTCTTTACTAAAGCTTTGGGCAAAATGCATTTTAAGACCTTTTGAAATATGTCTGAGTAGAGAGTCTGTTTAATCCATATTTTATTTGCTAAGTATCCATTTGTGAGGAAACTCACCCCGGACTGCATTTCATTTAGTCTAGTACCTTGGTATCAAGGAATCAAGCTTCTGGAATATGATGATTCACTTAAGAATATCCCAGACATGAGTTTGCATATAAGGTAGATATTATAAGAAAGCAAACATAGGAAATGATATAAGCTTATATCATTTTCAAAGCACAGACACTATACAATTGATTTTACAGATAATCATAACATAATTATCTGGGTTCTATGAATCATATTCCATGGAGAATCCAGCAAGCTATCAAAGAATAAAAACCATACTATTACCTATATGAATAAGATTTTCATTACTTAAATAATAAAATGAAATTAAGCTATGTGGGGATTGATTAAACTTAATCAATCACTGTAACCTCTTGTTTGCCATAACCTGATTAAACCAGAGGGGCACATGCATCTTCATATGTGTGTGCATATTTTTGTGGTTGCACTGATATATCTATATTGGTAAAATTTTTGATCCTGGATGAAGTTTGTTTATTGAGAAAAATGACCCTGGAAAAATATATTTGTTAATAAATGATATATACATATATCATCTCTAAAAAAAATCCTTACAAAATGAAGGTAGAGAAGAGAGGGTCATTTCATTTGGTATCAGAGCTATGTTATTCAACATAGTAGAAGTAAAGATCAAGTTCTTAGATAGAAATAAAATTTAAAGGAACTAAATATATATCAATGTTTTCAGTGTGAATAAAAACCACTGAAATAATAAAATTACCAATTAAACTAACCAGCTATGTAAATTATTATTAGCAAACTATGGTAGGGAGACCACCAAATCAGGGAGCAGGATCTTCCCATGCACCACCAATGGTCAATCTGCAAGACTTGGTGAGAGCATTTAGGGATGGGGCAGGACAAAGGCAAGAAAATCCCTATGAAGAACTCTCAAAATTACTTAAGACATATACTCATTTAGGAGGAAAAAGCTTTGAAGGGACAGAGGGTATCATGGAAATTCAAACATGGTTGAGAACATTGGAAAGAATTTTCAATGACATGCAACTTGATGATCAAAGAAAGAGGCAAGTGGCTTCAAGACAGCTAAAAGGAGTAGCTTTAAGCTGGTGGGAAGTAATCATTGCAGGGAGAGGTGAGAATGAAATCACTTGGAATCAATTCAAAGAGATGTTGGAAGCAAGGTTTGTACTAGCATCAGCTAAGACTACCTTGCTAGAAGAATTTATTAGACTTAGACAAGGAACCATGACTGTCACAGAGTACACTCAAAAGTTTGAGGGGCTTTCCACATATGGAGCAATGCTTGTGGCAGATGAGGCATCCAAAAATGATAGGTACATAAAAGGTTTAAACCCAGGACTTAGCAGAGCCATGTTACCCTATGCTGACAGGACTTTTGACCATGTGATAGACTTAGCTTTGAGGTTGGAGCAGCATGACAAGGAAAGGGAGAAGTTCAGAAATTTTAAGAACAATAACACCAAGAAAGGTAAGGGGAGGTATCACCCTTATGATAAGAAGAAGGAAGAGGCCAGTAACAAAAGCACTGGAGATGTCAAAGCTAAGGAAACCAAGAAGATTGTGTGCCATCAGTGTGGAAAAGAAGGACATATCAAACCAAGATGTCCAGAATTGAAAGGAGGAGCTTTCAAGTGTTATTTATGTGGGAAAGAAGGGCACATGAAAAGAAATTGTCTTAAGAATAGGCAGCAAGGAAAATTAGCAAACTTGGAAGAAAAAGGCAAAACAGTGGAGATCAATGCTGAGAAGCATAGTCAAGTGGAAGGTACACTATTTATTTGTAATGTACCCATAGCAGTAGTATATGATACAGGAGCAACTCATTCTTTAATTTCCTATGAATTAGTTAAAATGCTGAAATTAAGTTGCATATTGGTTGAAACCCCTTTACATATACAAAGTCCACTGGGAAGTTCTAGTGTTTTAAACATGATCTGTGTGGATGTGGGATTAAACATAGGAGGAGATACTTTTATTTCCAATTTATATGTTTTAAATTACCCAAATATAGGTGTTATTTTGGGAGTAGACTGGTTAAGGCAATTCAAGGGCATAATTAACTTAGACTCATCCACCATATCATTGCAAAACCATGGAAGCCAGAGGATCACAATTTTGTGTGAAGTGTCCAAGGGAAGAAAATTGTGTCATTTGATTGATTTGGGTAAAGATTCCAGTAAACATATTATTGAGGAAATTCCCATAGTCAATGAATACTTGGATGTTTTTGAGGAGGTTAATGGTGTTCCAAACCATAGGCCAGTGGAATTCCAAATTCATTTAGTTCCAGGAGCAAGCCCAGTGATTAAAAAGCCAACAAGAATGGGGCCAAATGAACTAAAAGAATTAAAGAAACAATTAGAGGAATTAGAAAATAAGGGTTTTATAAGACCCAGTAATTCTTGCTGGGGGGCACCAGTGGTGTTTGTTAAGAAACAAGATGGTACTTTGAGACTCTGCATAGATTATAGGGAATTAAACAAGGTAACCATTAAAAATAAATACCCACTGCCAAGGATAGATGATCTTTTTGATCAATTGGCTGGAGAAAGAGTATTCTCTAGGCTAGATTTAGCATCTGGTTTTCATCAAATGAAGGTGGAAGAATCAAGCATCAAGTACACTGCCTTTAACACTAGATATGGGTTGTATGAATTTTTGGTTATGCCATTTGGCTTGACCAATGCACCATCATACTTTGTAGATTTAATGAACAGAACCTTTAGGGATTATTTAGACAAGTTTATGCTTATTTTTATAGATGACATTTTAATTTATTCAAAAACAATGAAAGAGCATGAAAGTCATCTGCACATGGTTTTGTCTAGACTAAGGGAAAAAGACTTAAAGGCAAAATACTCAAAATGTGAATTTTGGAAAGAGGAAGTGCATTTTCTTGGCCATGTTATATCTGCCCAAGGAATTTCTGTGAACCCCAATAAAGTAGTGGCTATTCAAGCATGGAAGAGGCCAAGCACTGTGAGTGAAGTAAGGTCATTTATGGGGATGGTAGGGTATTATAGGAGATTTATAAAAGATTTTTCAAAAATTTCTACACCACTCACTAACCTAACCAGGAAGAACCAAGCTTTTGTTTGGTCAGAAAATTGTGAAAAGTCTTTTGAACAGTTGAAGGAGGCATTGGTGAATGCTCCAATTTTAAAGGTACCTCATGGAAATGAAGAATTAGTTGTATACACTGATGCTAGTGGATTTGGCTTGGGTGCAGTGTTGATGCAACAAGGCCAAGTCATTGCATATGCATCCAGACAACTTAAACCCCATGAAGTAAGGTATGCCACACATGACCTTGAATTAGCAGCTGTGATCTATGCTTTGAAACTTTGGAGACATTATTTGTTAGGCACTAAGTTTGAACTTTACACTGACCACAAGTCTCTAAAATATTTATTTTCACAAAAAGATTTGAACATGAGGCAACATAGATGGGTGGAATTCTTAGCTGCCTATGACTTTGACATACTCTATACACCAGGCAAAGCAAACAAAGTTGCAGATGCTCTAAGTAGACAGCATGCTAAATTGGCTATGATGATGATAGAAGAATTTAAGGACTTGTCTTTGCTAACTGAGTTAGAAATTGGGGAGAATGGTTGTGTGCACATTGATGAGCAGATGCATGGTGCACAAGAAGATAAAGGGAAGTTAAGCTTAATGACACTTCAACCAGATTTAATTCTGAAGGTAGGAAAAATGCAAGAACAGGATGCCAACTTATTAGAGAAGAAAATGCTCCTCTCAAAAGGGGAGGAAGTGATGAATCACCATATTGATAAAAATGGTTATATGAGATACCAAAATAGGATGTGTGTACCAGAGGACACAGAATTGAAGAAAGAGATATTGAATGAATATCACAGAAGTAAATACTCCATACACCCAGGCAACACAAAAATGTACCAAAATTTGAAAAGAGACTTCTGGTGGAAGGGGATGAAATCTGATGTAGCTAAATACATTGCCAAATGTACGACTTGCCAACAAGTCAAGGCCGAAACCCAAAGGCCATCAGGGTTGATGCAGCCTCTTAGTGTACCACAGTGGAAGTGGGAAGACATATCTATGGACTTCATAGATGGACTGCCTAGATCTAAGAGAGGCAATACAAGCATATGGGTGATAGTTGATAGGCTAACCAAGGTAGCACACTTCATCCCAGTCAAGTCAGAAAGGACAGCACCAAAATTAGCTCAAATTTTTATAAAGGAAGTGGTAAAGTTACATGGCATTCCCAAAACCATTGTGAGTGATAGGGATACCATCTTCACCTCAAAATTCTGGAGAAGCTTTCAAGAAGCAATGGGAAGTGAACTATGCCTAAGTACTTCCTACCATCCTCAATCAGATGGGCAGACCGAGGTAGTAAACAAGGTTTTGGAGGACATGTTGAGAGCATGTGTACTGGACTTTGGGGGCAACTGGGAAGATTATCTTCATCTAGTTGAATTTACATACAACAACAGCTATCAAAGCACCATAGGAATGGCTCCATTTGA
This sequence comes from Allium fistulosum, assembly GCA_030737815.1. Taxonomy (NCBI): domain Eukaryota; kingdom Viridiplantae; phylum Streptophyta; class Magnoliopsida; order Asparagales; family Amaryllidaceae; genus Allium; species Allium fistulosum. The sequence continues at coordinate 1,544,139,663 of CM060901.1, read as the reverse complement.
AGCCTTATATGGTAAACCCTGTTTGTCACCTGTTTGTTCGGTAGAAGCAGGAGAAAGGTCTATTTTAGGACCTGAGTACATACAAGAAACTAAGGAGAAAATTGAGTTGATAAGAAGAAGAATGGCAGCAGCACAAGAAAGGCAGAAGAAATTTGCAGACATGAAAAGGAGGCAGGTGGAATATGAAGTGGGAAATTTTGTTTTCATCAAAATCTCACCTATGAAAAATGTGCTGAGGTTTGGGAAACAAGGCAAGTTAACCCCAAGATATATTAGACCATACAAAATTCTGGAAAGAATTGGTCCCTTGGCATATAAGTTGGAATTACCAGAAAACATGCAAGGTATACATGATGTTTTTCATGTATCACAATTGAGAAAATGGGTCCATGACAAGGCAGAAATTCTTGAGACCCCAACCCAAGTGCAGATAAACCCTAATTTGATTTATGAAAACGATCCAGTGGGAATTTTGGCAAAAGATGTGAAGAAGTTGAGGAATAAATCTCTGAAACTTGTAAAGGTACAGTGGAGTCTTGATCCTAGTGATTGCACATGGGAATTAGAAGACAAAGTTAGGTTGAATTATCCTAAGCTATTTTTAGATTAAAGGTAATTCTGATTTTTGATTGTTTTAGATGCATATATTTTTAGTTATTATAGAACTAAAAATCTATTTGGTTGAGAATGTACTTGTTCTCTGAATTAAGTTTAAAATTCATTTTAAGCTTAGGAAAATTGTGGGACACAATTTCTAAAAGGAGGGGGTGTATGTAATGACCCAAGATTTTAGGAATTTATTCTGAAAAATATAAATAAATTCAAAATAATTTTTAAATAAATTTTGAAAGGGAATTGATATAGCTTGATAGTGTATTAGTATGTGTGTACATGTGTGCACAGGAAATGCACATGAACAAAAGCTAAAATCCCTGAACTCTAAGAATAAATACATATTGATATGTATGGGAATATATATATATATATAGATTAAATCCTTAAAAGCTGTATGCATAAGTAAATATACATATATGGATGCTACTGAATATTTTTGAGTGTACATGTGCATGTGTGTGTGTCAATACAGAATGATGTATAAATATATATATGGGTGTACTAATTATTTCAGTAAGACTTATATATATATATATATGTTAATAAAATACTAGAGTTCAAATTAGTAAAATAAAATATACAGACATATTTTAGTATATAGGCAGAAAGAAAATAAATAAGGATATAAAAAGGAGTAGTCCTCTTGTAAATAAATAAAGGAAGTACATACCATATACATGAAAGCTAAAAATAGGAAAAATAAGACAAAACAGGGAAATGCTTGGTATAGGCAGAATTAGGAAGAGTATTTGATAAATAACAAATCAAGTCACATTTTTAGCATGATTGTAGACAAAGGAAAAAGTATTTTCTGAAAAGCAAATTTCTGAAATTAACCAAAAAGAACATAACCACTTTTCTCTTCACCTAAATTAAGCCGGGAAGGGTAGAATTTTGGGTTCAAATAAAATGCAGATAACATAATTTTTCTGGTGGGCAAAAATGGCTTTAGCCAATACCCAAAACCCTAAGGAGAAACCTGTATATATATATGTATATGCAGCAGCCTCCTCTCCTTCTCAGAAAAGAACTTTGAAAAAAAAAAGAAACAACACCATAGAAATCATAAGGCAAGGGAAGGAAAAGAGCTTGAGGCTAAAGGCAGAAGTTCATCAATTAATTAAGGAAGCAAAGAAGAGAACTAGGTGAGAAAACTCACTCAACAACTTAAGGCACTAAGTCCTAATGAAGGCAGCCAGTTATAAATGAATTTTTCTTAAAAGTATATGTGATTGTTCTTCAGAAGTTAAGGATACCTTAATGCTAAATGGTTGTTCTGGTTGTTTTATTTTGTGAATATTCTAAATATGATCTGCATGCATACATAAGTATCTTTGAAACCCAGATCTCTTTTTAATATGATACTGGTTAGAAACAAATAAATACCCAGAAAAATAAAATGTTGGATATAAGCAAGTAGTGTTGGTTTTGGCTCAACCCAGAAGAATTGATAAGCTTATGGGCTGCAATATACATATGTATATGTGCTGAGGCTTAAAATGAAAAGGAATTAGGAGTGCAATAGGCTTGCCTATGTGCTGATACTCTTGATTCAAAGAAAATATACAATATCCACTCAGCAAATAGATTTTGTGATTTAGGAAGCTTGGTCAACTTGAGTTAACTAAAGCACAGATGTTTGCAATAAAATCTTCCCATAAAGCCATAAACCAATGTTAGTTGTCTATATCTCTTTAAAATTGCAAGAACATGTTTTAATAAGTACCAATACTAAAATTGCTTGGTTGTCTCTGTTTGTTTATGAGAATGATAAGGAATGCTATGAGGTGAATGCTTGTTTTTGTAAAATAACTCACTGATTGGGTTTGCTCTGAAAAATTTAAAAAGAGAAAGTACCTAAGAATTTGATTAGGAAATGGGGTCAAGATTACTGCAGGAATGACTTGTGTTCTTGAGTAATGCAAGTTGACACATGGCTTGTTCAAGTCCTGAGATCTTTGTGTAATGGAGTGAATTAGTTCATTACAGTGTGTCCATTGATTCATAAAATTGCAGATGAGACCGAGATAGATAAATATACCAAGGGAAAAATATTTGATAAGATGAGGAAGCTAGAGTTTTTCCCAGAATTGAAATATGAGGATGGAATAAATGATTTAACTCATATTGGTTATTTTCCTGTTTGGTGTGAATGATTGTTTGACTATGACTGAATTGTATGCTTGACTGTATGTACCATATTTATATATGTAGTCTTTGGAAAGAAAGATTAAAATATGCACATGCACAATGACATAGAGCATGCACACAAGTATTACCTGTTTCCAAAGGGCAGAACTTTATGTATATGTACTTAACTTGATTTTAACCTAATTAATTAATTGCTTTTGTGAATTTTCTCATACCAGACATGTGTCTGACCCTAGTGTGCTAATGGCATCTGGGGTGTCTCATTTAAAATGAGGCAGCTTCAAATGCTTTTTCAGGGATAGCAGCCTCTAGATAGGAGTAGAAGCAAAGCATTGAGAAGAAGATTATAGCATGCTAGAATTAGATAGATAAGAGCTTACAAGATGAAATTGTCATGTATGATATTTAAAAAAAAATTCATTGTACTAAGTACAGAGTGATGTTGGATATTTGGTTAAGTATTTTGAGAATTTGACTTGGAACTGGTATTTAAAATATCTGAGTTTTATTATCTGGAATGTTGAAAAGTTTTAGCTATAATTTTGTAAGTAAGATCACCAGTAGGGATTTTATAAGATAATGATGTTAGATCCATATTAGTAAATTATTTACATGTTCAGATATGATTTGCTCAGACACTGTCACACCAGTACCTTAGTAATTTTAACATAAAATCCAAATCCCTCTTTACTAAAGCTTTGGGCAAAATGCATTTTAAGACCTTCTGAAATATGTCTGAGTAGAGAGTCTGTTTAATCCATATTTTATTTGCTAAGTATCCATGTGTGAGGAAACTCACCCCGGACTGCATTTCATTTAGTCTAGTACCTTGGTATCAAGGAATCAAGCTTCTGGAATATGATGATTCACTTAAGAATATCCCAGACATGAGTTTGCATATAAGGTAGATATTATAAGAAAGCAAACATAGGAAATGATATAAGCTTATATCATTTTCAAAGCACAGACACTATACAATTGATTTTACAGATAATCATAACATAATTATCTGGGTTCTATGAATCATATTCCATGGAGAATCCAGCAAGCTATCAAAGAATAAAAACCATACTATTACCTATATGAATAAGATTTTCATTACTTAAATAATAAAATGAAATTAAGCTATGTGGGGATTGATTAAACTTAATCAATCACTGTAACCTCTTGTTTGCCATAACCTGATTAAACCAGAGGGGCACATGCATCTTCATATGTGTGTGCATATTTTTGTGGTTGCACTGATATATTTATATTGGTAAAAATTTTGATCCTGGATGAAGTTTGTTTATTGAGAAAAATGACCTGGAAAAATATATTTGTTAATAAATGATATATACATATATCATCTCTAAAAAAAAAATCCTTACAAAATGAAGGTATCGAAGAGAGGGTCATTTCAAAAACACTTATTACATCCATGGTATTCATCTGTTGATCATCTAGACATACGAAAGAAGGGCCGTTGGGAAAAAAGATAAGATAAGAAGAAAGAAACACAAAATCTCACAACGCAAGGAAATCATATATAATAGAACATAAGATAATATACATATAGTCGCTTCCAAAATGAAACATCGGAGTCACATAGTTACTAACTTCAGCAAGGGACAGTTAAAACTACTTGTCCCCATGATGCTGATAAATAATATACACACACAGCTGAAATAAAATAGATAAATAGATAACATCAAAGTCTCCTACTCCATACCCCTCCAAAATGCATCCGTAAGAACCTGGACTACTTGGCTACTAATACAAATTTGAGTACCCAAGAGTTTTAGAGAAAGAAAGAAAGCTCCAGTCAGACATGGTTCTGGTGTGAGTAAACTCAAAACAACTAAATTGTTAAACTTATAGAACTCTATAAAAATAAAGGTATCTCATAAGACCACGTCGTACATAAACATGGACAGCATTTTACCTTACGATAGCCAAAACATTTCAAATAGAAAATCTAGTGATATTATAATAATGTCTAGGGTTTAAATAAATATATAACATAGCTGAAATGCTTGCGTCTCACATTCCAACATATTTGGGCACAACTAAGTCCGTAAGACACTTATTGCAGAATGGATTCCATACAATGACAAGACAACTAGGGTACCGCCTATCACGGTACATCTCTAGAGAAAATGTACCGAGGGCCACGCCAAGACCCTCGCTAACATAGAAACGACATACCCCTTATTGGATAGTACTGAAAATGATCATCCTACGGTTGCGATCAATAACCACATCGTCCCTCAAATCATACATCAAAGAGATAGTATTAATCTAGATTAGGGATGATCGTACCCTAATGGGTGCGATCCACATAGCCCTATCGCATATCCCATGTTTTAGACATTCCCAAGTGTAAAGCTCGAGGCTACATTTACCTTTTCTTTAGCAAATCCCACTTGGAATGCTAACACTACCCTTCAGGCAACAATGCAATGCCAGTATTTATCCACATGATTTTTTCAAGATATGGACAAACCGAATGTACTACTTCTACTACATCCTTTTTGGAATCACCCTCGGGATTAGTAGCAATTAGCCCTTAACTTCAAAAGATCTTTATCTTCAATTCATCATCATCAATAGGTGTCCAATTCGAACGCTTACACCAATTCAAAGTGGTTTTCGGATAACTCATGCTTATCTAATCTTGATCTTTTCGAACCAACAATCGATAATTTTAAAACTAGACAAGTTATTGATTGTGGATGAATCCACTATCTGGGTGTAAGTATATATTTGTACATGAAACAATAAGACATCCTATACTTACCACCACTTTCTGATTTCAAACAGTATTATCCCTTAATTAACAATGAAGTCGGATAAGTTCTAAAACTATCTTTGCCTCCACGTTCATTCTTATTTCATAGTAGAGATAAGTTTCCATACCTCGGAATTTAGTGTTAAGTATATGATGAAATACCTTCCATATACCTAATTAATCATGACCCATTTATTGAAATTAACCCTCTTATACTTATCACATTTTTGACATTTTTACTTCTCTATCCCTTGCCTAGAAACTCTAGTTCTAGATCTCACAGATAGAGGAATGTTTACTCATCAGCTTTTAGTGCTAAATACAAGATGACTTAATGTAAACATTTTAGCACAACTTATCGTATTTGTTTGGTTATTTAGTGGCACGAACAAAGAAATCCCTTGTATTTAAACAATTTTAAAAGAAATTGCTTTTAAACAAAACCCGCCCTTTGGAAATAAAGGGATTTAAAATTTAAATCTTTTATTTAAATAATTAAATAATCTTTGAAATTATTTTTAATATTTCAATCATCCTGTTAAATACTTATAATATATTTTACAAGACTTTTCAAAAATATCTAAAGTAGAAACTCTTTTTATTTTACACTAAAATTATTGATTTACAAACTGCATCCATAGCGACTATCGCTATATGGATCATAACTTTTAAACTTGTTTTGTAAATCAAAATAGCTTTTAAATATTTTCCCTCTATATTTAGTCCACTTTAATAACCTAGCAAAAGGTTTGGAAAACAAAAGGTAAAATTCGGAAAACCTTTTGAGAAAAATCTTAGAAAACAAGGAAGTAAACTAATTTTTAAAAGAGCGTGGAATCTCGATGTCAAAACATAAACCAGTTCAAGTATGTTAACTTTCCAATCAACACGCAATCATTTATATACATAAGCGCACACACGCACACACATATATATACCAATGTAAACAACATTCATAAAGTAAGGAAAAATTATCACTTGTAAATTATTACTTAAGCACTTTGACTTAATTTCAAATCATCAACAAATGATCACTTATGCCATCCGCTTCAAGTGGAACCAAACCAAACAACATCACTTTCAAACACTTATAAACATAAGCAACTAACTTAAATTATTATCACAAATAATAAAGTTTAAATCTTGGTTTTTAATTGAACTTTACTCACCTAAATCAATACGGATTCAAATTAAAACTACCACAACTTTTGCACTGACACACGGACCTAGCCTTCCACTTTAAAATCTTGCTTTTTAGGACTTCGGGGAGTGGAGATGGGATCAAATTAGGTGGGTAAGGGCTTGGCCATAGCCTGAGGAGGTGCCTCCTTGATTTAAAAATAGGTTTTTGGACTTTGTATTTCAAAGTAAGTGAAGCAGAGAAGGAAGGAGTTGTTTTTAGCTATTGTTTAAGGTTTAAAGGTGGAAAAAGGGAGATTTTTATTTGGAAACTTTAGAAAAGACATAAAAAAAGAAGAAAGAAGCTTGGAAAGGAAGAAGTAAGAGTTAGAAAATGAAGAAAAGTGAAGTAATGTAAGAAATGGAAAAGAAAATTTGTTTTTATATAAAATGAAATATAGAAAATTACCAAACTACCCTTGGCCATTACTGTTAACCAAAAAAATGGATCAACACCCAAGAGTATTATGTGAAAGCACCAGCTTTGTTAGGATAGGCAAAAGATAATAGAAAATAGTAATAAATAAAGAAATAAGAGAGGGACACGGAGATTTTAATAGTGGTTCGACTGTTAACTAAGCCTACGTCCACTTTATAACTTTGCTTATTGATTTGACCTTGTTTGCATGAGATTACAAGGGGTTTGAGAGAGAAAATCACAAATACAAGGGTTAGACAAGTTCTAAGTCCTATAATTGCCTAAAGGAGCTGCTCTGATTACTGTTGTGAAGAGAAAAGAGTTGAAGAAGAGATAGATTCATAAGTAGTGATAGAAGAATCCAGATCTCTTCTTGGTTGCTCTATGGTTTGTATTTATAGGGGTAGTAGTCATATTGGATCAGAAGCCTGCTACCAGAGAAGTCCAGAGATCGGCCCAGGATAGCATGAGAAATGTCATGATGACACGAGTTAATAGCTAAACTCGGTACCGATTCAAAACCTTAACCGATCCCCGGTTTCCACTTAACACGTTGGTGATTTACATGGTCATCCATAAAGAGCTTCATAGGGTGCCATGCTAATACTTGCTGCAGTCCTAGTCAGTTTACTAGAATAAAATGGGCACTCTTGGTTAACCAATCTAATATAACCCAAACACTTTCATTAAACTTCCTTGACCTGGGTAAACTATAATATCCCCTATTTTAAGGCCCGAAACTAAGCGCTACAAATGTTGTAGTCATCTATACTATTAATTTCCGCTGACAAAATGCGGTCATGTTAATGGTATCCGTAATATCAGAAGCATAAGAATATGAAATAACTTTAAACATAGTTTCAAAGCAAACTTCCACATTTCATTTCAAAGTCATAATTTCATATTCAATACATAATCTCAAAGGTTGCTCGGGTTCAGATAAAATATAGTTATTACAAAATACTCCAAGAGAAACATATGAAGCTGCCCCTTGGTTGATTAGAGTTGCTAAATAAACAGATACATCTATTACCCATACATTCATACAACAACTGACATAACACAACATATAATATTAGTTGATAGACTTCTACGTAGCTAGTTCGCCTCCTGCACATCTCTAGAAGCTTTATTCCCAAAACCTACTTAACCTATAAAGCCCTAATTACTCTTGACCTACTCAAATAAAATTTTGAGCACCCGAGAGTCTAAGGGGAAAATATAAACTTCGAATCGGACAAGAAACATGGTGTGAATAATATGACATCTTGGTGTCTAGATATTAAGTAGGACCACACCGTTGAGTTGAACGAGTTTCCCCCATAATAATATTCGTTTAAAATGTATCTTTTGCAAATCAAAGTCCTGCAACAAAACTGGTTAAAATAATCAACATAAATTATAATGTGCATGCATGCTACATAGGTAGTCATGACTATCCGTCAAACCAGTGGACTATTTTTCCCAATGTTTAGTTTTCACAGTGTAACTACCAACCTACATAACTGACTCGGGCCTACCAGATATACCAAATTTTCTAACTGGCTGTTAGAAGAAAACTAGACGGTCTGTCCAAATACACTTATCATATTGTTTACCTGACTACCTATCAATCTCCTAGTTTTGCTAGGCTTACTATGAACCTAAAGGTTTTACAGGCCAACCTATAACCTATTTTGTCTTTATGTATTCCTTTGTATGCATAAACCTACTTTTCTCTTACCCTTGACAAAGCCCTACACGCTGGAATTTTGGACTAATATCAGTTAGGGGCTAACAACTGAAGTATAGGCCCTACCCTACACCAGTCCCACCTAGTTTCTAACCTCTGAGCCAATTCGTCCTATCAAAATTTATCCAAAAGTGATCAGAATAATAATTTCTTTAGTAAAATTCTGGGTTAAATACCCTTTTCTATCTCCTTGAAAACACTTTCTTTGTAAATGATTTAACCTTTGAAATCAAGCTTTCAAAAAAATGAAAATACAGCCATTTACTTTATCTAAAATAATTATGCCATGATATATGCTTCATAAAATAATATTGATGAAATTCAAAGTCATCTGTGGTCATCGCCTTACAAAACCATAGCCTATAAAGCCAAAACAATATAAAGTCTTTATATTGATAAAAACACGGCAACGACATAGTCGACAAGTGTCTTCGCCCTTCAAAACATAAGCCATAAGGTCAGAACAACATAAAACTTTTATATTAATAAACATGGCAAGGATATAGTCGAAGTTAACCGCTTCGTATATCATACTAGAAAACTTTAAAAGAAACTTAGTAGCATTGATAGTTCTCAATGTTAATGCCTTAAAGAATATAAGCAACGTCATTAATGCCGAAGTGATAAACGTGGTGGCATAACCTCCTTTGAAAACAAGCATTAAGGATTAAATGCAGCTACCATTAAAGTCGAAGTTATAACACACGGCACTATATTACTGAAGTCATTAATAGTGGCATAGTGGCCTATATAGCCGAAGTCGATATGTTTAAAACATGTGGCATCAATATCTCCACTACAAATTACTATGAAACCAATGGGGTCAGCGACATCATAGAAAACATGTGGCATAGTACCAAGTGCGGTATTAATAGGTTAAAGAAACCTGTAAGTCTACGGGGTGGATCGTGTAGTGTATATGCAAGTATATGTGGCAAAATATATGATGCAACTAAAATAATACTAATCTAAGTAAATATAGAATAAGCACGCCAGGATTTTATACTGGTTCGGACCTCCCGTCCTATGTCCAGTCCCGAAGCTCCCCTTCGGAATTCGACTATCAAAAACCCTCGCTTCGCCCGGAGGAATAGGCTTGGTTACAATGAGTTGTTCTTGCCAAATGTGTGTTCTAGTATAACACGGATGTTGACTAATTAGTACAATTGCTTCCAATATATCTCTCAAGAATATTGTCTATGAAGAACTGAGTATATGGAAGAGTGAATACAAGTAAAGATTGCTAGAGTGCAGAGATCAAGAATATAGTATAGAATTAGAAAGTGTAAGTATGTAAGGTGAGTCCTTTCTCTTGATTCTTGATGCTATATATAGTTGTAGATAGGTATCTTGAGTAGTTATGTCCATTAACAAGTGCTCTACAGTTGCTTCTGTTGATGATGAATAGTTGCAGCGAAGAGAAGCGAAGATGTCCATTCGAATGTGGCAATTGAAGTTCTTATTTGAAATCCGAGTTTGAATTCAGACGTCTAGCATATGTCTCAGACGTCTGATACCATATATTTTTTGAATATGGTAGATTTTCAGACGTCTGAGTGCTAATACCAAACGTCTGGTTTTGACTGTCTGTTGTTCCAGATAACTGATTCAGACATCTGGCTTGTGCACCCATACGTCTGATATTGTGCATATCAGTTTTAGAGCTCTTGTTCCTATGCTTCTTTGTTCCTATCGACTTGTAGTCTCTTGTAGTGTCCTTTGGGCCTCTTTATTATCTTTCTAGTGATGTTGTTCTAGCAAGTACCTGTATATATAAATATATATATATATATATATATATATATATATATATATATATATTTGATTTCCATTGTATAGTTGTTGTCATCGAAAACGTAGATTGGATTTCCTAACATTCTCCCCCTTTTTGATAATGACAACTATACAATGTACTTAGGTATAATTTTATAAATCTCCCCCTGAATATGTGCTTTCCATTATTTCTCCCCCTTTGGCATTATCAAAAAGTGTTAATATCTTTTTAACTTGGAGAACATGTTCGTAATATTAAATATGTACCAATTATAGGAAGGTTATATCAATATAAACAGAAATAACAAACCAAAAGGAACTTTTCATTAAACAAATTGATTGATTGCATGCATAGATTTTTTATTATTATAATACAAAAGATGGAATCCTAAAAACTAAGGATTTTTTAGGGAAGCTTTAACTTGATCATCTCCTTCATCTTCTTTCTTGGAAGAGCTAGCTTGTTTTTTTGGAGATGTCGGAGTTTGTTGGAGAGGTTCTTTTTCCTCTTCAAAAAGTTTAGAGTGTTTTGACGGAGGAGGAGAAGGCGTTGGAGTTGGCCAATCTTCCGAAGGTGGTGTAGGACAACGAACTCGTTGAAGAACCTCTTTTAGACCTGATAGTGTAGTTGAAAGTGATTCTTCAACTGTGGCTAGGCGTGAAGCAAATGTTGTTTCAAAGCTATCGATATGCTTAGCCAAAAAATTTGATTCCTTGACAGAATGAGTTGATTTTGGAGAGTTAAGTCGCGAATACTCTCATTTGGATTCGTCTCAGTGTGGGTCTCCAAAATGTCGTCTTGGCACAAATAATCAAAAGGTGCAGGAGGAGGAGGAGTATGCTCGCGATGTTGCTCTTCCTCTTGTGATTGTTCAGGTTGTTGTTGGGGTGGAGGCATAGCTTGACTCGCTTGAAGTCGTTGCGTCCATTCTTCAAGTGATATAAAATCCGAAGGATTTCTGGTAAATGCATTAGAGATAAAAAATTTGTGGACACATATTTCGGAGAAATCTCTTCAAAAGTTGATAAATATGAAGGGATGTTGTGAGCCCGTAGAAGACGCATGATGTATGTAGGGTAGATGATGGATGGGCGTGATCGAGTCCAATAGTGTTTGAGCTCATCAAATATGAATTTCTCCCAATTAACCCGTGTTCCACTGAAGATAGCATATAGAGCCTTGTGTTCTAATTCTGTGATTTGCTCATGACTACCAAGGCGAGGAATGACAGTGTTGATAATCATTCTAGTGAGAAGTCTCACCTTAGGTCTTAAGTATTTTGATTCAAATCTAGGCATTTCATCTTCCCATATTTGATGTGTGATATTATCTCTCAGTTTGAGATGCATATCTGGAATGTTATACAAATCTTCTCCGGTGTCGGAACGTCCTAGAGTTCGGCCTATGATCCCCGGAGTTAGTCTAATAGTGTTGCCGTAAATACTTGACCATAGCCAATTATCATCGTTATCGGTATTCCAAATGGCTGTTCTATCTAAATTAGCATAGAATAGGAATATCGCAAGTTGGTCTATTTGGATATTATTCGAGTTGAAGGAGATCAACTGATGTAACCCCGCAGTTTTGCATATTTCATCCAAGTCGTATATAGGAAATTTGAGCAAATTGTAGAAAGGACCTGTATGAAGCTTCTTCTTTTGAATGTCTTCATATCTTTTGATTGAATGCGGTATGCGATTCATCCATCTCTCAATTTGATCGTCACAGCAAACTTACGGGTTGGATGAAGTAGCTTGGTCTTGCTTGCGCTTAGAGATTTTAGGGTTTTTCGTTTTGGGTGCCATGAGATTCGATCGTGTTTGGAGGAAAAAACGACTTTGAGTATTTAGGATATTGAAATTGCAGAAGAGATGAAATGAAATGAAAGTGAGAAAAAGAAAAAATAGACGTTAGCAGGTTACATAAGAGTGTCGATTAAATTTCAAACGTCTGGAAGGTGAATCAGACGTCTGAGTTAACCTAGTTTGAAGACAGTGAATAAGATCAGACGTCTGGTTGTTGGTGGTAGACGTCTGTAAGAGATCGAGTTGGAAATTTCAGAAGGCAGAGAGTTTTGTCAGACGTCTGGAAGTAAAAACAGACGTCTGAAATTGGCCTTGTTTTTATGTTTATAAGGCAGAAACATTTGTCAGACGTCTGGGAACCATTTTTAGACGTCTGAAATAGGCTGTTGCCTTTTTTTCTGAGGCAGAAAGTATTTTCAGACGTCTGGAAGATTATATTAGACGTCTGATATATGCACGATGTTTAAAAAATTGTGTGAGACAAGAGTGTCAGACGTTTGATAGCATTGTTCAGACGTCTGAAATGGCCAGTTTGTCTTAAAATAGCCTAGTTTTGAAGGGTGTTGCTTATTTTTCGAGAGATTGATAAAACATAATATTATTATTTGTGAAGAAGAATACAAATACACTTAGATAAAAATACAATGAGAATAAGTATATATATTTAGGTGTCGATGAGGCATTGCGATCTTTAGACTTGCTATCCCTCCATGGCTTGAGTGGAGACCAAATGTTTCCACGTTCGTTGGTCTTTAGAGAACCAGAGAATTGTCTAGGTGAAGGATCCGAAGGTGTTCGATAAGAGGAAGAGGGATCCAAATAATTTCAAGGAATCGGAAGAGGTTCATGTACATCCTTCTTCCGTGAATTGCAAAATTTGATCGCAACTTGCTCCAAAAAAACTTAATCGTCTCGTAGTGACTTTTTGTTCGAAGTATAATTCTCATTGTAACTCTATTTGTTTCTTTTCGTAATGATGTATATCATCAATTTTCTCCTTGGTGTTAGGAGAGACAAATAGAGAACGTTTGGTTCATTTTTGATCGGGAGTGAATCCTGTGTGGTAGGAAGACCACTTATGGGTCGGTTCCTGATCTGGTGTAGGCGTAGGAAGTTGATGAGGGGTATCCGTTGAACTATCCGAGTTTGGTGTTGAAAAGGAGAGGTGAGAGTTGTCGAAAGACATGTTTTTGTTTTTTTTTGTTTTTTTAAAAGGAACCAATAAAATCTGTATTTTATTTGTAAAAGTAGGAGCTATTTATTCATGTTGTAAAAAGTTATAAATAGTTAAAACAAACATTCTAAAAAATTGTTGGTTAGTGTTACAAGATATTTTTTGTGGATTAAAAACCTTTTTAACCAAAAATAAACAAATGAAACTCAGAATTAGCTGATAATATCATTAAGAGAACATATTCCTAAATCGCGTCGTAGTTTAACAAACGTTTGTTCATTTAATGGTTTTGTGAAAATATCCACTATTTGATTCTCAGTATTTACGTATTCTAATGTAATAATTCCTTTTTCTGAGAATCAAATAGTATTACATTAGAATACGTAAATAAATATACTTATTCTCATTGTATTTTTATCTAAGTGTTTTTGTATTCTTCTTCACAAATAATAATATTATGTTTTATCAATCTCTAAAAAAATAAGCAACACCCTTCAAAACTAGGCTATTTTAAGACAAACTGGCCATTTCAGACGTCTGAACAATGCCATCAGACGTCTGACACTCTTGTCTCACACAATTTTTTAAACATCTTGCATATATCAGACGTCTGATATAATCTTCCAGACGTCTGAAAATACTTTCTGCCTCAGAAAAAAAGGCAACAACCTATTTCAGACGTCTAAAAATGGTTCCCAGACGTCTGATCTTATTTGTTGTCTTCAAACTAGGTTAACTCAAACGTCTGATTCACCTTCCAGACGTTTGAAATTCAATCGACACTCTTATGTAACCTGCTAAAGTCTATTTTTTCTTTTTCTCACTTTCATTTCATTTCGTCTCTTCTGCAATTTCAATATCCTAAATACTCAAAGTCGTTTTTTCCTCCAAACACGATCGAATCTCATGGCACCCAAAACGAAAAACCCTAAAATCTCTAAGCGCAAGCAAGACCAAGCTACTTCATTAACCCGCAAGTTTGCTCTGACGATCAAATTGAGAGATGGATGAATCGCGTACCACATTCAATCAAAAGATATGAAGACATTCAAAAGAAGAAGCTTCGTACAGGTCCTTTCTACAATTTGCTCAAATTTCCTATGTACGACTTGGATGAAATATGCGAAGCTGCGTGGTTACGTCAGTTGATCTCCTTCAACTCGAATAATATCCAAATAGACCAACTTGCGATATTCCTATTCTATGCTAATTTAGATAGCACAGCCATTTGGAATACCGATAACGACGATAATTGGCTATGGTCAAGTATTTACGGCAACACTATTAGACTAACTACGGGGATCATAGGCCAAACTCTCGGATGTTCCGACACCGAAGAAGATTTGTATAACATTCCAGATATGCGTCTCAAACCGAGAGATAATATCACACATCAAATATGGGAAGATGAAATGCCTAGATTTGCTTCAAAATACTTAAGACCTAAGGCGAGACTTCTCACTAGAATGATTATCAACACTGTCATTCCTCGCCTTGGTAGTCATGAGAAAATCGCAGAATTAGAACACAAGGCTCTATATGCTATCTTCAGTGGAACAAGGGTTAATTGGGCGAAATTCATATTTGATGAGCTCAAACACTATTGGAATCGATCACGCCCATCCATCATCTACCCTACATACATCATGCGTCTTCTACGGGCTCACAACATCCCTTAATATTTATCAACTTTTGAAGAGATTTCTCTGAAATATGCGTCCACAAAATTTTTCTCTCTAATGCATTTACTAGAAAATTCTCCGGATTTTATATCATTTGAAGAATGGACGCAACGACGTCAAGCGAGTCAAGCTATGCCTCCACCCCAACAACAACCTGAACAATCACTAGAGGAAGAGCAACATCGCGAGCATACTCCTCCTTCTCTTGCACCTTTTGATTATTCGTGCCAAGACGACATTTTGGAGACCCGCACTGAGACGAATCCAAATGAGAGTATTCGCGACTTAACTCTCCAAAATCAACTCATTCTGTTAAGGAATCAAAAAAATTTGGCTAAGCGTATCGATAGCTTTGAAACAACGTTTGCTTCACGCCTAGCCACAGTTGAAGAATCGCTTTCAACTACACTATCAGTTCTAAAGGAGGTTCTTCAATGAGTTCGTGGTCCTACACCACCTTCGGAAGATTGGCCAACTCCAACGCTTTCTCCTCCTCCGTCAAAACACTCTAAACTTTTTGAAGAGGAAAAAGAACCTCTCTAACAAACTCCGACATCTCCAAAAAAACAAGCTAGCTCTTCTAATAAAGAAGATGAAGGAGATGATCAAGTTAAAGCTTCCAAGAAAGAAGATTAAGGAGATGATCAAGTTAAAGCTTCCCCAAAAAATCCTTAGTTTTTAGGATTCCATCTTTTGTATTATAATAATAAAAAATCTATGCATGTAATCAATCAATTTGTTTAATGAAAAGTGCTTTTTGGTTTGTTATTTCTGTTTATATTGATATAACCTTCCTACAATTGGTACATATTTCATATTACGAACATGTTCTCTAAGTTAAAAAGATATTAACACTTTTTGATAATGCCAAAGGGGTAGAAATAATGGAAAGAACATATTCAGGGGGAGATTTATAAAATTATATCTAAGTACATTGTATAGTTGTTGTCATCGAAACCGTAGATTGGATTTCCTAACAAAAGCGACCTCATCCACTTCGAAGTTCACGATGTCGACTCTGATGCTTGGCTTCCCACTTCGGCCAAGCCAATGCATTCCATGCCAATCAAAGTTGATACCTTGTGCATTACTCTTGATCAGTGTCGAATACCATAGAGGCGAAGTGATGAAGAGTGGCATCATGACTATTGGAGTGGCACAACCCTAATTAACATTAAAACTGAAATTTTACTAATAAAAGCAAGTTCTTTTCCAACTTCTCCATATATTTATCAAATTTATTGCTTAATAACACTTTATCATGTTTCTTTTCCAGAAAACTGACCTAAAGCAGGTTTATCATTTCCAAAACATTTTACAAACCATACATTTTATTTCAATTCTTTAATATAATACTTAAGCTTTTCTAGCTTAATTAATTCACAATAAATCATAAACACTTGGGAAAAATTCCCAAAAATCATAATAAATCCAATTTATTATGTCCTTAACATATAAAAATTTCAGGACCAAAAACTTAATTTAATTCTTTTAAATAATTAAAACCTAAAATATCTCATTTTCCAACCTTAGAAAACTCACAAAATACTCTCATTAAATCGGAAAATTATGAAATTAAAAATCCACTTCTAAAATAATGCTTCCAACATCATATCAAAATTTCAAGTCATTTGGGTATCAGGTGATTGGTTTTCTAACTCAAACATATCACCTAATTTCATAAATAAATTCCATAATTTCACCAATAAACATATAATTATTCAAACTATCATAGCATGGCATAATATAAGCCAAAGAATCAGATTTATACTTAAAACCGAAAATACAATTAAAATATGAGATGCATAATTATTATTCATCTTGAATGGTTTAAAAGGTTGAGATTTGTATTTGATTTGATTCCCCTAAGCTTCCTACTTGGGTTCCTAGCTTTTCTTCTCCTTGGATACTTTGTTTATAGCCAGCCTTAACCTTTTTATTTCATTTATGAATAATGAATTGAGGGAGGAAATGAGAATGGGAAGGGTTATATTTAGGAATATATTCTTTTTCTATTTTTCCATCCTCATATATCTTCCTCCTTATTAATGTTCCATTATTTCATTAATGAAGGCTCGACCCATACTAATTATCAAATCTTGATCTCCTTACCATTTTACATTATTTTATTTTATTTATCCAATTAAATCTCCTAAACAATGTTAATTAAAATCAGGGTTGTTACATAAACCATCAATATAATCCATTGATACTTGCTCCTATTTCCAATTTGGGATTTCCAATGGTTATAATAACTCAGCAGTCCTTTGATGATCACCCTTGATTTGCTACCAATTCGCATATCTGCAAACATAGATTGAAATTTCGCTCTTCATCACTATCCATCAAAATACTCTCTTCATATCACGGTACATCTTGTTAATTCCAGGGTGGATACTTAACTTAGATTGATGACATTCCATATTAATAACTCTTGCCTAATACCCTCTACATCTGGAATGCATAACCTTTCGTTCATTCGCAAAATTCCATGGCCAAATATCTCAAAACTCAAACATCGACCTTCTTCAACTTCTTGCATAAATTTCACCCGAAGACTATCTTCTCTTTGCTTACTTTCAATCCTTTCCAGTAGAGTCGGAGTAACTTCCAAAAGAGCTACAATTGCATTCTTACTCAGAGCATCTGCTACCACTTTGGCTTTTCCTGACATATATAAAATATCCAAGACATAAGCCGCTAGAAATTCCAACCAATGTTGCTGCCTCATATTCAAATCCTTCTACGTGAAAAGATACTTCAAGGACTTGTGATCCGTGAAGAGCTTGAACTTTTCGCCTAACAAGTAATGCCTCCACATCTTTAATGCAAACACAACATCTAATAATTCCAAATCATGTGTAGCATAATTCTGCTCGTGAGGCTTCAGCAGCCTACTAACATAACAAATAACCCTTCCGTGTTGCATTAAAACCGCACCCAAGCCAACGCCACAAGCTTCTGTATACATAGTCAACCTCTTATCACCATCCGAAATAGCTAAAACCGAAGCACTGGTTAACCATTCCATTAATCCAATAAACTCTTCTTCACACTTTGAAGTCCAAATAAACTTAACATTTTTCCTCGTTGATTTTTTTAGGGGCATGGCAATCTTAGAGAAGTCTTGGATGAATCTCCTATAATATCCTACTAAGACTAAGAAGCTTTGAACATCGAGTCTGCAGTGTCTTCCAATCTCGAACAACCACTACCTTTTCTGGATCAACCGAAATACCATCCCCTAACACAACATGTATGAGGAACCTTGCTTTCAATTGCCAAAAATGAAATTTAGAAAATTTAGCTCTTAAAACGTGTTTCCTTAACGTTTCAAGCACCACTTCTAGATGATGTTTGTATTCTTCCTTGATCTTAGAGTAAATAAGAATATCATCTATAAAGACCAACACAGATTTATTAAGCACATCTCTAAAAACTCGATTCATAAGATCTACAAAATAAGCAGGTACATTGGTTAGCCCAAAAGGCATAACCAACCACTTAAAGAAACAATTCGATCCTTTAAATGTTGTTAATGACATTCCTCTATTATCTTTAACTAGTGAAATCCTATAGCAAGGTCCATTTAAGAGAATATTCGAGCACAATGCAGTTGGTCAAACATGTCGTCTACATAGTGTAAGGGATAGTTATTCCGAACTGTCTGTTTTTTTAGCTTCTGATGATCCATACAAGGTCTTCAAGAACCATCTGACTTTGCAACAAAAACTACAGTTGCTCCCCTACTTGAGCGACTACATCTAATCAGTCCCTTATTCAACAAATCATCGGTCTGATTTCTTAAGTCCACTTTCTCCCTTGAAGCCATCTTACGAATAGGTTGAATAATAGGTTTCCAACCAAGAATTAAGTCAATACGAAACTCAATCTCCCAATATGGAGGTAGATTGTTAACTTCTTCAAAAACATCAAGGAAATCCTTAACAATTACTATTGATCCCAAATTTTCCTAGGATGAATCAAGGGAATACAAGAAACTACTCATTCATTTGTCTGGTTCATCACAAGACACCTTAACAAATTTTCCAAATTTGGCTATTAAAGATGTTATCCTTCCAACACAATATAAGATAGCACCATACTTTGATAACTAATCCATACCAAGTATAACATCAAATCCCTTAAAATTTAGAACAAACGGGTCACATGAAAAATGGTGTGTAAAGTAGGTAATCTGTATATCTTCACAAATCACGCACAGATTAGTTGTACCTCTTATGGGGTTAGACACATAAATAGGGGTTTCTACAATTCTTAGGGAAAGGTGCAATCTACCTATCGATTCTATAGAAATAAAACTATGGGAAGCCCCGGTATCAAATAATACTCGAACTAAAATGCCATTAACAAATAAAGCACCTTAAAGAACTCCTTTCACATTCCTTGAGGTTAATGGTTCATCCTTGATAGCATAAACTTTGATTTGCTCTACTTTCTTCATCCATGGAAAATCCTTCACCATATGCCATGTTTGGTGGCAACTAAAGCATGGTGTATTTTGTACCATTGGATAAACAGGGCCTATATACAGCTTTTGAGCTTCGAAATTTGGGTAGATTTTGCAATATCCCTTCTACTTACAAATAAAAAACCACCATCTTGAAAATGGTTTCCCTTAGTCCCTTCCCCTGGATTTCTCCCCACTGCAGGTTAAAAATCCTCTTGTTCGGGTTGTTGTTATTGGTGCTAAGTGCTGCCGTCAGCTTCTTCTTCTCAAGAACTTCATACTACAAAGCCATATTCACTAAGTCCACAAAAGATCCCTTCAGATCTGCAGTCATATTCTCATGAAATCCTTCCCTTGTCCCAATCAAAAACATCTCATTTTCTCAGGAGTGTTATCAATCAATCTCGGACCAAATCATGATAACTCATTAGACTTGGTTTCATATTCAGATACTAACAAATCTCCTTACTTAAGATCCAAGAAACTCCTATCTAGATGGGTCTTTCCTACAGCAGGCATGAACTGGTCGTCAAATACCTCCTTAAACCTAGCCCAAGAAAGATTGTCCTTCGAAACATTTGCTACAATTGGTCCCACCATGCTGCAGCCCCATCTTGTAACTGCCAAGATGCTAAGAAACGCTTCTGCTCATCCGAAATATCCAACTCCTTGAGAACAAAGACAAGCTTGGACATCGATAATGGATTTCGTGCCCTTAAACTGTTTTCCTCCTAGATAAGTATAGTCTTTTTACAAAGCCACAAAGTTCATACAGGGCTGCATGGGTGCTACTTCTTCAACTGCTCCAACACTTCTAACATTTGGAGCTCGACCATTGGTGGTCGTGATGCTATCACCTCCTCTACCCAGTCTTCCTCTATTACTCAATTTTTATTACCTGGATATAGTAAAATAACTTTAAAATACTTAGATGAGATTATCCTAAGGAGAAGAGTACGAGATCAAACATATCAAAACTGATCAAAATAGCTTGAATATAGATACGAATAAAATTTACAAATACACACTCTCAAAGAATAAAATCATTCTAAGGTATTACTAACCTTATCTCTAATGTTGACCCTAACCAAGGCCTAGATGTTCACTCAATCTAAGCTCTAATGCCACGTGTAACAATCCACATTTCTCACATCTAACGATGACATTTAATACATCCATAGTATTCATGTGCTGGTCATCTAGACGTATGAAAGACAAGCCATTGGGGTAAAAAATAGAAATGACAAGAAGAAAGAAACATAGAATCACACAACATAAGGAAATCATGTATAATATAGCATAAGATAATATACGTATAGTCACTTCCAAAATGAAACGTCAGAGTTACACAAGTACTAACTTCAGCCAGGGACAGTTATAACTACATATCTCTATAATGCTGACACGAAACATACACACACAGTGGAAATAAAATAGATAACTAAATAACGTCGAAGCCACCTGCTCCATTGTTATCCCTATAATTTTCAAAGGATATAAAGCAAGGAATCAATGTTGAGACTAAGGGCTTGAGTTAAAGTTTAAAGCTTCAGATGATAAGACAGCGTTGATGATGAATGTCGACATCAAAGTCCTTATCAACGCCGAAGGCCATAAGATCATATTGAAGAAACAACGTCGCTCCTTAACTATTATCAGTAATTTTCTATGTCGCACATCATCTACGATGTTGACGTCGTCACCTAAGCATCATAAGCCATCAACGAGTGTCAATATAGCCTATGGCGGACTTCATTGATGCTAAATCTTGTCGATGTTGTTATTCGTCTATTGAAGCAAGCTTGTCGTCAACAACCTTGAAGGTAGTCAATAAAAGTAGCACCGCTCTTCGTTATACTCAATGTTGCACTTCGTATACCCTTGAAGTTAGTCAATAGAAGTTCCGATATACATTTTAGGTAGGGATGCTGAACTAGTGTCATATGAAATTGTGAATCTATTACTTAAGTTTACTTGAATTACTATTACTAGGTGATTTTCTGATGTGTTTCTGAATTTCTTATTATCAAATAAAATTTTGTCAAGCTTTTGATTAAGTTTCTTAGTTGAATTTCTGGTTTCTTAATGATTGAATTCCTGGTTTACTTGATGATTTTGGATTTCTTATTAAATTTCTAGTTTTCTTGTGGAATTCAAGTTTTCATCTTATTATTGGTTTGGATTTCTGGTCTTTTTCTATTATTGCTAGATATGGATTTCTACTCTTTTGTTATTACCGCCAGACATGCATTTTTGGCCTTCTATTATTGCTTGATTTGGATTTCTAATCTTGTTTTATCACCAGATGAGGATTTATGGTTTCTTATTACCAAATGGTTTTTTGGTCTTCCTGTTATCAAATGGGATTTTGAATTTCTTATTATCATATGATATACGGGATTTCTAACTTCTTTGTTATCAAAGGGTTTTCTAACCTTTTCTTCAAAATTAAAACCCGGCATCTTTCTAATTTTTCGTCCATTGAATTTTTAATTTTCTTAAATTGCTAAGATGTCAACAAAGCAGATTTTAGGTTTTGAGATAGAAGTTACCATAAGGAGACAAGAAACAAAAGTCGAATAAAAAAGGAGTCTGATCTAAGATTTTACAAGCAACTCAATATTGAGAGCCAATCATTGACAACCAAAGAAGAAGCTTCGAAGCTCATACTAGTCTACCCGAAAAGCTTTTTGCCAAGTCCTTTGTCTGCCTACTAGGAGATATTATTCCAAATTTGAATATCCGCTCTTAAGAGCATGTAGGAAATTTACATGATATCTAAACAATAAAAAGGTTTATAGTCCAAAATAACTCTTATAACAAGTCAATGACTATTGCATAACTAATATAGAGTTCGTAAGAAAAACTTAACTATTTTGTTGGCTCGAAGAACACAAATAAATGCTAAAGCTATGATAAGAAAATAGGTCCATGAATATGAACTGAAAACTTTAAAAATTAATGAGCATCCTAAATGTAATGCTACACCAGTAAAACAATGTCGAGTGAATAGCTTGATACCAAATGCAATATGATTTAATTATAAAGTAAAATATGTTAGTATTAGCATTAACCCGGATGTATGAAATTTAAGGTTTGAAATGATCTCGATAACTTGAGAACATCCTTTGTTTGACTTTAAATTGCAGAAGAAAGAAGAACACCATCAGATTGAATGGATTTGAAAGGCTAAGCAAAGCAAGAAAAATTCATGGTTTTACTCTAAAGAGTTAAAAGCTTCTTTTATATAAGAAGGGGGACAAATGTTATCCCTATAACTTTTAAAGGATATAAACTAGGGAATCAATGTCAAGACTAAGGGCTTGGTCTAAGTTTAAAGCTCCAAACGATAAGCTAGCATTGATGATGAATGTCGACATCAACGTTGTCATCAACGTCGAGGACCAAAGATCATGTTGAAAGTCACCAAAGTCATCGACTTCGATGCAATATCATATGAAGACGTTCACTCATGACAACGTTCACCAAAAGGGTTGTCGATGTCGCTGCTTGATAATGTTGCCTTCTATTAATGCTGATATATGGTTATAGTGGAAGTTGATCAATGGAGAAGGAATTATCAACATTGAGCTTAATGATGTCGAATATAAGCTCTATTGTGCCAAGTCGAAGTCCCACTATATGAATACAAAAGTACCAACCTTTATACTTGACGATGCAGCTAATGTCGAAGCTGATAAAGTACTAACCTTGATGTTCGATGATGCAATGAATGTCGAAGCCAATAAATGCCAAAGCCTGCCACCTGCCGGACCCTATAAATATGAACCTAGGGGCTTAATGAAAAGGGCCAAATTATCTCATCTCACTTCTTACATGTTTTCAACTTTGTAAACCCTAATTAATTTGGGGATTTTACCAATTGTAATTCTTAAGTCTTGTATACATAAGGAATTGGAAATCAGCCAATCACATAGCCTATGGACTACGATTTATAACTAGCATATTCATCTTTGACTATAATTTGTACTTTGACTAGACTTCAAACTTTAACAAGCATATCATATCGATCTTATTCAAATTTAAGACCTGCATATTCAACTTTGACTACAAACTGACTTCGACCTTGATCTTGCATAGCACATTCGGACTTACATAATAAACTTGCACATTGACTTAGACCCTATACAATATTTCACATGACTCCGACTTTGACGGTTAAACAAGAATTGCAATGGACATTAAATCATGCACATCTCAACCTATAACTTTGACGACTTCGATCATCTTCGAAGAGGCTACTTTTGGATTAATCCATCTTTTATTCACTTTGAATTGTTGAAAAATTTATTCGTTAACATCCATACTCCTCCAAAATGCATCCGTAAGAAGCTGGTTTACTTGGCTACTCATACAAATTTTAGTACCCAAGAGTTTTAGAGAAAGAAAGAAAAATCCGGATTGTGAGTAAAATCAAAACAACTAAAGTGTTTAACTTATAAAGTCGAGAAACTAAAATGGCCAAAAATATAATTTAGCACTTAAACAGTCACTAAGCCTGATTTATTAATCCTTTATTTATTAAATCACTTTTCCAAATTTACTACTTCAAATTATCTTTTAAAGGATATATTCTCAAAACCATTTCAGTATTTGGAAAACATTTCATAAACTTATTTTAATAATAAGTGAATTCACAACTTATTGTATTTTCAAACCATTTAAAGTCCATTTTAAAATATCACTTTCCAAAACATTCCTTTTAAGGATTTTTCATTTTAAAAACGTGAATATATATCCTTTTATAGAAATCCATATTTAGCTTATCAAATTAAATTGATTTCACAGTTATAAAACAGTGTTTATAATTCACATTTCTATTTTATAAAAACTTCCATATATAAAATTCCTTTATTAACAATTTCCATTTGTATCTCATTTATATGTCAAAATCCCATTATAAGTTTGTTTACTTATAAATCTCTTTATTTACAAATTCATTATTTTCTAATCTTATTATTTATAAAGTCCATTATAAATTCATTTCTAAATTTCAGTTGCAAATCCATTTACAAATTTGATTACAATTTCATTTTCTAATACTTATAAAACACTAATTATAAAATCCATTTCATTAAATCTCTTTATTAATAGAATTCCTTTATAAAATTTCATTTTAACACTTATAAAACTCTATAAATCTTATATATAAACCATTTATAATAAGTTCAAAATTCTCAGTTTAACTTATTTTACAAAATAGTTAACTTCATATTTCAAAAATCATATCTAATTCTATTTCACAAAGCCAAAATTTTTATAACATAAGAATTATAACTTTTTATTCATTTAAAATAAATCCATTTCTTTAACAATTTAAAAATTATCAAAACATATATATTTTAAAAATCACTTTGAAATCCTTTTTAAATTGAAATCATCATTTTAATATTTTAAGTTTCTAAAAAAATGGCCCAATGCTGCAGAAGTACTAAATACGGGGATTCACATCAATAATAGCAAACATGGCATCCATCATATCAAACATCACATAATACATCATATATAACAATATGTGTAAATAATAATCAACAATGGTGAGGAATCCAGTTGGATCCCTCCAACCTGTAACCTGCAACAAATATACATATGAGAAAATATGTACAGTGTCTGCTTCGAGGCAGACGCGCGTACAAATGGTCATCCGCTCATTCACGGGAACGTATAGGATCTCATTTGCTCCAATAGGTAGGAATATATCCAACTACTAATAATATAGTATAACATCTAAACAATCATCACATAGCATAAAATAAATTAATCCCCACTTATATAAAAATATAAGCGGGCCACAGAGAGTGAATTTTACTCACTTTGGTTGTAGTCGTCATTGCAGCGTTTTATTTCTATTAAAATTAAACAAGCGTTTAATTTTAACCAAAATTCTTAACAGATCCAAATCCATCCAAACCAGCTCTAAAATATAGTATTTGCAAATATGAATCCAATGCAATTCGTTTCGCTCGAATCTGACCTCGTATGAAGAAGTTGTGAATTTTATAAGTTACAAGATTTTAAATTAAAATTAATTAAAATTAATTACACACTTAGGTTCACTAATCACGTCAATAACTTTAATCCTTCCCTCTCCAGCATTCGTTTCAAGATTTTCACCGAACCCATCCTCCCTCATGCTTGATCGATCACCAAGCCTCCATCGTCTTATCGTACTACGATCCAACATCACCGATGCGAAGCCCATGCTCCACCTCGCCTGCGCCTAAAGGCCACACACCCAAATTGCAGCTATAGCCTCGAAATTCAAACCCAAACGCAGCACGAATGGAGGTAATTTTGGGCCTCCACGATGCTCCATTTCCAATCTCCACCGGGATATCAAGAGCTCGACGTGCTCTACAACTTTGTAGTTGGGAGTTTTTGTTAAAAGTGGATGGATTGGAAGAAATTGGAGGAGGAAGATCGCGCATTTATAGCCATTAAAATAAAAATAGCGGCTGGCCCTAATTAGAAGCTAGGGTTTGCAAGTTAGGGTCTTCTATTTATAGGCAATATAAATTACTATTCACTCAAAATAATTCCGAACTCCAAACGAAGCGTAGCGCCTGACGTTCCTAATATTTTACCCATATTCCGAACACAATGGAATATGTATCGGAGGTCAATTCCATCATATACAGAAGATAGGTTTTCAAAATTGAATTAATTTAATTAAATTCCTTTTATTTAATTTCTACGTGTTTCAAGCTCGTACGGTCAAATGATAAGTCCGATCACCATGAAACTTGAAATCCTATAGTAACCACTATTACGAATCCAATGAAATTGGTTTCGTCAAAATCCGAGATAGTGTCAAAAATGACAATTTTTACACGTTGATTAAATTAATAAATTTCCAATTTCTATTTATTCACTTTTAAATCAAAATTAAAAGTTTATTAACTCCATTCTAATTTAAAAAATTTTAAATTAACTTTATAAATCAATTTCATTTAAATTAAATTCAAGATCCAATTATTTCCACAATTTCAAATATTAAATTAAATAATTTAATTATCAAATAAATCATTTTATTTGAAATATAAGTTATTCAACTTATAAAATTTACTTTTGGATATTTAAAATCAATTAAATATTCAATTTTTGAATGACTGAAAAACTGGGTCGTTACAGCACTCTTCCCATGACCTTTGATTATTGTGAATTGAATGTGTAGAATTTAGGAAGCATGAAATAGTTTTGAACACTTTTGATTTCACAAATAATATTAGAGATTAGAGATAGAGAGCAGAAGTTGAAATCAAAAGAGTGAATCTGGTTTATATTGTAATGTTAGAAAAGATGTCATGAAAGGTTATAATCATTTAAAGAATCGTATTCCTTAACTAAAGATATAACCTTTCAATCAACAAATATTCATTCAAAAATATAGCCGTTTAAGGTTTATCAAACTTCTGATTTGTCCATTTAGATGTTTAACTTATATATTTAAAAATAGTTTAAAACCATTAAGACATCTGGTTAAGATGACTCAGACGTCTGAACAAGTTCAACAAAAGAATATGTTTATTATTAGCCTGATTCAAATGTCTGGCCTATTTAATCAGACTTCGGGTTATTTTTATAAAAAAATAGTTCAAAAGGAGCTCAAACGTCTAGTTTCTACCCCTCAAATGTCTGTTCAAAACAATTAGACGTCCGAATGGTTAATAAAATGCTTTTTTATCTCAGACATTTGGATAATTAAGCCAAGTGTTTGACTTTTTATAAGAAAATATCCAAAGAGTTTATATGCTAAATTTGCCTAGAGTCAGACGTTTGAGTATTAGGCCAGACATCTGACTCCTGGAAAAATTTAAAAACTATTCTTTTTAAAAAATTTGAGTTCAGAAACCATTTTAAAATCAAAAAACATTTATGTGTGTGTTCGTCATCAAAGGATATTGTGCAGGTTTTCTAAACTTACAAGCACAATGACTCTTCTGACAGTTAGTCTTCATTGCTCAAACACAACTACTAGTTGCTTTTCCTTAGTCTTCATTGCTGAAATATCCTATAGAAGATCAACATATACATTGCATAAAAATAAATAGTTGTCTCATCCTAAAAACTTAAAATGACGGGATTTAATATTCCCCTCCCTTTTTTGATGACAACAATATATTTATAAAAGAAATATATATATATATATATATGTGTGTGTGTGTGTGTGTGTGTGTGTGCGCGCGCGTGTGTGTATGCAAATTGAAGATTTTTACTCCCCCATCAATATGGCCAGTATTCTGTCCCCCTTGGCATCATCAAAAACAAATTAACATAGGACAAAAAATATATATAATGAGAGAAAAAGATCATACACACTATGATACACTAATCAAACACACATTCATCATTCAGCACAAAATGTTAACATAAGAAGTTTACCGCAAAATCATAGTACTGCACTATTTACAATACAAAATACCAACATGAACAACTACATGTTCCAAGCATCATAATACAAACAACCAAATGTTTACTACACAAACAACAAATAAGACGGACAGACACAATAGATCACGCGAACATCAATTGAAAAGCACCATGAAGACATGGAAAAACCAAGATCCAAAACCAAGCACACCTAACAAATAGATAAAATATTATGGTATGTGAAAGAAGTGTTAATAATATCTAGGAATGTGTATATCATTTCAAAGAAATTTACATATACCCTATAATTTTTATTCTTATTGGTGGTCACTTCTTCCTCTTCTTCTCCACTTTCAGCTTTATATTATCCACTATTACTTTCATCTTGAGCACCCTTCACATGTTGTATAGTTTGAGAGGATGATCCAGCGTGTGTAGGGTTTGGATGCAGATGAATTGTAAGGGATGAAGGTAGAGATTTACCTGACAACTTCTTCCAAATTTTACCCAAGAAGTTATTGATTCTTGAATGTTCTTTATTGATATTTTAATCCTTGAACTACTTTTAGATAGTCGTTTTTCAAGCTTTTGTTGATTTATTGAAAGATGAACTTGAGTCCGATAAAGTTGAGGTGTATTAAAATGGGATAAATTAAAGGAAATGACCTTTATTGACTCATCACTGCCATCGTTATCATCACTTTACTCATCACCACTTTCTTCATCAGGAATTTCAATATCTTTTCCACCAGTGGAAGTTGTTGAAGATGTTGCAAGTATTCCTCATACAAAATATATGAAGGAATCATAGCCGAGAGTTTTGTAAGTGTAAAGTAATTTTTGCCGGCATACATTACTTCTTCAATGTCATAATAAATGGGTGGTATATTTTCCGAAAGCATTATATGTGTAATATAGGGATTCTAGTGAATAGTTTTTCTTGAATGTTCGAAGATGGCTAACAACTCATCTTGTAAAAACTTAGCCCAATTAACTTTAATATTTCCAATAATTGCATACAAGGCCTTATAATCTTTGTCATTAACTTGCTCATGACTTCCGATCCTAGGGATGAAAGTATTTATTACCATCTATTCTAGCAATCATGGTCTAGGCCTTAGGTCTTTTTAATTTGCTTTGGTCACTTAGTTAACCAAAAGATGATGACCTATTTGATTGCATCTCCTATGTTTGGTGTCAACGTCTTTGTTAGCCATAAAATCCACTTAGGAACAGAAATATGAAAGAAAGTTAATGAAGACGTTAGGTTCTGCTGGAGTTACAGGCAAGGGTTTCGGTAAAGGTCACAAAAGAATGTTTTGAAGGTGTTGATAAGGCTTTCGAAGGAGTCGGAGGCACTAGGCGCCCTTACAGACAATAAATAGTGTAAAAGCTTTCGAAAAGAAAAGCAGAGCTACCTTCCGCCTCTTTCAAACCTTCCGACATAGATGGATTAGCAAAGACAGCTTTGGAACCCCTTTCAAAGGCAATGAATGATAACCTATCATATGCGTGCCGAACCTTTCAAAACCAAAAGTTTCACCTTTGTTCACATTTCCCAAAACAACCCTTTCGAAGGCATGGCTAAGCCTTTCGAACTGGTTGAAGCCAATAACATCTGGAGAAGGTTCTGCATCAGTCCATGGACATGCATTCGAAAGCTCCCTGCATTATCGAAACCACTGATGCTTCAACATCTTTGAAGCCCAAGTAAACAATCTGTCAACAGAGTCGAAAGCTCCTATTTTTACTTCTGATGGCAATGAGACAACATGAAGAGAAAAGTGCATTTGAGGCCTTTCGACGACGTCAAAAGAAGTTCAAGAGAAAGCAGGAAAAAGGGAACACTCAAGACTTGATAAAGGAAAAAGGCAGATAAAGACCCTTTCGACAAGGTCGAAAGGTCTAGAATAAAGAGAGGGGAAGCACAAGGGCGAGTTAAAAGACTCGAAAGAGATGCCTTTCGACGGCATCAAAGGTAGGCGAGGCCTTTCAACCATGTCGAAAGGCATGAGGCGGAATATAAAAGAGACCTTATGACTAGGTCGATAGCACAGGCGCAGAAGGGGGCCGACTTGCAGCTATAAATAAGATCCAAAGGGTCTAGTTTTAGGGACTGGATTTTGGAATCCTAAGCTCATTCCTTTCCTCTTCTTCTTTTCAACTACAAAAACCTTTGTAAACCCTAAATCAATTTGGGGAAAAGCTCTCATAATTGTAACTCATTTTGGATTAATGATAATGGAAGGATGTGTGGATTCAACAAGAATTTCGATAATGAGGAAGATCATTATGATCATTAGCTAGACTAATGATCCATTGCATATGTTTCTATCTTATTCTCTTAGCTTCCTTTTGTCCATGCAATTTATTAAGATTGACTTAGATATAGACATGCGAAATGCATCACCATCGAAACCAATCTCAAACGATAGAAAACAAAGAAGGTGATTATGTTTCGACATTGATGAGTTCGAAGGACTTAGGAATATCCAGGCCGATCTTATATTGAGTAAACCAAATAATGCTTAGGCAATTGCAACCGGGCCTGTTTCGAAAGGATAGAGCTCCTTTCGACCTGGTCAAAAGGGGTGTTTCGAAGGGAATCTAGTATGCAATTGGCGAGCGTACATGTAAAAAAGAATTCCTTTGAAAGGAGTCTATCTTCCATTACATTTGTAACCCTTTCGAAGAGGTTCATCACCAAAAGGGACAAAACCAATGAGGTCGAAAGTAGCTGTTTCATTTTTATAAGACAAGCATACCTTCCGACATAGTCAAAAGGGCAAGAATGAAACTTTCGACATGATCGAAAGGAATAAGGAGTAGAAACAAATAGTTGTTTCTTACTTATTCAAAAGAAGGGTTTCGAAACGCTTCTTCTTTGAACGCTTCTTCTTTTTCCTGCATTTATAATTCAATCACCAAAATTGTTTCGACTTGCTCAATTCAAGTCGAAAGGTGGGATTCAAAAGAAGCAATCTCTTCAAAAATGGCTAAGCCAACACAAGGGGATGAGGTAATCTCCCGAAGAATGAACTTGAAAGCTAACTCCAATGAAAATAAAAGCAAGATAGATCTAACATCCTCGAGGGAGAAGGAGCACCCTCATTCTAAAGCTAACCATCAAGGGAGGGTGCTCGATAAATCACTTGAACAATTCAGTAAAGAATACTTTTCGGACCAAAAAAACTATCGAGATGTTGAGGCCTATTTGAAGGACGCTGCAGAGAAAGCAATAAAGGATGCAATGAATACCAAGGGGAAGAGGATCATGGATGAAAATGCCAATAATAACGAGCGAGTGCCCCCTTTTACTGATGAGATTATGGCAACTATCATCTTATCTTATGTGGAGATTCCAATAATGAAATACCATGGGATCACAGATCTGGGTGATCATTGAATGGCTTTCGACAGCCAGATGGATTTATACAATGCGTCAAGAGCCATTAGATGCAGATTATTCCGTATCGCTCTTCAAGGGGCTGCGGCCAAATGGTACAAACAGTATCGAGAGAAAACCATATATTCATGGAAGCAGTTCTCCTATGAGTTCTCCGCCTAGTTATGCATTTGTAAAGATCCCACTATAGATTATACAGTTTTGGCCAACATAAAGCAAAGGCAGGGGGAATTGTTGGGAGACTATCTGAAGAGATTCAACGCTGAAGCACTAAAAGCAAAGGACATAAATGACCGAGACAAGCTTATTGCGGTACATTCCGGCTTAATAGAGAACACCCCATTCTGGAAGCATCTCTTCGTTAATGGGTGTAAAGATTTACAAGATTTCCACTTCTAGGCTGACAAGATCATTCAGATGGATGAGCTGTATTATGCCAAAAGAAAAGCGATTCCAAAGACGAAAGGAGAAAGATTTGGTCAAGACCGAGGACGTAAAAGAACAAAATGGGAGGAGCCAATTGCTAACGTAGTCACTTTGAACAAGCCACTGTCTTACGTGTATGCTGTAGCAAAGGAAAGAGTCAACTTCCCGACCTCTTTTAAGGCTCAGAACAACCCAGAACAAAGAAAGGGAGGCGACTACTGTGTATATCACGAGGCAAACGGCCATAAGACCGATGAGTGCAGAGTTCTGACTGGAATCATCCAGAAACTGATCCGCGAGGGTCATTTGAAATAATTTATCCAGGATAAGCAGAAAGCTCAACAGATAAAGGATGGTCCACAAAAGCACCATAGCAATGCCATTAATGTACTGGAGGATGTGGATCCACTGAGCTTAAGTCCACCAATAAACAGAATTAACGTAATTTATGGTGGGCCGCATTCGGCAGGGAACAGCAAAGGCTAGAAATAGATACATCAAGGAAGCTAAAGAAGGCGTCTTCTCTGTCCAAAAGCCTCCATTGAAGAATCCACGACTCAATATTCAAATGCTGAATCTTGTTGTCACCCTCAAGAGCTGAAAAAAGGGGTTCACCATCCGCACAATGATCCATTGATGATTACTGCTCAAATCGGATTGTCCATCGTCTCCAAAATTCTTGTAGACATAGGCAATGCAGTCAACGTTATCTTCAAGCACGCCTTCGATCAAATGAACATTCCCAAGGATAAACTGGAGCCCATCATGGAACCCATCTTTGAATTCAATAACAAAGTGTTGACTCTGGTGGGGCAAGTGAAGCTACTTGTGCAAATGGGGGTGCCACCATCATGTAGAACTTTTGAGACTATTTTTGTGATTATCAACCAGCCATCTTACTACAACGCCTTCTTTGGCAGGCTGTCACACGATGAAATAGATGCATTCGTCTCCCCAAAATATCTAATGGTAAAGTTCTTGACAAAGATAGGATGGGGCACCGTCCGAGGGGAGTAGTTCAGCTCTCGAGAGATGTATTCTGCTTACTTTGATTCTTCCACAATTTTACAACCTTCGGATGATGGATTTTTACATCCAACATTCGAAGCAAAAAGTAAAATTGGTAAGTCTAATAAGCGCATGTATGAAAGGTACATTCCTCCTAGAGGCAAAAGGAAAAGAGTCAATGCTAATTTTGCAGAAGAAAGCCCAATCGTTACTGAATTCGATTGTCGAGGGGAAACTGAAAGGATAAAACCTTTGGAGGGCCTTGAGGAGGCGTGCATAGATTCAGATGATACTACTAAGTTGGTCAAGGTGGGAAAGAAATTGGATAGTGATTTAAAGAAAGATTTAATCCAATTTCTTAAGGTCAATAAGGACATATTTGCATGGTCACATTCTGATATGGTGGGGCTTGATCCGACAGTCATGTGTCACGCGCTTAGCATCTATCCAGAAGCGACCCCTATTAGACAAAAGAAGAGACAATTAGATAGAGTACGGTCTGATGCATTGAAGCAAGAAGTTGAGAGACTCCTCGAAAATGGGTTTATTCCAGTAATATATGTTGGAACCTGCCTTCTTCGATTTTAATGCGACAACTATACATTTCAACCTATATACTATAATGTCAAAATATTCTTGCAGGAATCTACAAGAGAAGCTTTTACCATATCATCAACAAGATTAAAGTTCTCAAATTTTATTATTTCTTAATTAGATATTTTTGTACAATCTCTGATATGATGATAAAACACACACACACAAATATACTTTTGAAAATCATGCTTTAAAATAAATAGATATCTTTAATTATTTAAAGATATAAAAAGGTATTTTCAAAATTATATAATATCTCAAGTTCAAAAGTGCTAAAACAAAGGAAGGAACAAAACAATACAGATTTAGACGTCTGTATCTTTATTCAGACGTCTGACATCAATATCAGACGTCTAAATATAAATTAACAGACGACCAAACCCTCTTTATAAAGTGTTCTATTTTTATATGAAATAGACGTCTGTCAAATTAATAACAGACGTCTGTCATCATAGACAGACGTCTGAATTAAAAGGCAGACGTCTAAAAAGGCTGTTTTTTTTTGTTTCTTCTATTTTTTGAATTTCAAACTTTATTCAGACATCTGTCACTTTTTCTCTCAGACATCTGAACTTGACGAACTGAAGCATCTCTTCATGAAATATCAAATTCTGAAGAGTTGTCTTCTTCACCAAGAGTTACACTTCTTCTAAATAGTTGTAACTATTAAATTAAATCTTTTCAATACTATAAATAGAGATGAAAATTCACTATTTAAAACACCAATTCTTTCTATCTATTCTGATCTTATATTGTTATAATATCAAGTGATTTTCAACTCTCTACTTCCTATCTTTGCACATTCAAATCATCATATCAATAAGATTATAGGAAGGGTGTACTACATTGACTATATTCGTGTTATTCAAAGAACACACAAGTCAAGAAACAATTTACCAAATTGTAATTGAAGTCCTATTCGGTTGCTTAGGCGGAAAAGTCCTGTTCGGTTGCTCAGGCGGTGTAATACCTGTTCCTCTGGGTTAAGTGAGGGTTATTCGAGAAATTCCAGAAGGAGTCTGGGACTGGACGTAGAACGGGAAGTTCGAACCAGTATAAAAATCCCTGGTGTCATTTTTATTACTGCAATTTACTATTATTTATAATTCCGCACTTGCTAGACTAGTCTTACTGTATATTATCGATCCATATATACTTTTATTTGGTATCAGAGCAAGGTCATCTCATAACTATAACACAGTTATCTGATATTTAAATAATATGGACAATAACACTAGCAACAGTTTTACTGAGGGACAAGCCACTACTCGACCACCATTGTTTAACGGATTAAATTATAGTTATTGGTCAACTAGAATGAGAATTTTTATGCAAGCAAGTGGATTTGAAACTTGGAATATCATTCAAACGGAATATCATATTCCTACTACACGGTATGCTGCATGGTCTAATACACAAAAACTAGATGCTACTACAAACGCAAAAGCAATGAATATGTTATTTTGCGCATTAGACAAAAATGAATTCAATCGAGTCAGTATTTGTAAAACTGGATTTGAAATTTGGAATACACTTAAGGTTACACACGAAGGAACGAATAAAGTAAAACAAAGCAAGATTTCTATGCTTAAAAACCAATTTCAAAATTTTAGAATGAAGCAAGGAGAAAGTATTAGTGAAATGTACTCTAGATTCCAGGATATTTATCACTCATTATTAGCTTTAGAAGTTACTTTTACTGAATCTGATGTCGTATCAAAAATCCTTAACTCTTTAACTGATGAATGGGAACGAAATGTCTTAGCTATCGAGGAAGCTAATGATATTTCAACCATAAAAATAGAAGAGTTAATAGGAAATCTATTGTCCTATGAAGTAAATTTACAGGCAAGACGAGCACAAGCATAGGACAAGAAAACTATCGCTTTTCAAGCAGAAAAAGAAGACTCTGAATCAGAAGACGATATGGCATTTATAGCTAAGAATTTCAAGAAGTTTTTAAAATTCAAAAAGGGAAATAAATTTGGAAATAACAAGGGTTTCAATAAGCCATCAAGCTCATCTCTTGAATGCTACGAATGTCACAAGAAGGGCCACATAAAGAAAGATTGTCCTGATCGGAAGAAAGAAAATAATCTCAAAAAGGACAAATATAAAAAGAAACAAGCCTTCTCAGTTACATGGGATGATACGGAATCTTCTTCGTCGGACAGTGATAATGACAGTGATTCAGAACAAGCCAACGTTTATTTTATGGCAACAAATGATGATGTAAGTGATCTAACTTTTGACGATTTAATAGAAATAAACTCTGAATTGTTAGATAAACTTAGAATCCTAAAGAGTAAATATAAAGATGCTTTAGGAAAATTAAATAGAACTGAAATAGAAACTGACATGTTAAAAGATGAAAAGAAAATATTAGAGGAAGAGTTAGTAAAATCTCAAGAATCTTATGTTAATATAACATCTCAATTCACTGATTTAAGTAGTGAAATAGAAAGACGGAAATATGAGAATGTTAAATTAGCAAAAGAGAATTCTGATTTAAACTCTAATATTAAAACACTTGATATTGAAGTATCACATCTTAAAACAAAACTGGAAAATATTTCTAAAAACGTTTCTAAATTTAACAGTGGAAGAGAAAGTCTCTCTAAAATAATTGAGAATTCTCAAACCTGTTCAAATAAAAAGGGATTAGGATATAAAAAACCAATACAAGAGCTTTCTAAAAATAATGGTTCTTTATATACTAATTTTAAGAAAAAGAAATCTATATCTGCTCAAAAATCTTCCTTGAAAGTTATTTATCCAAAATCAATTATGATTTGGGTTCCAAAAACTAATAATAATTTGATTAGGAATAACTACAATAAATCTTTCATTAAGTCTGTTCATAAGAATGAAAATTTTATTTTTAAAGGGAACTCTAAACCCAACTGGGTTTGGCTTCCTAAGATTTAACCCTTAGGACCCTAACAGAGGAAGTGGGTACCAATAGAATTTCAATATTTTTTGCAGGTACCGATTAAGAAAAGAGGAAAATGAATTCTAGACAGTGGTTGCTCAAAACACATGACAGGCAACAAAAATATGTTAACTAACATTATCTACTTAGATGGAGGATCTGTCACTTTTGGAGATAATTCCAAAGGTTACATCATCGGCAAAGGCGATGTGAGCAATGACGGTACATCTAATTTACCTCTTATTACAAATGTCTTATTAGTTAAAAATTTAAAACATAACTTACTAAGTATTAGTCAATTATGTGATAAAGGTTTTAACATAGTATTTTCTGAAAATAAATGTAATATTTTTGATCATAACAAAAATCTTATTTTCGAAGGAGTAAGAGATCGTAATATTTATATTTTGAATATGAAAATAAATCATAATACAAATATGTGCTTATTAGTCAAAGAAAATGATCCTTGGCTATGGCATAAAAGATTTTGTCATATAAATTTCAAAGCTATTAATAAATTATCCAAAAACAAATTAGTAAAAGGTTTACCTAAAATGAATTTTAAAGTAAATAGCATTTGTGATGATTGTCAACTAGGAAAGCTAACAAAATCTTCTTTTAAATCTAAGAAGATCATCTCAACATTACAACCTCTTGAATTGTTACATCTAGACTTATTTGGACCAACTCAGACTCAATCTATTAATCACAATAGATATGTTTTTGTAATAGTTGATGACTTCTCTAGATATACTTGGACTTTATTTATGAAAAACAAAAGTGATACTTTTGAAAATTTCAAAATCTTTGCTAAACGTATTCAAAATAGTAAAAATCTAAAGATTAAAAACATTAGAAGTGATCATGGAGGTGAATTTGAAAATGAAATGTTTGAGAAATTTTGTAATAAGAAAGGAATATTTCATAACTTTTCATTTCCAAGAACGCCTCAACAAAATGGAGTTGTTGAACGTAAAAATAGAACACTTCAAGAATATGCTAGGACTTTATTGAATGGAACCACTCTTCCAAAACAATTTTGGGCAGAAGCCGTAGCTACTGCTTGTTATGTCCTAAATCGTGTCTCTATTCGACCTTTAACTAAACATACTCCATATGAACTCTTCAACGGTAGAAAACCTAATATATCTTACTTTAAAGTTTTTGGTTCGAAATGTTTTGCCTTGAATACAAAAGATCAATTAGGTAAATTTGATCCAAAATCGGATGAATGTATATTCATCGGATATTCAGAACGAAGCAAAGCATATAGAATCTTTAATAAAAGAACTATTGAAGAAACACTACATGTATCATTTGATGAAAATTTCAAAATTAAAACAAATGATGATGAAGACATTATAATAAATTCAAATTCCAATTGTGTCGTCAATACACCTGACAATACTTCTTCTTTACATCAAATTGAAACTGATTTAAAATCCCCACCAAGAATTTTAAAAGATCATCCAATTCAAAATATAATAGGAGAAATTGATGAAAGAGTTAAAACTAGGAATCAACTAAATCAAATGGGTCATATAGCTTTTCTTTCTACTATAGAACCTAAAAATATTAAGGAAGCCTCAACTGATGATTATTGGATTATTGCGATGCAAGAAGAACTAAACCAATTCGAAATAAAAAAGTTTGGGATTTAGTTTCACGACCGAATAATCAATCAGTTATTGGCACAAAATGGGTTTTTAAAAACAAAGCTGATGAAAATGGTAATATCACTAGAAATAAAGCTAGATTAGTTGCACAAGGATATAATCTGTAACAACCCGGATATTTTAACTGTTTTAATTAATTTAATTAAATGAATTTGTGTAAAATTGTAACGATAAAATTTTGAAAAATAAATTTGATATTTGGAATGCGTCTAGTTAAACATAGCAACTGGTAAATTTTCGTCCGAAAATATGAAAATTTATTTCGTGCGTAAATTTACTTCAATTTAATCAGTTAAAAAGCGTTGAAAATAAAATATTTTCGAAACCTAAATATTTTTACATAGAAAAATTTTAAACCATCTTCTGAGCAAGATGTCAGTTTGTCGTTTTTCCAAATTCGGACATCTTTGACTCCGTCGATCTTATTTTTCAGCGTTTTTCTTGCATTTTCCGCTATTAGAAAATTCAAATTTTTATAATTCAATCATACCACCGATATCTGTATACCGTTTTGATCGTCTCGTCGTGCTGATCTCTGCGGTATATTCATTTCTGTATTTTGAAATCCGGTACGCAGCGAAAACGTAAAAAAATGTGTTGTACCGCACCAAGATTTGTGACCGGTAGCTTGTGTTGCTTTGAACCTTGCAGCCAAAGCATTGAAATAAATTGCGTTTGTAACCTTGCATTTCCAAGACACCCACTGTTAGCCTTTTCTATTCCCCAGTAACTTTAACCTTTACACTTACCAATGCTAAATCTACCCATTCATGTTTTAGATCCTTTCTTGTACAGAACAAAGAAAAATATTCAAAGTACTTCATTTGTTCCATATGCCCACCACGTTTCTCTCAACTTCATGCCTCTCCCATGCAAGCAACACTTGAACCCAACAGTCCTCTTTTCTCTCTTCTTTGCTTATATTATCAACCGCTCTCATGCATGCACCCCATAACCGACGCTACCCCCTCCTCCTTGCTTCGCCCATGCTTGCATCCTCTTCCATTCGCAACCCGCGTCTCCTTTCCCTCGGCATCATCTTATCTCCGTCCAGCTTCCCCACTCAATCAGCAAGCTTCCACTGCCCTCTCTCTCCGTCAGTCGGTGTCAGCCTTATTTCGTTTTCTTTCCCGCAAAACTTTAATTCTACGTTCAGTCAAAAGAAAGAAAATGAGATTGTCGTTTCGAACAGCTCGCGTTCAATCTCAGTTTAGTACTTTAATTTTAAATATTCATCGTGAATCGAATTTCAGTCAGTCGGAAAAGATGTGTAGAGTTTGTGAAAGGTTCTTACCATGGTTGGCAGCCTTCTTCCGAGATCATTCAGAGAACGTGTAAAAAAAACGGCCACCACCTCCGGCCGATACAACAGCCCTTCATCAATCGAGCTCGACCTCGTCAGCTATCCTTCAACTTGCGTGTTTTAGTAAGGTATTATATGTATACTGTATAAAGTTATGTATGTTATTTAAAAGATGAGTCATATGCTGTTCTATTAAATAGTGTATCCAATACATATTTATTACTTTACAACTGATTATACATATGTAAATATATTTAGTTATATTACATCTTATGGCATGCGCATATCACCTTCTGAAGCAAATTGGTATGTGTTTGCATAGGCAATCTACATATTCGAATATTTTGTTTTGTAAGTGTATATCTATCTAACATATTTATATATATTTTATGTATATAATATTATACATTGCTTACTATATAGATAGATAATGGGTTTTAAAAATATACATAAC
Organism: Allium fistulosum; assembly: GCA_030737815.1. NCBI lineage: Eukaryota > Viridiplantae > Streptophyta > Magnoliopsida > Asparagales > Amaryllidaceae > Allium > Allium fistulosum. Next base: position 1,544,099,702 of record CM060901.1, on the reverse strand, counting down.
TTAGGTAAATGATTTTGAAAAGTTGTATACAGTTAGCCACTCTATTGTTATATATTAGTTCATGTAGTCTCTTTTTTTTCGTTAGTTGTATATAGGCATATAGCTTTCTTTTCCGTAGTTACAGTTTTATCAATTCAAAGTTTAGTTGATTATAATCTATGTTACAGTTATAGAATGTTAGTTATAAATCTGTTAGTAGCCATGTGTTAGTATAGATCAGTACAGGCATACTTTAATAATTTACAAGAAGAAGAAGGGCAGATACATATAGCATGTTTACTGTTTGATGATATGTTAGTCTAGATGTGATGTTCATAATTAAGTTGTATCGGCTACTATTCATATGAGTTAATAGGTTTGAAAGTTTATGTACATTTGTTTTACTGCATATAATATGTGTGTTTTTTTAGTATTATATACAAGACTTTAAATATATAATCTATTTTATTTATTGCACTTTAAAATGGAAATTGATTTTTTAACAAATAATGTATATAGTTTGCCGTATAAATTAAAAAAAATTATTTATTTAACATATGTATGAGTTCACTTATACCTCTGATCTTGATCAATCCAGCTTTGATTTGATTTCGTCTATTCTTATTATTCAGCTTTGATCGTTGAATTCGTGCCGATTTGCTTTGCTTGGATTCGTAATTCAATTTCTATGTCCGTATTAGAGTGCGTGTCTGTGTCATCCTCTCATGCATCTCTAGCCTCGAAAGGTGAGCAATCACTCACGATTAACGTTCTTTTATTTATTAAATTTGATTTCAATTGAAACGACAATTGAAATATGCTGCTGTTAGATATTTACACTGTTATTACCTGTATCAGTTCACCTGTGACATCTGACACCAATATCTGTTATATATGCAATGATAATCCAGTTTGGTTGTTAAATGACTGATTGTTTGATGTTTACAATTGGACGTTAAAATTGTAATGTATAAAGTGATAAATATTATGCAAATAAATTTGACGTAGGATAATTAAAATTTGAATCGACACATATGTTGAATTTGATTAGTTGAATATGATCCCTTTTAATTGTTAAATTAATTGACATGTAGAATAGTGATAATTACACTTTGAACCATTGAACGTATATTTGATTAATTGTTGTAGTGTTAAAATTGAAATCGAATGACAATTGAAGTACCGTATAAATATTAGTGTAATAATCTTTAATCTACATGCAATGATAGTGTAGATTCTAGAAATAATTATATTAATTCGTACAAATAACAATGCGAATTAATACGGTTATTTCGGGATTATTTGAATTGATTATTGAATTGTTATTGATTGTTGTTATTGCTTGTTTATTTACTTTGACACCATCCCAGTTATCACACTGCAAGTTCCCTTTGTTATGCTTTGATTTTTGAATTGAATTGGAATCGGGTTGAAATGATAAATACCCAAATTAAACTTTGACCTAGGATAGAGAATTAAATAAAACCCGATTGGTCAATAGTTTGATTTAAAAATAAACAAAGATTTTATTTGAATAAATAATATGGTTTTGAAGTGAAGTTGAAATTTGAATTTTAATGAAAGGAAAATGTTAATATTTAATAATCTGAAACAAAATATCAACAATGTAATTGATGAAAGAATGTTGTTTAAATTTGAGAAATGATTGAATTAAGTTTGAAATGATTTAATAATTAAGTTTGAAATTATAATTAAGTTTGAAATTATTAAACTTCGAAATTATTTAATAATTAAGTTTTGAAATTATTTAATAATTAAATAAGATTGAATTATTTAATAATTAAATAAATTGAATTCTTTAATAAGTGGAATTGAACTTCTTAAATAATTGAAATTGAGTTTCTTTATTAATTAAGTTTTGGAAAATTATTTAAGTAAGTAAATAAGTGGAATTGAATTTCTTTAACAAGAAATAAAATGTGATTTATTGAAATTAATGTAAGACTGGTAATTTAAAGAATTGATTTGACGAATCTAATTTAATTCAATTTGAAGTTTTATATAATGAAGTTAAACGCAAGTGTTTGATTTAATGAATTGGAAATTAAATGGAAATGGTTTTAAATGATAAATTTATTTAACGAATATTGAATGAAATCGATTAATGAAGTCAAATTGATTTGAATGTTAAATTAAATTAATTTAAATGATTTCGGAATGAAACTTATATACGAACTTAAATCAATATTTGAATTGTTTTAAATAGAAAATTGGAATTGTATTATAAGATTTTGAAATTATGAATTTGGAAGTTTTGAAACGTAAATTATGGAAATTTATTTAGAAAGACAAATGAAATGTTGATTTACGAATTCTATTTGAAATTGAATTTGATTTGGTTTTGAAATTTATTAAACGACCAATCGGTGTAATAATTACGAAAGTTATTAAAGAGACCGGAATCGGTTACGGATATACTCTCTATCTAAACCGAAAACCACTTTAATAACTATACACGGAGTGATGATCCAGAATGAAGTGGTTGGAATGATGTACGTGATGACTGAAGAAAGAGAACGATAATGGATAGCCTTGACACTTGTGTCAAATTGGAAATGACTAAAACAGGAGCTGTGCCGGGCCAATGGAGGATTAGCTACCTCAAGTGGACACACTTCTTCGAACTACTTATACTTGTTGTCGATTGGTGCACCCTTGATTTTGGGAGTGTTGTTTCACGGTGTTGCGGGCGCTGCGGCGTTGCGTTCTCACCAGTCCGGATCAGGCGAACGGTAGTATCACTACCTTGGGTATTGCCTCATGTGCCTTGTCATACTTGTATTCCATTTATTCGCGACCACTACGATTTTGATTTGTACCTTTAGTATATGGATTGCCCTCTGGTGACTTCCGGTTTTGGGGAAACTACGGTCTTGTATATGCTTTTGGGAATAAAAATGTGTTAAGGGTGGAATGGGCCATGACTTAACACTATTTTGATATCTTTATATTACTGATAGACATTATCTACTTATCGTACATTACTACATAGTAGATAGTTTAACGGATCCTTAAAGGATGGTTATTCCGAACATCCTTTGAGTTACTTGTATTTCAATTGCTATTTCACTTGAGTTGGATTTATTAATATAAGAATGTTAATCCTGACTCGAGTGTTTTGTATTTTTCTTTACGCTCGGGTCAGACTGAGTGTACCAGTATTCGAGACTCACCTTTGGAGTTGGAGCTTTGCTTGAAGATCCAGCCATCTATTCAGCTTTCAGTATTCGATGATTCCAGTGATGTATTCTGATTTGTATCTGATGTATCGTATTACTCTTCTGTTGTAAACTCTGATGTATCTTATATATTTATATAGTAGCTTCATGAACTACTATCTCTTTTATTTCCGCTGCACTTATTACTCTGTGTCTGTGATCTGTGATTATTTATTTACTGTATATGTTCAGTTTTGCCAAATTTAAATTAACAACGCGGTATTTTAAGCAATTCAACTCCGGCATGAGTGTCTACCTATACACTTATAATGGATGCGAATGGTCCAAAATATCGGGTCGTTACAGTTGGTATCAGAGCTTTGGTAGCTCTAGGCAAAACTCAACATGTAGGGTAAATGTATTTACAGAATCACTCTCATTCGAGTTTCAATCTCTTCCTTTTGACTCGATTCCTTTGAATTTTGGAACGTTCCCTGCAGTTCCAAAATCCATTCGTGTCCCTCACTATTCGCCTTCTCATTCCGGAGTATCCCATAACTCCACCTTGAATGATCTTTATAATGAATCGGCGGTCACGCCAAACTTCGAATGATTTGTAAAGGGGTGAAACTCCTTTACAATAGGCGTTGATTTACCGGAGATTTCTGTATCCTCGGTTTACGATGCTATCTATCTCCTGCTATACCTGAATTCTATTTCTTGAGATCGAATGTCGATTTACCTCGGAATTCCTCATCGACCTTATTCTTGAAGTCACGGTCGACCCGGTTATGGTTGCCCGCGATTTATATAAGATTATCTATTTCCTTATTCGGTTAAATAATCATCTTATCTTTCGTTCCAACTTATCCTCAAATCAAAATTTTCCTTGATTGAATTAATCAAATTTGAATCCCTATCTTTGCTTTGAAATCCATTACTGTATCGTTGAGCGAGGAAGTGTAATTGTAAATTAATATTTTAAAATGTTTTAATATACATTGTGTTGTTTGAGTTGTTTATGTTGATTTGGGTTTTCGATCGATTCGTCTGATCAACGCTATCGATAGGATTTCCAAAACACTTGAGCAGAGCAAACTGACACAATATCGTTTTCAAATCTGGTAAATAAAATAAAAGTTTTGTATAATTATATTATATATAAATATAAGTTTTCTAAAATTAAATTGTTAATGAATTTGTTGTCAGAAATGATAATAATTTGATTTTCATTTCTTGTTTTGTAAACCATTAATTGTTGCATAATATAAATAAATGAATTTATGAAACTTGGTTATAATTTGATTTGGGATTTGAAAGGAATTTAAATAAAGAATTTGAGAATTAAATTTCTGGTAATTTCAAACTTTGATTTGAAAGTTTTAAAGTGTATAGTATTTAAAATATTTTCGAATAAAAATCGTTTTCAAAAAAATTTTAAAATGTTGAAATCAGCACTCTTCTCTTTGTCGTTGGAAAATAATTTCGGTGATGGCGGCCGCATCATCGACGTTCATTTTCGAGTTTCGAAGTGGAGAAACCATTCTGTAGCTTTGCTACGGTTTTGTTGGGAAAAATATTTAATTTGAATTTCTTAAGTATGACTTAATTTATATATATATGGGTATATTATTTTAAACTTAATTTGATTTAATATATATAGTATATATATAATTATTCTAAAGGGTTTGGAATTAAACGGAAATTTAATTCTTAAAAATCATATTAAAAGATGTTTTCAATTATAAATAAAGCTAAATTTTGAATAAGTATTTAAACTTGAGATAATTGAATTTGATAATTTTATTTGTATAGTACTAAATTGCATTTCAATATAACTTACCTAAATTATTCATAAGTTAAAATGTAATTGGATAATATACAATATAAAATAATTTTATAAATAAAATTTGAGTGTGTATAATAAATGTTATACACTAAATTTTGATTATAAAGATGTTAACAGAATTGGATAGGATAATAAGTAAAACTCAGTTAATAATGAAATAAATTGGTTTTGAGAGAATTTGTAAATTTGTTTTGAAAGAATTAATAGAATGAAATTTGATCAACTTATGAAACTACCTTGAATTTAAAAGCGATTAGTAAATATAAATTGATTTAAATCGAAACTTTTATGGTTTAAATTAATTTATATAGGTTAAATATATGTGATTAGATATATTAAGTAGAATAAATTTAACAATAATTTGTAATAAAGAAGAATTTAAATTGTTAAAATAAAATATGATTGTAATAAATGACTATTCAAATTTATGAATTTGAAACTGTTAATTAAAGATGATTGGATAATAAGAAAATCAATCTAGAAATAGTTAAAGCTTGATTTAACTTAAGAAAATCAAATGGATTAAATCAAATTGTTGAATATAAATTAATTTAAAATTTGAAATTATATGGTTCAAATTAATTATTTTATTTGTTTTCCAATCTATTTTCTTTCTGGTTGTTTTATTCTCCTACCTACTTCCTTTTCGAGGACGAAAAGTTTTGAGTGGGGTAGAGTGTAACAACCCGGATATTTTAACTATTTTAATTAATTTAATTAAATGAATTTGTGTAAAATTGTAACGATAAAATTTTGAAAAATAAATTTGATATTTGGAATGCGTCTAGTTAAACATAGCAATTGGTAAATTTTCATCCGAAAATATGAAAATTTATTTCGCGCGTAAATTTACTTCAATTTAATCAGTTAAAAAGCGTTGAAAATAAAATATTTTCGAAACCTAAATATTTTTACATAGAAAAATTCTAAACCATCTTCTGAGAAAGATGTCAGTTTGTCATTTTTCCAAATTCGGACATCTTTGACTCCGTCGATCTTATTTTTCAGCGTTTTTCTTGCATTTTCCGCTATTAGAAAATTTAAATTTTTATAATTCAATCATAACACCGATATCTGTATACCGTTTTGATCGTCTCGTCGTGCTGATCTCTGCGGTATATTCATTTCTGTATTTTGAAATCCGGTACGCAGCGAAAACGTTAAAAAAAGTGTGTTGTACCGCACCAAGATTTGTGACTGGTAGCTTATGTTGCTTTGAACCGTGCAGCCAAAGCATTGAAATAAATTGCGTTTGTAACCTTGCATTTCCAAGACACCCACTGTTAGCCTTTTCTATTCCCCAGTAACTTTAACCTTTACACTTACCAATGCTAAATCTACCCATTCATGTTTTAGATCCTTTCTTGTACAGAACAAAGAAAAATATTCAAAGTACTTCATTTGTTCCATATGCCCACCACGTTTCTCTCAACTTCATGCCTCTCCCATGCAAGCAACACTTGAACCCAACAGTCCTCTTTTCTCTCTTCTTTGCTTATATTATCAACCGCTCTCATGCATGCACCCCATAACCGACGCTACCCCCTCCTCCTTGCTTCGCCCATGCTTGCATCCTCTTCCATTCGCAACCCGCGTCTCCTTTCCCTCGGCATCATCTTATCTCCGTCCAGCTTCCCCACTCAATCAACAAGCTTCCACTGCCCTCTCTCTCCGTTAGTCGGTGTCAGCCTTATTTCGTTTTCTTTTCCGCAAAACTTTAATTCTACGTTCAGTCAAAAGAAAGAAAATGAGATTGTCGTTTCGAACAGCTCGCGTTCAATCTCAGTTTAGTACTTTAATTTTAAATATTCATCGCGAATCGAATTTCAGTCAGTCGGAAAAGATGTGTAGAGCTTGTGAAAGGTTCTTACCATGGTTGGCAGCCTTCTTCCGAGATCATTCAGAGAACGTGTAAAAAAAACGGCCACCACCTCCGGCCGATACAACAGCCCTTCATCAACCGAGCTCGACCTCGTCGGCTATCCTTCAACTTGCGTGTTTTAGTAAGGTATTATATGTATACTGTATAAAGTTATGTATGTTATTTAAAAGATGAGTCATATGCTGTTCTATTAAAAAGTGTATCCAATACATATTTATTACTTTACAACTGATTATACATATGTAAATATATTTAGTTATATTACATCTTATGGCATGCGCATATCACCTTCTGAAGCAAATTGGTATGTGTTTGCATAGGCAATCTACATATTCGAATATTTTGTTTTGTAAGTGTATATCTATCTAACATATTTATATATATTTTATGTATATAATATTATACATTGCTTACTATATAGATAGATAATGGGTTTTAAAAATATACATAACTTAGGTAAATGATTTTGAAAAGTTGTATACAGCTAGCCACTCTATTGTTATATATTAGTTCATGTAGTCTCTTTTTTTTCGTTAGTTGTATATAGGCATATAGCTTTCTTTTCCGTAGTTACAGTTTTATCAATTCAAAGTTTAGTTGATTATAATCTATGTTACAGTTATAGAATGTTAGTTATAAATCTGTTAGTAGCCATGTGTTAGTATAGATCAGTACAGGCATACTTTAATAATTTACAAGAAGAAGAAGGGCAGATACATATAGCACGTTTACTGTTTGATGATATGTTAGTCTAGATGTGATGTTCATAATTAAGTTGTATCGGCTACTATTCATATGAGTTAATAGGTTTGAAAGTTTATGTACATTTGTTTTACTGCATATAATATGTGTTTTTTTTTAGTATTATATACAAGACTTTAAATATATAATCTATTTTATTTATTGCACTTTAAAATGGAAATTGATTTTTTAACAAATAATGTATATAGTTTGCCGTATAAATTAAAAAAAATTATTTATTTAACATATGTATGAGTTCACTTATACCTCTGATCTTGTTCAATCCAGCTTTGATTTGATTTCGTCTATTCTTATTATTCAGCTTTGATCGTTGAATTCGTGCCGATTTGCTTTGCTTGGATTCGTAATTCAATTTCTATGTCCGTATCAGAGTGCGTGTCTGTGTCATCCTCTCATGCATCTCTAGCCTCGAAAGGTGAGCAATCACTCACGATTAACGTTCTTTTATTTATTAAATTTGATTTCAATTGAAACGACAATTGAAATATGCTGCTGTTAGATATTTACACTGTTATTACCTGTATCAGTTCACCTGTGACATCTGACACCAATATCTGTTATATATGCAATGATAATCCAGTTTGGTTGTTAAATGACTGATTGTTTGATGTTTACAATTGGACGTTAAAATTGTAATGTATAAAGTGATAAATATTATGCAAATAAATTTGACGTAGGATAATTAAAATTTGAATCGACACATATGTTGAATTTGATTAGTTGAATATGATCCCTTTTAATTGTTAAATTAATTGACATGTAGAATAGTGATAATTACACTTTGAACCATTGAACGTATATTTGATTAATTGTTGTAGTGTTAAAATTGAAATCGAATGACAATTGAAGTACCGTATAAATATTAGTGTAATAATCTTTAATCTACATGCAATGATAGTGTAGATTCTAGAAATAATTATATTAATTCGTACAAATAACAATGCGAATTAATGCGGTTATTTCGGGATTATTTGAATTGATTATTGAATTGTTATTGATTGTTGTTATTGCTTGTTTATTTACTTTGACACCATCCCAGTTATCACACTACAAGTTCCCTTTGTTATGCTTTGATTTTTGAATTGAATTGGAATCGGGTTGAAATGATAAATACCCAAATTAAACTTTGACCTAGGATAGAGAATTAAATAAAACCCGATTGGTCAATAGTTTGATTTAAAAATAAACAAAGATTTTATTTGAATAAATAATATGGTTTTGAAGTGAAGTTGAAATTTGAATTTTAATGAAAGGAAAATGTTAATATTTAATAATCTGAAACAAAATATCAACAATGTAATTGATGAAAGAATGTTGTTTAAATTTGAGAAATGATTGAATTAAGTTTGAAATGATTTAATAATTAAGATTGAAATTATAATTAAGTTTGAAATTATTAAACTTCGAAATTATTTAATAATTAAGTTTTGAAATTATTTAATAATTAAATAAGATTGAATTATTTAATAATTAAATAAATTGAATTCTTTAATAAGTGGAATTGAACTTCTTAAATAATTGAAATTGAGTTTCTTTATTAATTAAGTTTTGGAAAATTATTTAAGTAAGTAAATAAGTGGAATTGAATTTCTTTAACAAGAAATAAAATGTGATTTATTGAAATTAATGTAAGACTGGTAATTTAAAGAATTGATTTGATGAATCTAATTTAATTCAATTTGAAGTTTTATATAATGAAGTTAAACGCAAGTGTTTGATTTAATGAATTGGAAATTAAATGGAAATGGTTTTAAATGATAAATTTATTTAACGAATATTGAATGAAATCGATTAATGAAGTCAAATTGATTTGAATGTTAAATTAAATTAATTTAAATGATTTCGGAATGAAACTTATATACGAACTTAAATCAATATTTGAATTGTTTTAAATAGAAAATTGGAATTGTATTATAAGATTTTGAAATTATGAATTTGGAAGTTTTGAAACGTAAATTATGGAAATTTATTTAGAAAGACAAATGAAATGTTGATTTACGAATTCTATTTGAAATTGAATTTGATTTGGTTTTGAAATTTATTAAACGACCAATCGGTGTAATAATTACGAAAGTTATTAAAGAGACCGGAATCGGTTACGGATATACTCTCTATCTAAACCGAAAACCACTTTAATAACTATACACGGAGTGATGATCCAGAATGAAGTGGTTGGAATGATGTACGTGATGACTGAAGAAAGAGAACGATAATGGATAGCCTTGACACTTGTGTCAAATTGGAAATGACTAAAACAGGAGCTGTGCCGGGCCAATGGAGGATTAGCTACCTCAAGTGGACACACTTCTTCGAACTACTTATACTTGTTGTCGATTGGTGCACCCTTGATTTTGGGAGTGTTGTTTCACGGTGTTGCGGGCGCTGCGGCGTTGCGTTCTCACCAGTCCGGATCAGGCGAACGGTAGTATCACTACCTTGGGTATTGCCTCATGTGCCTTGTCATACTTGTATTCCATTTATTCGCGACCACTACGATTTTGATTTGTACCTTTAGTATATGGATTGCCCTCTGGTGACTTCCGGTTTTGGGGAAACTACGGTCTTGTATATGCTTTTGGGAATAAAAATGTGTTAAGGGTGGAATGGGCCATGACTTAACACTATTTTGATATCTTTATATTACTGATAGACATTATCTACTTATCGTACATTACTACATAGTAGATAGTTTAATGGATCCTTAAAGGATGGTTATTCCGAACATCCTTTGAGTTACTTGTATTTCAATTGCTATTTCACTTGAGTTGGATTTATTAATATAAGAATGTTAATCCTGACTCGAGTGTTTTGTATTTTTCTTTACGCTCGGGTCAGACTGAGTGTACCAGTATTCGAGACTCACCTTTGGAGTTGGAGCTTTGATTGAAGATCCAGCCATCTATTCAGCTTTCAGTATTCGATGATTCCAGTGATGTATTCTGATTTGTATCTGATGTATCGTATTACTCTTCTGTTGTAAACTCTGATGTATCTTATATATTTATATAGTAGCTTCATGAACTACTATCTCTTTTATTTCCGCTGCACTTATTACTCTGTGTCTATGATCTGTGATTATTTATTTACTGTATATGTTTAGTTTTTCCAAATTTAAATTAACAACGCGGTATTTTGAGCAATTCAACTCCGGCATGAGTGTCTACCTATACACTTATAATGGATGCGAATGGTCCAAAATATCGGGTCGTTACATAATCAGGAAGAAGGAATTGACTATGAAGAAACGTTTGCTCCTGTCGCAAGATTAGAAGCAATCTGAATCTTATTAGCCTATGCTTGCTTTCATGATTTCAAATTATATCAAATGGATGTTAAAAGTGCATTTTTAAATGGATTTATTAAAGAAAATGTTTATGTTGAACAACCTCCCTTGTTTATACACGAACAATTTCCAGACCATGTTTATAAACTTAAAAAGGCTTTATACGGTTTAAAACAAGCACCTCGTGCTTGGTATGATCGTTTAAAAAGTTATTTAATCAACTCTGGTTTTGAAATTGGAAAGGTTGATCAAACTCTTTTTATTAAGAAAAAGAAGCATGATATTTTAATTGTTCAAATTTATGTAGATGATATTATTTTTGGATCAACTAATGATAAATTATGTCAAGAATTTTCTAAAACAATGACAAATGAATTTGAAATGTCTCACATGGGAGAATTAACATATTTTCTTGGACTTCAAATTAAACAAGTTAAAAATGGCATTTTTATAAATCAAGAAAAATATTGTAATAATTTAATTAAACGCTTTGGTATGGAAAATACTTCTGCCAAACCAACTCCTATGAGTACAACTATACATCTTGAAAAAGATGAAAATGGCAAGAGTGTAGACCAAAAATTATATCGAAGTATGATTGGATCATTATTATATTTAACCGCTAGTAGACCCGATATAATGATGAGTGTTTGTTTGTGTGCACGATTTCAAGCCAATCCGAAAGAATCACACATTAGAGCAGTGAAACGTATTTTACGTTATCTCAACAAAACCAAAGATTTTGGACTATTTTATCCGAAAGAATGTCCTTTTGAATTAGTGTCATATAGTGATGCTGATTTTGGAGGAAGTCGGACGGATAGAAAAAGTACAATTGGGACTTGTCACTTCATTGGACGGTCTCTAGTATCTTGGTTCAGTAAGAAACAAAATTGCGTATCACTTTCTACTTGTGAAGCAGAATACATATCTGCAGCTTTGGCATGTGCTCAAGTAATTTATATGCAACAAACTCTTCAAGATTTTGGTTTTAATTTATCTAAATCTACAATCTTTTGTGATAATTCTAGTGCTATTAATTTATCTAAAAATCCAGTAAATCATTCACGGACAAAACATATTGATATTCGTCATCATTTTCTTCGTGATAATATTGAAAAAGATATAATCAATCTAGATTTCGTATCTTCGAAAAATCAATTAGCAGATATTTTTACTAAACCATTAAATGAAAACACTTTTGTAAAATTGAGACGAGAACTTGGAATTATCTCTTTCAAAAATTTATGAAGTTTACCTCAACTCAATTCTGTTTTTATTTAAAGGTTAATATAAAAAAACTTGTTTTTAACCACACATATTTTCCTAGTTAAAATTAAATTATTCTTCTTTTAATCTTAACCATTCATTTTTTTAGCCTTCAGTTTTTTATAAATTCTTTCTTTCCGAAGAAAATTGTCATTCAGCTTATTTTTTACAAAGGTGAAAACAAAAAAATTCAATTATGATTTTTAACTTTGCATTATTCATATATACCATGGCTGGTTCATCTTCAGATAAGCCTTCCTATTCATCTGAATATTCGTCAATTGATTTTGAAACACCTAGTTCTGGGTCTTCCGAACTTCCTACTCCAACTCCAGCTTATATTCCGATATGTCCACCACAAAGTCATCATACGGGGTATACGCCAGAAAATAAACGCACGCGAAGAAATTTATTTCCATCTCCAACTACTAAGGAAAAGATAGATGACTTACATCACTATCAGAGGGAAACACTTAATCTTCAGCGTGAAATGTATTTTGAGCAAAAGAGTCATGGTAGACGACTCAGTTTTCTTGAATGTTGTGCTGCAAAAATATGTGGTTCATCTCCAATCAACACAAATGCACATATTCATTCTCCTCAACGTCCTCATGTTTCCCCAAATTCGTGGGATCGTCGGGTTCAATGGTCTCCCATTAAACAGTCTGATGAACAAAATCAACACGAATCATCCAAAGGGAAGTCTCCGAAGACTCCAAAGACTCCTAAGTAGATAATATATATATGATTGTATGTTGATTTGGTTATTCATGTTTGCTTTGTATTTTTCAAAATAAATAAATACTTGAATTTTTTTTATCTTTAAACTAAGCAAAAACATTCATCATTAGACATACAGACGTCTATACTTTTTCAACAGACGTCTGTAAAACACCTCCTTTTACTATTTTCAGCCACACAGACGTCTGAAGTATTTATCACAGACGTCTAAATTAAGTATAAAAAATTTCAATTTTTCTGTTATAAAATTAGCCGTCTGTTTGAAAAAAACAGACGTCTGTTCTCCAATATAGACGTCTATCATAAAATTTTCAAACGTCTGATTTTAGTTCAAAATGTTTTTTACTCTCTGTTTCAATTTTAACCATCTGAGCCGTCTGTCCTTATTTTTTAGACATCTGTCCTTCTTATTAGCCGTCTGTCCTTATTTTTTAGCCGTTTGTTTTTCTTTTTAGCCGTCTACTACAAAATTTTAGACGTTTAAACTCCTCGTAACTGTTCTTTATCTACAGGACTTCAGACGTCTGTATATTTTTTAGACGTCTGAAACCCTGTTAGATAGAAAACATTATAAGTCAAACTACCGGCTACCCGTCTTCACCACGTCTATTTCCTCTCAATCAACTTCAAAACCCTAGCCTTCTTAAAATTAAACAATGGCGCCTAAATCTCAACACAAGAAACAAAAGGGGATTCTTCTCAACAAGCTCCTCATATTCTCCCTTCAGAAGATAAAATCGCCGCTTGGCTCTACCATGAACCCCGAAGCATGGCTCGTTACAAACATCTATCTTCTCTGCCATCATTTCATGGTATTTTTCATGATCTAGATCATTTCCCTTCGTACAAAATTAGACTCTATACTGATAGATCTCAGATCACTAGTCTTATTGATTTCAAAGACAATCAAGTCAACATTTGTAGACTTAGTGTTCTATTATTTCTTGCAAATGTCAACAATCCAAAGATTAGGCTTCATAGAGATAAGGGAACGCTTTGGACAAGCGTATTTGGAAACATTCTACAAATAACTCCCGCTGACATTGGACGAATTTTAAAATGTAGCTCGGATGGAGTCGATTTAGATGATTTTAAGTTAGAAGGCGAGGATATTAAACACATAGAATATCATCTCTTTGAACCAGGAAAATCTACAGATAGATCAAATCATCTTCGTCCCCGACCTCGATTATTGCTTAGAATGCTAATAAAAACAATATTTCTCCGGCAAGGAAGCCATGAGGTCATTTATGATGATGAAGGTAAGGCGCTTCAAGCAATACTATCAAATACTCAAATCAATTGGGCACAATATTTTTACGATTCATTTCGTACTTATCACGACTCAAAGAAACGATCAATTATCTATGCACCTTATATTACTCGAATTCTAACTGACCTGTCTATTCAAAGTCCAGCAATTGAGTTTGAAAAGATTAAGGTATCCAACATTCGCTTCTTTAGTTTGATGGGATTACCGGATTCCCCTCCGACATTTCCAACATATAATGATTACAAAGCGGAACAACTAGCCTTACAAAAAGAAAAAGGAAAAACAAAAGTCGGCAGTTCCGGACACGATGGAGATGAAGGAGATACTGAAAAAGAAGGGGATAATGAAGATGAAGGGGAAGATGAAGAAGGAGAAGACGAAACTTTTGAGCAAGCTTTCATCCAAAGTTCAATTCCAGAAAATTACGAGATTGAACTAATTTCTGGAACTTCACGCTCATATACAAAAAATGAAAAGCTCAAATCTGACATCATCATCTCTAAAAATCAAAAGAAAATCTCTCAACAAATTGCACAAGGTTTTTCTTCCATCAATTCTAGATTCGATCATTTAGATACCAAAGTCGAAGAGAATGCACGAGAATTGAAAAATGTCAAGACAATTCTTCGTCAATTATGGAAACATTCCCATGGATCTTCTCCTCCTTCTTCTCCAACTTGGGGAGAATGGTGAAAGAAGATGTTTTCTTTTGGTTTATCTTTTGGTCCAAACAACTTCTGTTTCATAAAATTCTGTATCTTTTTGTGATGTTTAAAAAACTTATTAGTTGTTATTTGTATATTTTTCTACGTCTCTCTTAGTTCATTATGTTGGTTAAAACAAATGCTCTGTCTTAAAAATTGGTTTGTTATCATCATCTTAGTGCATGCTTGGTTTGTCTACACTACTTATCTATTTTATTATAATCATCTTTTTATATCTAACACCTCCTACAATTTTTTTTTGTTAATGAAAAAGGGGGAGAAATAATAACATTTCTGCTATATAAATTGGTCATATTGACAAGGGGAGCAAAAGGTATGGTTATACTAACTATTGAACTATATAGTTGTCATCATCAAAAAGGGGGAGAATGTTGGAACCTGCCTTCTTCGATTTTAATGCGACAACTATACATTTCAACCTATATACTATAATGTCAAAATATTCTTGCAGGAATCTACAAGAGAAGCTTTTACCATATCATCAACAAGATTAAAGTTCTCAAATTTTATTATTTCTTAATTAGATATTTTTGTACAATCTCTGATATGATGATAAAACACACACACACAAATATACTTTTGAAAATCATGCTTTAAAATAAATAGATATCTTTAATTATTTAAAGATATAAAAAGGTATTTTCAAAATTATATAATATCTCAAGTTCAAAAGTGCTAAAACAAAGGAAGGAACAAAACAATACAGATTTAGACGTCTGTATCTTTATTCAGACGTCTGACATCAATATCAGACGTCTAAATATAAATTAACAGATGACTGAACCCTCTTTATAAAGTGTTCTATTTCTATATGAAATAGACGTCTGTCAAATTAATAACAGACGTATGTCATCATAGACAGACGTCTGAATTAAAAGGCAGACGTCTAAAAAGGCTGTTTTTTTTGTTTCTTCTATTTTTTGAATTTCAAACTTTATTCAGACATCTGTCACTTTTTCTCTCAGACATCTGAACTTGACGAACTGAAGCATCTCTTCATGAAATATCAAATTCTGAAGAGTTGTCTTCTTCACCAAGAGTTACACTTCTTCTAAATAGTTGTAACTATTAAATTAAATCTTTTCAATACTATAAATAGAGATGAAAATTCACTATTTAAAACACCAATTCTTTCTATCTATTCTGATCTTATATTGTTATAATATCAAGTGATTTTCAACTCTCTATTTCCTATCTTTGCACATTCAAATCATCATATCAAGAAGATTATAGGAAGGGTGTACTACATTGACTATATTCGTGTTATTCAAAGAACACACAAGTCAAGAAACAATTTACCAAATTGTAATTGAAGTCCTATTCGGTTGCTTAGGCGGAAAAGTCCTGTTCGGTTGCTCAGGCGGTGTAATACCTGTTCCTCCGGGTTAAGTGAGGGTTATTCGAGAAATTCCAGAAGGAGTCTGGGACTAGACGTAGAACGGGAAGTTCGAACCAGTATAAAAATCCCTGGTGTCATTTTTATTACTGCAATTTACTATTATTTATAATTCCGCACTTGCTAGACTAGTCTTACTGTATATTATCGATCCATATATACTTTCAATATACTACCCAAAATGGCTAGCAAACCCAGTCTTGGTAAAGAAACCAAATGGAAAATGGAAGACTTGCATTGACTATACAGAATTGAATAAAGCATGTCTGAAAGATTGTTTCCTGCTACCGCGGATTGATCAGTTAGTAGATGCAACAAGCAGGCACAAATTATGGTCTCTTATGGATGCATGTTCAGGGTATAATCAAATTCCTATGTTCAAACTGGATGAGGAACACATTAGCTTCATAACTGAATGGGGAATTTATTGCTATAAAGCAATGCCTTTTGGGATAAAGAATGCAGGGGCTACTTATCAAAGGCTGGTCAATAGCATGTTTAAAGAGCAAATTGGCCGGAATATGGAGGTTTATGTAGACGACATGTTAGTGAAATCTGGTGAGGCTAAAAATCATCTTGAGGATTTGGAAGAAATGTTCAGAATACTACGAAAATATCAAATGAAATTGAACCCATAGAAGTGCTCTTTCAGAGTACATTCGGGAAAAATTTTAGGCTACCTTGTAAATGCCCAAGGAATTGAAGCTAGTCCCGATCAAATTCAAGCCATTTAGGATATGGCCGAACCCAAAACCAGCAAAGAGGTAATGAGTTTGAATGGAAGGGTAGCCGCCCTAAGCAGGTTCATTTCCCAAGTTACCGATAAATGTATTCCCTTCTTCGATGTAATCAAGAAAAAGTAGAACTTCAAATGAGGAGAAGATTGTAGAAAAGCTTTTCAGGAATTAAAAAGTCATTTGGAAAAACCACTAATACTTTCTAGTCTTGAGAATGGAGAGATTTTATAGTTATACATGGCGGTTCAGAGCATACAGTCAGCTCAGCATTGATTAGAGAAGGAAATGGAGCTCAACTTCCTATATATTATGTAAGCAGACGATTAAAGGATGCAAAAATTCGATATCCAGTGATAGAAAACCTAGCTTACTGCTTAATTCTCATAGCATGAAAACTTAGAGCATATTTTCAAGTGCATCCGATTAGGGTATTAACTAATTTTCCCCTTAAGCAAATTTTCAGTAAGCCAAAAACTTCAGGAAGGTTGGTAAAATGGGGAATCGAGCTCATCCAATATGATATAGAATTTCAACCGCGAGCCGCAATAAAAGGGAAAGCATTGGAAGATTTCATTAATGAATGCACTAACTTCATAAAAGAGCAATCAGAGAAAGAAAGGGATTAGAAGCATATGTGGCAGCTGTTCGTCGATGGTGTGTCAAATGAGCAAGGGGCCGATGTAGGATAAGTGATAATAACACCGGACGGATATCGTTTACACTATACCATGAAATTAGGATTCCCCACGACGAACAATGTGGTTGAATATGAATCAATGATAGCGGGGTTAGCTTTAGCATTAGAGCTCAAAATCTCATGGATTCAGATCTTTAGTGACTCACAACTAATGGTGAATCAAGTGAAGCAGACATATCAAACAAACGACCCCCAAACTATTTTTATATGTGAAGAAGATACGGAAAATGCATGCTTTGTTTGAAGACTTTTCCATACATCAAGTTCCAAGAGTGGAAAACTCACAAGCAGATTCACTAGTCAAACTAGCCAGCTCAAGGGGAGCCCCGTAAACACGAATTTTTCTAGTAGGATATTAAGAAATTCCGAGTATTAAAGAGGAAGCATCCAAACAAGGAAAGGAATTATTAGTTCTAACAAGGTCCCAAGCTATGCAACAAGAGAAAATAGGGAGAAAAATTGATAAAGAAATATCAAATGAGAGGGATGACTAAACAAGAACAAGTGATCCGTACGATAACACTTAGATGTCACCCATCATTAAATATCTTACTAAAAGAATACTCCCCCCGACAAGGGTGAAGCAAGGAAAATCAGGCGACAAGCACCGACTTTTACAATAATGGATGGAATCCTTTATAAGAAGGGGTATGCGCTTCCCTATTTAAGACGCGTATGTCTTGATGATGGAGAAAATTGATGGCAGAAGCACATGAGGGATTCTGCGGGCCACTCGAACGGAACAAAATTGGCAAAAAAGATAACAAGGTAAGGTTTTTATTGGCCTCGTATGGTAAGCCAAGCCAAGCCTCGTATGGTAAGCCAAGCCATCGAATATGTGAGAAGATGCGAGAAATGCCAAAAATACTCGAAAATTTCTAGATTACCTCCGAGTCAGTTAACTCCAATTGCAAGTCCATGGTCCTTTGACGTATGGGGAATAGATTTAATCGGCTCATTGCCAATTTCGAAAGGGGGGCAAAGTATGTCGTAGTTGCTATAGATTACTTCACTAAATGGGTAGAAGCGGAACCATTTCCTAAGATTACTTCAAGGAAAGTACTAAGATTTGTCATTAAAAATATCATAACCAGATTCAGAATTCCCCAGAAGATAATTTTTGACAACGGGACATAACTTGAGAGTGAAAAATTCTCTCGCTTTTGTCACAAAAATGGAATCATCAAGAGCTTTTCCTCTGTCACGCATCCAAAAGCAAATGGAGCAGTTGAGGTTGCAAATAAAACCATAAAGACAATTCTGAAAAAGCGACTAAACAAAGCTAAAGGAACATGGGTAGAAAAACTGCCACTTATGTTATGGGCTTATCGAACATCTACTAAAACGGCGATGGTACATACTCCCTGCTCCTGGACATATGGGTGTGAGGCGTTGTTACCAATCGGGGTTGAAATACCCTCACACCGAAGAATCGCCTATGCATTCGATATGAATTAAGAACTAAAAAGAGAATCTCTGGATTTGATACATGAGCTGATAGATGAAGCAACAATAAGAGCAACGGGGTATCACGGAAGAATTTCAAAGTACTACAACTCGAAAGTGAGAACGCGATCATTTCAAGAAGGATATCTAGTACTGCGAAGAGTAATGGCAAATATAAGAAATCCCGTCGATGGACCCCTGGGACCAAATTGGGAAGGACCCATAATCATTTGCAAGTTAATCCCTCAGAAGCTTACAAGTTATGCCGACTAGACGGCAGTATGGTTCTGAGAACATGGAATGCCAAACATTTGAGACCATATTTCCCAAAGATGAATAAATAAAGCGTATCTTTCTTCAAAAGGAAAATCTATATGGTTGGGAGTGAAATACTCCTTGCATTTTGACATTACCTAAGACGGTAAAAAAACCTCTGTCCGCGTCGAGTTGGCTAGGGCAGAGCACCTCCTGGAGGGAGGGTGGAGTAAGCCTTTAACCGCGCCACACTATGGCCAAGTTAAAGCACCAAATAAGCCCTTGATCGCGCCTCTGGTCAGGTTAAGGCACCTCCTGGAGGGAGGATGGAGTAAGCCTTTATCACCGCCATACTATGGCCAGGTTAAAGCACCGAACAATCCTCTGTCTACGCCATGCTATGGCTAGGGCAAGGCACCTCCTGGAGGGAGGTCGGAGTAAGCCTTTATCAGTGCAACACTATGGCCAGATTAAAGCACCGGACAAGCCCTTGGCCGTGCCTCTGGCCAGATCAAGGCGCCTTCTGGAGGGAGGTTGGGTAAGTCCTTGGTTCCAGCCTCTAAGATGAGCTAACCAAGAGCACCAGACAACAATGGGATAAGATGTCCAAGCCTAAGAAGAGGCTCATAAAATAATGGACTAAGATGTCCAAGCCCAAGAAGATGCTCATCAAATAATGGACTAAGATGTCCAAGCCCAAGAAGAGGCTCGTCAAATAATAGACTAAGATGTCCAAACCTGAGAAGCAGTATATCTCCAATGGACTAAGAAGTCCAGGCCCAAGAAGTGGCACATTAGATTATGGACTAAGACGTCAAAGCTTGAGAAGCAGCCAATCAGATTACTACTATATACAAGGCCTAAAGGGTTTATGCATGTCAAAGAAGACATAATCTAAGGAATAAAGCAAAACTCCATCTATTAAATACCTGATTATAGGTTTCGGGTCTCTCATTTCTGGATTTCATCTATTAATACCAAAATATGGGTTTTGGGTCTTTATCAATCACTTACGGTTTATATCCTACCCGAATCTGGATTTCAAGATCATTACTTAACTTCACTTTAATGCCCTAATCTGGGCTGAGGATGCCTATTATGAAGATAATTACTATGGATTTCTAATTATCCAATGTATGCCTAAATTTGGGCCAGAGATTCCTATTATGAAGATAGTTATTGATAATTTCTGATTATCCGACATACTCCCTAATTTGGTCACGGGATTTTTGACATAAAGACAGCTATTGCGAATTTTGGATTATCTACCATAAATACCCGAATCTGGGTTTGAGAATTCTATTCAGAGAACTATTTCTGAATCTTGCTATTTAAAACCCAAATCTGGGTTCTGAATATCCTACTATTAACTCCTAAACTCCATTATCTAATACTCTAATCTGGGTTAGGTTCCATAACCTCGTAATTCCTCAATTTGAATTTTGGGTCTTTGTTATCGATTTTGAATTCTACCAATTGAATCCCAAACCTAGGACTTAAATAGTATTATTGAAGCTACAATAGGCATTTAAGTCATCAACCGAAAGCTTTGAGCTAGTCTTCTTAATACTCAAATCAGGGTTATCAGTTTGCAAGTTCAAATGATGCTCACTAACATCTAAATTCAGACTCTAGGATCATTCTAATCTCCAAGGAAAATCTCTAAGCACATACTAAAATTTATGGGTTACAAAGGCTCATCGCCAGATAATAGATCGTGACCTCATATTTCCTGACATCGGATATCCCCAGCAGGAAGTTCTTAGACTTTGATTGTTATATGTAGGGATAATTATTAATTGCGGACCGCATATCCTTTGTTAAATCAAGCTCATGATTAACTAACCATTTAAATTTATAAGCACCCCTATGCTGACTTATCATGAAGCATATTTATAAGATAACAAGTCAGCAATAGAAAATGTCACTGACTTTGTATTTTGTAGGAAAGAAGGGTAATTAAGAGCAAGGGAGTTCTGAAATTTTTGTCCTAAAGAACAAAAGCTTCTTTCATACAAGGGGGAAAAATATTAGCCACAAAATCCACTTTGGAACAGAAGTATGAAAGAAAGTTAATGAAGACATCAGGTTCCGCTGGAGTTACAGGCATGAGTTTCAACAAAGGTCACAAAAGAACATTTGGAAGGCATTGAGAAGGCTTTTGAAGGAGTAGGAGGCACTAGGCGCCCTTATAAGTAATAAATAGTGTAAAACTTTTGAAAAGAAAAGCGGAGCTACCCTTCCACCTCTTTCAAACCTTCCGACATAGATGGATTAGTGAAGACAGCTTCAGAACCCCCTTTTGAAGGCAATGAATGATAACCTATCGTATGCGCACCAAACCTTTCAGAACCAAAGGTTTCGCCTTTGTTCAAATTTCCCAAAACAACCCTTTCGAAAGCATGGCTAAGCCTTTCAAACTGGTTGAAGCCAATAACATCAGGAGAATGTTCTACATTAGTCCACGGACATGCATTCAGAAGCTCCCTGCATTGACGAAACCACTAATGCTTCAACATCTTCGAAGCCTAAGTAAACAATATGTCGACAGAGTCGAAAGCTCCTATCTTTACTTCTGATGTCAATGAGACAACGTGAAGAGAAAAGTGCATTTGAGGCCTTTCGACGACATCAAAAGAAGTTCAGGAGAAAGTAGGAAAAAGGGAACACTCAAGACTTGATAAAGGCGAAAGGTAGATAAAGACCATTTCGACAAGGTCGAAAGGTCTGGAATAAAGAGAGGGAAAGTGCAAGGGCGAGTTAAAGGAATCGAAAGAGATGCCTTTCGAATGTATTGAAGGTAGGAGAGGCCTTTCTACCATGTCGAAAGGCATGATGCAGAATATAAAAGAGACCTTACGACTAGGTTGATAGCACAGGTGCAAAAGGGGGCCGACCTGCATCTATAAATAAGGCCCAAGGGGTCCAATTTCAGGGACTAGATTTTGGAATCCTGAGCTCATTTCTTTCCTCCTTCTTACTACTACAAAAACATTTATAAACCCTAAATCAATTTGGGGAAAAGATCTCATAATTGTAACTCATTTTGGATTAATGATAATGGAAGGATGTATGGATTCAACAAGGATTTCGATAATGAGGAAGATCATTATGATCATTAGCTAGACTAATGATCCATTACACATGATTCTATCTTATTCTCTTAACTTCTTTTTGTCTATGCAATTCATTAAGATTGACCTGGATATAGACATGCAAAACACATCGCCATCGAAACCAATCTCAAACGATAGTAAACAAAGATGGTGATGATGTTTCGACATTGATGAGTTCGAAGGACTTAGGAATATCCAAGCCGATCTTATATGGAGTAAACCAAATAATGCTTAGGCAATTGCAACTGGGCCTGATTAAGGATAGAGCTCCTTTCGACCTGATCGAAAGGGGTGTTCGAAGCGAATCCAGTATGCAATTGGTAAGCGAACATGTAAAAAGAAATTCCTATAAAAGGAGTCTATCTTCCATTACATCTACAACCCTTTCGAAGGGGTTCGTCAACAAAAGGGTTGAAACTAATGAGGTTGAAAGCAGCTGTTTCATTTTTATAAGACAAACATATCTTCCGACATAGTCGAAAGGGCAAGAATGAACCTTTCGACATGATCAAAAGGAATGAGGGGTAGAAACGAATAGTTGTTTCCTACTTATTCAAAAGAAGGGTTTCAAGTTGAACACTTCTTCTTTTGCCTGCATTTCTAATTCAATCACCAAAACTGTTTCAATCTGGTCAATTCAAGTCGAAAGGTAGGATTCAAAAGAAGCAATCTCTTTGACATCCATATCTTTTATAACCTCATTTGTCATTCATATAGCTTTGGGGATGTTGACAAGTTTTCTTGTCAACGGTCTTTTATTTCAATTTCCTTATACCCAATCCCAAGAATTTGATAGATGTGATTATAATGAAGCTTAATGATTTTTCCATAAATTCTTATCCATACCCTTTGTCGTCATGAAACTTAACAGACTTTTCACCCAAATTTGCAAAAAATTAACATAATGGCTAAGGTGTCAATCATAAAATTGTTAGATCAAAACTCAATTAACGGTATTACTTTAGCCTTATCAGTAAGAGCTCCCAAATTATAAGTGGGGAAATCATTTATTTTTTATAATATCCCATGGAAAAATTTAATATTGTTTGATACCTTGTATTGTTCCATGCTATTTAGGTAGTTGAGAGACTACCATTGGCTGAGAGGATGAAGATTCTCCCAAGTCCCTTTTCTTGGTGTTCTTGGGTTTCATTGGAATTTTGGGTGCCAGTGATGAAGTTGAATTTTTTTGGGTGATGGTTTATTGAAAAGGAAAAGTAAAAATGAATATGGAAGTGAAAAAGAAGTTGAGGGGGTAAAAGTTTTAACTGGTGACATAAACATAATGGGTGAGTGAAAAAGTAGGTGTTGACTTTGAAAGGAATAATAAATACATGTATAAATTATTATTTTTATTCAAGCAGGTCAGACGTTATGTCTGGTTGAACTTGGTCAGACGTATCTGACCTTTTTAATTTTATAAAAATCTACATTGACTTTAATATATGTATGTATGTATGTATGTATGTATGTATATTTGTTTAATTATTTATATTATATTATATTATATTATATATTGTAAATACAAAAAGAGAAGAACACAAAAACCGGAGACCTTATAGAGAGAAGAACACAAAAATCGGAGTGGTCGCAAAAAACTGGAAACCCCCTATTTTAATTTTCTTCTCTATAAGGTCTCTGGTTTTTGTGTTCTTCTCTCTATAAGGTCTCCGGGTTTTGTGTTCTTCTCTCTGAGTGAAGAACACAAAAACCGGAGACCTTATAGAGAGAAGAACACAAAAACCGGAGACCTTATAAAGAAGAAAATCAAAATGGGGGGTTTTCAGTTTTTGTGTTCTTCTCTCTATAAGGTCTCCGACTTTTGTGTTCTTCTCTCTATAAGGTATCTGGTTTTTGTGTTCTTCTCTCAATAAGGTCTCCGGTTTTTGTGTTCTTCTTCTCTCTCATCTATTGATCAAACGGCCCAGGCCAATCATGGTATCCGGGAGGAGTGGTTGGATGTGACTCAATGGAAGGAGCTTCCTTTGGTTAAAATATTTTAAGCGGTTTTCACTTTAGAGATGGAAAGCTTCCCCTACTGATGATGCTATTTTTAGTATGCATTGTACCATAGAAAACAGTCAATGTTCTTTTGATAAAATATAACTTCTCCCCCATGTCGACATTGTTCCATCCTTATCCCCCTTTTCTCTGAGATGATTGCGTCATCCTCCTCTATTATTTTGCAATAGGAGTATTTCAGATTATCAAAATTTTCGTTATGTCATATTGATTTAACCATCGAAAGAAATTGCATTTTTAACTCATTTTCCTTGAGGCAAGTATTCACTAGATTATTTCGATGAAGAAGATATTATTCTAATAGAAGAAGAGGAGTTATTTATAAAAGCCATTTTATTTTTTTATTTTTCTGATAGAAAAATATTAATAACAAAATCTTTCTAAGGTCAAATATAAATAGAGATTGGCGAGGCAAAAAATAGATAGGTTATTTTAATTTGATGATTTAGATTATATAAGTTATAATCAGAGAGTAAATAACCATGTTATTTTGAGGTTAACATTTAATTATTTCATCAAAAGAACAAGTTCCTAGTTTCTTCTTAGGTTTACAAAAACATTTTTGCCAAAAGATTTTGTGAAAATATCTACAGTTTTTTTTTCACAGTTAACAAATTCAAGTGATACGATGCCTTTCTCATCATTATCATGTAAGAAATGATGTCTAGTGTAATGTGTTTTGTACGTGAGCGATTGATTGGATTTTTTTGATAGGTTTATAGCACTAGTAGTATTATCATAGTATATGGGTAAATTTTTTAACAAAACACCAAAATTTGGAATTGTTTGTTGCATGTAGATAACTTGTGCACATGCCAAAGCCGCAGAAATATATTTTGCTTCACACGTCGAGGCTGAAACAAAATTTTGCTTCTTACTGAACTATGACATAAGATACTGACCAATGAAGTGGAATGTGCCACTTATACTTTTCCGATATGTTTTGCATCCTCCGAAATCTACATCGTTATATGATAGTAGTTAAAAAGGACAACCTTTCGGATTGAAAAGTTTGTATTCTCTTATATTTGTTAAGTAGCGCAAAATCCATTTTATGGCTCGTAAGAGTGGTTCTTTGAGATTTGCTTCAAATCTAGCACATAGGCAAACGCTCATCATTAAATCAGGTCTACTAGTCATTAAATATAGCAAAGAGCCAATTGTAGTTTTATAAAGTTTTATAGCCACTTCTTTACCATTTTCTTCTTTATCTAGATGTAGACAAGTACTCATATTTGTTGGTTTACTAGAAATATTTTTCATTCCAAATCTATTTAATAAATTATTACAATACTGTTCTTGATAAATAAAAATTTCATCATTTAATTGTTTAATCTGTAAACCAAGAAAGTATGTTAGTTTACCTCTATATGACATTCCAAACTCCTTTTTCATAAATGTTTGAGAATTCATTGCATAATGTTTCATTTATAGAACTAAAAATAATATCATCTATATATATTTGGACAATCAAAATATCTTTTTTTTTGCTTTTTAATGAATAACATAGAATCAACATTTCCAATTTCAAAACCAGATTCTAAAAGATAACTCCTTAATCAATTGTACAAAGCATGCGGTGCATGTTTTAGACCATAAAGAGCCTTTTTAAGTTTGAAAACGTGGTTAGGAAATTTTTCATGCTCGAATATAGGTGGTCAAAAACATTTTATTTTATAAATTCATTTAGAAAAGAAGTTTTAACATCCATTGGATAAAGTTTAAAATTACGATGAGAAGCAAGAGCAAGCAAGATTCTAATAGCTTCTAGTCTAGTGACATGGGAAAAATGTTTCTTCATAGTCGATACCTTCTTTTTCGTTATACCCCTAAGCTACTAGTCTTGCTTTGTTCCTTATTATATCAACATTTTTATCTACTTTGTCTTTTGAAAACACATTTGTACCAATTATGGTTTGATCGTTCGGTCTTGGAACCAATTCTCAAATGCATTGCATTCAAATTGATTCTTGCATTCCTAAAATTCAAAAATCATCTTTTGAAGCTTCTTTAATATTTTTTGTTCTATGTTTGAAATAAGTGCAACATGTCCCATTTGATTTGATTTATTTCTAATTCAAATTTTTATTTCACTGTTTATAGTATCTAGTGGATGGTCTTTTAAAATACGTGGTGGTAATTTTAAAGTATTATCAACATTTTTATTTTGTTAAGGGGGATTTCAAAATTTGTTGGTTGATTTATCAAAATATTTTCATATTCATCATTATTTAACTTTGAAATTTTCATCAAAAGATACGTGCAAGGTTTCTTCAATAATATTAGAATTTTGTAAAAGATTCTATATGCTTTACTTCTTTATGAATATTTGACAAATATACTTCATCGGCTTTTGGATCGAATTTTCCTAAATTATCATTCGCATTAAGTATAAAGCATTTAGAACCAAAAACTCTAAAATATAAAACATTCGGATTTCTTCCATTAAACAAATCATAAGGGGTATGTTTTATCAACAGCCTTATAGACATGGGATTTAGCATATAACAAGCAGCAGTCACAGCTTTATCCCATAAATTCTTTAGTAATTGGCTACTACTCAATAATGTCCTTGTGCATTATTGTAAGTATCGATTTTTCTATTCTACAACATCATTTTGTGTAGTGTTCTAGGAAAGGAAAATTATGACTTATACCCTTCTTGATGCAAAAATCGTTAAATAAATATTATCAAATTCAGCACCATTATCACTTCGAATATTCTTAATTTTACAAATTTTCAAACATTGAATTCTTTTTGCAAAAATTATTAAAACAACAAAGTATCACTTTTGTGTTTTAAAAACAAAGTCCATGTGTATCTTAAAAATCATCTACAATGACGAATGCATATTTATTATGGCTCAAAGACCTTACTTGAGTTGGTCCAAAAAGTTTCAAATGAAGTAATTCTAGAGGTTGAAGAGTATAAATAATTTTCTTAGATTTGAAAGAGGATTTTGTTCATTTTCCTAGTTGACATGCATTATATAAATTATTAACTTTGAAACTCATTTTGGTTAAACCTTTTACTAAATCATTTTTTTAAAGCTTGTTTATATATTTAAAATTTATATGGCAAAATCTTTTTGTGCCTTAGCCAAGGATCATGATCATTAGCTACAAGACACGTATCATTATTATAGTCAATTTTTATGTTTAAAACATCAATATTTCCTTTTATAATACCTTTAAAAATCAAATTTTTATTTTGATAAAAAATATAGCATTTATGTTTTTCAAAAGCGATTGTAAAACCTTTATCGCAAAGTTGACTTATAGTAAGCAAATTATGTTTTAGATTTTCAATAAGTAGGACATTTATAATTAGAGGAGTGTTAGATATACCATTATTGCGAACGTCCATCATGCCAATGACATAATTGACGGTTACTACACCATTTATTTGACATTTTTAAGTATATCTTGATTCCCCGTTGTATGTATGGAACATCTGCGATCAAGAATCCATCTCTCATTTTTATTGTTAGGTATATACAAAAAACATGAGTTCGAATTGGTACCCACTTTCTACATTATGGTCCTAAGATTGGATCTTAGATACCCAAGAGGGTTTGGTGTTCTCTTTAAAAATAAAATTCACTATTATGAATAGTTTTTCAAAAAATCTTATGTGAATTTATTTTTATAAAGTTGTTGTTAGTCTTTGGTACCCATAATTTTTATGTTTTTACATTTAGTTGTAACAATCTGCCTTTCTTACTTCTAAAGAAAACACTTATTACATCCATGGTATTCATCTGTTGATCATTTAGACATACGAAAGAAGGGCCGTTGGGAAAAAAGATAAGATAATAAGAAAGAAACACAAAATCTCACAACGCAAGGAAATCATATATAATAGAACATAAGATAATATACATATAGTCGCTTCCAAAATGAAACATCGGAGTCACATAGGTACTAACTTCAGCAAGGGACAGTTAAAACTACTTGTCCCCATGATGCTAATAAATAATATACACACACAGCTGAAATAAAATAGATAAATAGATAACATCAAAGTCTCATACTCCATACCCCTCCAAAATGCATCCGTAAGAACCTGGACTACTTCGCTACTAATACAAATTTGAGTACCCAAGAGTTTTAGAGAAAGAAAGAAAGCTCCAGTCAGACATGGTTCTGGTGTGAGTAAACTCAAAACAACTAAATTGTTAAACTTATAGAACTTTATAAAAATAAAGGTATCTCATAAGACCACGTCATACATAAACATGGACAGCTTTTTACCTTACGATAGCCAAAACATTCCAAATAGAAAATCTAGTGATATTATAATAATGTCTAGGGTTTAAATAAATATATAACATAGCTGAAATGCTTGCGTCTCACATTCCAACATATTTGGGCACAACTAAGTCCGTAGGACACTTATTGCAGAATGGATTTCATACAATGACAAGACAACTAGGGTACCGCCTATCACGGTACATCTCTAGAGAAAATGTACCGAGGGCCACGCCAAGACCCTCGCTAACATAGAAACGACATACCCCTTATTGGATAGTACTGAAAATGATCATCCTGCGGTTGCGATCAATAACCACATCCTTCCTTAAATCATACATCAAAGAGATAGTATTAATCTAGATTAGGGATGATCGTACCCTAATGGGTGCGATCCACATAGCCCTATCGCATATCCCATGTTTTAGACATTCCCAAGTGTAAAGCTCGAGGCTACATTTACCTTTTCTTTAGCAAATCCCACTTGGAATGCTAACACTACCCTTCAGACAACAATGCAATGCCAGTATTTATCCACATGATTTTTTCAAGATATGGACAAACCGAATGTACTACTTCTACTACATCCTTTTTGGAATCACCATCGGGATTAGTAGCAATTAGCCCTTAACTTCAAAAGATCTTTATCTTTAATTCATCATCATCAATAGGTGTCCAATTCGAACGCTTACACCAATTCAAAGTGGTTTTCGGATAACTCATGCTTATCTAATCTTGATCTTTTCGAACCAACAATCGATAATTTTAAAACTAGACAAGTTATTGATAGTTGATGAATCCACTATCTGGGTGTAAGTATAGATTTGTACATGAAACAATAAGACATCCTATACTTACCACCACTTTCTGATTTCAAACAGTGTTATCCCTTAATTAACAATGAAGTCGGATAAGTTCTAAAACTATCTTTGCCTCCACGTTCATTCTTATTTCACAGAATAGAGACAAGTTTCCATACCTCGGAATTTAGTGTTAAGTATATGATGAAATACCTTCCATATACCTAATTAATCATGACCCATTTATTGAAATTAACCCTCTTATACTTATCACATTTTTGATATTTCTACTTCTCTATCCCTTGCCTAGAAACTCTAGTTCTAGATCTCACAGATAGAGGAAGGTTTACTCATCAGCTTTTAGTGCTAAATACAAGATGACTTAATGTCAACATTTTAGCACAACTTATCGTATTTGTTTGGTTATTTAGTGGCACGAACAAAAAAATCCCTTGTATTTAAACATTTTTAAAAGAAATTGCTTTTAAACAAAACCCGCCCTTTGGAAATAAAGGGATTTAAAATTTAAATCTTTTATTTAAATAATTAAATAATCTTTGAAATTATTTTTAATATTTCAATCATCCTGTTAAATACTTATAATATATTTTACAAGACTTTTCAAAAATATCTAAAGTAGAAACTCTTTTTATTTTACACTAAAATTATTGATTTACAAACTGCATCCATAGCGACTATCGCTATATGGATCATAACTTTTAAACTTGTTTTGTAAATCAAAATAGCTTTTAAATATTTCCCTCTATATTTAGTCCACTTTAATAACCTAGCAAAAGGTTTGGAAAACAAAAGGTAAAATTCAGAAAACCTTTTGAGAACAATCTTAGAAAACAAGGAATTAAACTAATTTTTAAAAGAGCGTGGAATCTCGATGTCAAAACATAAACCAGTTCAAGTATGTTCACTTTCCAATCAACACGCAATCATTTATATACATAAGCGCACACACGCACACACATATATATACCAATGTAAACAACATTCATAAAGTAAGGAAAAATTATCACTTGTAAATTATTACTTAAGCACTTTGACTTAATTTCAAATCATCAACAAATTATCACTTATGCCATCCGCTTCAAGTGGAACCAAACCAAACAACATCACTTTCAAACACTTATAAACATAAGCAACTAACTTAAATTATTATCACAAATAATAAAGTTTAAATCTTGGTTTTTAATTGAACTTTACTCACCTAAATCAATACGGATTCAAATTAAAACTACCACAACTTTTGCACTGACACACGGACCTAGCCTTCCACTTTAAAATCTTGCTTTTTAGGACTTCGGGGAGTGGAGATGGGATCGAATTAGGTGGGTAAGGGCTTGGCCATAGCCTGAGGAGGTGCCTCCTTGATTTAAAAATAGGTTTTTGGACTTTGTATTTCAAAGTAAGTGAAGCAGAGAAGGAAGGAGTTGATTTTAGCTATTGTTTAAGGTTTAAAGGTGGAAAAAGGGAGATTTTTATTTGGAAACTTTAGAAAAGACATAAAAAAAGAAGAAAGAAGCTTGGAAAGGAAGAAGTAAGAGTTAGAAAATGAAGAAAAGTGAAGTAATGTAAGAAATGGAAAAGAAAATTTGTTTTTATATAAAATGAAATATAGAAATTACCAAACTACCCTTGGCCATTACTGTTAACAAAAAAAATGGATCAACACCCAAGAGTATTATGTGAAAGCACCAGCTTTGTTAGGATAGGGAAAAGATAATAGAAAATAGTAATAAATAAAGAAATAAGAGAGGGACACGGAGATTTTAATAGTGGTTCGACTGTTAACTAAGCCTACGTCCACTTTATAACTTTGCTTATTGATTTGACCTTGTTTGCATGAGATTACAAGGGGTTTGAGAGAGAAAATCACAAATACAAGGGTTAGACAAGTTCTAAGTCCTATAATTGCCTAAAGGAGCTGCCCTGATTACTGTTGTGAAGAGAAAATAGTTGAAGAAGAGATAGATTCATAAGTAGTGATAGCAGAATCCAGATCTCTTCTTGGTTGCTCTATGGTTTGTATTTATAGGGGTAGTAGTCATATTGGATCAGAAGCCTGCTACCAGAGAAGTCCAGAGATCGGCCCAGGATAGCATGAGAAATGTCATGATGACACGAGTTAATAGCTAAACTCGGTACCGATTCAAAACCTTAACCGATCCCCGGTTTCCACTTAACACGTTGGTGATTTACATGGTCATCCATAAAGAGCTTCATAGGGTGCCATGCTAATACTTGCTGCAGTCCTAGTCAGTTTTACTAGAATAAAATGGGCACTCTTGGTTAACCAATCTAATATAACCCAAACACTTTCATTAAACTTCCTTGACCTGGGTAAACTATAATATCCCCTATTTTAAGGCCCGAAACTAAGCGCTACAAATGTTGTAGTCATCTATAGTATTAATTTCCGCTGACAAAATGCGGTCATGTTAATGGTATCCGTAATATCAGAAGCATAAGAATATGAAATAACTTTAAACATAGTTTCAAAGCAAACTTCCACATTTCATTTCAAAGTCATAATTTCATATTCAGTACATAATCTCAAAGGTTGCTCGGGTTCAGATAAAATATAGTTATTACAAAATACTCCAAGAGAAACATATGAAGCTGCCCCTTGGTTGATTAGAGTTACTAAATAAACAGATACATCTATTACCCATACATTCATACAACAACTGACATAACACAACATATAATATTAGTAAATAGACTTCTACGTAGCTAGTTCGCCTCCTGCACATCTCTAGAAACTTTATTCGCCAAAACCTACTTAACCTGTAAAGCCCTAATTACTCTTGACCTACTCAAATAAAATTTTGAGCACCCGAGAGTCTAAGGGGAAAATATAAACTTCGAATCGGACAAGAAACATGGTGTGAATAATATGACATCTTGGTGTCTAGATATTAAGTAGGACCACACCGTTGAGTTGAACGAGTTTCCCCCATAATAATATTCGTTTAAAATGTATCTTTTGAAAATCAAAGTCATGCAACAAAACTGGTTAAAATAATCAACATAAATAATAATGTGCATGCATGCTACATAGGTAGTCATGACTATCCGTCAAACCAGTGGACTATTTTTCCCAATGTTTAGTTTTCACAGTGTAACTACCAACCTACATAACTGACTCGGGCCTACCAGATATACCAAATTTTCTAACTGGCTGTTAGAAGAAAACTAGACGGTCTGTCCAAATACACTTATCATATTGTTTACCTGACTACCTATCAATCTCCTAGTTTTGCTAGGCTTACTATGAACCTAAAGGTTTTACAGGCCAACCTATAACCTATTTTGTCTTTATGTATTCCTTTGTATGCATAAACCTACTTTTTCTCTTACCTTTGACAAAGCCCTACACGTTGGAATTTTGGACTAATATCAGTTAGGGGCTAACAACTGAAGTATAGGCCCTACCCTACACCAGTCCCACCTAGTTTCTAACCTCTAAGCCAATTCATCCTATCAAAATTTATCCAAAAGTGATCAGAATAATAATTTCTTTAGTAAAATTCTGGGTTAAATACCCTTTTCTATCTCCTTGAAAACACTTTCTTTGTAAATGATTTAACCTTTGAAATCAAGCTTTCAAAAAAATGAAAATACAGCCATTTACTTTATCTAAAATAATTATGCCATGATATATGCTTCATAAAATAATATTGATGAAATTCGAAGTCATCTGTGGTCATCGCCTTACAAAACCATAGCCTATAAAGCCAAAACAATATAAAGTCTTTATATTGATAAAAACACGACAATGACATAGTCGACAAGTGTCTTCGCCCTTCAAAACATAAGCCATAAGGTCAGAACAACATAAAACTTTTATATTAATAAACATGGCAAGGATATAGTCGAAGTTAACCGCTTCGTATATCATACTAGAAAACTTTAAAAGAAACTTAGTAGCATTGATAGTTCTCAACGTTAATGCCTTAAAGAATATAAGCAACGTCATTTATGCCGAAGTGATAAACGTGGTGGCATAACCTCCTTTGAAAACAAGCATTAAGGATTAAATGCAGCTACCATTAAAGTCGAAGTTATAACACACGTCACTATATTACTGAAGTCATTAATAGCGGCATAGTGGCCTATATAGCCGAAGTCGATATGTTTAAAACATGTGGCATCAATATCTCCACTACAAATTACTATGAAACCAATGGGGTCGGCGACATCATAGAAAACATGTGGCATAGTACCAAGTGCGGTATTAATAGGTTAAAGAAACCTGTAAGTCTACGGGGTGGATCGTGTAGTGTATATGCAAGTATATGTGGCAAAATATATGATGCAACTAAAATAATACTAATCTAAGTAAATATAGAATAAGCACACCAGGATTTTATACTGGTTCGGACCTCCCGTCCTATGTCCAGTCCCGAAGCTCCCCTTCGGAATTCGACTATCAAAAACCCTCGCTTCGCCCGGAGGAATAGGCTTGGTTACAATGAGTTGTTCTTGCCAAATGTGTGTTCTAGTATAACACGGATGTTGACTAATTAGTACAATTGCTTCCAATATATCTCTCAAGAATATTGTCTATGAAGAACTGAGTATATGGAAGAGTGAATACAAGTAAAGATTGCTAGAGTGCAGAGATCAAGAATATAGTATAGAATTAGAAAGCGTAAGTATGTAAGGTGAGTCCTTTCTCTTGATTCTTGATGCTATATATAGTTGTAGATAGGTATCTTGAGTAGTTATGTCCATTAACAAGTGCTCTACAGTTGCTTTTGTTGATGATGAATAGTTGCAGCGAAGAGAAGCGAAGATGTCCATTCGAATGTGGCAATTGAAGTTCTTATTTGAAATCCGAGTTTGAATTCAGACGTCTGGCATATGTCTCAAACGTCTGATACCATATATTTTTTGAATATGGTAGATTTTCAGACGTCTGAGTGCTAATACCAGACGTCTGGTTTTGACTGTCTGTTGTTCCAGATAACTGATTCAGACGTCTGGCTTGTGCACCCATACGTCTGATATTGTGCATATCAGTTTTAGAGCTCTTGTTCCTATGCTTCTTTGTTCCTATCGACTTGTAGTCTCTTGTAGTGTCCTTTGGGCCTCTTTCTTATCTTTCTAGCGATGTTGTTCTAGCAAGTACCTGTATATATATATATATATATATATATATATATATATATTTGATTTCCATTGTATAGTTGTTGTCATCGAAACCGTAGATTGGATTTCCTAACATTCTCCCCCTTTTTGATAATGACAACTATACAATGTACTTAGGTATAATTTTATAAATCTCCCCCTGAATATGTGCTTTCCATTATTTCTCCCCCTTTGGCATTATCAAAAAGTGTTAATATCTTTTTAACTTGGAGAACATGTTCGTAATATGAAATATGTACCAATTATAGGAAGGTTATATCAATATAAACAGAAATAACAAACCAAAAGGAACTTTTCATTAAACAAATTGATTGATTGCATGCATAGATTTTTTATTATTATAATACAAAAGATGGAATCCTAAAAACTAAGGATTTTTTAGGGAAGCTTTAACTTGATCATCTCCTTCATCTTCTTTCTTGGAAGAGCTAGCTTGTTTTTTTGGAGATGTCGGAGTTTGTTGGAGAGGTTCTTTTTCCTCTTCAAAAAGTTTAGAGTGTTTTGACGGAGGAGGAGAAGGCGTTGGAGTTGGCCAATCTTCCGAAGGTGGTGTAGGACAACGAACTCGTTGAAGAACCTCTTTTAGAACTGATAGTGTAGTTGAAAGTGATTCTTCAACTGTGGCTAGGCGTGAAGCAAATGTTGTTTCAAAGCTATCGATATGCTTAGCCAAAAAAATTTGATTCCTTGACAGAATGAGTTGATTTTGGAGAGTTAAGTCGCGAATACTCTCATTTGGATTCGTCTCAGTGTGGGTCTCCAAAATGTCGTCTTGGCACGAATAATCAAAAGGTGCAGGAGGAGGAGGAGTATGCTCGCGATGTTGCTCTTCCTCTTGTGATTGTTCAGGTTGTTGTTGGGGTGGAGGCATAGCTTGACTCGCTTGACGTCGTTGCGTCCATTCTTCAAATGATATAAAATCCAAAGGATTTCTGGTAAATGCATTAGAGATAAAAATTTTGTGGACACATATTTCGGAGAAATCTCTTCAAAAGTTGATAAATATGAAGGGATGTTGTGAGCCCGTAGAAGACGCATGATGTATGTAGGGTAGATGATGGATGGGCGTGATCGAGTCCAATAGTGTTTGAGCTCATCAAATATGAATTTCTCCCAATTAACCCTTGTTCCACTGAAGATAGCATATAGAGCCTTGTGTTCTAATTCTGTGATTTGCTCATGACTACCAAGGCGAGGAATGACAGTGTTGATAATCATTCTAGTGAGAAGTCTCGCCTTAGGTCTTAAGTATTTTGATTCAAATCTAGGCATTTCATCTTCCCATATTTGATCTGTGATATTATCTCTCAGTTTGAGATGCATATCTGGAATGTTATACAAATCTTCTCCGGTGTCGGAACGTCCTAGAGTTCGACCTATGATCCCCGGAGTTAGTCTAATAGTGTTGCCGTAAATACTTGACCATAGCCAATTATCGTCGTTATCGGTATTCCAAATGGTTGTTCTATCTAAATTAGCATAGAATAGGAATATCGCAAGTTGGTCTATTTGGATATTATTCGAGTTGAAGGAGATCAACTGATGTAACCCCGCAGTTTTGCATATTTCATCCAAGTCGTATATAGGAAATTTGAGCAAATTGTAGAAAGGACCTGTATGAGGCTTCTTCTTTTGAATGTCTTCATATCTTTTGATTGAATGTGGTATGCGATTCATCCATCTCTCAATTTGATCGTCAGAGCAAACTTGCGGGTTGGATGAAGTAGCTTGGTCTTGCTTGCGCTTAGAGATTTTAGGGTTTTTTGTTTTGGGTGCCATGAGATTCGATCGTGTTTGGAGGAAAAAACGACTTTGAGTATTTAGGATATTGAAATATCAAAAGAAACGAAATGAAATGAAAGTGAGAAAAAGAAAATGATGTTAGCAGGTTACATAAGAGTGTCGATTAAATTTCAGACGTCTGGAAGGTGAATCAGACGTCTGAGTTAACCTAGTTGAAGACAGTAAATAAGATCAGACGTCTGGTTGTTGGTGGTAGACGTCTGTAAGAGATTGAGTTGGAAATTTCAGAAGGCAGAGAGTTTTTTCAGACGTCTGGAACTAAAAATAGACGTCTGAAATTGGCCTTGTTTTTATGTTGATAAGGCAGAAACATTTGTCAGACGTTTGGGAACCATTTTTAGACGTCTGAAATAGGCTGCCGCCTTTTTTTCTGAGGCAGAAAGTATTTTCGGACGTCTGGAAGATTATATTAGACGTCTGATATATGCACAATGTTTAAAAAATTGTGTGAGACAAGAGTGTCAGACGTTTGATAGCATTGTTCAGACGTCTGAAATGGCCAGTTTGTCTTAAAATAGCCTAGTTTTGAAGGGTGTTGCTTAATTTTTGAGAGATTGATAAAACATAATATTATTATTTGTGAAGAAGAATACAAATACACTTAGATAAAAATACAATGAGAATAAGTATATATATTTAGGTGTCGATGAGGCATTGCGATCTTTAGACTTGCTATCCCTCCATGGCTTGAGTGGAGACCAAATGTTTCCACGTTCGTTGGTCTTTAGAGAACCAGAGAATTGTCTAGGTGAAGGATCCGAAGGTGTTCGATAAGAGGAAGAGGGATCCAAAGAATTTCAAGGAATTGGAAGAGGTTCATGTACATCCTTCTTCCGTGAATTGCAAAATTTGATCGCAACTTGCTCCAAAAAAACTTAATCGTCTCGTAGTGACTTTTTGTTCGAAGTATAATTCTCGTTGTAACTCTATTTGTTTCTTTTCGTAATGATGTATATCATCAATTTTCTCCTTGGTGTTAGGAGAGACAAATAGAGATCGTTTGGTTCATTTTTGATCGGGAGTGAATCCTGTGTGGTAGGAAGACCACTTATGGGTCGGTTCCTGATCTGGTGTAGGCGTAGGAAGTTGATGAGGGGTATCCGCAGAACTATCCGAGTTTGGTGTTGAAAAGGAGAGGTGAGAGTTGTCGAAAGACATGTTTTTGTTTTTTTTTTGTTTTTTTAAAAGGAACCAATAAAATCTGTATTTTATTTGTAAAAGTAGGAGCTATTTATTCATGTTGTAAAAAGTTATAAATAGTTAAAACAAACATTCTAAAAAATTGTTGGTTAGTGTTACAAGATATTTTTTGTGGATTAAAAACCTTTTTAACCAAAAATAAACAAATGAAACTCAGAATTAGCTGATAATATCATTAAGAGAACATATTCCTAAATCGCGTCGTAGTTTAACAAACGTTTGTTCATTTAATGGTTTTGTGAAAATATTCACTATTTGATTCTCAGTATTTACGTATTCTAATGTAATAATTCCTTTTTCTGAGAATCAAATAGTATTACATTAGAATACGTAAATAAATATACTTATTCTCATTGTATTTTTATCTAAGTGTTTTTGTATTCTTCTTCACAAATAATAATATTATGTTTTATCAATCTCTAAAAAAATAAGCACCACCCTTCAAAACTAGGCTATTTTTAGACAAACTGGCCATTTCAGACGTCTGAACAATGCCATCAGACGTCTGACACTCTTGTCTCACACAATTTTTTAAACATCTTGCAGATATCAGATGTCTGATATAATCTTCCAGACGTCTGAAAATACTTTCTGCCTCAGAAAAAAAGGCAACAACCTATTTCAGATGACTAAAAATGGTTCCCAGACGTCTGACAAATGTTTCTGCCTTATCAACATAAAAACAAGGCCAATTTCAAACGTCTGTTTTTACTTCCAGACGTCTGACAAAACTCTATGCCTTCTGAAATTTCCAACTCGATCTCTTCCAGACGTCTACCACCAACAATCAGACGTCTGATCTTATTTGCTGTCTTCAAACTAGGTTAACTCAGACGTCTGATTCACCTTCCAGACCTTTGAAATTCAATCGACACTCTTATGTAACCTGCTAACGTCTATTTTTTCTTTTTCT
The DNA here is from genome assembly GCA_030737815.1 of Allium fistulosum. Lineage (NCBI taxonomy): Eukaryota > Viridiplantae > Streptophyta > Magnoliopsida > Asparagales > Amaryllidaceae > Allium > Allium fistulosum. The sequence goes on along the minus strand of CM060901.1, from coordinate 1,544,060,958 downwards.
CACTTTCATTTCATTTCGTCTCTTCTGCAATTTCAATATCCTAAATACTCAAAGTCGTTTTTTCCTCCAAACACGATCGAATCTCATGGCACCCAAAACGAAAAACCTTAAAATCTCTAAGCGCAAGCAAGACCAAGCTACTTCATTAACCCGCAAGTTTGCTCTTATGATCAAATTGAGAGATGGATGAATCGCATACCACATTCAATAAAAAGATAGGAAGACATTCAAAAGAAGAAGCTTCGTACAGGTCCTTTCTACAATTTGCTCAAATTTCCTATGTACGACTTGGATGAAATATGCGAAGCTGCGGGGTTACGTCGGTTGATCTCCTTCAACTCGAATAATATCCAAATAGACCAACTTGCGATATTCCTATTCTATACTAATTTAGATAGCACAGCCGTTTGGAATACCGACAACGACGATAATTGGCTATGGTCAAGTATTTACGGCAACACTATTAGACTAACTCCGGGGATCATAGGCCAAACTCTCGGATGTTCCGACACCGGAGAAGATTTGTATAACATTCCAGATATGCATCTCAAACCGAGAGATAATATCACACATCAAATATGGGAAGATGAAATGCCTAGATTTGCTTCAAAATACTTAAGACCTAAGGCGAGACTTCTCACTAGAATGATTATCAACACTGTCATTCCTCGCCTTGATAGTCATGAGAAAATCGCAGAATTAGAACACAAGGCTCTATATGCTATCTTCAGTGGAACAAGGGTTAATTGGGCGAAATTCATATTTGATGAGCTCAAACACTATTGGACTCGATCACGCCCATCAATCATCTACCCTACATACATCATGCGTCTTCTACGGGCTCACAACATCCCTTCATATTTATCAACTTTCGAAGAGATTTCTCCGAAATATGCGTCCACAAAATTTTTCTCTCTAATGCATTTACTAGAAAATTCTTCGGATTTTATATCATTTGAAGAATGGACACAACGACGTCAAGCGAGTCAAGCTATGCCTCCACCCCAACAACAACCTGAACAATCACTAGAGGAAGAGCAACATCGCGAGCATACTCCTCTTTCTCTTGCACCTTTTGATTATTCGTGCCAAGATGACATTTTGGAGACCCGCACTGAGACGAATCCAAATGAGAGTATTCGCGACTTAACTCTCCAAAATCAACTCATTCTGTTAAGGAATCAAAAAATTTTGGCTAAGCGTATCGATAGCTTTGAAACAACGTTTGCTTCACGCCTAGCCACAGTTGAAGAATCGCTTTCAACTACACTATCAGTTCTAAAGGAGGTTCTTCAACGAGTTCGTGGTCCTATACCACCTTCGGAAGATTGGCCAACTCCAACGCCTTCTCCTCCTCCGTCAAAACACTCTAAACTTTTTGAAGAGGAAAAAGAACCTCTCTAACAAACTCCGACATCTCCAAACAAACAAGCTAGCTCTTCCAAGAAAGAAGATGAAGGAGATGATCAAGTTAAAGCTTCCAAGAAAGAAGATTAAGGAGATGATCAAGTTAAAGCTTCCCCAAAAAGTCCTTAGTTTTTAGGATTCCATCTTTTGTATTATAATAATAAAAAATCTATGCATGTAATCAATCAATTTGTTTAATGAAAAGTGCTTTTTGGTTTGCTATTTCTGTTTATATTAATATAACCTTCCTACAATTGGTACATATTTCATATTACGAACATGTTCTCTAAGTTAAAAAGATATTAACACTTTTTGATAATGCCAAAGGGGGAGAAATAATGGAAAGTACATATTCAGGAGGAGATTTATAAAATTATATCTAAGTACATTGTATAGTTGTTGTCATCGAAACCGTAGATTGGATTTCCTAACAAAAGCGACCTCATCCACTTCGAAGTTCACGATGTCGACTCTGATGCTTGGCTTCCCACTTCGGCCAAGCCAATGCATTCCATGCCAATCAAAGTTGATACCTTGTGCATTACTCTTGATCAGTGTCGAATACCATAGAGGCGAAATGATGAAGAGTGGCATCATGACTATTGGAGTGGCACAGCCCTAATTAACATTAAAACTGAAATTTTACTAATAAAAGCAAGTTCTTTTCCAACTTCTCCATATATTTATCAAATTTATTGCTTAATAACACTTTATCATGTTTCTTTTCCAGAAAACTGACCTAAAGCAGGTTTATCGTTTCCAAAACATTTTACAAACCATACATTTTATTTCAATTCTTTAATACAATACTTAAGCTTTTCTAGCTTAATTAATTCACAATAAATCATAAACACTTGGGAAAAATTCCCAAAAATCATAATAAATCCAATTTATTATGTCCTTAACATATAAAAATTTCAGGGCCAAAAACTTAATTTAATTCTTTTAAATAATTAAAACCTGAAATATCTCATTTTCCAACCTTAGAAAACTCACAAAATACTCTCATTAAATTGGAAAATTATGAAATTAAAAATCCACTTCTAAAATAATGTTTTCAACATCATATCAAAATTTCAAGTCATTTGGGTATCAGGTGATTGGTTTTCTAACTCAAACATATCACCTAATTTCATAAATAAATTCCATAATTTCACCAATAAACATATAATTATTCAAACTATCATAGCATGGCATAATATAAGCCAAAGAATCGGATTTATACTTAAAACCGAAAATACAATTAAAATATGAGATGCATAATTATTATTCATCTTGAATGGTTTAAAAGGTTGAGATTTGTATTTGATTTGATTCCCCTAAGCTTCCTACTTGGTTTCCTAGCTTTTCTTCTCCTTGGATACTTTGTTTATAGCCAGCCTTAACCTTTTTATTTCATTTATGAATAATGAATTGAGGGAGGAAATGAGAATGGGAAGGGTTATATTTAGGAATATATTCTTTTTCTATTTTTCCATCCTCATATATCTTCCTCCTTATTAATGTTCCATTATTTCATTAATGAAGGCTCGACCCATACTAATTATCAAATCTTGATCTCCTTACCATTTTACATTATTTTATTTTATTTATCCAATTAAATCTCCTAAACAATGTTAATTAAAATCAGGGTTGTTACATAAACCATCAATATAATCCATTGATACTTGCTCCTATTTCCAATTTGGGATTTCCAATGGTTAGAATAACTCAACAGTCCTTTGATGATCACCCTTGATTTGCTACCAATTCGCATATCTACAAACATAGATTGAAATTTCGCTCTTCATCACTATCCATCAAAATACTCTCTTCATATCACGGTACATCTTGTTAATTCCAGGGTGGATACTTAACTTAGATTGATGACATTCCATATTAATAACTCTTGCCTAATACCCTCTACATCTAGAATGCATAACCTTTCGTTCATTCGCAAAATTCCATGGCCAACTATCTCAAAACTCAAACATCGACCTTCTTCAACTTCTTGCATAAATTTCACCCGAAGACTATCTTCTCTTTGCTTACTTTCAATCCTTTCCAGTAGAGTCGGAGTAACTTCCAAAAGAGCTACAATTGCATTCTTACTCAGAGCATCTGCTACCACTTTGGCTTTTCCTGACATATATAAAATATCCAAGACATAAGCCGCTAGAAATTCCAACCAATGTTGCTGCCTCATATTCAAATCCTTCTACGTGAAAAGATACTTCAAGGACTTGTGATCCGTGAAGAGCTTGAACTTTTCACCTAACAAGTAATGCCTCCACATCTTTAATGCAAACACAACATCTAATAATTCCAAATCATGTGTAGCATAATTCTGCTCGTGAGGCTTCAGCAGCCTACTAACATAACAAATAACCCTTCCGTGTTGCATTAAAATTGCACCCAAGCCAACGCCACAAGCATCTATATACATAGTCAACCTCTTATCACCATCTGAAATAGCTAAAACCAAAGCACTGGTTAACCATTCCATTAATCCAATAAACTCTTCTTCACACTTTGAAGTCCAAATAAACTTAACATTTTTCCTCGTTGATTTTTTTAGGGGCAAGGCAATCTTAGAGAAGTCTTGGATGAATCTCCTATAATATCCTACTAAGACTAAGAAGCTTTGAACATCGAGTCTGCGGTGTCTTCCAATCTCGAACAACCACTACCTTTTCTGGATCAACCGAAATACCATCCCCTAACACAACATGTCCGAGGAACCTTGCTTTCAATTGCCAAAAATGAAATTTAGAAAATTTAGCTCTTAAAACGTGTTTCCTTAACGTTTCAAGCACCACTTCTAGATGATGTTTGTATTCTTCCTTGATCTTAGAGTAAATAAGAATATCATCTATAAAGACCAACACAGATTTATTAAGCACATCTCTAAAAACTCGATTCATAAGATCTACAAAATAAGCGGGTACATTGGTTAGCCCAAAAGGCATAACAAACCACTTAAAGAAACAAGTCGATCCTTTAAATGTTGTTAATGACATTCCTTTATTATCTTTAACTGGTGAAATCCTGTAGCAAGGTCCATTTAAGAGAATATTCGAGCACAATGCAGTTGGTCAAACATGTCGTCTACATAGAGTAAGGGATAGTTATTCCGAACTATCTGTTTTTTTAGCTTCTGATGATCCATACAAGGTCTTCAAGAACCATCTGACTTTGCAACAAAAACTACAGTTGCTCCCCTACTTGAGCGACTACATCTAGTCAGTCCCTTATTCAACAAATCATCGGTCTGATTTCTTAAGTCCACTTTCTCCCTTGAAGCCATCTTACGAATAGGTTGAATAATAGGTTTACAACCAAGAATTAAGTCAATACGAAACTCAATCTCCCAATATGGAGGTAGATTGTTAACTTCTTCAAAAACATCAAGGAAATCCTTAACAATTACTATTGATCCTAAATTTTCCTAGGATGAATCAAGGGAATACAAGAAACTACTCATTCATTTGTCTGGTTCATCACAAGACACCTTAACAAATTTTCCAAATTTGGCTATTAAAGATATTGTCCTTCCAACAAAATATAAGATAGCACCATACTTTGATAACCAATCCATACCAAGTATAACATCAAATCCCTTAAAATTTAGAACAAACGGGTCACATGAAAAATGGTGTGTAAAGTAGGTAATCTGTATATCTTCACAAATCACGCACAAATTAGTTGTACCTCTTATGGGGTTAGACACATAAATAGGGGTTTCTACAATTCTTAGGGAAAGGTGCAATCTACCTAACGATTCTATAGAAATAAAACTATGGGAAGCCCTGGTATCAAATAATACTCGAACTAAAATGCCATTAACAAATAAAGCACCTTAAAGAACTCCTTTCACATTCCTTGAGGTTAATGGTTCATCCTTGATAGCATAAACTTTGATTTGCTCTACTTTCTTCATCCATGGAAAATCCTTCACCATATGCCATGTTTGGTGGCAACTAAAGCATGGTGTATTTTGTACCATTGGATAAACAGGGCCTATATACAGCTTCTGAGCTTCGAAATTTGGGTAGAATTTTGCAATATCCCTTCTACTTACAAATAAAAAACCACCATCTTGAAAATGGTTTCCCTTAGTCCCTTCCCCTGGATTTCTCCCCACTGCAGGTTAAAAATCCTCTTGTTCGGGTTGTTGGTATTGCTGCTAAGTGCTGCCGTCGGCTTCTTCTTCTCAAGAACTTCATACTACAAAGCCATATTCACTAAGTCCACAAAAGATCCCTTCAGATCTGCAGTCATATTCTCATGAAATCCTTCCCTTGTCCCAATCAAAAACATCTCATTTTCTCAGGAGTGTTATCAATCAATCTCGGACCAAATCATGATAACTCATTAGACTTGGTTTCATATTCAGATACTAACAAATCTCCTTACTTAAGATCCAAGAAACTCCTATCTAGATGGGTCTTTCCTACAGTAGGCATGAACTGGTCGTCAAATACCTCCTTAAACCTAGCCCAAGAAAGATTGTCCTTCGAAACATTTGTTGCAATTGGTCCCACCATGCTGCAGCCCCATCTTGTAACTGCCAAGATGCTAAGAAACGCTTCTGCTCATCCGAAATATCCAACTCCTTGAGAACAAAGACAAGCTTGGACATCGATAATGGATTTCATGCCCTTAAATTGTTTTCCTCCTAGATAAGTATAGTCTTTTTATAAAGCCACAAAGTTCATACGGGGCTGCATGGGTGCTGCTTCTTCAACTGCTCCAACACTTCTAACATTTGGAGCTCGACCATTGGTGGTCGTGATGCTATCACCTCCTCTACCCAGTCTTCCTCTATTACTCAATTTTTATTACCTGGATATAGTAAAATAACTTTAAAATACTTAGATGAGATTATCCTAAGGAGAAGAGTACGAGATCAAACATATCAAAACTGATCAAAATAGCTTGAATATAGATACGAATAAAATTTACAAATACACACTCTCAAAGAATAAAATCATTCTAAGGTATTACTAACCTTATCTCTAATGTTGACCCTAACCAAGGCCTAGATGTTCACTCAATCTAAGCTCTAATGCCACGTGTAACGATCCACATTTCTCACATCTAACAATGACATTTAATACATCCATAGTATTCATGTGCTGGTCATCTAGACGTATGAAAGACAGGCCATTGGGGTAAAAAATAGAAATGACAAGAAGAAAGAAACATAGAATCACACAACATAAGGAAATCATGTATAATATAACATAAGATAATATACGTATAGTCACTTCCAAAATGAAACGTCAGAGTTACACAAGTACTAACTTCAGCTAGGGACAGTTATAACTACATATCCCTATAATGCTGACACGAAACATACACATACAGTGGAAATAAAATAGATAACTTAATAACGTCGAAGCCACCTGCTCCATTGTTATCCCTATAATTTTCAAAGGATATAAACCAAGGAATCAATGTTGAGACTAAGGGCTTGAGTTAAAGTTTAAAGCTTCAGATGATAAGACAGCGTTGATGATGAATGTCGACATCAAAGTCCTTATCAACGCCGAAGGCCATAAGATCATATTGAAGAAACAGCGTCGCTCCTTAACTATTATCAGTAATTTTCTATGTCGCACATCATCTACGATGTTGACGTCGTCACCTAAGCATCATAAGCCATCAACGAGTGTCAATATAGCCTATGGCGGACTTCATTGATGCTAAATCTTGTCGATGTTGTTATTCGTCTATTGAAGCAAGCTTGTCGTCAACAACCTTGAAGGTAGTCAATAAAAGTAGCACCGCTCTTCGTTATACTCAATGTTGCACTTCGTATACCCTTGAAGTTAGTCAATAGAAGTTCCGATATACATTTTAGGTAGGGATGCTGAACTAGTGTCATATGAAATTGTGAATCTATTACTTAAGTTTACTTGAATTACTATTACTAGGTGATTTTCTGATGTGTTTCTGAATTTCTTATTATCAAATAAAATTTTGTCAAGCTTTTGATTAAGTTTCTTAGTTGAATTTCTGGTTTCTTAATGATTGAATTCCTAGTTTACTTGATGATTTTGGATTTCTTATTGAATTTCTAGTTTTCTTATGGAATTCAAGTTTTCATCTTATTATTGGTTTGGATTTCTGGTCTTCTTCTATTATTGCCAGATATGGATTTCTAATCTTTTGTTATTACCGCCAGACATGCATTTTTGGCCTTCTATTATTGCTTGATTTGGATTTCTAATCTTCTTTTATCACCAGATGAGGATTTATGGTTTCTTATTACCAAATGGTTTTCTGGTCTTCCTATTATCAAATGGGATTTTGAATTTCTTATTATCATATGATATACGGGATTTCTAACTTCTTTGTTATCAAAGGGTTTTCTAACCTTTTCTTCAAAATTAAAACCCAGCATCTTTCTAATTTTTCGTCCATTGAATTTTTAATTTTCTTAAATTGCTAAGATGTCAACAAAGCAGATTTTAGGTTTTGAGATAGAAGTTACCATAAGGAGACAAGAAACAAAAGTCGGATAAAAAAGGAGTCTGATCTAAGATTTTACAAGCAACTCAATATTGAGAGCCAATCATTGACAACCAAAGAAGAAGCTTCGAAGCTCATACTAGTCTACCCGAAAAGCTTTTTGCCAAGTCCTCTGTCTGCCTACTAGGAGATATTATTCCAAATTTGAATATCCGCTCTTAAGAGCATATAGGAAATTTACATGATATCTAAACAATAAAAAGGTTTATAGTCCAAAATAACTCTTATAACAAGTCAATGACTATTGCATAACTAATATAGAGTTCGTAAGAAAAACTTAACTATTTTGTTGGCTCGAAGAACACAAATAAATGCTAAAGCTATGATAAGAAAATAGGTCCATGAATATGAACTGAAAACTTTAAAAATTAATGAGCATCCTAAATGTAATGCTACACCAGTAAAACAATGTCGAGTGAATAGCTTGATACCAAATGCCATATGATTTAATTATAAAGTAAAATATGTTAGTATTAGCATTAACCCGGATGTATGAAATTTAAGGATTTAAATGATCTCGATAACTTGAGAACATCCTTTGTTTGACTTTAAATTGCAGAAGAAAGAAGAACACGATCAGATTGAATGGATTTGAAAGGCTAAAGGAGCTGCCCTGATTACTGTTGTGAAGAGAAAAGAGTTGAAGAAGAGATAGATTCATAAGTAGTGATAGCAGAATCCAGATCTCTTCTTGGTTGCTCTATGGTTTGTATTTATAAGGGTAGTAGTCATATTGGATCAGAAGCCTGCTACCAGAGAAGTCCAGAGATCCGCCCAGGATAGCATGAGAAATGTCATGATGACACGAGTTAATAGCTAAACTCGGTACCGATTCAAAACCTTAACCGATCCCCGGTTTCCACTTAACACGTTGGTGATTTACATGGTCATCCATAAAGAGCTTCATAGGGTGCCATGCTAATACTTGCTGCAGTCCTAGTCAGTTTTACTAAAATAAAATGGGCACTCTTGGTTAACCAATCTAATATAACCCAAACACTTTCATTAAACTTCCTTGACCTGGGTAAACTATAATATCCCCTATTTTAAGGCCCGAAACTAAGCGCTACAAATGTTGTAGTCATCTATAGTATTAATTTCCGCTGACAAAATGCGGTCATGTTAATGGTATCCGTAATATCAGAAGCATAAGAATATGAAATAACTTTAAACATAGTTTCAAAGCAAACTTCCACATTTCATTTCAAAGTCATAATTTCATATTCAGTACATAATCTCAAAGGTTGCTCGGGTTCAGATAAAATATAGTTATTACAAAATACTCCAAGAGAAACATATGAAGCTGCCCCTTGGTTGATTAGAGTTACTAAATAAACAGATACATCTATTACCCATACATTCATACAACAACTGACATAACACAACATATAATATTAGTAAATAGACTTCTACGTAGCTAGTTCGCCTCCTGCACATCTCTAGAAACTTTATTCGCCAAAACCTACTTAACCTGTAAAGCCCTAATTACTCTTGACCTACTCAAATAAAATTTTGAGCACCCGAGAGTCTAAGGGGAAAATATAAACTTCGAATCGGACAAGAAACATGGTGTGAATAATATGACATCTTGGTGTCTAGATATTAAGTAGGACCACACCGTTGAGTTGAACGAGTTTCCCCCATAATAATATTCGTTTAAAATGTATCTTTTGAAAATCAAAGTCCTGCAACAAAACTGGTTAAAATAATCAACATAAATAATAATGTGCATGCATGCTACATAGGTAGTCATGACTATCCGTCAAACCAGTGGACTATTTTTCCCAATGTTTAGTTTTCACAGTGTAACTACCAACCTACATAACTGACTCGGGCCTACCAGATATACCAAATTTTCTAACTGGCTGTTAGAAGAAAACTAGACGGTCTGTCCAAATACACTTATCATATTGTTTACCTGACTACCTATCAATCTCCTAGTTTTGCTAGGCTTACTATGAACCTAAAGGTTTTACAGGCCAACCTATAACCTATTTTGTCTTTATGTATTCCTTTGTATGCATAAACCTACTTTTTCTCTTACCTTTGACAAAGCCCTACACGTTGGAATTTTGGACTAATATCAGTTAGGGGCTAACAACTGAAGTATAGGCCCTACCCTACACCAGTCCCACCTAGTTTCTAACCTCTAAGCCAATTCATCCTATCAAAATTTATCCAAAAGTGATCAGAATAATAATTTCTTTAGTAAAATTCTGGGTTAAATACCCTTTTCTATCTCCTTGAAAACACTTTCTTTGTAAATGATTTAACCTTTGAAATCAAGCTTTCAAAAAAATGAAAATACAGCCATTTACTTTATCTAAAATAATTATGCCATGATATATGCTTCATAAAATAATATTGATGAAATTCGAAGTCATCTGTGGTCATCGCCTTACAAAACCATAGCCTATAAAGCCAAAACAATATAAAGTCTTTATATTGATAAAAACACGACAATGACATAGTCGACAAGTGTCTTCGCCCTTCAAAACATAAGCCATAAGGTCAGAACAACATAAAACTTTTATATTAATAAACATGGCAAGGATATAGTCGAAGTTAACCGCTTCGTATATCATACTAGAAAACTTTAAAAGAAACTTAGTAGCATTGATAGTTCTCAATGTTAATGCCTTAAAGAATATAAGCAACGTCATTAATGCCGAAGTGATAAACGTGGTGGCATAACCTCCTTTGAAAACAAGCATTAAGGATTAAATGCAGCTACCATTAAAGTCGAAGTTATAACACACGACACTATATTACTGAAGTCATTAATAGCGGCATAGTGGCCTATATAGCCGAAGTCGATATGTTTAAAACATGTGGCATCAATATCTCCACTACAAATTACTATGAAACCAATGGGGTCAGCGACATCATAGAAAACATGTGGCATAGTACCAAGTGCGGTATTAATAGGTTAAAGAAACCTGTAAGTCTACGGGGTGGATCGTGTAGTGTATATGCAAGTATATGTGGCAAAATATATGATGCAACTAAAATAATACTAATCTAAGTAAATATAGAATAAGCACACCAGGATTTTATACTGGTTCGGACCTCCCGTCCTATGTCCAGTCCCGAAGCTCCCCTTCGGAATTCGACTATCAAAAACTCTCGCTTCGCCCGGAGGAATAGGCTTGGTTACAATGAGTTGTTCTTGCCAAATGTGTGTTCTAGTATAACATGGATGTTGACTAATTAGTACAATTGCTTCCAATATATCTCTTAAGAATATTGTCTATGAAGAACTGAGTATATGGAAGAGTGAATACAAGTAAAGATTGCTAGTGTGCAGAGATCAAGAATATAGTATAGAATTAGAAAGCGTAAGTATGTAAGGTGAGTCCTTTCTCTTGATTCTTGATGCTATATATAGTTGTAGATAGGTATCTTGAGTAGTTATGTCCATTAACAAGTGCTCTACAGTTGCTTTTGTTGATGATGAATAGTTGCAGCGAAGAGAAGCGAAGATGTCCATTCGAATGTGGCAATTGAAGTTCTTATTTGAAATCCGAGTTTGAATTCAGACGTCTGGCATATGTCTCAAACGTCTGATACCATATATTTTTTGAATATGGTAGATTTTCAGACGTCTGAGTGCTAATACCAGACGTCTGGTTTTGACTGTCTGTTGTTCCAGATAACTGATTCAGACGTCTGGCTTGTGCACCCATACGTCTGATATTGTGCATATCAGTTTTAGAGCTCTTGTTCCTATGCTTCTTTGTTCCTATCGACTTGTAGTCTCTTGTAGTGTCCTTTGGGCCTCTTTCTTATCTTTCTAGCGATGTTGTTCTAGTAAGTACCTGTATATATAAATATATATATATATTTGATTTCCATTGTATAGTTGTTGTCATCGAAACCGTAGATTGGATTTCCTAACATTCTCCCCCTTTTTGATAATGACAACTATACAATGTACTTAGGTATAATTTTATAAATCTCCCCCTGAATATGTGCTTTCCATTATTTCTCCCCCTTTGGCATTATCAAAAAGTGTTAATATCTTTTTAACTTGGAGAACATGTTCGTAATATGAAATATGTACCAATTGTAGGAAGGTTATATCAATATAAACAGAAATAACAAACCAAAAGGAACTTTTCATTAAACAAATTGATTGATTGCATGCATAGATTTTTTATTATTATAATACAAAAGATGGAATCCTAAAAACTAAGGATTTTTTAGGGAAGCTTTAACTTGATCATCTCCTTCATCTTCTTTCATGGAAGAGCTAGCTTGTTTTTTTGGAGATGTCGGAGTTTGTTGGAGAGGTTCTTTTTCCTCTTCAAAAAGTTTAGAGTGTTTTGACGGAGGAGGAGAAGGCGTTGGAGTTGGCCAATCTTCCGAAGGTGGTGTAGGACAACGAACTCGTTGAAGAACCTCTTTTAGAACTGATAGTGTAGTTGAAAGTGATTCTTCAACTGTGGCTAGGCGTGAAGCAAATGTTGTTTCAAAGCTATCGATATGCTTAGCCAAAAAAATTTGATTCCTTGACAGAATGAGTTGATTTTGGAGAGTTAAGTCGCGAATACTCTCATTTGGATTCGTCTCAGTGTGGGTCTCCAAAATGTCGTCTTGGCACGAATAATCAAAAGGTGCAGGAGGAGGAGGAGTATGCTCGCGATGTTGCTCTTCCTCTTGTGATTGTTCAGGTTGTTGTTGGGGTGGAGGCATAGCTTGACTCGCTTGACGTCGTTGCGTCCATTCTTCAAATGATATAAAATCCAAAGGATTTCTGGTAAATGCATTAGAGATAAAAATTTTGTGGACACATATTTCGGAGAAATCTCTTCAAAAGTTGATAAATATGAAGGGATGTTGTGAGCCCGTAGAAGACGCATGATGTATGTAGGGTAGATGATGGATGGGCGTGATCGAGTCCAATAGTGTTTGAGCTCATCAAATATGAATTTCTCCCAATTAACCCTTGTTCCACTGAAGATAGCATATAGAGCCTTGTGTTCTAATTCTGTGATTTGCTCATGACTACCAAGGCGAGGAATGACAGTGTTGATAATCATTCTAGTGAGAAGTCTCGCCTTAGGTCTTAAGTATTTTGATTCAAATCTAGGCATTTCATCTTCCCATATTTGATCTGTGATATTATCTCTCAGTTTGAGATGCATATCTGGAATGTTATACAAATCTTCTCCGGTGTCGGAACGTCCTAGAGTTCGGCCTATGATCCCCGGAGTTAGTCTAATAGTGTTGCCGTAAATACTTGACCATAGCCAATTATCGTCGTTATCGGTATTCCAAATGGCTGTTCTATCTAAATTAGCATAGAATAGGAATATCGCAAGTTGGTCTATTTGGATATTATTCGAGTTGAAGGAGATCAACTGATGTAACCCCGCAGTTTTGCATATTTCATCCAAGTCGTATATAGGAAATTTGAGCAAATTGTAGAAAGGACCTGTATGAGGCTTCTTCTTTTGAATGTCTTCATATCTTTTGATTGAATGTGGTATGCGATTCATCCATCTCTCAATTTGATCGTCAGAGCAAACTTGCGGGTTGGATGAAGTAGCTTGGTCTTGCTTGCGCTTAGAGATTTTAGGGTTTTTTGTTTTGGGTGCCATGAGATTCGATCGTGTTTGGAGGAAAAAACGACTTTGAGTATTTAGGATATTGAAATATCAAAAGAAACAAAATGAAATGAAAGTGAGAAAAAGAAAATGATGTTAGCAGGTTACATAAGAGTGTCGATTAAATTTCAGACGTCTGGAAGGTGAATCAGACGTCTGAGTTAACCTAGTTGAAGACAGTAAATAAGATCAAACGTCTGGTTGTTGGTGGTAGACGTCTGTAAGAGATTGAGTTGGAAATTTCAGAAGGCAGAGAGTTTTGTCAGACGTCTGGAACTAAAAACAGACGTCTGAAATTGGCCTTGTTTTTATGTTGATAAGGCAGAAACATTTGTCAGACGTCTGGGAACCATTTTTAGACGTCTGAAATAGGCTGCTGCCTTTTTTCTGAGGCAGAAAGTATTTTCGGACGTCTGGAAGATTATATTAGACGTCTGATATATGCACAATGTTTAAAAAATTATGTGAGACAAGAGTGTCAGACGTTTGATAGCATTGTTCAGACGTCTGAAATGGCCAGTTTGTCTTAAAATAGCCTAGTTTTGAAGGGTGTTGCTTATTTTTTGAGAGATTGATAAAACATAATATTATTATTTGTGAAGAAGAATACAAATACACTTAGATAAAAATACAATGAGAATAAGTATATATATTTAGGTGTCGATGAGGCATTGCGATCTTTAGACTTGCTATCCCTCCATGGCTTGAGTGGAGACCAAATGTTTCCACGTTCGTTGGTCTTTAGAGAACCAGAGAATTGTCTAGGTGAAGGATCCGAAGGTGTTCGATAAGAGGAAGAGGGATCCAAAGAATTTCAAGGAATTGGAAGAGGTTCATGTACATCCTTCTTCCGTGAATTGCAAAATTTGATCGCAACTTGCTCCAAAAAAACTTAATCGTCTCGTAGTGACTTTTTGTTCGAAGTATAATTCTTGTTGTAACTCTATTTGTTTCTTTTCGTAATGATGTATATCATCAATTTTCTCCTTGGTGTTAGGAGAGACAAATAGAGATCGTTTGGTTCATTTTTGATCGGGAGTGAATCCTGTGTGGTAGGAAGACCACTTATGGGTCGGTTCCTGATCTGGTGTAGGCGTAGGAAGTTGATGAGGGGTATCCGCAGAACTATCCGAGTTTGGTGTTGAAAAGGAGAGGTGAGAGTTGTCGAAAGACATGTTTTTGTTTTTTTTTGTTTTTTTTAAAAGGAACCAATAAAATCTGTATTTTATTTGTAAAAGTAGGAGCTATTTATTCATGTTGTAAAAAGTTATAAATAGTTAAAACAAACATTCTAAAAAATTGTTGGTTAGTGTTACAAGATATTTTTTGTGGATTAAAAACCTTTTTAACCAAAAATAAACAAATGAAACTCAGAATTAGTTGATAATATCATTAAGAGAACATATTCCTAAATCGCGTCGTAGTTTAACAAACGTTTGTTCATTTAATGGTTTTGTGAAAATATTCACTATTTGATTCTCAGTATTTACGTATTCTAATGTAATAATTCCTTTTTCTGAGAATCAAATAGTATTACATTAGAATACGTAAATAAATATACTTATTCTCATTGTATTTTTATCTTAGTGTTTTTGTATATCTTCACAAATAATAATATTATGTTTTATCAATCTCTAAAAAAATAAGCAACACCCTTCAAAACTAGGCTATTTTAAGACAAACTGGCCATTTCAGACATCTGAACAATGCCATCAGACGTCTGACACTCTTGTCTCACACAATTTTTTAAACATCTTGCAGATATCAGATGTCTGATATAATCTTCCAAACGTCTGAAAATACTTTCTGCCTCAGAAAAAAAGGCAACAACCTATTTCAGATGTCTAAAAATGGTTCCCAGACGTTTGACAAATGTTTCTGCCTTATCAACATAAAAACAAGGCCAATTTCAGACGTCTGTTTTTACTTCCAGACGTCTGACAAAACTCTATGCCTTCTGAAATTTCCAACTCGATCTCTTCCAGACGTCTACCACCAACAATCAGACGTCTGATCTTATTTGCTGTCTTCAAACTAGGTTAACTCAGACGTCTGATTCACCTTCCAGACCTCTGAAATTCAATCGACACTCTTATGTAACCTGCTAACGTCTATTTTTTCTTTTTCTCACTTTCATTTCGTCTCTTCTGCAATTTCAATATCCTAAATACTCAAAGTCGTTTTTTCCTCCAAACACGATCGAATCTCATGGCACCCAAAACGAAAAACCTTAAAATCTCTAAGCGTAAGCAAGACCAAGCTACTTCATTAACCCGCAAGTTTGCTCTGATGATCAAATTAAGAGATGGATGAATCGCATACCACATTCAATCAAAAGATATGAAGACATTCAAAAGAAGAAGCTTCGTACAGGTCCTTTCTACAATTTTCTCAAATTTCCTATGTACGGCTTGGATGAAATATGCGAAGCTGCGGGGTTACGTCGGTTGATCTCCTTCAACTCGAATAATATCCAAATAGACCAACTTGCGATATTCCTATTCTATGCTAATTTAGATAGCACAGCCGTTTGGAATACCGATAACGACGATAATTGGCTATGGTCAAGTATTTACGGCAACACTATTAGACTAACTCCGGGGATCATAGGCCAAACTCTCGGATATTCCGACACCGGAGAAGATTTGTATAACATTCCAGATATGCATCTCAAACCGAGAGATAATATCACACATCAAATATGGGAAGATGAAATGCCTAGATTTGCTTCAAAATACTTAAGACCTAAGGCGAGACTTCTCACTAGAATGATTATCAACACTGTCATTCCTCGCCTTGATAGTCATGAGAAAATCGCAGAATTAGAACACAAGGCTCTATATGCTATCTTCAGTGGAACAAGGGTTAATTGGGCGAAATTCATATTTGATGAGCTCAAACACTATTGGACTCGATCACGCCCATCAATCATCTACCCTACATACATCATGCGTCTTCTACGGGCTCACAACATCCCTTCATATTTATCAACTTTTGAAGAGATTTCTCCGAAATATGCGTCCACAAAATTTTTCTCTCTAATGCATTTACTAGAAAATTCTCCGGATTTTATATCATTTGAAGAATGGATGCAACGACGTCAAGCGAGTCAAGCTATGCCTCCACCCCAACAACAACCTGAACAATCACTAGAGGAAGAGCAACATCGCGAGCATGCTCCTCTTTCTCTTGCACCTTTTGATTATTCGTGCCAAGATGACATTTTGGAGACCCGCACTGAGATGAATCCAAATGAGAGTATTCGCGACTTAACTCTCCAAAATCAACTCATTCTGTTAAGGAATCAAAAAATTTTGGCTAAGCGTATCGATAGCTTTGAAACAACGTTTGCTTCACGCCTAGCCACAGTTGAAGAATCGCTTTCAACTACACTATCAGTTCTAAAGGAGGTTCTTCAACGAGTTCGTGGTCCTACACCACCTTCGGAAGATTGGCCAACTCCAACGCCTTCTCCTCCTCCGTCAAAACACTCTAAACTTTTTGAAGAGGAAAAAGAACCTCTCTAACAAACTCCGACATCTCCAAACAAACAAGCTAGCTCTTCCAAGAAAGAAGATGAAGGAGATGATCAAGTTAAAGCTTCCAAGAAAGAAGATTAAGGAGATGATCAAGTTAAAGCTTCCCCAAAAAGTCCTTAGTTTTTAGGATTCCATCTTTTGTATTATAATAATAAAAAATCTATGCATGTAATCAATCAATTTGTTTAATGAAAAGTGCTTTTTGGTTTGTTATTTCTGTTTATATTAATATAACCTTCCTACAATTGGTACATATTTCATATTACGAACATGTTCTCTAAGTTAAAAAGATATTAACACTTTTTGATAATGCCAAAGGGGGAGAAATAATGGAAAGCACATATTCAGGAGGAGATTTATAAAATTATATCTAAGTACATTGTATAGTTGTTGTCATCGAAACCGTAGATTGGATTTCCTAACAAAAGCGACCTCATCCACTTCGAAGTTCACGATGTCGACTCTGATGCTTGGCTTCCCACTTCGGCCAAGCCAATGCATTCCATGCCAATCAAAGTTGATACCTTGTGCATTACTCTTGATCAGTGTCGAATACCATAGAGGCGAAGTGATGAAGAGTGGCATCATGACTATTGGAGTGGCACAGCCCTAATTAACATTAAAACTGAAATTTTACTAATAAAAGCAAGTTCTTTTCCAACTTCTCCATATATTTATCAAATTTATTGCTTAATAACACTTTATCATGTTTCTTTTCCAGAAAACTGACCTAAAGCAGGTTTATCGTTTCCAAAACATTTTACAAACCATACATTTTATTTCAATTCTTTAATACAATACTTAAGCTTTTCTAGCTTAATTAATTCACAATAAATCATAAACACTTGGGAAAAATTCCCAAAAATCATAATAAATCCAATTTATTATGTCCTTAACATATAAAAATTTCAGGGCCAAAAACTTAATTTAATTCTTTTAAATAATTAAAACCTGAAATATCTCATTTTCCAACCTTAGAAAACTCACAAAATACTCTCATTAAATTGGAAAATTATGAAATTAAAAATCCACTTCTAAAATAATGTTTCCAACATCATATCAAAATTTCAAGTCATTTGGGTATCAGGTGATTGGTTTTCTAACTCAAACATATCACCTAATTTCATAAATAAATTCCATAATTTCACCAATAAACATATAATTATTCAAACTATCATAGCATGGCATAATATAAGCCAAAGAATCGGATTTATACTTAAAACCGAAAATACAATTAAAATATGAGATGCATAATTATTATTCATCTTGAATGGTTTAAAAGGTTGAGATTTGTATTTGATTTGATTCCCCTAAGCTTCCTACTTGGTTTCCTAGCTTTTCTTCTCCTTGGATACTTTGTTTATAGCCAGCCTTAACCTTTTTATTTCATTTATGAATAATGAATTGAGGGAGGAAATGAGAATGGGAAGGGTTATATTTAGGAATATATTCTTTTTCTATTTTTCCATCCTCATATATCTTCCTCCTTATTAATGTTCCATTATTTCATTAATGAAGGCTCGACCCATACTAATTATCAAATCTTGATCTCCTTACCATTTTACATTATTTTATTTTATTTATCCAATTAAATCTCCTAAACAATGTTAATTAAAATCAGGGTTGTTACATAAACCATCAATATAATCCATTGATACTTGCTCCTATTTCCAATTTGGGATTTCCAATGGTTAGAATAACTCAACAGTCCTTTGATGATCACCCTTGATTTGCTACCAATTCGCATATCTACAAACATAGATTGAAATTTCGCTCTTCATCACTATCCATCAAAATACTCTCTTCATATCACGGTACATCTTGTTAATTCCAGGGTGGATACTTAACTTAGATTGATGACATTCCATATTAATAACTCTTGCCTAATACCCTCTACATCTAGAATGCATAACCTTTCGTTCATTCGCAAAATTCCATGGCCAACTATCTCAAAACTCAAACATCGACCTTCTTCAACTTCTTGCATAAATTTCACCCGAAGACTATCTTCTCTTTGCTTACTTTCAATCCTTTCCAGTAGAGTCGGAGTAACTTCCAAAAGAGCTACAATTGCATTCTTACTCAGAGCATCTGCTACCACTTTGGCTTTTCCTGACATATATAAAATATCCAAGACATAAGCCGCTAGAAATTCCAACCAATGTTGCTGCCTCATATTCAAATCCTTCTACGTGAAAAGATACTTCAAGGACTTGTGATCCGTGAAGAGCTTGAACTTTTCACCTAACAAGTAATGCCTCCACATCTTTAATGCAAACACAACATCTAATAATTCCAAATCATGTGTAGCATAATTCTGCTCGTGAGGCTTCAGCAGCCTACTAACATAACAAATAACCCTTCCGTGTTGCATTAAAATCGCACCCAAGCCAACGCCACAAGCATCTATATACATAGTCAACCTCTTATCACCATCTGAAATAGCTAAAACCAAAGCACTGGTTAACCATTCCATTAATCCAATAAACTCTTCTTCACACTTTGAAGTCCAAATAAACTTAACATTTTTCCTCGTTGATTTTTTTAGGGGCAAGGCAATCTTAGAGAAGTCTTGGATGAATCTCCTATAATATCCTACTAAGACTAAGAAGCTTTGAACATCGAGTCTGCGGTGTCTTCCAATCTCGAACAACCACTACCTTTTCTGGATCAACCGAAATACCATCCCCTAACACAACATGTCCGAGGAACCTTGCTTTCAATTGCCAAAAATGAAATTTAGAAAATTTAGCTCTTAAAACGTGTTTCCTTAACGTTTCAAGCACCACTTCTAGATGATGTTTGTATTCTTCCTTGATCTTAGAGTAAATAAGAATATCATCTATAAAGACCAACACAGATTTATTAAGCACATCTCTAAAAACTCGATTCATAAGATCTACAAAATAAGCGGGTACATTGGTTAGCCCAAAAGGCATAACAAACCACTTAAAGAAACAATTCGATCCTTTAAATGTTGTTAATGACATTCCTCTATTATCTTTAACTGGTGAAATCCTGTAGCAAGGTCCATTTAAGAGAATATTCGAGCACAATGCAGTTGGTCAAACATGTCGTCTACATAGAGTAAGGGATAGTTATTCCGAACTATCTATTTTTTTAGCTTCTGATGATCCATACAAGGTCTTCAAGAACCATCTGACTTTGCAACAAAAACTACAGTTGCTCCCCTACTTGAGCGACTACATCTAATCAGTCCCTTATTCAACAAATCATCGGTCTGATTTCTTAAGTCCACTTTCTCCCTTGAAGCCATCTTATGAATAGGTTGAATAATAGGTTTCCAACCAAGAATTAAGTCAATACGAAACTCAATCTCCCAATATGGAGGTAGATTGTTAACTTCTTCAAAAACATCAAGGAAATCCTTAACAATTACTATTGATCCTAAATTTTCCTAGGATGAATCAAGGGAATACAAGAAACTACTCATTCATTTGTCTGGTTCATCACAAGACACCTTAACAAATTTTCCAAATTTGGCAATTAAAGATATTGTCCTTCCAACACAATATAAGATAGCACCATACTTTGATAACCAATCCATACCAAGTATAACATCAAATCCCTTAAAATTTAGAACAAACGGGTCACATGAAAAATGGTGTGTAAAGTAGGTAATCTGTATATCTTCACAAATCACGCACAGATTAGTTGTACCTCTTATGGGGTTAGACACATAAATAGGGGTTTCTACAATTCTTAGGGAAAGGTGCAATCTACCTATCGATTCTATAGAAATAAAACTATGGGAAGCCCTGGTATCAAATAATACTAGAACTAAAATGCCATTAACAAATAAAGCACCTTAAAGAACTCCTTTCACATTCCTTGAGGTTAATGGTTCATCCTTGATAGCATAAACTTTGATTTGCTCTACTTTCTTCATCCATGGAAAATCCTTCACCATGTGCCATGTTTGGTGGCAACTAAAGCATGGTGTATTTTGTACCATTGGATAAACAGGGCCTATATACAGCTTCTGAGCTTCGAAATTTGGGTAGAATTTTGCAATATCCCTTCTACTTACAAATAAAAAACCACCATCTTGAAAATGGTTTCCCTTAGTCCCTTCCCCTGGATTTCTCCCCACTGCAGGTTAAAAATCCTCTTGTTCGGGTTGTTGTTATTGCTGCTAAGTGCTGTCGTCGGCTTCTTCTTCTCAAGAACTTCATACTACAAAGCCATATTCACTAAGTCCATAAAAGATCCCTTCAGATCTGCAGTCATATTCTCATGAAATCCTTCCCTTGTCCCAATCAAAAACATCTCATTTTCTCAGGAGTGTTATCAATCAATCTCGGACCAAATCATGATAACTCATTAGACTTGGTTTCATATTCAGATACTAACAAATCTCCTTACTTAAGATCCAAGAAACTCCTATCTAGATGGGTCTTTCCTACAGTAGGCATGAACTGGTCGTCAAATACCTCCTTAAACCTAGCCCAAGAAAGATTGTCCTTCGAAACATTTGCTGCAATTGGTCCCACCATGCTGCAGCCCCATCTTGTAACTGCCAAGATGCTAAGAAACGCTTCTGCTCATCCGAAATGTCCAACTCCTTGAGAACAAAGACAAGCTTGGACATCGATAATGGATTTCGTGCCCTTAAACTGTTTTCCTCCTAGATAAGTATAGTCTTTTTACAAAGCCACAAAGTTCATATGGGGCTGCATGGGTGCTGCTTCTTCAACTGCTCCAACACTTCTAACATTTGGAGCTCGACCATTGGTGGTCGTGATGCTATCACCTCCTCTACCCAGTCTTCCTCTATTACTCAATTTTTATTACCTGGATATAGTAAAATAACTTTAAAATACTTAGATGAGATTATCCTAAGGAGAAGAGTACAAGATCAAACATATCAAAACTGATCAAAATAGCTTGAATATAGATACGAATAAAATTTACAAATACACACTCTCAAAGAATAAAATCATTCTAAGGTATTACTAACCTTATCTCTAATGTTGACCCTAACCAAGGCCTAGATGTTCACTCAATCTAAGCTCTAATGCCACGTGTAACGATCCACATTTCTCACATCTAACAATGACATTTAATACATTCATAGTATTCATGTGCTGGTCATCTAGACGTATGAAAGACAGGCCATTGGGGTAAAAAATAGAAATGACAAGAAGAAAGAAACATAGAATCACACAACATAAGGAAATCATGTATAATATAACATAAGATAATATACGTATAGTCACTTCCAAAATGAAACGTCAGAGTTACACAAGTACTAACTTCAGCTAGGGACAGTTATAACTACATATCCCTATAATGCTGACACGAAACATACACATACAGTGGAAATAAAATAGATAACTAAATAACGTCGAAGCCACCTGCTCCATTGTTATCCCTATAATTTTCAAAGGATATAAACCAAGGAATCAATGTTGAGACTAAGGGCTTGAGTTAAAGTTTAAAGCTTCAGATGATAAGACAGCGTTGATGATGAATGTCGACATCAAAGTCCTTATCAACGCCGAAGGCCATAAGATCATATTGAAGAAACAGCGTCGCTCCTTAACTATTATCAGTAATTTTCTATGTCGCACATCATCTACGATGTTGACGTCGTCACCTAAGCATCATAAGCCATCAACGAGTGTCAATATAGCCTATGGCGGACTTCATTGATGCTAAATCTTGTCGATGTTGTTATTCGTCTATTGAAGCAAGCTTGTCATCAACAACCTTGAAGGTAGTCAATAAAAGTAGCACTGCTCTTCGTTATACTCAATGTTGCACTTCGTATACCCTTGAAGTTAGTCAATAGAAGTTCCGATATACATTTTAGGTAGGGATGCTGAACTAGTGTCATATGAAATTGTGAATCTATTACTTAAGTTTACTTGAATTACTATTACTAGGTGATTTTCTGATGTGTTTCTGAATTTCTTATTATCAAATAAAATTTTGTCAAGCTTTTGATTAAGTTTCTTAGTTGAATTTCTGGTTTCTTAATGATTGAATTCCTAGTTTACTTGATGATTTTGGATTTCTTATTGAATTTCTAGTTTTCTTATGGAATTCAAGTTTTCATCTTATTATTGGTTTGGATTTCTGGTCTTCTTCTATTATTGCCAGATATGGATTTCTACTCTTTTGTTATTACTGCCAGACATGCATTTTTGGCCTTCTATTATTGCTTGATTTGGATTTCTAATCTTCTTTTATCACCAGATGAGGATTTATGGTTTCTTATTACCAGATGGTTTTCTGGTCTTCCTGTTATCAAATGGGATTTTGAATTTCTTATTATCATATGATATACGGGATTTCTAACTTCTTTGTTATCAAAGGGTTTTCTAACCGTTTCTTCAAAATTAAAACCCGGCATCTTTCTAATTTTTCGTCCATTGAATTTTTAATTTTCTTAAATTGCTAAGATGTCAACAAAGCAGATTTTAGGTTTTGAGATAGAAGTTACCATAAGGAGACAAGAAACAAAAGTCGGATAAAAAAGGAGTCTGATCTAAGATTTTACAAGCAACTCAATATTGAGAGCCAATCATTGACAACCAAAGAAGAAGCTTCGAAGCTCATACTAGTCTACCCGAAAAGCTTTTTGCCAAGTCCTTTGTCTGCCTACTAGGAGATATTATTCCAAATTTGAATATCCGCTCTTAAGAGCATATAGGAAATTTACATGATATCTAAACAATAAAAAGGTTTATAGTCCAAAATAACTCTTATAACAAGTCAATGACTATTGCATAACTAATATAGAGTTCGTAAGAAAAACTTAACTATTTTGTTGGCTCGAAGAACACAAATAAATGCTAAAGCTATGATAAGAAAATAGGTCCATGAATATGAACTGAAAACTTTAAAAATTAATGAGCATCCTAAATGTAATGCTACACCAGTAAAACAATGTCGAGTGAATAGCTTGATACCAAATGCCATATGATTTAATTATAAAGTAAAATATGTTAGTATTAGCATTAACCCGTATGTATGAAATTTAAGGTTTGAAATGATCTCGATAACTTGAGAACATCCTTTGTTTGACTTTAAATTGCAGAAGAAAGAAGAACACGATCAGATTGAATGGATTTGAAAGGCTAAGCAAAGCAAGAAAAATTCATGGTTTTACTCTAAAGAGTTAAAAGCTTCTTTTATATAAGAAGGGGGACAAATGTTATCCCTATAACTTTCAAAGGATATAAACTAGGGAATCAATGTCAAGACTAAGGGCTTGATCTAAGTTTAAAGCTCCAAACGATAAGCTAGCATTGATGATGAATGTCGACATCAACGTTGTCATCAACGTCGAAGACCAAAGATCATGTTGAAGAAGCAGCGCCGATCCATAACTATTGTCGGTATTCTTCTATGTCACACATCATCTATGATGTCGACGTCGTTACCCAAGCATCACAAGCATCAATGAGTGTCAATATAGCCTATGGTGCACTTCATTAATACTGAATCTCATCGACATTTCTGTTCGTCTTTAAAGCAAGCTTGTCGTTAACAACCTCGAAGGTAGTCAATAAAAGTAGCACTACTCTTTAATATACTCAACGCTACACTTCGTCTCTTATGTAGCACGCTTCATCAACATTGGGAGGATGCCGCTATTCATTTGCATCGCCACTACTCAACTATTGTCACCGAAAGTCACCAAAGTCATCGACTTCGATGCAATATCATATGAAGACGTTCACTCATGACAACGTTCACCAAAAGGGTTGTCGATGTCGCCGCTTGATAATGTCGCCTTCTATTAATGCTGATATATGGTTATAGTGGAAGTTGATCAATGGAGAAGGAATTATCAACATTAAGCTTAATGATGTCGAATATAAGCTCTATTGTGCCAAGTCGAAGTCCCACTATATGAATACAAAAGTACCAACCTTTATACTTGACGATGCAGCTAATGTCGAAGCTGATAAAGTACTAACCTTGATGTTCGATGATGCAATGAATGTCGAAGCCAATAAATGCCGAAGCCTGCCACCTGCCGGACCCTATAAATATGAACCTAGGGGCTTAATGAAAAGGGCCAAATTATCTCATCTCACTTCTTACATGTTTTCAACTTTGTAAACCCTAATTAATTTAGGGATTTTACCAATTGTAATTCTTAAGTCTTGTATACATAAGGAATTGGAAATCAGCCAATCACATAGCCTATGGACTATGATTTATAACTAGCATATTCATCTTTGACTATAATTTGTACTTTGACTAGACTTCAAACTTTAACAAGCATATCATATCGATCTTATTCAAATTTAAGACCTGCATATTCAACTTTGACTACAAACTGACTTCGACCTTGATCTTGCATAGCACATTCGGACTTACATAATAAACTTGCACATTGACTTAGACCCTATACAATATTTCACATGACTCCGACTTTGACGGTTAAACAAGAATTGCAAGGACATTAAATCATGCACATCTCAACCTATAACTTTGACGACTTCGATCATCTTCGAAGAGGCTACTTTTGGATTAATCCATCTTTTATTCACTTTGAATTGTTGAAAAATTTATTCGTTAACATCCATACTCCTCCAAAATGCATCCGTAAGAAGCTGGTTTACTTGGCTACTCATACAAATTTTAGTACCCAAGAGTTTTAGAGAAAGAAAGAAAAATCCGGATTGTGAGTAAAATCAAAACAACTAAAGTGTTAAACTTATAAAAATGTTTAAAACTAAAGGTATTTTGTATGACTATGCCGTACAAAAACACGGACAGGTTTTTACCTTATGATAATCAAAATATTTCAAATAGGAAAATCCAGTAATATTATAATAATATCTAGGGTTTAAAATAAATGTATATAACATAGCTGGAATGCTTGTATCTCACATTCCAACATATTTGGGCACAACTAAGTACGTAACACACTTATTGAAGAATGGATTACATACAGTGACAAGGCAATTGGGGTACCGCTTGTCACAGTACCTCTCTAGAGAAAATGTACCATGGGCCACGCCAAGACCCCCCGCCAACACAAAACCACCTACCCCTTACTGGATAATACTGAATATGATCATCCCGCGATTGCGATCAACAACCACACTGGGTCTTGAAGCATACATCCAAAGAAATAATATTGATCCAGATCAGGGATGATCATACCTAATAGGTGCGACCCACATATCCCTGCCACATATCCCCTATTTTAGTCATTACCGGGTGTGACGCTCAAGGCTATGTTTACCTTTTTTTTAGCAAATTCCACTTGGAATGTTAACAATGCACTCCAAGCAACAATGCAATGCCATCATTCATCCATATAAGTTGTTCAAGATATGAACAAACCGAAGGAACTGCTTCTACTGCATCCTTTTTGGAATCATCCTTAGGATTAGTAGCAAGTAGCCCTTACACTTCAAAGATCTTCATCTTCGATTCATCATCTTCAAGATATTTCCAATTCGAATGCTTACGTCGGTTCGAAGTGGTTTTCGAATAACTCATGCTTATCTGATCCAAGTCTCTTCGAACCAATAATTGATAATTTTAAAACAAGACAAGTTATCGATAGTGGACAAATCCACTATATGGGTGTAAGTATAGATTTGTATATGAAAAATAAGACATTATACACTTACCACCACTTTCTGATTTCAAACAGTACTACCTCTTGATTAACAATGTAATCGGACAAGTTAGAAAACTATCCTTGCCTCAACATTCACTCTTATTTCTCGGGATAAAGACGATTTTCCATACCTCGGAATTTAGTGTTAAGTATACGATGAAGTACCTTCCATATACTTAATTAATCATGACCCACTTATCGAAATTAACCCTCTTATACTTATCACGTTTTCGACATTTCGACTTCTCTATCCCTCGCCTAGAAACTCTGGTTCTAGATATCACAAATAGAGGAAAGTATACTCATCAGCTATTAGTGCTAAACACAAGATGACTTACCATCTGTAACCGTGTCAACATTTTAGCACAACTTATCATATTTGTTTGGCTAGCTAATGGCCCAGACAAATAAATACCATGTATTTAATCATCTTTCTAAAAGATAATTGCTTTTAAACAAAACCCGATCTTTGGAAATAAAGCGATTTAAAAATTAAACCTTTTATTTAAATAATTAAATAACCTTTGAAAATATTTTTAATATTTCAAACTTCTTGTTTAATGCCTATAATTTACTTTAAAAGACTTTTCAAAAATATCTAAAGTAGAAATTCTTTTTATTTTACATAAAATTTATAAATTTATAAACTGCATCTATAATGACTATCGCTATATGGACCATAACTTTTAAACTTGTTTTGTAAATCAAAATAACTTTTTAATCTTTTCCTTCTATATTTAAACCACTTTAATAACCATATAAAAAGGTTTTGAAAGCAAAAGGTAAGGCCCTGTTTTGTTCGTCATTTTTGGTTTTGAGTTTTCGTCCAAAAATCGTACATACGACGCATGTATTTTTCGAAAACAAATTTGAAAAATGACGCTAACATATAAAATAGAAAACAAACTTTTTTTGTTTTTCGTGTTTTGAGAAATAACAATAGAATGGAAAACAATCTATCCCCTCCACCGTTGCTCCATCACCTTCGCCATCCCTCCATTGTCGTCGTATTTGCCTAAATTTTTTAACATTTTCTCCATTATCGTCATATTTTGTTATGAATGTTGAAAACGGAAAACATAAAATACAAAATGAAAAAAAATAGGCCCTAAACTTTGGAAAACCATTTGAATACATTCTTAGAAAACAAGAAAGTAAACTAGTTTTTAAAAGAACGCGGGATCTCGACGTCAAGACATAAACCAATTCAAGTGTGTTAACTTTCCAATCAACGTTTGATCATTTATATACATAAGTACATATATATACCAATGTAAATAACATCCATAAAGCAAGGAAAAATTATCACTTGTAAAATATTACTTAAGCACTTCGACTTCATTTCAAGTCATCAACAAATTATCACTTATGTCGTCCGCTTCAAGCGGAACCAAACCAAACAACATCACTTTAAAACACTTATAAACATAAGCAACTAACTGATATTATTATCACAAGTAATAAATTTTAAATTTTGGTTTTTAAATGAGCTTTACTCACCAAAATCAACACAGATTCAAATCAAAACTATTACAACTTTTGCACCGACACACGAACCTACCCTTCCTCTTTAAAAACTTGCTTTTTAGGACTTTGGGGAGTGGAGATGGGCTCAGCCATGGCTTGAAGGGGGTACAACCTTGATTTAAAAATGAGTTTTTTACTTTGTTTTTGAAGGTAATGAAGTAGAGAAGGAAGGATGTGTTTTTAGCTATTGTTTAAGGTTTAAAAGTGGAAAAAGAAAAGATTTTTAACTTGAAAACTTTAGAGAAGACATGGAAAAAGAAGAGAGAAGCTTGGAAAGAAAGAAGTAAGGGTTAGAAAATGAAGAAAAAAGAAGTAATTAAAGTTAGAAATGGAAAAGTAAAGTTGTTTTTATATAAAAAAGAAATATAGAAAATTATCAAACTACCCTTGGGCACTACCCTCCACAAAGTGATGACACATCACCCTCCACCTTCCACCTTGCACACGCAACCCCCTCTCTTTTCAATGTTCCATCACATCATCTCCTTTAACATGTACTTGGTGTATTATCTTTTGTTCCATTTTCTTTTTAAATTATAAAAGAAAAGTCAAAAATTCGCTTTTAAAACTTGTGTATCTATTTTAAATTTATTTAACTCTAATCACTTCCTTAACAAAGCATTTTTAATCTACATAAATGTATACATATATATATATATATTCTAGTGTATACAACATGTTCCGATAACTTTTAGACGATGAAAAATCGAAAATCCAAAAAACGATTTTTGAAAACATTTTCGATTTTTCTTTGAACTAACTATTTTTCTAAACCAAATTTTAAAAAAAATTTACTAACATTAGTTATTACTTAAAAAAGGTCTATTTGAGGTGCAAAATCCATTAATTAATTAAAAAATAGATCAATTCATATTTAAAGTGAAAAAATTTCGGGTCGTTATATTAGCTATGAGTTTTTCATGACTAACATTTTCTTCTTTTTCAAAATTTTGTATATAAAGAACTATACTTTATTGAAGAAGATTTCTTTTTGTTGTTAATAAAGCTTAAACCTCTTTTATTTGAAGATGATTTTGAAACATTTATATTTTTTGACAAATTTTCTCTTCCTTTATCAAAGTTTAGAAACATTTGTAGGAAGTTTTTCAAAATTAATTTTTAGATCTTTAATTTCACTACTAAGAGAATCTATAGTAGAACCCAATTCATAATTTTCTTTAGCCAATTTGACATTCTCATCTTTATAAATATTAAGTTCACTATTAGAGTAGTGATTTGAGAAGTCAAATTTACATAAAAATCTTGTGATTTTTGGAGTTCTTCTTTCAAAATAATTTTTCATCTTTAACCAATCTACTTTCTAATTAAGCTCTAATTATTAGTCTTCTTGAGAGCTTTTAATTTTTCAAGTAATTCTAAGTTTGTTTTGAATAAATCATCATAATGAATTTCGAAACTTACATCATTGCTTGTGGCCATGAAGCATACATTGGCTTGCTTCGAATCGCTCTCACTATTCGATGAAGAAGATGAGTACTCCAAGTTATCCTATGTTACTTGAAAAGGTTGCTTTTTCTTTCTGAATTGTTTGTCATTCTTGCTTCTAAAGCTTTGGTTCTCCTTTTATAGATTTGGGTAATCCTTCTTGATGTGACCGATTTTGTTACATTCATAACATTTGAAAAAGGATGAGTTGTTGTTTTGCCAAAATGCTTGTTTTTACCATATTTAAAAAAATTTGAAGTTTTTGGCAAGGAACACAAAATCATCTTCATCTTGGAAAGCAATAGTCTTTCTCTCTTAAGCTTGAGTTTTTTGGCCTACAAGTTAACTTCATAGGACATTAGATTACCAATTAACTCTTCCAGCTTAAGCTTTGAAAGGTCATTAGCTTCTTCAACGGCCAATACCTTTCGTTCCCACTCATCCGTCAAAGATTTAAAAAATTGACGTTGTATCAAAATTGAAAAAGAATTCTTCTATGACCATTAGAGCATGAGTGATATCTTGAAACCTAGAATACATGTCAGCAATGGTTTCATTCGGTTTCATTCTAAAGTTCTGGAATTGATTCTTTAACATTGAAATCTTGCTTTATTTAACTTTGTTTGTACCCTCATGTATGACCTGTAAAGTACGCCATGTATCATACACAGTTTTGCAAACACTAATATTATTAAGTTTATTTCTGTCTAAAGAGCAGAACGGTATATTCATAGCTTTTGCATTGTTAGTGGCATCAATTTTTTGTGTATTAGACCGTGTGGCATAATTAGTAGCGGGTATGACATATTCATCTTGTGTAGCATTATATATTTCACACATTTTCTTTCATATATATCCTCATCCTAGTTGATCGATAATCATAGTTAGACCCAGTGAGTAGTGGTGGTGGTGCGACAGATTGACCTTTAGCAAATGTGAAAATTTTATTATCTATATTACTTAACAAATATCACAAACTTTGTTGTGGTTCAATGAAAACTTACTCTGATACCAAATGAAAGTCTTATAGGATCCTAAGTAATATGAATAAATTAACTTAAGTTGATTAATCTAAATATGCAGATAAATAAATAAGTAAAGTAAAGATACGATCACACTAGAATTTGTATACCGGTTCGGACATGTCGTCTTACGTCCAAGCTCTCCTTAGAAATTTCACTATCCAACAACTCTCACTTCACCTGAAGGAACAAGTTTACAATTATCTAAGCAGTCGAACAGGACTTCACAAAACTCTAAAGTAAAAAAGCATTGATTATTGACCTCAAAGTGTTCTTCACAACACAGATAAGTCATATTCAAGTTTACCCTTTCTATAATATCCTTTGATGATTGTGAATTGAACGTGCAAAATTTAGGAAGCAAGAATAGTTGTTAATGCTTTTGATTTCATAAATAATATTAGAGATTAGAGAGCAAGGGTTGAAATCAAAAGAGTGAATTTGGTATATATTTATAATGTTAGAAAAGATGTCCTGAAAGGTTATGACCATTTAAAGAATCGCATCCCTTAACTAAAGATACGACCTTTCGGTAAATAAATATCCATTCAAAAATATAGTCATTTTAGGTTTATCAAACGTCTAACATGTCCATTCAGACGTCTGACTTATATATTAAAAAATAGTTTAAAACCATGTTAGACATCTAGTTAAATAGACTTAGACATTTGAACAAGTTCAATAAAAGAACACATTCATTTTTTGCCTGATTCAGACGTGTAGCCTATTTAATCAGACGTACGGTTATTTTTATAAAAATAACCGTACTAAAAGGAGCTCAAACGTAAGGCTTTTACCCCTCAGACGTATGGTCCTTGTACATAAAAGGATTGCTTCAATTTGACCTTGATTCAGACGTCTGGTTGGTTTGATCAGATGTCTGATGCCCTAATCAGACGTTTGGTTAAACCAATCAGAAGTCTGAATGGTTAAGAAAATTATTATTTTTATATCTCAGACGTTTGGATAATTAAGCCAAACGTCTACCTTTTTACATGAAAGTATCCCAGGAGTTTATAGGCTAAATTTTCTTAGAGTCATACATCTGAGTAATGGGGTCAGACGTTTGACTCCTGACAAAATTTAAAAAATGTTCTTTTTAAAAAAGTTGAGTTTATGTTTGTTTGCTCATCATTAAAGGATATTGTACAAGTTTTCTAGACTTACAAACATAACGACACTTCTTATAGTTGGTCTTCATTGTTCAAACGCAGCAGCTAGTCATTTTTCCTTAGTCATCATTGTGAAATATCCTATAAAAGATCGACTTGTACAATTGCATGGAGATATATAATTGTCTCATAGAAAACTTAAAAAGACATGATTTAATAGGTAATATTCAAACAATCTAAATACTAAAGCCAGTATAGACTTTGCTAAAGTATAGTATAGGGCACGAGTTCAATTATTTATAGATCATTTAGACAAAATTCAATTTCTATTCTTCATTAAGTTACACCATTGTAATGATATTTTGTGTACGTTTTCTTTATCATCAATATTTACTCTGACCAGATATTTTGAGCTTAAGTTGACTTTCAATTAGTAGTAACGATGATACCGACCTTCTACACCGAAGGAGATGAATACTCTCTCGAGTAGTGTTTCACTTCTACTAGTTCAATGCATACGAACGCATGTCGTGTTATTCACCATAATTATAGTATACATACTTAAGATTCACATCACCCTCAAGTTTGAAGATTACTACACTTCGGTACTTAAGATCTTCTATTTTGACTTAGTTGTATTAACCTATCGAAGACTCTTGTTGCGTCATTATGTGATTATTCTAAACAACCACAAGTACGTAATCCCTTTTGTCTCCAATAGTCATGAGTAATTTATTGTCCATCGTATAGAGAGCATTATGTACACTAGTCTTTAGATATATTGATATCCTTACCTCGGTAAATCATGACTAGGAAAAAATTAAGGATAAGTAAATGTTCGATTCAAAACTCATAGTTATAAATACATTTGCAGTTGCAATCAATTAAATAATTTTTCTACGGATTTTCTACTTATATATATTTAATGTATTTAGACCATTGCTTATATCTTAATATAAAAACAAATATAATAGAAAACAAAAACTCAAAATATTTTTTATTTCGAACAAGATTCTTTTTTTAAAACCTACTTTCGTAAGCTAAGGATGTAGGAAGGCCCGCTCCAACCTCATCTCTTTTTTAGTCGGGCCCTCACGGTGGCACTTTTCGATCCCGTGGATTCTATACTTTCCAACAGGGATTATTGCATGCCTTCACAAATAACAGGCTGTTAAAGTGTAGCTGCCATGGCTCGAACCCTCTCCCTTTGCTTGGAGCTGGGAACCCCTGCCAACTCATTAAAGCTGGGGACAAGATTCTTATGCAAGAGTTAAGTTACATAATAAATTATATAATTTCCTCTAGGGCACACTTTTAACTCTATCAAATGTAATAAAAACCCTTACACCGCTATGATAACTAGACACCATCTCACAATTTGTGGTCCGGTCAATGACTCTCTTAGAGTATATATCCTTGGTTGTTACGTGTATTTTTTACTCCATTCGTTATTTGTCGCAGGTAGATTGGGTTTGAGTATAACGTTCATGTGGTATGCTTATTCCTTACTTTTGAGACCCTAGACCCCACAGTGTAGACTAACTTAACTTTGTAAAATTAGTAGCAATATATTGTATTTTGCTGCCTCGTTGTTAGCACTAGAAGGAGAAGGTTGAGGTATGGTTTGTAATACCTTATAGATTGTTATTCTCATTTACATATATCAGTTTTATATATTAATATTTTGAAGAGTTCACCTCACACCAGGCTTTGTGTCTGACTCATGTTTGTCTTTCATTTATTTTATGACATCTCTCGAGTACTCTCATGGGTCGGTTAAGAGTCAGGTGTTTGGGATTGGCATGAGCAGATTTTTGGACCTTTTGGAGAATTGGAGATTCGCTTTGTTTATTTGTTAGCTTTTCAAATATACTATATTATCACTACGATAGACTTATTTGTCTATAGGGCATGTGTTGTATATTTAGTTTTGTTCAGTATTTTTTTTATGTATGGAGGATTACTAATGCACTCTGATTCATCTTTATGGCATTATCAATGTAAGTTCATACTATGTCTCGTATATTGTCTATCGTGATTCTGTGTTTATGTACTTATCGTATTGTGTTTTGATCCTTCTGTTGTGAGTTACAATTATATGTTGCCATGATGGGCAGTTTCAGTCTAGTCAAACCCTTAATGCTCAACTGTTTCTTGGCATTTCAGGATCGAACGCACTCTTTAGTCATTGAAACAGACGTGTGGAAACGACGGGGTGGTACAAGTGGCCTATGCCAAGGATTACATAATATATTATCTCACATTTGCATTTGCATGTTAACTGTGCATATGATTTCATTAGATTGTGCTTTAACCCCTTGTTGTACGCTCAACCTACTCAATGGGTCTCATCATCTCAACCTCGAATAATAGTAATCGGCATAAGTAATGGCTTGATTGGGAAGATGCGGATGCATATTCATCGTGTACCCACGATACCAAAATGACACGAAAATGATGCAAGGAGTCAATGTCAACTAAAGCAGCTAGACAGCCTAAATGGATCGTGTTTTTTGGTTCGAGAAGAACGTTGACCAAAAAGAGATACTAAAAAAGCACAAGTAACAAAATCAGTCATATTAGTATTATCTTTATATGTTGCGATAAACCAAAAATATCTCGGTTGATTCATAACTACTATCAAATGGCAACTGAAAATGACCTGATGTTTAAATGAACTGATTCATTTTAGCCTATTAAATGCACTGAACGTGCAGAACAAATAATTCTGAGATGCAAAGGGCTGAAAACTTTGGATGAATCAACATTTTAATTTGGATATACTTGCCCACAAATTATAACTCAAATATCACCACAATCTATAACAGTTCATTCCAATCTACTTGTCCTACATACATGTATTTGCAAATACAGAAGTTACAGTTGTGCACATATCTGGTAAAGAAAGTTACACACAAGAATATCCATTATACACACAGGAATATTTGCTAAAGAAAGTTACAGTTGTGCACATATTTGCAAATACAGAAAAAATATCCATCATACACACAAGAATCAACATCCAAAATCAAAACCGAAATAATCATTCAAAAGCTGTCGGTATGCATCATCAGTAGTGAACCTGTAACCATCAACCTTCCTATAAAGAAGAGAGAAATGCTGCACAAAACATAGAACAGCTCTGATGCAAGGTTCGGGTACAATTCCTCTGCACTTAAAAATCTCCAATTCCAGTTGTCTAAAAGCGTCCTTGCTCATCTTCTTCATTGCCTCAACAGCTTCCTCCTCCGTACATTCATTATCTTTCATGTAACACGATATGGCGTGAATCATTTGCCCATCGTTTGTTTCTCTTTCGTATGTCACTATGTCATTAGCCAACCTCCCTATCAAAGAGGCTACATGCAACAATCGTGAATCTTTATCTATTAGTTTAGTGGCATTTTCAGTAATTTGGGGATCAGTGGGCAAGAGGGTGATACTCGAGAGGCTAGCGAATGCACCCATTGTGATCATTCCAAGTGGGAGGTATTCGTTAAAGGTAGGAAAGTAGTTGGAGGTATTCCATTTGAAGTCTTTATTGTAGGCCGCTATTGCTTCGTCCCACTAATAAATATGGCATACAGAAAAAAGAAGGTTACAATTTTTTTCTTTTGAGTTTGGAAAGTTGGTGATTAATAAGTAGTCGTACCGTTGCCTTAAAGTATGGGAATAGGTCGCGTCCTTGAGCTTTACTAGCTAATGCTGCAAATTCAGTTAAACTTTGATGTAAGCTTTTAATGACAGCCTTGTGTGGGTGATGGTTTTCCACTGGAGATACATCCCACCTAAACAATTGAAGATACATAAACGTGTTTGATTAATTAGTACTTGAAGTTAGAGGAGCAGTTTCGAGAACGTATACTATGATTCTGCTATTTGGTAAATCATAAGTAATTGCCTCACACCTTAATATCCTAAATCTTGATTGTTGGATTTAATAAATCAATGATCCGAACAAATGGTGGCGTATGAAATATACTTTTAATAAATGATGAGGGGGAGAAAGCATTAGATATTTACAGTACTGAATTCATCCATTTATTCATTAATCCAGCAGTGACAAATTTAGGAGATATTAAGGAGAGTGTGCATACACGCATACATATATGTGTGTTTTTGTGTGTGCATACACGCATACATATATGTGTGTTTTTGTGTGTGCGCCCGCTTTCATAGCCTATCTATCATATCTTGAGTCACGCCACGCTAAATGCTACATTATTTTTGCAGATATTTAATCCACATCATGAATATCATTTCTATAAAAATAGAGATGAATTCAAAACCTCTAGCCCTTTCAAAGTTACAAGTCAATATTAAACATTAAAACATATATTTTAACCGATGATTTGAAATATTGAATTCATTGCGTTAATATATTCAAATGAGTCAAATTTTAGTGAAATAGATCTTAAGTAAGATATGAACATATTCACAAAATCTCATTACATTTAGCTTAAAAATTGCTAGGGGTGCTAAATGGGCATCACCAAAGATGAGTGTCGTTGAATCTTCCTCTCCATATCTATTTGAATGTGTACACATATATACACAAGCGCACACATATGTTTGTATACATATGTGTGTGTACGCATTCTTAGTATTGTCCTTGGGTCCCTAATATGGCTTTGTACAAATTATCTGACTTTAAAAAACAGGAAACTAAGCTTTGTTCTTAAACTTGAAAAGTGTATGTTCATACCCCAAAACATTCCACTGTTATCAAAGGTTACTGATTGAGCCTAAAATTTAATGTTTCTTGTGGCCATAAGATCCAAGCAACTCAATATTCTTCTATTTAGTATTAACTATTTTACTTTATCAAAATTCAAGGGTTAAGATTCAATTAGACACATGAAACACCCTATTCAAGAATGGGTGAGCCAAGCAGCTATCATCGTGAATTGTCAACTGTAGGGCAAGGGTCAAGGATCTTAGCCTTGTCAACTACACTAATTCATTGAGGCTCAAGTAATAGTTAATACATCTATACACATTAAATCAACTCATTTGTAGATTTGTATTCTTAGCGAAGTTTTAAAATGTGAAAGTATAAAGGAGGTGTTCGTTTGCTGAGAAGGCGAGGCGTAAGCCTCAAAATATTGAGGCGTAAGTTTTTTAGATAAACATTGAGATGTAATTATTATTGCTTTGTTATTATTAATTTTTGATTGACAAATAAAAATTAACAATGAATCATATAAAAATTTAAATAAATAATAATATAAACACTCAACTTTAAAGAGTTCATCTCTATCCATTCTTTATTATTCATTCATAGAAGTATAAACAATTAAAACTACAAAATTTTAAGCAATAGATAATGTTTTATTTTTCCTCCCTCTATTTGTTTTCAATGTTTTTCCAGATTTTTGATAACTTTGATCGATTCTAGTAGATCGATCTCTATTTCAAGCAGTATGAAATCGTGTAAGTTATTACTTTGCTTATTTTCCCTTCTACCAATTTAAATCGATCTGCAAACTTTATTCGAAGTTCAGTAATAAATTTTTTGAAGTTTTCGTTAAATAGCAATTAAGAAAACTGATTACGTAGCTCTCGGTCATTGTTTCAAAAACAACCTCACTTAATCATGTCAATACTGAAATTGAAAAGTATAAAAACACTTGCTTCCATTTTCTTAAATTAAGTTCTTTTTTTTTTGTTTGTCGTTAAATAATTGAAGTTCAATAACTTATGCTAGAGTCAATATTTACAATTAGGGTAAAAAAATTCTTGAATCGCATACCCCAACAATTTGAGGCGTGAAGATGTACGTTTTTTACGCTTTATTGTCTTAAGTTGCTTAGGCGTAAACCTCAAAGGTTAAAAAATATATATAAAGAACACTTTTTTGAGAAAACCTCAAGGTGTTTTATCTCTCCTTGCTGAGTATTAAAGGGGGTTCCTAAGACAATGAGCGTTAGGAATAATATCTATGCAATTCTCTAATTTAGAATAATGAGCCTTGGACTATTTATCATTTTTTAACTTAGGAAACTTCTTCTAATCAGCCACACATCGGTAGTGTGGTTAGTTGAGGAAGTCGGCTTCCACCAGCAAGATCAAGTGTTTGATCCACACTGCCTACGCTATGCATGTGAATATACATAGAGTGTGGATTGAGCGCAAATTACATACTTCCTTAGAGTTTACAAGTAAAGCTGAGTTCTCAGGCTATAATTAGTAATAATTAATGCATAAAAAATTGAATAGAAAAAGATTACCTTTGGAAGGCTTCTTGAAATGAATCTAACCCGGTATGGAATGTTGAGTTATCATGCAATTCATCGATCATTAAAATAAGAAGGAAAGATTTGCAGAAGGTCAATCGATATAGGGAAAATTGGGGTTCAAACATGGACATGGCTGGAGCAAAGTACATATTAAGAACCCCCATTCTTGGAAATTGCAAGTTTTCGAAGCCCTGTTTGTCAAACCATCTACATATAAAATCAAAAAAAGTAATATGAAGAACCACTAAAAATTCATCTTTAACTAAAGGCCCATATCAAGAAACCCAATTCATGGACTGTATACAATTTTATGAACTAGGCTTTGAACTTGCACCTTTGCTATCGTTCAGTAAAAAATAATATTACTGGAAAAGACATAATATTATATAAAAGTGTATTGTCACGATCCTTTAAATCAAACATTTCCAGTTCAAGGATGTGGAGAGTAAGGGAACACAATGCTAAAATTGATATCTGAAAAGAATGATTGCTGAATGAAATAGTTTTAGTTATTATTGGTAAAGGTACCATATCATGGCAGACATTTTAAGAATGCAATCGATGTTATGAAGAAGATAACCATTGAGATATGTCATTTGTCATTTTCATTTGATAATTTAAGGTTTAGAGGAGAATACAAGAGAACTGTGTATTTAGTTATTAAAAGTTTAGCAGGATTTAGTTTGATTACGTAATAACTTGGGAGTTTGATTACTTAATAACTATGTTGATGTAATCTTGATTCAAATAGGTGAGGATATTTGTACACGCTGTTATGTTGATTTAATTTGAATGAGAAAACAATTCTTTCCATGTAACTTGCTACTGATATAATTACTGCCATGTACCTTGACATCAATAATTTATATTGTTTCACTAGTATTATGGCAATCCACTTTATTCTCTCAAAAAAGTATTTAAACAACATAAAATCATTTATATTTCTGATTCATTTTTATAACTAATAATGTACACTCATTTTGTAGTGTGTTAACAATTACACAATTTGTAAAGGAGAATGTTATTCACGCTCCATTATATACTCTCACAATGTAAAATTTGTAAGATATAGTTGAACCTTAAAAATCCATTTTCACAAAACAGAATAAGCATATGTGCTAATGTGTATGACAACATCACTTCAAACTAGTAGAAATAACTAGGTTTAATCATGTCAGAAAGAATGAATTTACCTCTGGCATTCAATCATTTCTTGTTGATAAATCTTTTGGAGCAGGTCCAAGTCAATCGATGCAAGTTGTATGCATTTTCTTTCCATGTCGCCGCTGTACCATGATCCCCTGACTATGCTTTTTGCTTCAATTCTAGCTAGCATATATCGTCTAGGATAGGTTAAGGAAAACTCTATCTGCACATTTTATATAAGGAATTTATACCATCCATATGAATTATTCTCGCTTCTCATTGAGAACAGATGTTACTACTGATAGTAGGATTATTTTCTTAAGATTATTTTTATATGGTGAAAGTTGGTTATAATGATACATTATGTGCTTGTATTCTATGATAAGTAACTGATAATATGGATAGTGTTAGAAATATAAAAAACATAACATCAACACAATTTGCTAGCACGTGATTAAAGTTTAAAATAATAAACTACTCACTGTGGTATATTGTGAGTGATATGATATTCCAAAATTTGGTTTAAGAGTTCAGTTGATACAAAAACTCTTGACTTATTTCAAAGGTAAAATAACGGATTATAGAGATAGTTTGTGCAGCAAGCAAGCATGGTTCATATGAGAAAATAAAATAAAGAGGAGTTATACCTCTTCTCTTTTTTTACTATCTAACTGAGGGAATGAAAGGAGTTTAGCAAGTTGGGCAATTGAAAAATCTTCAAGTTCATCCATAATCTCTGATTCTTGTGGGAATCCAATTTGAAAGCATTTGTACAAATTTAATAATGTGCATTCTTTTGCGGAATTTTCTATTAGAAAATTTGAGATTTCTCCGTCTTTGCATCTTAATGCTTTGAAAACATCTGCAGTAAATAATATCTAGCCATTAGTAACAGAACTTACTAACTAGGTGCGATAATTAATTCTATTTAGAGGCATGTACTACATACATGTTCAGGACTAAAGTACATTAACGACATTTACATGAATGGAAAATTGATTTTATGTGCTATAATATCTTAATTTCCAGATCGGCGTAGCACCAAAATAATATGGGATAGAAATACGACACAGATACAAAAATTAAATAATACTGAAATATAATATGTATTTTGAAGAATTGTATATGTGATCCACATATCCAGTACAAAATATGCAACAGATATGATACTTACACGAGGAGGAGACAACAAGAAATACAATTATGTGCTACATATTCTTTATGTTGATGTTCTTTGAATATCAAGGGCGAACCAAAATATTACTTGTAAATTTATAGAAGTTGTTCTGTAAGGCATATACAGCAGACAACTGAAAAAGGATTAAACCTCCATTGGAAATTGTGTCTACCATATTTGCACATTTTCATAACTAAAATCTGGAAAGAAAAAAGAAAGAAAGAAAGAAAGGATTTATGTTTGGGAAGAGAGGTTCAGACTTCAGAGTTTCTATTATCTGAAATTACTTAATCAATACCCAAAAATTAACAGAAGTATATATTTCAAGCTACAACGTTAGTATAAAACAAACAGAAATATTAGATATCTTATGTGTTGGAGCAAATCAACGGTGACACCAAAACCAAGAAGCACTCTTAAAAAGACTACCCTAACTTTAACTCAAATCATACTTCTGACCCAAATACATGTAAATTAAATCTTGACCATTTTATATGTGGATAATCATATTTTGGAAGTAAAATTGCAAATTAAAATTAAAAAAAAACGAGAGAGAGAGAGAGAGAGAGAGAGAGAGAGAGAGAATCTTTACATCATATTTCCGACATTGTATATGCATATCTGAAAATTAAGAAAATAGATAAATAAATAAAAACATTTAATACGATCGAACAATGAACATGAATCTTTAGTTCCACTTTTTTACGAACAAATATCAAAATTTAATTTAATCAGGATTGCAAGTTATATTTATACCTTTAAATAATTCAGAAGTTAACCATCAAATAGACATATATGTCATTGAAGATGAACCACACATCCTTGTTTTTACAATAAGGTCTTGTTTGGGAACAACTTATTTTCCTACTTATTAACTTTTAGGTAACCCTATCAAAAAAGTGTTTGGCAACTTCTTTTTTCGACTTGTATGTAAAAAAATTAACTAATTTCATAAGTAACAAAAAGTTGCTTATGACTTATAAGTTACTTTTGAGAGAAGTAACTTGCAAGTCATTTTGCAACAAGTAGTTGCCAAACAGGTCCTAACTATTTTCAGCATACCACCCATTTCACATCTCCACCACAATCCCTAAAATTATCAAAAAAACTGAAGTATCAACAAATGATGATCGCATGTGTCAATTTGGGTGTCGATGAGTGCGGCTCATTCAAAGGAATTGATTAGTCCTAGAGCTTGACCGAAAGCTCATCTTTGGTGATTGAATTTAGAGTTTAGTCAACGACGCCAAAATTAGGGTTTTTTGTTGAGGCAATCAAGAAAGGCCAAGTTGATACCGGTAGGTGCGTATTTTGATACAAAGTCGACAGATGGTAGTTGAAGGCGGTGACACCGGTTGTAGTGGTGACGAAGTCTAATCAAAGTTGAAGTTGGGATGATAGTGTAATTATTTGTGGTCCATATAATATTGTAGTGCAACATTTTTATTTTTTTAGGATATTAGGCTCCGCTTGGGAGTTTCTTTCTATCGGTTTTGACTGGTTTTGAACAGCTCTGTATTTTGGTGTGTGATAACCCTTACTTATAAGTTTTCTTTCATACCGGTTATTGTTGGTTATAAAACCGATGCAGTATAATTTTAATGGCAATTCTCAATCCATCAAATTTGGGTATTTTGAGATGTTATAACTTTTTTTCCCAATTATACTCATTTTAATCATATTGAAAAATTAATCTTCACAAAACTAGATAATAAATATAATGATACATATGTAATATTATTTTAGTAGAAAACTTTTACAACCAGTATATGTTAAACTCTCAAGTATGTATTGATCGGCTATAACAACACTTCGTGTAAACTAATCAAAACCACTACGATCATTGACGGTCAAAACCAATACTCTCAAAACCTCTCATAACCGCTACTACAAAACTTCCAAGCGGAGCCTTAGTGGTTTCGCCAACAAGACTCGTTTATTTTGTAGTGCGTTGTTATGTGATATTTTCACTTATTGTGTTGTAAAAAAATAAAAATTAAAATAAAATAAAAAAAACTATTGATGGTGCAAAGAATTACAGTACGGCAAATAATTGCATTGCGATAATTTGCAGTGCAAAAAACAATATTTAAATAAGGGGCCGACTATTTGAACACAAAATAAAACACAAATGATGATACAAAAGATATGGATGACTGGATTGTTGGATCTTTTTGTACTTATATGGAAGGTGGAATTCAAAGGGCAATCCAATGACGGAGATCTATTGTGTTAGCAATTGTGTCATCAAGTTGTGTCCAAATAGATTTTCCCTTTGTTAATGAGTTTGGATCTAAGCAAGAATAGAAAAAAGATGAATCAAGAATTTAGAAGCCATTAATCAGATCTGAGTTTCTTTCATATTATTTCATTAACCCTTGTAAAAGAAGATACACTGATATATATATATATATATATATATATCAGTGATGCATGTACAGGCATTAAGGCACTGTTCTGGAACCAAAGCAAAAACAGGAAAGGCTAATTTAGGAAAGGAACTAACATAGACACACAAACTAACATAGACAGGGACCAGACTTGACCACATCACCAATGAAGTAACCAGCAAGCATATGAGGTCCATAACCCAAACTGACTCCAAGTTGACTCCAAGCAAACTCAATCCCGACTGCAAGCAGATCTACCAAAACACCAAGCACACTGTCTGGACCAGCAACCAGATAAATACATCTACATATATGTGTTTCATTACACTCCTCCTCAAGTTGGGTTATATATATCTATTAAACCCAACTTGCTTTTCAGGTATTTAATTCTATCTCCATTTAATGCCTTGGTTAGAAGATCAGCTGGTTGCTCTTGAGTATGGACATAGTGTGTAATTACTTCTCCCTCTTGAATTTTGTCTCGAATAAAATGGCAGTCAACTTCTATATGCTTGGTCCTCTCATGGAATATAGGGTTCGATGCAATGTGAATGGCTGCCTTATTGTCACACCATAGTCTTGCAGGTTGCTCAAACTCAAGTTTACACTCTTTCATTAAGTGTTTAATCCACATAACTTCACACACTACCTTGGACATTGCTCTATACTCAGATTCTGCACTTGATCTTGATACAATATGTTGTTTCTTACTTTTCCATGATACTAAATTCCCTCCAATGTATACACAGAATCCAGTGGTTGATCTTCTATCATCCTTTGATTCAGCCCAGTCAGCATCAGCAAAACTTTCAATCCTCATATGACCATGGTTGGCATATATGATACCTTGGTCAGTAGATCCTTTCAGATATCCTAATATGTGTTCCAGTGCTTGCCAGTGTTGTTTTGTTGGTGAAGCCATGTACTGACTCACCATACTCACAGCAAAGGCAATATCAGGCCTAGTTATGGTTAGATAGTTCAACTTGCCTACAAGTCTCCTATATCTTTCTGGACCATCAAATGGTTCTCCTTCAGATGTTAGATAACTATTAGGCAAGATAGGGATGCTTTGTGGTTTAGTGCCTAGTTTTCCAGTTTCTGATAACAAGTCCAAGGCATATTTTCTCTGGCATAATAAAATTCCTTTACCGCTTCTTAGAACTTCTACCCCTAGGAAATATTTTAACTCTCCTAAATCTTTAGTCTGGAATTTATTGTGGATAATTGCTTAAGTGAAGCAATTCCTTGTTCATCATTTCCTGTTATGATGATATCATCTACATACACAACTAATAAAAGTATACCTTTTTCAGAATTCTTATAAAACACTGAATGATCACTCTTGCATCTGGTTACTCCAAATTCTTCCAGAGTTTGACTGAATTTTCCAAACCAAGCTCTTGGACTTTGCTTAAGTCCATAGAGAGTTTTTTTTAATTTGCAAACAAGCCCACTTTCTCCTTGTGCAATAAATCCAGGTGGTTGAGTCATATAGATTTCTTCTTTGAGATCACCATGTAGAAATGCATTCTTAATATCCAGTTGATGAAGCTTCCAATTAAAATGTGCTGCTAATGCTATGAATATTCTAATAGAAGTCATCTTAGCCACCGGAGAGAAA
The DNA here is from genome assembly GCA_030737815.1 of Allium fistulosum. NCBI lineage: Eukaryota > Viridiplantae > Streptophyta > Magnoliopsida > Asparagales > Amaryllidaceae > Allium > Allium fistulosum. Next base: position 1,544,016,588 of record CM060901.1, on the reverse strand, counting down.
GTTTCTGAGTAATCCATACCATATACTTGTGCATATCCTTTAGCCACGAGTCTTGCCTTGAATCTATCAACTGTTCCATTTGGATTCGTTTTAACTGAATATATCCATCTACATCCAATTGCCTTTTTATTCTTTGGTAGCTTGACCATATCCCATGTATTATTCTTTTCTAAAGCATTCATTTCATCAATCATAGCTTCTTTCCATTCTTGTTTGGATAGAGCTTCAGCAACAGTTTTAGGAGTATAGATAGAGTCTAGGGAAGTGGTGAACATGTAAGATGATGGTGAGAGATTATCATATGACATGTAATTAGAGATGGGATAGATGCATTTCCTTTTCTCTTTTCTAAGAGCAATGGGGAGATCCAGACTTGGATCTACTGGTGTAGAGCTTTCACTGATGGTTTCAAAAGTTGTATCACTCTCAGTATCTGGTTTAGATTCTTGAGATGGAAAAGTGGAGTATACCATATAGTCATCAGTCTCCTCCTGACTTGGTGTGTGTGGTGCTTGATAGAATGGTCTTTCTTCCAAGAAATTTACATCTATTGATACTATATATTTATTTAGACTTGGGCAGTAACATCTATATCCTTTCTGCAGTCTTGAGTACCCAATAAATATACATTTTAAAGACTTAGGATCCAGTTTTTCTACTTGAGGATTTACATCTCTCACAAAACAGGTGCACCCAAATATCCTTGGTTTAATGGGATATACTTCTTTGTTAGGACATAACACTTTGTAAGGAATCTTGAAATTAAGAACTGTTGAAGGCATTCTATTAATAAGGAAACAGGAAGTTAGCACTGCATCGGCCCAGTAGACTTTTGGAACATTCATTTGAAATAATAGTGCTCTAGCAGTTTCAAGAAGGTGTCTATTCTTTCTTTCAGCCACCCCATTTTGTGCAGCAGTATCTACACATGATGTTTCATGTAGAATGCCATGTTGACTCAGGTATGAGCTAAAGGTATGGGCAGTATACTCCTTAGCATTATCACTCCTTAGTGTTTGAATACATGTTTTAAACTGGTTTTGAATTTCTATATGAAAAGTACAAAAATAGAGAAGATTTCAGATCTATTTTTCATTAAGAATAACCAAGTAACTCGAGAGTAGTCATCCACAAATGTCACAAAATATTTATAACCAGATTTAGAAACAACAGATGATGGTCCCCATATATCAGAATGTACAAGCTCAAATGGTGCACTTGCACATTTATTTATTCTAGGTTTTAAGCTACTCCTATGTAGTTTAGCATATTGACAAAGCTCACAGTCAAGAGTAGATATATAGTTATACTGAGGATAGAGATGCTTGAATAAAGTGAGAGATGGATGACCAAGTTGTTGATGAAGTTTGATGGCAGCATTCATACTTGAGCAAGCTACTGGTGGATTTTCCACAACATAGAGTCCCCTGATTCATATCCTTTACCAATAATCTGTTTCGTTGTAAGATCCTGAAATATACATGTTTCAGGAGAGAATACTGCACTACAATTCATGTCTTTAGTAAGTTTGCTCACAGACAACAGATTGTATGATAAGGAGGGTATGAATAATACTGATTTTAATGGAAAAGTAGTATCAATATTACCAAATCCATGAACATTAGATTGTGACCCATCTGCCAAAGTAACTGCTTGACTTTCTCCATGTTTTTTAAAATCTATAAATAATTTAATGTTACCTGACATATGATCTGTGGCTCCTGAATCAATGATCCACTTTGAAGTTGGTTTTTCTGAGTTGGCAATTGTAGAAACAGCTCGTTTGTTTTGAGATTCCTGATATTTTGAGTACTTATCAAATTCTTCAGTGGTCATCAGAACAGTTTTATGAGTATTGTTATTATTACTGGATGCTCCTTGATTCTTGAGTTGATTGTTGTATTGTAATTTCCTACATTCAATGATCAAATGTCCAGGCTTTTTGCAGTATGAACACACTTTGTTATTTGGTCTCCCTCCACTTCTTTGAGGCCTCCAAGATTGAGATGGTGGTGGTCTCCATGATTCAGGTCTATGTGAAGGATTCCATGGTGGTCTAATGTCAGATGGGGGTCTCCACGCAGTAGGTGTGTTAGAGCTTATTAGTGTACTATTATTCATGTTTATACTTGGTGATACATTCTCAGTTCTGAGAACACGACTAAAAACTTCCTGAAGAGATGTTATTGTGGATCCAAATAGTATTTGTGACTTGGCTGACTCAAACTCTGGTGGTAAACCAGCAAGGAAGGACATTATGGCCATTTGTTCTCGTTGAAGTTGCTGAACCTTCACATCTGGGCTCATAGGTAGTAGAACATTGAATTCTTCATAAGTTCTTTTAAAGTTCATGAAGTAATTTGTGAGAGATTGATCTTGTTTCTCAGTTCTATAGAATGATTTACATACTTCAAACATACGAGTGAGATTGTGATGCAGCGCTTATCTTGAATCGCGCCACCGTATGTCGCAGCGAAGGCGAAGCCCTAGGTCGCTCCGGTTTGGGTCGCGGTCGCGAGCTCCAGATCCCTAAGTCGCGCTCCACCATAAGTTGTTCCGCAAGTTTCTCCGACCTAACCCTAAGTCGAGCTGCTCCAGAAGGTCGCGAACGACCTATGCCAAAAACCTTAGATCGCCCCTACCTTGAATCGCGAACGACATACTTATGTCGCCTCCAGCCTAAGTCGTTTCTTCCCAGTAAGTCGCGAATGAGCATTCTTATGTCGCGAACGAAGTTAGGTCGTGAAGATTTTTAAGACGCTCCATGATTAGGTCGCGAGAAGTTAAGTCGCAAACGACCTACTTTAAGTCGCTGAAGCCATGATCTCTTATGCCGCTTCCATTTAACTCGCGAACTCCTTATGTCGCTGGTTGTTGTGCCGAAGATACTTAAGTCGTTTTTCTTAGGTCGAATATTGTTAAGTCGTGTTATGTTGTAACCATTTGTTTTGCTTTAAGTCGTTTGTACTGTGTGATGTATTTGTTAAGTCGTTGTGTTGTAATTTGTATATTGTTAGGTCGTACGAGGTTAAGTCGTGTGAGTTGTATTTGCCTATAAATAGGCGGGTGTGGGTTCATTTGGAAAGAAGTTGATTTTTGGAATAAAATTTGGTTTGTGATTTGTGTCACCATTGAAATTGGTAGTTGAGTGTTATCTCCTATCTCCACCTTCGGCATTCGAGTGCGCTCGAATCAACGATTGTTGAAGCCAATTCACGGAATCAAGTGCGCTTGATCAACGTTCGAAGAATTGTAGATCTTCTCTCACGGCATCGTACGCGATCAACGTGTCGAAGATTGCTAGAATCCGGTATCTTCGTGATCAACGGATTTGGGCCTTTATCTTGGGTATCTTCAATCCATCAATTCATCATTGTATCATTTCATCGATTTATCATCGATTCACCGATTATTTCCGCTAATCGTGTGAGATCCTGGACGGATTCGATTTACATCGTCGAATTCGCTTCCTTAGCTGCATCAGTTTGGTATCAAAGCTAGATCGCAAGAAGTTTGCATCATTTGGAGAATTGAGTTTCGAGAATTTGAAATTTGGAGATCGGATTTGCATTATTGAGAAGTTTGGTGTTCATCGTGTTCATCGTGAAGTTGCAACAAGTTGGGAGTTTCGATCCATATCATTTTGGATCAAAGTTCGAAAAGTGTTTGAATTTTGCTCGTTGGGATTTTTGCGCGCCGAGGTGAAGTTTGAATTTTGAAGATTTGTTTGAAGTTTAATCATGCCACCGAGACGAGCTCAACGTCATCGCAATGTTGATGCTTTGTATGGAAGAGAAGAGGTCGATGAAATGGAACAACGAATCAACGAGAATTTCAATGAGAAGTTGAATGAGGGGATTGGTCGATTAGAGAGAATGATGTTTGAAATGAATCAAAGTAGAAGAAGGGTTTCACCTGAATCGAGCCATAGGGGAAATGGAGTTTCACCACATTCAGATCGAGAGAGAAGAGAAGATCATGATCGTAGAAATGTTGACGATCGTGATAGGAATGTAGATCGAAGAGATGTTGGTGGTAGAAATGGTGGTGGTAGAGATGTTGGTGGTCATGATCGACATCGATATGCATCAGATTTTGATGAGGAGTTTGATGGTGGTAGTGTTCATGGTCGAAATCAAAACCAAGGAAGAAATCATTCAAAGTATGATCACAAATGAGTCCGGAATGAAAATTGAAATTCCAGAGTTTAAGGGTGGTATGCAGGCTGAAGAATTTCTAGATTAGTTATCTAATGTTGAAGAGATCTTTGATTTCAAGGAGGTTCCGGAAGATCGTCGAGTGAAGTTGGTTGCTACTAGGCTGAAAGGGAGAGCTATGGCGTGGTGGCAGCAAACCAAACTTACACGAGAACGGATGGGGAAGTCGAAGATTGTTGCTTGGGAGAAAATGAAGAAGATGATGAAGGCTACATTCTTGCCTTACAATTATCAATTACTTATGTATCAGAGGTTGCAGAATCTGAGGCAAGGGACGAAGACTGTTAATGATTATGCTGATGAGTTTTATCAACTGATTGCTCAAAATGACATTATGGAGACGGAGGAACAATTGACTGCTAGGTTTGTTGGGGGGTTGAGGATCCAGATGCAGGATATGGTAAATATGTTTGACCCTAGATCTGTGGCTGAAGCGCACCAGAAGGCGTTGGCTTGGGAGAAGCAGGGAAGACGAGGAGGTGGTGTGTTTCCAAGTTCCAATACTCAGAACAAGGGTGCTAGTGGGAGTTCCAATGTTTCTAAAGCTGCCAGTAAACCAGTTGTGAATGAAGTTGCGAAGGTAAAGATCAACAACAGTTTCAAGTGTTATAATTGCCAGGAAGTGGGTCACAAGATTAATGAATGTCCGAAACCGAAGATGCGAGCTATGATTGTTGAAGTGGAAGGTGAGGATGTTGATGAAGGTTATTCTAGTCCCGTTGAGGAGGATGAACAGGATATCGCATCGGAAGATGAAGAGTGTAATCTAATGTTGAGGAGATCATGTTTGACACCGAAGCAGGAAAAGGAGGCTAGTTGGTTGAGGAGTAATATCTTTCAGTCGACATGCACTATACTGGGGAAGGTGTGTAAATTTGTGATTGACGTGGGAAGTTGTGACAATATCATTTCTACCGAAGCTGTGAGAAAGTTGAAGTTGAAGACGGAGAAGCATCCAAATCCTTACAAGTTAGCATGGTTAAGGAAAGGAGGAGAGGTGAAGGTGGACAGGCGAGTTCATGTTCCATTTTCTATTGGGAAGAAGTATAAAGATGAGATCTGGTGTGATGTGGTGGAGATGGATGTTTGTCACTTACTTTTGGGAAGACCATGGCAGTATGACCGAGTAGTGCAGCATGATGGTCGAACCAATAGCTACAGCTTTATGTTTGAGGGTACTAAGATCATTTTAGTTCCGAAGAAGAGACAACAAGGAGAGAGCAAGTCAGAAGAGATTGAGGAGCTAAGACTTTGTTAACTTTGAAGGAGTTTGTTGAAGAAGTAAAGGAGAGTCCAGAGGTGTTCTTGTTGATTGGACATGAAGCTACTGAATCTGTTGAAATTCCAGAGGAAGTAAAGCCAGTGTTGGAAGAATTCAGAGATGTGTTTCCTGAAGAGTTGCCAAAGGAGTTACCACCGTTGAGAGATATTCAGCATCAGATTGATCTTGTGCCAGGGGCGGCATTACCTCACAGGCCACATTACAGGATGAGTCCTAAGGAGCATGAGGAACTGAGAAGGCAGGTGGAGGAGTTGTTAGAACAAGGGCGTGTTCATGAGAGCTTGAGTCCTTGTGCAATGTCAGTCTTATTGGTACCGAAGAAGGATGGAACTTGGCGGATGTGTACGGACAGTCGGGCTCTAAACAAGATCACTGTGAGATACAGGTTTCCTATGCCGAGTTTCGATGATTTGATTGATCAGTTGAGTGGAGCTGCTGTGTTCTCAAAGATTGACTTGAAGAGTGGATACCATCAGATTCGTATTAGACCGGGTGATGAGTGGAAGACTGCTTTTAAAACTAGGGAAGGTCTATACGAATGGCTGGTTATGCCGTTTGGCTTGTCAAATGCTCCTAGTACTTTTATGAGAGTGATGAACCAGATTTTCAGACCATTTATTGGGAAGTTCGTAGTAGTTTACTTTGACGATATTTTGATCTATAGTGGGAGTATGGAAGAGCATATCCAGCATTTGCGAGAAATGCTGTTGATTCTACGACAGGAGCAATTCTATGCAGCAACGAAGAAGTGCGTGTTCATGACGCACAGTGTTTTGTTTCTGGGATATGTTCTGTCGAAGGAGGGTATTCGAGTGGATGAAAGCAAAGTGGAAGCTGTCAGGAGTTGGCCACAACCCAAGACAATTACTGAAGTAAGGAGTTTTCATGGGTTGGTATCTTTTTATTGAAGATTCATTCCACATTTTAGCAGTGTGATGGCACCTGTAACCGATTGCATAAAGGAAAGAAGTTCGTGTGGACAGAGGAAGCAGAGTTAGTTTTTGAGAAGATCAAGACACTTTTGACGACAACACCCATTCTGGTACTGCCGGATTTTCAGATATTGTTCGAGTTACACACCGATGCTTCGAAGGTTAGGATTGGTGGAGTATTGAGTCAGAATGGAAGACCAGTTGCTTATTTCAGTGAGAAGTTGTCTGGAGCCAAGTTGAGATATAGCACTTATGACGTGGAGTTTTACGCAATTGTTCAAGCTGTGAAGCACTGGAGGCATTATCTGTTTCAGAAGGAGTTTGTTCTTTATACGGATCATGAAGCTTTGAAACATTTGCAAGGGCAGGACAAAATTTCAGCTAGACACGCTTTATGGGTCGCGTATCTGCAGCAGTTTACTTTTGTTGTAAAGCACAAATCAGGGGTGACGAATCGTGTAGCTGATGTCTTGAGCATGAGGAATCATTTGTTGACGACGATGAAAGTTGAAGTGACAGGATTTGAACTATTGCCATAGTTGTTTGAGGAAGACCCTTACTTTGCGAAGATTGTTGAGAAAGTCAAGGATGGGAGTACTGATGAGTTTGTGTTGGTAGATGGATTCTTATTCAAGGGGAATCGATTGTGCGTACCAGATTGCAGCTTGAGAATGAAAATTGTAAAAGAGTTGCATGAAGAAGGACATGTTGGTCGGGATCGCACATTGCAGTTGATTTCTCAGTCTTATTATTGGCCCTCGATGAAGCGGGAAGTTGGAAAATTTGTTCAGAGGTGTCATATTTGTCAGGTTTCAAAGGGGACAACGACAAATGCAGGTTGTATATGCCGTTGCCTGTGCCGACTAAACCATGGGTGGATGTTAGCATGGATTTTGTGTTAGGATTACCGAGAACGCAACGTGGCAATGATTCTATCTATGTGGTGGTTGATCGATTTTCAAAGATGGTACATTTTATTGCCTGCAAGAAGACAGCAGATGCGGTTAATGTTGCACAGTTATATTTCAGAGAAATATATCGTCTTCATGGGTTGCCTGAATCTATTGTATCAGATAGAGACACTCGTTTTCTGAGTCATTTTTGGAAGAGTCTATGGAGAATGGTCGGGACTAAGCTGAAATTCAGTAGTGTTTATCATCCACAGACGGATGGACAGACTGAAGTTGTAAACAGATCCCTAGGTAATCTATTGCGATGCCTCGTGGATGACAATTTGAAGAGTTGGGATTCGAAGTTATGTCAAGCTGAATTTGCACACAACCATGCAGTTAATCGTAGCACTGGGTTCAGTCCATTCCTGGTTGTGTACTCAACAATTCCTAAAGGACCGTTGGATTTATTTGAAGTTCCGCAGCAGAAAGGAGTGATCAAAAGAGTTAATGATTTTGTGAATGAATTGCAAGAGTGTCACAAGGTTGTGCAGGAACGATTGCTTAAGGCGAATGAGAAATATAAGCAATCCGCAGATATTAGACGACGAAATGTGGAGTTCAAAGAAGGAGATTTCGTATATGCAGTATTGACTAAGAATCGATTTTCTGTGGGCACTTACAACAAACTAGCTGCTAGAAAGATTGGTCCTTTGGAAGTCGTGAAGAAGATTAATGAGAACGCATATCAGTTGGGATTGTCGGATCATATCCATACTGCTGATGTTTTCAATGTCAAACACTTAATTCCGTATTATGGGGAGATGCTTGAAGAGGAGAGCGTGAATTCGTGGACGAATTCTTTTCAACCAGGGGAGGATGATGCAGCGCTTACCTTGAATCGCGCCACCGTATGTCGCAGCGAAGGCGAAGCCCTAGGTCGCTCCGGTTTGGGTCGCGGTCGTGAGCTCCAGATCCCTAAGTCGTGCTCCACCATAAGTCGTTCCGCAAGTTTCTCCGACCTAACCCTAAGTCGAGCTGCTCCAGAAGGTCGCGAACGACCTATGCCAAAAACCTTAGATCGCCCCTACCTTGAATCGCGAACGACATACTTATGTCGCCTCCAGCCTAAGTCGTTTCTTCCCAGTAAGTCGCGAACGAGCATTCTTATGTCGCGAACGAAGTTAGGTCGCGAAGATTTTAAGACGCTCCATGATTAGGTCACGAGAAGTTAAGTCGCAAACGACCTACTTTAAGTCGCTGAAGCCATGATCTCTTATGCCGCTTCCATTTAACTCGCGAACTCCTTATGTCGCTGGTTGCTGTGCCGAAGATACTTAAGTCGTTTTTCTTAGGTTGAATATTGTTAAGTCGTGTTATGTTGTAACCATTTGTTTTGCTTTAAGTCGTTTGTACTGTGTGATATATTTGTTAAGTCGTTGTGTTGTAATTTGTATATTGTTAGGTCGTACGAGGTTAAGTCGTGTGAGTTGTATTTGCCTATAAATAGGCGGGTGTGGGTTCATTTGGAAAGAAGATGATTTTTGAAATAAAATTTGGTTTGTGATTTGTGCCACCATTGAAATTGGTAGTTGAGTGTTATCTCCTATCTCCACCTTCGGCATTCGAATGCGCTCGAATCAACGATTGTTGAAGCCAATTCACGGAATCAAGTGCGCTTGATCAACGTTCGAAGAATTGTAGATCTTCTCTCACGGCATCGTGCGCGATCAACGTGTCGAAGATTGCTAGAATCTGGTATCTTCGTGATCAACGGATTTGGGCCTTTATCTTGGGTATCTTCAATCCATCAATTCATCATTGTATCATTTCATCGATTTATCATCGATTCACCGATTATTTCCGCTAATCGTGTGAGATCCTGGACGGATTCGATTTACATCGTCGATTCACTTCCTTGGCTGAATCAGATTGCCTTTTCCAGAATATAAGAATTTGAGATATTCAATTAACTCTTTTACAAATTCACAGTGATTTATCAGGCTAATGACTTCATCATCAATTGAGTTTCTGATTTGCAAGAACAGTCGAGCATCTTCCCTTAACCAGATAAGATCCTTTTCTTCTGTAGTTACTGGTGGATTTGTGGTTAAGTGATCATCCTTATCAATGCTTCGAAGATACAATCGGATTGTCTTACTCCATTCTAGGAAATCTGTGATTTTTGACATTATTGGAAGAACATCGACCATAGTAGAATTTTTGTTTTCAGACATATTTCCAGATTTAAGAAATTAGTAGATCTGAGTCAATTTTGAGAAGCGCGATTTCGAGAAGCCCTAGATCGATATCAGATGCTCTGGTACCATGTTAATGAGTTTGGATCTAAGCAAGAATAAAAAAAAGAAAAAGATGAATCAAGAATTTAGAAGCCATTAATCAGATCTGAGTTTCTTTCATATTATTTCATTAACCCTTGTAAAAGAAGATACACTGATATATATATGTATCAGTGATGCATGTACAGGCATTAAGGCACTGTTCTGGAACCAAAGCAAAAACAGGAAAGGCTAATTTAGGAAAGGAACTAACATAGACACACAAACTAACATAGACAGGGACCAGACTTGACCACATCACCAATGAAGTAACCAGCAAGCATATGAGGTCCATAACCCAAACTGACTCCAAGTTGACTCCAAGCAAACTCAATCCCGACTGCAAGCAGATCTACCAAAACACCAAGCACACTGTCTGGACCAGCAACCAGATAAATACATCTACATATATGTGTTTCATTACACCCTTTAAATATATTCGTAATAGTTTTTTGGTACATTCGATTCAATATTGAGATTCAAATTACATTAAAAAAATTAGATTCAATGATGATTGCAGATAAATTCACATCATCAAATTTAACATCATTTTGAACAACAATTTTATGAATATAAAAAGAGGGGCATAGTCTATATGACTTTTATAAAGGGGATGTATGCTTATTTTTAAGGAGAGACCTGAGGCAAAATACCCATTTTGTTATACATTCATAGCTGTTTAATTTAAATCTCAATCAATTTTTCATCTTGTATTTAGAAGATCATCGTTAGATGTACATCTATCTTATAATTTAATTTTGGTTTTTTTTTTCACTTTTGTCTTTATATATGCATGATGCATGTTTTAAGAATAACCGGTAATGTAAATTATTTGATAAGAACGATCGTTCTCCAAAAAAAATTTGTATTTTTAAATTATTTTATAAATGACATGAGAAAACAATTAGGAATAAAAAAGCATTGGATGAAAGATGTAAAAACACATTGAAAAGAGAGATACGTATTAGATGAATAACCTGAAGATATGCATTAAATAAACGAAGTAAATTTGCAGCAGATATGTATTGAATGAATCTTAACCGGAAGAGGTTTATTGCATTCTTTGATTGCCCACAATTATTTTTTGTCCATTTTATCATCTATCCTTTAATGTGCAAAAGGTCTCTCTCAAACAATGTTTGTTCTTATAAGTTGATACCGTATATAACAATTTCTGTTACGCATGCACAGAAAGATGTTTATCATCAATATTTGATGTTGGATACACAAATCTCTAATTAGTTAGTGGGTAACATACAGGTGAGATACAGGAGTAACAAATAAAGATAACATTTGATATCTTCACACCACAAGATCGTACATTTAAGGTTAAAATGATGTAATTTTATTCTAATCTCATGTGATGCGTAGGTTTTATATTCTCATGTCATAATTAACGTTGGCTTATCTCAATATATTATATCAACATGCCATAGTGATCTACATTATTATTATTATTATTAGAACTTGTTAGAAATAGTTATATTTGATGTTAAAAAAGACGTGTCTAGGATCTAATGTTATGTTATGTGTCCAGGATTTGATGTTATATTAATCTATCACAATAATCATATTTGTCAAAGTAAAGATTTATAGTTAACACATTATCGTTTATAGAAGTACATGTGCTCAAATAGTACCTTACAATAATGAATATAGAAAGGTTAAGTAATTTATACCTGCTGTTACATCATACCCATTTAATCTAAGGAGATGAAAGCCGAGAGCCGTTAAATTTGCATGTGTGAGCCCATATTTCTCGTCCCATTTACTGCAAAAAGATACATATCATCCCAAATAAGATGGTACTTGATTCTAATGTATATAATAGACATTCAACTAGCATAGAAAAAAAATCTTCGAAATTAAAGTTAAACGTTTGCTGATGAAATCATGACATATGATTAATCATTAGACATTAGCAAATATAAATAAGAGCTAACCTGCACCCTTTCTTTAAATTCTTCTTTCGCAACTCTTTACTTTTTCGTGTCAACTTATTATATAAAATGACTAATATTTTAGATAGAATCTTCATTTTCATATATTCAATCCTCTCCCCAAATTATACAATTCAGTCGTCCAAAATTTCTAACCTCATCAAAAATGTACATCAACATCAATATTTTAAAAAGGCCCGCCTCAAGTGCATCTCAAGTTCCGCCTCAAGGCGAGGAGGAGTGAAAAAACCTTAAGGTTTGCTCAGAAATGTTACTTATCTCTAAGGCGCCTATCATAGCAACATGAGGCATGCGAGGCAGGCAAAAAGTACACCTTGCACGACTCAAATTGTTGAGGTGCACATCTTAGGTGAGTTTTTTTGCCTCCAAATAAAGTAAAAACTATATCTAACGAAAATTAAAACCCTCATCATTTCATTGCAAGCCAAAAAAAAAGGAACAAGATTAAGAAAACATCACCATGTAATTTTTTTTATTTTCGAATTAAATTTCACAATTGATTTCTAAGTTGAAATGAGTTTCTAATTTCGATTGAACATATTTTTCAGAAGCGTGAAAGAATACGAGAAGAAAAAAATTAATAAAAGAATAGTACACCTATTTTTCTGCTACTCGTAATAGCGTGTTAGGTTCTCTTTTTTTATTGTATTTAAATCGAATGCTACTTGTAATGACCTATGTTTCAACTTGAAATTGGATAGTGCTTTTTGTTGTTGCTAGCAACGGTTGGATTTTAAATTGAAGTGTGTCCATGTTTTTTTTAAAGTAAATTTATATTACTTCTATGTATATAGTAGTAAATGATATATAATTAGAAAGTTTTTAAATGAAATGATTTATTTGTATTTGATTGTATTTTGTTTGAACCACTATGAGCGTTCAATATTTCTTATTTTAATATTCAGCATTCGTTATTTTATATTTAATTATTTGATATGTATGTGTATTGATGTTTATTCGGAAACGTTATGTCTCAATACCTTAAGACTTACGCCTCTATCAGGAACACATAAACGCCTCAAGTGCTGATTTGCCTTTTAAACTTTGATCGATGTGCACGTTGAAATTTCATTGCCCATTTTTATATAAATAAAAAAATCGATACTTGGTCTTTAAGATTCGAACCAAAGACATCTAGATACATACTTTGAAAGGACTTGCTACTTTATTCTCAACTAAATAGTACACACGCCACTTATACTACGCATCACCTACCACCATATTATTTAGAGCTACACAAATTATAACAATCGTGGTACTCCAATGTATTTTATCAATATCAAGAAGGAAATGGAAGTCAAACTGAAAATAATTTTGATAATGGAAATGGCTTGGATGACAATATAGAAAATAATTTTTATCTTGAGGATAAGCTGAAAAATTGGAATTTGGAAATTGTGAATTTAATAAAAAAAACAAAATAATTATGAACTAAAATGTGCGTCCATGAGCAAAATATATCAAAAACAAGAAAAACGAGAGAATGATCTTTTGAATCTAACGGAAGCATTTGAAGAACAAATTGATTTCGAAAATCAAGTCCAAACAGGTTGAACAGAAAGAAAATACTGGTTTTGCTAACATTGATGATTTTCATATAATGACTTTCGAAACTGAAGATAGTAACATCAGCAAATTCAAACCACATTTAATTACCAATCTGGATTTAGCATTGTACAAAAAAAGAGATGCTAGATTTGAGTTTTTTAAAATAACAAAAGTGGTTATTTATTCCAGTATCACTCATTTTGATATCTCGAGAGCTTGAACTCAAAACCTCTAAAACGACAATATAGAAACCTTACTGCCTAGGATAACGGCCCTTGACATGCTAGATTTGAATTTTAATCCATCTTTTACTGATCCTACAAACAACAAATCACAGCTTAGGATTTTGAAAATGAAAATTTTTAATGAAACAAAATCAATATTCTAATATGAGTTGTTACATATTGATAAGGTAAACTGAAATTTGTTTGAAATAAAAAAATAATGATGTTCAAGAAATTCTCAAAGAACTTGATCTTTTTTAGCAGTAAAAATAATCAAGAGCCTCAATATCCTGTTAATTGTACATCGGAAATTTTAAGAAAGAAAACAACTCACGGAATTTTCTAAAAACACTCTTTTTTTCAAAAAAATTAAAATTCTACAAAAAAATCTTTTCTAAGCGTTTAGCTTTTTATGTTTATCCCAACAATGGAACGACCTAATTGGTAAACACAAGACCAGATCGTGTAATTTTTATAGAGTATTTTTTGATGTTTTATCAATGAGTTTTGCATTTCATATAAAGTTAAGATATTTATTTTCAATATTTTCTTACATTTGTGTCAAAAAGTGATAAAATTGTTTAATTCGTATGAAGGTCCATATTTCATTCTTAAGATCGCAACTTGCATTTTTTGTGTGTAGGACATGTCATCTATATACACAATTAGTTTTCTTTTCTCACCTATATTTAAATAACTATAAATTATTAGCAATATAAATGAGAGCAAATCGTCACCATTTCTTAGAAATTCTCCCTTTATCGCTCATTAACATTTTTGTGTCAATTTATTGTATTAAAAATAAGTACTATTTTAGATAGAAACTTGACGTTCATACATTAATTTCATCCCCCCCCCCCAAACCTCCAAAATACAGATTAGTCGTCACAAATTCCTAACTTTATCAAAACTGTCAATCAATGTGCTTGTTGAATTATTTTGCTCTCTTTTTTAAATCAGCAATGGGTGTTAGACGATTCAAACTAATCTCTAGATACATACTTTGAAGAACTTACCGCTTTACCACCGATCCTCAACTGAATACATCTATGCATAGAGAAAGGAGATATCAACTACATCCCACTTTCGCACTCGTCACCTAATACAATATATTTTAAAGCTCCACAATTCAAAGTGAAACAATCTATGCACACCAAAACTCATGTTAAAATAATTTTGATCTTAATGCATCATTTATCAAAATCAATGCATAAACGAAAGTTAACATGAAAATAGTTTTGATAATGAAAATAACTTGGACAACGATTTAAAAAATACTTTTTATCTTTAGGATCAAAATTGAAAATTTGAAATCTGAAAAGCTACGAATGTATTCAATTAAAGACAGTTATTTTGAACTTGACTGTCCATCCATACTCAAAATATTCGTTAAACAAGAAATCTGATCTTTTGAATGTAACAAAAAAAAATTGATGAACAATGTGACTTTGAAAACCAAATCCAAATAAGTTGAACCAAAAGAAAACCTTAGTAACGCTTACATTAATGATTTTCAAATAATGACTTCAAAATTGAAGACAGTAGTTGTTAACGATATAAATCGTCAACACCTAATGGTGCACTGAATTGGGGTCAATCGAAAGAAAAACCCCTTTGAAAGACTTTGAAACAGCTTGTACTGACAAAACAGTGATTTGATATTACCATCTTATGTACAGACCCCCTTTCGAAGTGATCAAAATGAGTTCTAGATAAGAGAATTCATTCAAAAGCACCCTCCCAAAGATGTCGATACAACTGCTATGAAAGGATCTTTTTCGAAAGGCAAGTTCTTTTCGAAAGCATACAAATACCTTCCAAAAGCATCATTTCGAAGGTGTTGATTTGATAGATATGAGGAGAACCCCTTCGAAAGCCCAATGCCTTTCGAAAGGACTTGAAACTCGATGCATATATATTTGAGTAAAGAGTGAATTCAATGTGTCATAGAGCCTTATTTTGGATAAATGTCATAAGTCCAATGGACTCGATAATGTTGAATTATCATCATCATGTTACTTTAGTGCCGCAAGGACTTTGGACGTAATGATGATATGCTTTAAAGTTAAGATATCCAAATAGGTTCTATAGCATTGCATATGCTAAATAAAGGATTAAGAAGATAAGTGGTATCATGTGCAATTGGTCATTAGACAAGCTAATGGCCGAGATGATCATTTTCATATTCGAAATCAATATCAAATCCATGCATACTCTCTTTTTATTTCTCACAAATGGATTATAAATAATGGAATTTGTTCCCAATTTGATTTAGGTTACAAGAATTCGATTTGACAAAGAAATGCACGAATCAAAAATCGATCCCGAACTTCGACCGCTAGGGTCGTATTTATAGATGCGGGTTAGGCCATTCCGCGTCCATCCTTTCGAAGCTGTCGAAAGGTCTCTTCACCTAACTTTCGTTGTCATTGATGTTAAAGTGTTGCTTTCTTTGTTTAAGCTTTCGTAACACTTGAATCTTTCTTTCGGCATTGGGTATCGAATCGGATTCCACACCACTTATATGCATCTTTGGAGGCTTTCGTCACTATCGAAAGGGTATTTTCTTTGTTTCGAAAGGGTTGTAACATAGTTGAAGGCTTTCTGGACCTCTTCATTGCTGTTGAGATCTGGTTCTAATATGGTAGGTTGTTATTTGTACAAGTGCGGAAGGGCATTTGGATGGGTTTGAAAGAATCTAATGGTGGCGGAAATATCATTGCGCAAAGTCACTTATAATGGAAGAAGCTTCTGGATGGACTGACGATAGTTGCATATAGTAGCTTTCGAAAGTAATCCCCTTGATTAATGCGGAAGTCCATCTTCGGATGCTTTTGGAAGCAATATCAACATATACGAAGCCTTTCTAATTCTTGCGGATGGGTTTAACTGATTCGAAAGGCTGGTCTTTGTAGAGCCATGTTTTCGAATGAGAAGTGTAGGTAGAGTCTTCTTCTTCGGAAGGTAGATAGTGGCGGAATCAATCGTTTTGAAAGATTTGATTTGTACAAAAGGGATAACGTTGGAAGAGTTTCTTATTTTCATCTTCTGTGGAAGCATCCAACGCTTACAGCTCTAATCCAATCTCTTCGAAAGCTACTTCAATGCCTTCGAAACCCCCGTTTTTAAACCATGGCGGGACCCTTTTTTCAACTTTTGCGAAGCATCTATAATGCTTTCGCAAGCCTCCTTTTTACACACGCGGAACCCTTCTTTTGATATCTTCGAAAGCCTTCTTTCATACCTACATTCTTAAGTGAAGTCTATGGTTAACGGTAGCATTAACCATTTCAAACAAAAAATTTATAATCAATCTGAATTTATTGTTGTACAATATGAGGTGCTAGTTTTGAATTTAATCTACTTTTTTCCTAATCAATGTTTCAAAAATGCATATGATGTGCGTCTTGAGGCACGTTTCAAGGCATGGCGGTGGCAAAATGCCTTGAGACATAATCAGAAAGGCATTTTACCTTTAAGGCGTACACCATGGTAATCTAAAACATGTGGGTAATAGCCTGAGGCATGCAAGATGTAGCATGAAATAGGCAAGACCTTTAGAGTGTTATTGCTTGTGTTTTAAAAAAACGGAGAGAAGAAAGAAAAATAATAATGAAAGAATTTCTTCTATATTGATGCTTATATTTTATATTGGATAGATATTGCTGCTTCTAAATAGAACCGTGTTTAGTGGGTTTTTTTAGAGTAGTGGATTATGTGTTTATGCCTAAATATAATAACAATAATTTAATATTTAGAAAGCTTTTAATTGAAATGATTTATGCTTAGCAATTTATGTGGATTAAGAGGAAGATACCATAATATTAACCAAATTATATGAATTGAATGTTGCTTACGGATGATTGTATTATTGTTTGAATCACTTTGAATATTTCTTGTTTTCTTATTTAAAGTTCAATGTTTACTATTATGTTTAATTCTTCGATATGTTATGTGTATAATGTTTATCCAAAAACTTGCACTTCGGTCCGTCAAAGCTTACATCTTGCTTCTAAAGCATTAAAAGGTCTTGTGCCAGCCTTTGTCTTTTAAAACATCGATTGATCTTGACAAAATATAAATAAAACTTTGGACTTTACATATGACAAATTCACTGCAACTACTACAAATTCAGGATTCAAAGATGTGTTGCTACATATTGATGATGTAAGTTCAAATTATTCGATAGTGAAAATGATCGAGAGCCTCAATGTATTGCTAAATTTACTCCAAGATTTTCAACAAAAATACTCTTTAGTTTTTCAAATCTACATCTTACTGTTAAACACTGTTTCGGATCTCGTTCATCTTGTACGGGATCTCGCTCGAGATCTCATTTTCAAACTTGAGCTAAACGAGATTTAGCGAAACGAGACATTAAATTTTGTTTATATATTATTTGATACTCATTTCGTCCAAGGTAGTGAAATTTGATGTGAGATCTCAATAGAAGAGATCTCACACAAAGTTATGTTTTTTTTCATTTTCCTTTTTTCCTTCTTATGTGAGTCCACAAAAAATTACACTCTAATGACTTTTTATTTACCCTTTAATTTTAATTTTTGCCGTTTAATGAGTGAGTAAAAAAACTTTTTTTTTTTTGCTTTTAATATTTAGATGAGTAAGGAATCATTCAGTTAATACCAAATCAATCGTGTTATCACTCTGATCTAAGATGTAAAATTAATATTATCGTTTTATATAAATTATGTATGTTAAAAACTTTTATACATAGATAACAATTATTACAATAATATTAAAAATATCAAATTTAGACTTATGTTACTCCGAGAAAGTCCTGAGATGAACTTTAAAATCTAAGATGTCAATCTGAGATGTACACTCGAGATACAACCATCTCACCCGAGATCCCGTCCGATATGAGATAATGGGTGTAAAATTTTCGAGACGAAATGCAATTGAAATCCGAAATTTAAAACCTCGCTGATAAATCATACAAAAATCATTTTCTAAACTTCAACTTTTTTGTCTTTTTCCATCAATGAGACGAGTTTAATGCTCATCTTAAGACTGACAACATATTTTATGATGTTTTATTAGTAGATCTTGCATTTCATACAAAATTAGGATATTTATTTTTGGTACTTTTTTATATATGTGTTAAACAATGAGGACATTGTTTAATTTGTATGAAGATCCGCATTTTATTCTTAAAGATCGCATCTTGCATTCTTACAAGTAGAACATGTCGTCTACAAATGCAACATATTTTTTCCTTTTCTCACACATATTTAAATATGAATCTCATGCATTTCGATCAATATAAGACGGTTTTTCATGAAAAAACAAAAAATGTAATATACAGACTGTTAATAATGAGAGAAACCTGTAAAGAGATTCCAAAATGCGATGGATCTGTTGTTGAAAGAATCTTTGGATTCCCAATCTTTGTATCAAGTCAACTATTCCGAGGGCTTCGTCGAGAGACTCAACTTGTAAGCCTCCACCTGGCACCAGCGAATCAAGATACTCTCCAATCCTCTCTATTAACGTTTGTTTGGAATCATCCTCGTCCTTCTCTGCCTGAATCCACCAGTAAATAGCAGATGTAATTAGAATTATGAAATTTTACCATCCTGGTTTCTTACTGTATGAGAAATGAAAGGGGAGACCAATGATGATTGCTTTGTTGTAAAGTAGCACTGTTCCTGGTTGGTGATATGATACTAGCGTGATTTAATTTCATAGTTATAGTTATGACGTAAATCTTAGAAATTAATTAAATTAGATAATGTCAATTTTAAATAAAATCAAAAATATAAAAAATGATCAAAACAACTAATTTGGTGGGTTCAGATGAGCTAACAAAATTACACTATATTAGTTTTGGCTGGTTTATAAAACACTCAAAGCCGATATTTTCTAATACTTGCAAGCGTTGGCTCTTGCAATCTCTCATAAACGGAGTCATCCATAAACAATCAAAACTTGCGGTAAAAACTCCCAAGCGGAGCCTAAAGTCAGTAGTACTCGTACCTATTTTAATAGAACATTGTTGTTATACCCTGAAATGAGCCTATAAAATGACAATAAAAGTGAAGAAAAGAATAAACAAAAAGAAAATTTTGGTATGAAAAATCTTCAATTTTGTATTTCTTTTGTTCTTGTTTAGAAGTAAAAATTTATATCAATCATGGTAAAAAAAGGTTATTTTAAATTTTGTGAGTAATCACACGTATAAATTCTGAAAAAATGCGAAAAGAAAAAAGAACAAGCGTAAAGCAAAAAAGTAAATTTTCAGCTAAACTTTTTTTGGAAGAATCAAATCACTTTCTCCATACATTACAAACTTACCCCTAACATGAATACCTTTCTTCTCGTCCTCACTATTACTCCATTCATTTAGCAAAACATTTAATGTGTACGTTTAATTCCAATTTGTAATTAAACCGTTTGAATTTTAATTTAAGCTAAAAAATTATAAAAAAATAAAGATGATGAGGACTCGCTTTCCATCTCAACCTCCGTTTAATTTCCAATTAAAAAAAAGGTTTGGAAAAAGTTTGAATAAAATAGTGAAAAAATCTATATTTTATCCAAGGAAATACTGTGACCTACCATTGTATTTAACAGACTGATACTAGCAAGAAAGATATGAAGCTTTTAGAAATATGACCCCATATGGGAGTCGACTTAAGTATGCCATTTTTGGTCGGTGATGGTTCTGCATGTATGGATGGATTTTAGACCTGCGATGATACGGTTTTCGAAGTGGAGATTCAAAATGTTGACAAGGTGATCAAGGAAGTGATCGAGGTGTGATAACAATGTTTTGAATCGTGCTCTATGTTTTGGAATTTGCGGTTTAATGCATTTTCGCTCGACTTTAAGTATGATGGCTTTTGGCTATCGAAGGCTTCATGGGGTACGAAGGGGTTACGTACTGATAGTTATTAGATAACTGTGGAGTGACTCATTCAAGAGTTTTTGGTTGGTTAATATAACTAAGGTCAAACAAAGAATCTTGAAGTAACGATATTACATAGTTACCTCGACTTGGGAATACCGTGGAACTTCAATGTGAACACTCCACTTGATTATAGTTAATGTAGCATGGCAATCCCTCAAGCGACTATATTTGGGTTTGAGTTGAAGCATTGGTAGTGAAACATTATTCAATAGAAAATTCATCTCCTTAGGTATAAGGGATAAGTATCACAGTCAACTATAGTCAACTCAAAATCAAAGTCTATGGTCAGAGTAGTATAGTTAGTAATAATTGTTATTATTGAACCAAGGATTTTATGTTTGGACTGTTCAAGTTTAACGCGGTCAATATTGGAATTTTGTTCAAATTTCGTAAGTCCTAAAGTGATATAGTTTCCATGAAGAGAATGGTATAAATAATCGATACTATCAAGTACCGCTTAAAATAGTAAAATTTGATTTTTACCCAAAGATATGTAAGCAATAAATTCAACCAAAATGTCACATCACTAACTAAGATGAAGTATGAACGTTAATATTCTAATTGCTCAATATTAGTTGCTGACTGAATTTACACTTTTGAGTCGCACAATCATAATAATGAATGCTCTGAAAAACCATGTGATTTAATTAATTTATAATCATTGATACTTAATTATATTAATTAATATGTATTATATATTAATTATTATATTTTATTTGATTTGATGTTTGAATGTCATTACTATTTAATGAAAAATACATATAATTTATGTACGTTCGTATCAGTATACGATATCGACAAAAAAATTAAATTTGATTTAAACAATTAATTACTAAATTGTTTAGAAAATTTTGAAAGCCCTTTATATGCCCTTTCTTAGCGGGCAAAGCGATATAAAAGAGATGGGTTTTGATTGAGATTTAATGAAGAATTAAAGAGGGAAGGTTTTAAGGAAAGAATTGGAAATGTTTCAATTATTTCTTTAAAACAAAATTCCTTTCATTAATTCATTCAATTGTCATAACAATTCATTTGAGCATGCTCTCCTCTCTTTCTCTCCACCATACCACTATATAGGCATTAATGGCCTCCATTGACTAAAATCCCAAAAAAATAAAAAAATAAAATACAAAAGTAGTGCTTTGGATCATTGTAACTTCTGGAGGTGCTTCAATCAAATCTAGGAGTTTTATTCTTCATTCAAGGTGTGATTTCTGGAGGTGATTCAATCAAATCTAGGAGTTTTATTCTTTATCTCAAGGTAATTTTCTAATCTTATTTTATTATTAAATACATGATGTTTATACAGTTTAGATCTCCTTATGCTTTGTCTCTTTTGTTTATTTGTTCATCTTGTATGTAAAGTTTAGATCCCAAATATTATACAATGAATTTGTATATGTTTGGGTTGTCCAATCAAATGTAGTTATTGATTTGGATATTAAAGTAAATCATTTTGATTTGGAAACTAATTCTTAATTAATTGATATAATTTTATAGCTTTATACATACAAACATCAGTGAGGAAATTATATTGATTACTTGAAATCATTTTGAAAATTAAATTCATGTTTTGTAATGTTTGTTTGTTTTATATGTACATTCATTAGGTTATTGTTTTCATATGTTTAAATTTTGTTTCAATTAAAATAACATAAGTGGACTTTTGAGCAAAAATATAAACCTACTTCTAATTCTTCATAAGTTAAAGCTGGATTTCTATATGTTAACTTCAAATTTTAAAACATATATAATAACAAACTACACACACACACATATGTTATTTTAAATAAAATATTTTACAATTATTCATCCACGTATATAATACACACACACATACATACATATTCCTAAGTTTAGACTAGATTTAAAATTGTTAGTAATAGAATTCATAACATAAAAAATAGTCAAATTAGTTTTAACATATGTACATATATGTGTTTGTGTGAGTGTGTGTGTGTATGTATATGTGTGTGTGTATAATTAATTGTTATTGTACATATTTTACAATTGTTATTTTATATAATTTAAAAAAACTTCGGACGACAAATACATTACAAAGGGACAAATGTGTCTGTTGCGTTGTAAATCACAGCACCTAAATATACTGTCACATTAGCCATGTATGCTTTATATATGTTGCAAGTGCACTACATACATGTAAGTGCATTTGATATACTTATAATTATACAATTAATGAAATTTGATTTAAGCAATTTATTACTAAATTATTTTGAAATTTTTGAAAGCCCTTATAGGCCATTCCTTAGCCAGCCATGCATGGTAAAAGAGGCGGGTTTTGATTAAGATTTCATGAAGATTTAAAGAGGGAATGTTTTGAGGAAAGAATTGGAAATGTTTCAATTGTTTCTTTAAAACCAAATTCCTTTCATTCGTTCAATTCTCCTAACAATTCATTTTATCATGCTCTCCTCTCTCTCCACCATACCTCTGCCTAAAATTTCATGGCCTCTATGAAATAAAATACCAAAACAAAATTCAAATAAAATAAAAATAAATACAAAAGTGGTGCAATTTGGATCGTTGTAATTTCTGGAGGTGATTCGATCATATCTAGGAGTTTTAATCTTCATTCAAGGTGCGATTTTTGGATAGTTTTATTCTTGTGATTTCTGGAGGTGATTCAATCAAATATAGAAGTTTTATTCTACATCTTGAGGTAATTCTCTAATCTTATTTTATTATGAAATACATGATGTTTATACAGTTTAGATCTCTATATATTTCGTGTATTTGTTTATTGTTCATCTTGTATGTATAGTTTAGATCCCAAATATTATACAATGAATTTGTATATGTCTAGGTTGTCCAATCAAAATTTGTTATTATTTTGGATATTAAAGTACATCATTTTGATTTGGAAACTAATTCTTAATTGATTGATATAATTTTGTAGCTTTATATGCACAAACATAAGTGAGGAAATTATGTTGATCACTTGAAATTGTTTTAAAAATTAAATTCATGTTTTGTAATGTTTGTTTGTTTTATATGTACATTCATTGGGTTATTGTTTTCATATGTTTAAAATTTGTTTCAATTAGAATTTCATAAGTGGATTTCTAAGCAAAAACATAAACCTACTTTTAATTCTTCCTAAGTTAAAGTTGGATTTCTATTTGTTAACTTTAAATTTTAAAACATATAAGAATAACAAAGTATATATACATATATATATATATATATATGTGTGTTATTTTAAATTTAAACATTTTACAATTATTCATCCATGTATTTAATATATATGCATGTGTGTTATTTTAACTTTATGTTAAAAAAGGGGCTACTGTAAAAAATCGTAAAATTTTAAATCCTTTCTAAGTTTAGACTAGATTTAAAAAATTTAATTCTAGAATTCATAATATAAAAAAATAGTCAAAATTAGTTTTAACATATATGTGTGTATGTGTGTATGAGTGTGTGTGTGTGTGTGTGTGTATGATATGTGTATGTATGTATGTGTGTATAATTAATTGTTATTGTACATATTTAATTGTTATTTTATATAATTCAAAAAAACTTCAGACGGCAAATACATTACAAACGGACAAATGTGTTTGTTGCAGTGTAAATCCCAACACCTATATACTGTCACATTAGCCATGTACACTTCATATATGTTGCAAGCGCAATACATACATGTGAGTGTATTTGATATACTTGTAATTATGCAATTAATTAAATTAAATTAAATTTGATTTAAGCAATTAATTGCTAAATTATTTTGAAAATTTTGAAAGCCTTTATAGGCCCTTCCTTAGCCAGCCATGCATGGTAAAAGAGGCGGGTTTTGATTTAGATTTCATGAAGATTTAATGCATGAATGTTTTAAGTAAAGAATCGGAAAGGTTTCAATTGTTTCTTTAAAACAAAATTCCTTTCATTCATTCATTCAATTCTCTTAACAATTCATTTTATCCAGCTCTCCTCTCCTTCTTCACCATACCTCTGCCTAAAATTTCATGGCCTCCAAGGAATAAAATCCCAAAACAAAATTCAAATAAAATAAAAAATGAATACAAAAGTGGTGCTTCAGATCGTTGCAATTTCTGAATATGATTCAATCAAATATAGGAGTTTTATTCTTCATTCAAGGTGTGATTTTTGGCTTCATCTTAAAGTAATTTTCTAATCTTATTTTATTATGAAATACGTGGTGTTAATACAGTTTAGATCTCCAAATGCTTCAACTCTTTTGTTTATTTGTTCATCTTTTGTATATAATTTAGATCCCAAATATTATACAGCGTATTTGTGTATGTCTAGCTTGTCCAATCTAATTTTGTTATTGATTTGGATATTAAAGTAAATAATTTTGATTTGGAAACTAATTCTTAATTGATTGATGTAATTTTGTAACTTTATATGCACAAACATAAGTGAGCTACATATGTTGATTACTTAAAATCATTTTGAAAATTAAATTCATGTTTTATAATGTTTGTTGGTTTTATAAGTACATTCATTAGGTTGTCATTTTCATATGTTTAAAATTTGTTTCAGTTAAAATTTCATAAGTGGGCTTTTATGCAAAAACATAAATCTTCTTTTAATTCTTCCTAAGTTAAAGCTAGATGATCTATTTGTTAACTTTAAAATTTAAAACATATAAAATTACAAAGAATGTGTGTATATGTATGTTATTTTAAATTTAAAACATTTTACATTTAATCATCCATGTGTATATATATATATGTATGTATGTATGTATGTGTGTGTGTTATTTGAACTTTATGTTTAAAGAAGGGCTTTTGTGTAAAATCATAAATTTAATTTTAAATCCTTCCAAAGTTTAGACTAGATTTAAAAATTTTAGTTCTAGAATTCATAACATAAAAAATTATCAAAATTATTTTTAACATATATGCATATGTGTGTGTGTTCGGTCCCAAGGGGGGTGGGGTGGTGGGGTGGGGTAGGTGGTGTTGTGTGTATGTATAAAATAGTTATTATACATATAGTTACAATTATTATTTTATATTATTCAAAAAAAACTTTGGACGACAAATACATATACAAATGGAAAAATGTGTCTGTTACGGTGTAAATGCTAACACCTATACACAGTCACATTAACAATTAATATTTTGATTAGACGAGGTAAGATACATGCTCTATTTGATATACTTATAATTATATAATTAATTAAATTAAATTAAACCTCCTTTTTCAAACAAATTAAATAAACTAATATTTTGTCTAAAACTATATTAAATAAAATATAATAAACCCTTTAGACTTTATAGGCCCAATGGATCCAAAATAGATTTTTGTTTTTGAAATCTACCTATTTCACTTGCTTGCGACATGCCCGGTTCCTTGAAAGGTATCAGAGCTCAAATGATCTATGTGGTCTAAACTAGCAATGTTAGGGCTAACTTATTAAATTCTACTCATTTTGTAGGGTGTCTAGAAAGGTAATATATAAGGTTGGGTTTGGGTGGTACATACTCTACCCTACCTACCCACTGGTCTGGCTCGAAGGATGAAGTAATCCTAAAGGTTATCCCTAACATAAAGGCGAAAATTAATATTGGACATTGGGCTAATTTTCAAAATCTAGTTGAAAATCTAAAGATATTTTGAATTTAAAAGTTAAATTTAAAATATGAAATAAATTTTATAAATG
Organism: Allium fistulosum; assembly: GCA_030737815.1. Taxonomy (NCBI): domain Eukaryota; kingdom Viridiplantae; phylum Streptophyta; class Magnoliopsida; order Asparagales; family Amaryllidaceae; genus Allium; species Allium fistulosum. The sequence goes on along the minus strand of CM060901.1, from coordinate 1,543,990,614 downwards.
TAATAAAATAATTTTTCAAAACTTTGAAAACTAATAAATTAATTTTGAATTTTTATCATTGTAATTTAGTTTATTAGATTAATTAAATAAATAACAAGTTAAATGTTAATTAATTAGATTAGAACATATATAATGACATATGTGTGTTTACCTTAAAATGTTTAAGGTATATAATATAATAATAAATTTTTTAAAATTTTATATTAATTAAAATTGCTTTAATTAATTTAAATTAATTAATTGTTAATTAATAAATAAAATATACACATATAACGATATATATATACATACATAAAACTATAAGTTTTATAGTTAATGCTTATTTAATTTTTTTTAAGATGAATAAAATTAAATATTTGAATTTTCAAAATAATTCAATTAAATTAATAAATTAAAATTAATTAAATATGATTTAGTTAAAAATATACATGAGAATATTATATAAGTTAATTAAATTAGAAAAGGTTATAAATAAATTAGATTGGATAATATGAATGTATATATAAGTGGAACTGTATTAAATCTAGCTTAGGTTTAAGAAATGAGTATATAATTATTGTACGTATACCATGATTTCATATGTGTCTAACACTTCACGAGGGTATTTTACAAGAAATACATTGTTTCCTAAACCGATATCACTCAAAGAATATATATATATATATATATTAAATATTATGAATCCTTAATATATTAATTATCCACTGCCATTCATATATTAGTAGAATACTTGCATGCTCTTTAGTTGTTGAGTTTCCTTAAGCCGAAGATGTTATGTGTAGTAATATTAATATTTTGATTAGACGAGGTAAGATACATGCTCGTATTTGTTGAGTTCCCTCAAGGTATATGCATTATACTTAAGTCATCGCGAATTGGAAGGTATGAGTGAATAATCTCTTTCGATTTGTTGAGTTTCCTTAAGGTGAAGATAAGATTAGGACAAAGGCCACAGGTTAGGAGTTGTATATGATATAATCGATAAGGGTTATCCATCGCATGTGGGTCTATGGTCTGTTGACTTTCCTTAAGGCCAGAATCTCAACGCAAGTGAGTCCTAACACCCACTAGAGAAATCAAAAAATTTCTATGTTTTTCTTAAGGTTTTGAGAAACATAAAAATCTAGTGGGAACCTTATTAGAAAAATGATATCGTAACACCTGAACTTTCTAATGTTTGTAATAAATTATTATATAAAGTTAAAATAATCCACATCAATAAATTTGTGCAACTAATAAAATTGATAAAATATTTATCAATTAATATATACAAATGAATCAAATTAAAGATCGACAAATAAATATAGAATATACTTACTTCACTCCAACCGCGACACCTTATCCAAAGCTCATGTCTCTTCAAGTTGAGCGTGAATAATTATTTCCACTTTTCTAGTTTTATGGCTTAGCGATCTTAATTTTCTATGAGTCTAGTTTAAAGATGAATAAGGGAGAGTATTAATAAGGGTATTTATTACCATTTACACTTGAATGCCTTATATTATATAAAATTTTCTTTATATCTTTTATTACATTTTTAAACCTCCTAATTTACGAATAAATAACATTACCATTCAACTTAATTTGATTTACTATATGCTTTGCAAAATGTATCTTAGAATAAATAATTTTTTAAACTTGTTAAGTATTGATTAATTATTTAATATATAATAATACTTTATTCTATTTATTTTAAAACATATTCGATAATCTAAATTGTTATACCCTATTTTTGTGGAAAGAAGGAAAAATAGTGGCAAGGCCAAAGTAAAGGAACACAGTAAGGGCAAGCGAATTATTAAATGCTCAAGGATAAGTGCTACTGAAAGTTTAAAAGAAGAACTATTGCATGTCGAAGGTTAAAGGCTACCACACATTTAAGATAAAGGCTATCGCATGTCTAAGAGTGAAGAACTATCGCATGTCTAAGATTGAAAGTTATTGCATGTATAATATAATGGCTATTATATGTCTAAGATTGAATTGTCATCGCATGTCTAAGTTGAGAGTTATCGAAGGTCTAAGATTAAAGAGCTATCACATGTCTAAGTTAAGAGCTATAACAAGTCAAGTGAAAGGCTATCACATGTCCAAGATAAAAGCTATCATATGTGGAAAAATGAAGGGATATCAGATGTCCAGGCTGAAAATTACCACATGTCTAAATTGAAAGTGTTGTCTCATGTTCAAGTTGAAAGGTATCACATGTGCAGGCTGAAGACTATCACATGTCCAAGTTGAAAGCTATCGCATGTCGAGGCTAAAGGCTATCACATGTCTAAGTTGAAAGTGCTATCGTATGTCTAAGTTGAAAGTGTTATCACAAGTCTAAGTTGAAAGTTATCGCTTGTCTAAGATTGGAATGTTGTGCATGTCTATAAATACAAGCTATTAAAGATCTACAAATACAAGCTATCAAAGATATAAAAGTGTTGTTGCGAGTTCACAAATACAAATTATCGAAGATCCAAAAAGTGCTATCTAATCTTTACTATTAATAATGAAAGTTCCGCGAACTAATTTCAACCGTGTCTTTTTGAAAAGACAAAAATACCCTTATACCATTTTACGTCCGCACCCAAGCAGTCATCCCTTCCAACGCATTCGTTCCTTCTGCTCACATTCTCCCTCAACCAATTTGTGTTCCTCCCTAAATTCAACTACGGTCTTGAATTCATCCGATCTCCAAAAATCGGTTTCTTCCTAAACTGCCCTTTTCGCTTTACTTTTTGTTTGCTTCCTCATTCTATTTCTTTTCGCTTTCATTTTTGTTTGCTTCCTCATTCTATTCCTTTCCGCTTCTTCCGGATCTCATTTTATGCTTCCTTTCTTCCTCAACCCTAGGTGCCATGTCGATACATCATCAGAGTTCATATACTCAAACACACCGCCACCCTCTCCACAAAATCTACTCATAGCCAAATCGATCGACACATGATTACAATCAGATCGATGCCTCTCATCACAACTCAATTGAATCGCTGCTGGATCCCCAAATCGATCGGCGCCTGTTATTAACGAATCAATCGACGTAGTTATCATCAGCAAATCGAATGGTGCTGCTTACTGAAGCTGTTGCCATCAACCAAATGCCGTTGTCACCAACGTATACTACACCGTCTTTAGGTATGATGGATTTATCCCTGATTAACTTACCACTTTTACTTTTATGTTATATAATAGATTTGTCATACAGTGAGCTTTCTCTAAGTTATTGGTTTTCATCTGGACTTAGAGCTTCAGGTTCATATAATATGCGCTGTAGTTTAACTTCTTTGTTTAGTTGGGTACAGTGTTGCTATAGCAGGACCTTTGAAATTCATTTTCCCAAACTTTGTTCCACTACAATCCCAATATATTGTCATATACGTGCAAACTGGCCTAAAGAAGGCTCAATTGTATATGAAACTATGTTGTAGTCATGCTGTTTGACTGGATTAACAACACATGTAATTCCAAATACGCTCTAAAACACCACGACATGGCTTCGAATCAGGATACAATATATATCAAAACAATGATTCTTTTGTGTAGTTAACTTTTGTTGTTAGTTGTTGCTCTTGCTATTACACTACGCCATAAATGACCTTCTGCAACACTTTTGCAAGGTGTTGCCAGCTAAAATGTTGCGACAGCTATAAAATTTTGGTCCTACTGCAACGTTGCATTTTTGGTGTTACCTTAGCCATAAAAATGTGTTGCTCTAGCTAAACAAGTGTAACACGATGCAACATTTTTATATAGTGATGCAATAGATATATTCAAATTAAAAAATTAATAAAATTAGCAATCCGCGTGAATACGATCCAACGATCTACATTTAATCTGGTTGTTAAAATGGATCACCACTGCAATTTGGCCCAAAATTTTGTTTTCCCGCCTAAACTAGTTCAGATCCCCTTTTGGTTTTCATTTCAATTCATCTCCTCCCATTCGCCTCCTCCCAGTCGCCTCCTCCCAGTCGCCTCCGCCACCAAATTGTCTCCCTCCTTTTCTTCTGCTTCCTCATTCGCCTCCGCCACCAAATTGTCACCCTCACCCCCAGCTACCCCCTGACCCATCGCGACCATCTAGCTCCAACCAGAGCCCTGTCACGACACCAAAACCCGAAGCCAAACAAAGTTTTCCGTTCAAATCCTTTTTGCCACCGCTGTCGTCGCCATCAACTCTCGCCTCCAACAGAAGACCTGCTCGCCACCAACCCCTCTACCTTTCTCCTTTAGACCACTTCACCTGAAAACCCTTCTAGCGCCTTAATTTCTCCCAAAACCCGAACTGCTGCCCTCGAGATTTTGGTTCACTTCGTACTTTCCATCGCAAGTTCAGAGCAGATCCCAGGCTGATCTCTTCGTACTTTCCCCTATGATTGCGGTTGCTTCACTTGGTACTGGTAATTTCAATAAGATAGTATGCCCCCCATATGTTTGTGCAAATGCTCCTTTAACACTTGTTAATGTTTCAGAATCTGGCTGGGTATGTATTGCTTCTGGATGCCCTATGCCTCCATCGCAAGTTCATAATCTGGTTGGTTGGTTCACCATTGAATCTGGATGTAGTTGTATTGGTTGAAGGTTGGTTGGTTGGTTTGGTAAGTTATGGAAGTGATGGTGGAAGTTGGTGATGCAGAGGAGTTTCAGTTGGCAGTGTGATGCCTGAATGTTGGCAGAGAGATGTAGACGGAGTTTGGAGTTTGACAATGGTAGAGTGCTGTTGTGTATTGGTTACGGAGAGAAGCTAATGTGGTGATTGGAAATTGAAAAGAGTTTGCAGTAGAGTTTTGGTGTTTGGCCGTAGGGGATTCAAGCAGATTTAGGCGAGGAGATGGAGGATAGGAATTAAGCTCAGTCTTCATTTGTGCATCATTTTACGTCGTTTCAAAGAAGGCTCGATCTTCCGAAATCGGATGAATCGGGCGGTGCCCACTTGTTAGGTCGATCCCCGCCGGGACTGCGGTGCCCCGGACCCCCGCCGGCGCTGCGCCCGGACCCGCTTCTCGGCTCGCCTTCGGCTCGGCACTCGGCTCGCCTTCGGCTCGGCACTCGGCTCGCCTTCGGCTCGGCACTCGGCTCGCCTTCGGCTCGGCATATATTTGTCAGTGTCGGTGTATGTATAAATTGAAACTGCATATGTAATGAGTGAACTGAGTGATGTAGTGAGGAATATCTGTATATGTGAATATCAGTGTTATATATCATTGTATTGTAAAATAGTGGAGTCAGGAATTTGTACAATTTCAAATGTTGAAATAAAATATTTATTTAAATAAATTACTGTTTAAATATCAAATTCTATGTAATAGCATTTTATTAAATAAATATTTATTTTTATTAAAAAATCAAATATGCTCTACATTGTGGGCCCCACAAATTCAAAAAGTTTATATCTATAGCAACATTTTGGAATGTTGCTACAGATACCTATGGGTGTTGCCATAGACCCAAATAGGGTTCCATTGCAACAATATTACTTATGTTGCCTTAGATAGTCAAAATGTTGCCTTTGAGGTCTAAGGCAACGGCAAAAATTGCATCACCCTAAAAGTGTTGCCATAGACCTATGGCAACATTTTTCGGGCCTGAGCCAACATTTTTTTTGTGTTGCAGTAGGCCATTTATGGCGTAGTGTTATTAAAAATAATTTTCCAAGCATAATTTTCATACTAATCATCATTATAATAAAAGTTTGTATGAATAGGAAATCAAACTTTGTAAGAATATGCATTAACTTTAAAGTGTTGACTAGGTCATTTTATATTCAAAATTCAACGTTTTAGTTATGCCTTTATTATTCGAATCTCCCTTATGTGTCATACATCAAGAAAACTCATTGCATAAAAAATATTTATTATGAACATAAATCATATAGTGACATTTTACGAAATTCTTATTGAGTATGAAAATATATTTTATTGACATTTTGAATCACAAACTATTTCACATAAAGAATAGTAAATGCGTACAATTTTTTTATGTTCAATACAATATTGCCTTGACATTTGATGTCTATTATTTGGCCAAAATAGCTTTAGACAACTAGCGCTTTCCAAAGTAGGCTTAAAAATGATTAAAAAGTTGTTATATATTTCTCAAGTCCTGCCATGTACTTAGGCAATCACTTATATAGTGGAAATATTACTTAATATATTCTTTTAGTTGCTTCATGTTGCAGAGACTGTTTTAATAAAGGTTATGAATAGAGAAGTTGTTTAAAATTTGATTTACATATTTGAAGTTGTTGGAAAAAAAATATGCTGAAAAAGATACATATTTAAAAATAAACAATGGACAATTTTAATAGCAATTTTTATATGCATGATATTATATGTTCTTTATTATTGTCATTTCTTATTATTTCAATGCATTACATCAAAAGACATATGGTATCAGCTTTCAATAACAGAAATCAACGTCTTGCTAAGGTTCATAATTCTTAACTTTTATATTACCTGCTTGAACTCCTCCTTTCTAGCTCTTTTGCTGCATATTTTCAAACTAAAGAAATGAAAAAAAAATGGAAATGTTATTTCTTTGTAAACTTACCAAATAAAGAGGCATGCCTATATGACTACAGAATATTCACAATGATTTTCTTTTGCCTTGCTTTTGATTTAGTAACAATAACAACAATCATACTTGATCCGTATTATGTTTTAACAGGACTTGGAACTTTTGATGAAGGGAAAATTTGGTGCTCACGTAGTTGACATTGGATCACAATGGTTGATCGAAGTCCAAAATGAGGTTATTATGAGGCAACTTTTTACATTATATTTAATGCCTTTATAAAGTTTAGTAGTGCACATATTATATTTTTGTACATTTATGTAAACAGCAGCTTGGTATTACTATTGCTAATTGCTTAAAACTCTGTCTATTAGCAAGTTGAAGCTCGGTGACATCATACCACTGTTCATTTTACTGACCCTTTCTCTAACGTCGCACTTTCCAAATCAACAGTTTATAAGCCATTCTTCATTGGCATCCACCAAGGTGAAAGATGAGGACTGCAAAAGAGTCATAACTTGGCTTTGAACAGTACAAATTGTATTTCATCCGTGGCATCATGGTGCACCAAGGATAATAAAATTTCGAACTGGATGGTATGTTTTGGCCTGGTTTACATATTAAGAAACAAAAATCTTAAGGATATTGGAAGCAAACTATTCTAAAAAAGCATGAAACTTACTATTTGCTTATTGCTACCCTATGGGCTATGGTACGCACAAGTTGTTTTATTATTGCATGGTGTGTGAAAAGAAAGAAAAAAAAAATCCTTAAACAAGATACATGTTACATGATAACTAATCAGGAGAAACTCACTAATGTTTATTTACCGTCTGCACTCAAGTTCAAAAAGATATTCTTCTACTCACTAATGTTTATTTACTATCTCTTGCCATCATGCGCTTCTGCAATGAAATAGACTATGCAATCTTTAAGCCACTTCAGAGCTTTTTTAGCCGGAAAATAGTATTTAGTAAACATTCAAGAATGGGCTGCGGAAAAGCCCTATTTTTTTAAATTAAGTCTGTTAACATTCAATAATGGGCTACAAAAAAGGCCTTTTTTCGTAAGTTTATGTTCCGCTGACACTATATTTTTGTGGGATTATAGTTAAAAATGAAAATGGCACAAACAAATAGTTATGATATGTGGTGAAACTTTCAAAAAGCAGTATAAGCAGCAACCAACCTGAAGCTTGGTATTACTATTGCTAATTGCTTAAAACTCTGTCTATTAGCAAGTTGACGCTCGGTGACATCATACCACTGTTCATTTTACTGACCCTTTCTCACCATAGAGTTTAGTTCATTTTTCAGTTAAGATATGAGAACTACATTATCAATAAACTGTTTATATTTTGCTTGATGTGTAAGATTTGACAAAAGTGTATGAATATTATACATGTTCTAGAATTCAACAACTATGAGAGCTGATAATTCTTATTATACCTTTATATAGATTAAACTTGAATTTTCTCCTTCTTAACTTATCTTGACATAAATAAATTATCCTTGCATCTTATTATTATTTACTTCCTAAATCATGCTTAATCTTTATTGGATTTGGCTGTACGTGTTTTCTTTTTTCACATTAGTAAACAAATCTGAATTTTGTATTCATGTAACTGCAATGACTCAGTTTGTAATGTCATAAACAAAAAGGAAAAATATCAAAAAAAAATATTATATATTGATAATACTAATTTTAATAGTATTCATTTCCAGTAGACCTCTAAAATCCAAATTCAATCATGATCATAATTTGCAGACGTCATACATTACTGAAATTTAGAGGTATGTTTAGAGATTATGAAAATAGGTTTTGAAATTCATTAGTCTACTAGATTTACTAAAAGCACATATATTCGTTAGTTTGTAAAAATGTAAAACCTACCTTCACAAGTTTTACTATTATATTTGTAGTTTATTTTCAAAACAGAGCTTGCTTCAACACTTCTCACTTTATCATTCTACCATTCATTGTGCACAGTGACTTATCATTATTATCCGAACATTTTGATACACAAATTTCTTTGCCACATTTTACTTATTCCTCTATAAGTAATTCCTGTTTTCACACATTTTGTTGCTTTACTGATGGAATTTAGTCAAGCTGGTACTGGATTTTTATTCTAAGTTGTAGGTTTTTCATTTTTCTCAAATGTTAATTTGGTTGATCCTTAATTCAGGTTTATTAATTTTTTGTAAAATCTATTATTGTATTTTGCAGCTTTGAGCTACCATAGGGATATATGGGATAAACATGAGAGTATATGCATATGTTGTTTCAATATGTTGTCTATGTTATAAATATATGAAATATGCAAAGACATATATACTTTAAGGAGAGAAATAGTATAATTTTGAGCATATTTCATTTTGTATACACTAAATAATTTTTCTTTACAGCTGCTATATGCTAAAAATTCTAACAAAAATTAAATTTGGGATCAAATTACATTCAATATTCAATATTCTCCATCCCTTGGTCTTACTGCTCATGTACACTGAACTTGCATATAAGTGTGGTTTATGTATTCTTATTGTGTTAGTTTGTGGACTAATGTGCAAATAAGAGAACCAGTTGTTTTCTGCGCTTGAACTTGATTAAATCAGTGATAAAGTAATTATAATGCATGTAAATTAGTCACATTTGAGAGTACGTATTTATTTGTTTGCTGAAGTATGAGGACCCTACTGATACCCTGTTGCAATATACTATTTTTATTATCTATGTAATGCAGCCAATTTGATCCATTCGTACTGCAATGGTCTCAACTTTGAAGAGAAGAATTTCAGTTTTTGTGAGTACTTGATACATGCACTTCGCAAATTTTATTAGTATCGTTTGTAATGCATCATGATATGTTCGTTTATAATTTTATTTACATGTTATGGAACTATACATTGGATTTTTACTCGACTAAAATTTATGCTCATTTTTCTGTAATAATGCGGCACAAACACAAAGTTACGTGCAACTATATATTCTTTTTTTAATGCAAGTAGATATTATTTTCCATGACCATAATTAAATGCTATTTAAGTATTTATACACCCATTCACATTATTCTACATGGTCAAAAGGAAATGAAAAAAATAAACTAAATGGATGTGAAGATGAGTTGTTTGATGCTTAAGTCGGACAAGTTAGGCCAATTAACATAAGCATATATTTATTAACAATCATATACTTTAGTCATTTTCACGTACTCTCATTTAAGCAGAAACAAAGAAATGACCATCATGCCGTACCCATCGAGCTATAACATAAAACAGTGAAAGGAGGAACGTCCATGTTGAAATTAGTCCCACATCGGACAATTTACAATATAAATCATGCATAAATACTAAGAGACCTTCCTTCACATCACAAATTGGTTTTGTGATAATACGAGGTTCTCTAACATGATATCAAAGTGGGTTTAATTGTGTCACACGTCACCCTCAATGAATGTCCACGTGTTTGGCCGATGATACGCCACACGTGCGGGGACGTGTTGAAATTAGTCTCACATCGGACAATTTACAATATAAATCATGCATAAATACTAAGAGACCTTCCTTCACATCACCAATTGGTTTTGTGATAATACGAGGTTCTCTAACAGTCCAAATTTATAATTGTAAATATATATATTTTAGCCTTATATATAGACAAGAAAAAAAGCATAAACGGTTGTAAAGATTTGGAACGTAATTGTGTTCTATAATATATTTTAGTTAGCAGTTTAGCAAGACACGATAACTTCAAAACTTCTGTGCCATTATGATATAAGTGTCTTGCCACTAACAGATGGAGGTTATTAACTATAATGGCTTATGACTAATAAAATATGCCAAATTTCTTCAATAACAAAACTGACTATTCGGTAATCATCATTAAACATATAGCAACTTATTAATTGTTTTATCACAAAACAGCTTCTTTTTTACCCTATAACTAACCACTTAAGAATGTTGAAAAGGTTGAAACAACGGTAATTGAAATTGGGAATATGAATATTGGTTTGAATTGGGCTACAAACCAACCGATTGGCTCTCTAAGGCCCTAACGCAATTGATTTGAAAAGATACAATATGAAGGTGATAAAAATGGTTAGACGAATGCTAGGTGATAAGTACGAACTAGAGATTAATAACATAGACAAATATTAATCGGGGAATACTTGAAGCTAAGCGTTCTTGATAAATCATGCATTTTAAATAAAATTTTGGTATTTTATAATATTGGTTGATCTAAATTGGAATTTAAGGTTTTGAATGAGCTTAGGAGTAGCTAAGGAGGCAAGACTATCTAAAACTGGCACATGGATACTTATGTGTTGCCACTAATGGGTGGAGTAATGGGTGGAGGTTATCAACTAATAGGACCTATACATGTTTTCTATGTAGTTCTATCGCTATTACAAAATGTGTGAACTTGACTAAATCAGTGACAAGCTTTCTATTGTATTATTAGGAAACGGTTGGCTCTTGACTAAAATATTATTAGAAATAATGTGTAAATGTGGCCATTATCAATGATTTTTAATTTGGTAAAAGCTTTGTTCTCCCTCTTGAATTCTCGACTCCTTTAGTGCACCTAAGAAAAACGGTTATTGTTTTATTTCCCTTTGTATCGTATGGAAATGAAAATAAATTTTGATAGTTATTTATACGGCGATTTATAATTTGTTAGCCAGCGTATTCATTTGAGTTAACTGTGCGTTGACTTTATAAGTTTAACTAATTAAAATAAAATTATATACACAGAGAATTAACATAAAATCGTAATACATAGAGAAAGCATTGATAAAGCAATTTGATATAAGCCCATGTAAAAAATAGTCTGATAAAATAATTGTTTTAAACTACAAGGGGTACATAGAACACTGTTTGTTTGTTACAGGTCGAATCCTACTATTCATGTACATTGAACCAATTCATGAGGCAATTCATAGGCAGCTGGCTATATCTTGATGTGCTGATGTAACAAGCAATCATTGCACTAATTTTATCGTCATTGTTTTTTAATAGCTATGCTATAAAACATGGCTCATCGAACAAATGCATGTCCAACTGGACGTGCATATATGTCGGTTACTGAGAGGTAAAGAAATTTTCAGTAATTGATGTGTACACACAATAATAATAATAAATTAGGGGATATAACATCATACTCATATTGATGAAAATGACAACAGATCCCAAGTTTATGGGTAACTTCATTGATATTCAATCTTAATTAAAACTTTTAAGACATTACTAATTACTATCAAGCATTTAAATTTAAATTTTAAAAATTATGAAGCAATTTTATAGAAAATTGTAGAATCTTGGACAAAATGCCCCATTTTATAGAAATGTCTACAGTAAATTGCTCATGGCAGCTAAATGCACAATTACCCAGATTGAAACGAGTTCAATAACAGAAATATCGATAGTAATATACATTGAAAAAGTTCAACTAGAAATGCAATACAATTTAACTACTTTTTAACCACTCAACAATATTTGTTCTCACATTCAATATTAGAAAAAAACAATTTTTTTAGGTGGTTACTATTCTAAAGTAGTTTTTAGGTGAAGCAAATAAGTAACCAAATTACTCATGTGCAATGTAGTTCACATGTCCCAAAGTGAGCAGATGCAGGTCCATGTGGACGTTCCAAGATGAAAAAATAAACTTTAACTTCCTAACCTTATGCAAATTATTGTATCATAAGGTTAAAGTAAAAAAATCTTTGATTCAAACTTTGAATTTTTTTAATCATCTAACGTGTATTCTTTTCACAATCACAAATTTAACAAAAATATTAACGAGTATATTCAACAAAATGTGAATTTAAAAAAGAAAAAAATACAACGTAAATGATATATGAGAGACTACTGACCATGGAGCACTAAAAAGGACGGAGCAAGTAATCTAGCAACAAGACATTATGATTAGATGCAGGCCCACCTGGGCGTGCATATATACTCGTCACTTAAAAAATGCTATCGAAATCAAAAAAATTATGGGGATCATCAACGCGCTAGCTTCTTATTAATCCAGCTATGCCACATTAGCATGAAAAGAAAAGGAAAGAAAATTATGCCACACGCTATTTCGATAGCATGCCACATCATCAATCAATTAAGAGGATCTTAAGCGTCCAAAAATGCCATGAATAATGTGTCAAGAATCAAATGATGTAATTTTCCTATAAATAGGCATCTACCACCCTACCCCTACCACTTAAGAAAGGGCAAATTCCCAGTTCTCTTCTCTCTCATATTTCATTTGTAACCTAGACATAAGTAAAAGCTCAATTTGTGATTTACTATCGTTAAGGTCAATTCATAATTGACAATTTGTGAAAAAGAACTCTTGTACTGTATTTGCATACTTGTCCAATAGGAACTCCTCTCGCACAAGTAACATCTAATCCTACTCTTAAACTTAGTAGTTCATCTAGATTCTAAGCTTAACAGAAATCATCATTTCAATAGTTTCTAATTCATTTCTTGATAGAAATCTTCATGTATATCCCTTTAAATATAATTATTGATTTAAATATGAAATTTAACTCTAAATTACATAATTTGATATTTCTATAAAATAATTTCCAATAAATAAATTATTAATTCTTTTTATCAAATCCTCTATCTTATTTCTTAAAATGAAATTCCCACTCTTATTAATTTCAATCAAATACAATGCATTTGCAACGTATAAATAATCCATGCTTGTTGTAAATTTTACCGAGTTTAATATATCTTCCAAAATGAAATTAACTAATGAATGTAAACCATTATAAAAATATTTATTTATCAAGTAACGTTAACTCAATAAAGTATATTTTTATGAAAATTGTTTTTCCAAAATGAAACTCGAATAACTCATTCCATTTAAAATAAATTTATTTCAAGTAAATCGAGAGTTGGGTTGTTATATTTGTTTATCTAATTGATGTTATAATGTAGACTAAGTTGTGTTCGAATTGACTTTCTCTCGCAATTTATAGTAGAAATAGAAAGTCGATGTTATAAATTCGACTATTGTTGCATATGATTGACATAAATAGACCTTTAATCTGGATAATTTCTACTATTTAATAAACTTCCAATTGTTTTATTCAGTGGGTAATTTCTAGTGGAAATCTTAGAGCAGAAGACAATTGTAAACTCATTGAGTTGCTTAATTTATTTTAGAAAAATGACAGTTCACCGATAATTTCCTATAAAAGAAATCATAGCGACTCGCATATTCTAGTATGAATTTTGTGTGTAGAATTTATGTCATGTATACGTAAAGCGAGCCAAAAGATCTTGAATTCCTATATCAATTGAAATGGGCATGATCAAAGTCAGATAACTCAAACCCAATTCCACCAATACTTATCCCCTTACATGGCTACTTCTTTGTTTTTACTGCCTTTTAAAACTTTATTAAGAAAGTGGAAAACGAAAAGACTTTTTCAAATCAATGTAGAGAAAGGGAGTATTTAAGGATCTATAAAGAAATATGAAGAGGCGAAGAAGAGCTACCCGGTGATATCAAGTTAAAATTTTGATAACAGTGGTCATAATGATGGTGGCTAAAGCACCGACGGTGGTCTTAATTTTCTTTAAACCAAAAATCAAAATCAAACCCAATCAATCTAAGAGGCAACGGAAATTAATCTAGGGGGAACTAAGGCGATCTAGGGAAGGACCTATTATTGGAGGCCAATTACTCAGGATCAAGAGCTTAGGCTAAAAGATGAGTGTGCACAAATTCAGTAGTTTGATTAATGTAATTGGTTTTAAATTATTCTAATTGATTAGAATGGTAGACACCCTAAAAATTGGATTTGTTAAATCAATAACAAATGGAGAATTTAATTGGCTAATTAAACACTTGATGTAAATTTGTAACCCTAAATTAAAACCCTAATTGAATTGAAATTGGGAACAATAATGACATTAGAAATTAGGGTTAATTAATTGGAATTTAGGGTTAACTGGAATCATTAATTAACTTAAAAATTAAAATCGACTGTGCTTAATGAATGAAAATCAATCGACAAAAAACAATTGGAAACCCTGAAATTCTGTATGTGAACGGTTGACCTAGGGATGCTTGGGTCGACCGATTGTGGTCGACTTGGGCAAGGTCACGGTCGACCGTTCAAATGAAAAATGTGCAAATTGAATCTTGGCTTAAGGCCCAAATTAAATAGATGAAAAATGTGCAAATTGAATCTTGGCTTAAGGCCCAAATTAAATAGATGAAAATTATGCAATTTAGTTGGAAATTATGTAATTTAGTTGGAAATTTTGTAATTAGTGAATTGGATTGTTGGACTAATTTGCGCTAAGTTATATGCATGAGAGAACATGGAAATTTGGTCCCCTGCTAAGATGGTTAGAGCGAATTTCACTTCGCAATAGTTGTATTATTAGGTTGGACAAATTTTACCTCCCAATATTTAGTATTGGATAGGGGCAAATTACACTTCGCAATAGTTGGTATTGAATTGGGCTGAATTTTAGTTCATATTGCAGAGTTGGTTTGGGACGATTTATTTCGCAATAGACTCAAATTGTTACGTACAGATGGGCATAATACTGGCGAGAACACTATTTGAGAGAGCCCGGTACTAACGGAAGGTCGCGATACTGCACGTTTTCTTGCACACTATTATAAAACACCATACGGGTGGACGCCAGCGTTGTACAATAAGTGGCTATAGGTATTGAGCAAAGTAAGTTGGGTTCGGTACTAGCGGGAGTTCACATACGATGGACACCGGAGCTATACGATAAGAGGCATTTTGCCACTACAATCGAGAGATGAGCACAGGTGCATACTTGCAACTTTTCACTATGGTGTTCTCCTTCTCCAAGCGTAGTGTGATGGTAGGTATGATGGGAAAGCAGTTCCTGATTTGACCGATCGTTAGTGTGAGATTCGATCCATTGCATTAGACAAGAACCCTTTAGTATGGGACCTTAGGAGTTCACAGACACTGTATTTACACTCCATATCACTTAGAGTAGATTTAAGATCAATTGCACTTAATCATCTTATTAAATTTGTTCTCATTCATCAGACTTTTGTCTGACCCACCTCTTTCTTTCATTTTCCCCCACCATAGGATGACAATTTAACAGTTGAATTGAGCATTGTACGTGGAGGAAGGAGCTTCACATTAGAATTTCCCATATCATTTATTGTTCTTCTTGTAGTTTTCTTTTAAATATAATGTTGTTAAACTTATATTGTAACTTGGAAATAATGTATGTGTAAATCAAGTATTTTTGGAAGTTGTTTTTCTGAAATATCTATTTTTTGTATTTTTGTATGTTAATTTCTTCCGCCGTGAGATCTAAAAGTGTAGAATGTCTTAGAACTTATCCTTGTAATCATGCTCTCTAAGGCTTTAAAATCCCAACAGCTCGTTTTCTCGGCATGGCCTATTCGAAAGTCACACTAGGCTTAGGATCGGTGTGTCGGGAGGTGTGAGTTGTTACATTTGGTATCAGAGCGAGGTTTAGGATTCTCTAGGATTTAGATACGTATTGAGAGAACGTACTTGAAAAGTTTAAAAAAAAATGGTTTTCTAAAATGTTTTCTGAAAAGTTTTCAAGAATGGGTTTTGAAAATATATAATTATATATAGGTAAAAGTTTTTAAAGAGATTTCCAATTTTTTTATCTATATATCTAAAATTCTTTTTTATTTGTGCATATACTATCTGTAGGAAGGTTAAAAATAATTCCCAAACACAGATGAGAATGAGTACAAGTCTTAGGAGAATGGCTCAAAGAAGGCAGCTAAGATTTCAAGCGTGAATGTCCTTATATGGTTCCGTTGGTATCTATAAGTGAGGAGATAAGATGAGCCAAGTTTGACTAGGAGAGCGAAATTATGATTGTCTGATATGTGCATTAATATACAACAACCTATATAACTTGGCTCTGTTGTTGGCATATCCCTTATATGAGCAAACAATTTTATATTAGAATAAACGATACGGTTATAACATTTGAGATGAAAAGATAAACCTTTCACGTTTATTGTGGCTTACCCCATAAAGAAGGGCTTGTAGAGGTTTTATATGCCAGCTAGTAGTGGCAAGTAAATTATAGAATTAAGGATGAACGAAGAAGATCAGTCCAAGAGACCCGTATAATAAGAATAAGGTGCCAACAAAGTGTAAGGGGAATATGAAAGAGGACTTTACAAACTTAAGGTAAATCCCCCCTCCCCCCTCGGTTAAAGTAGAAACCATATTTTCATATTGGTAATAGTTGCAAGAACTTAAATTTAATTAAAGGTATGGCTAGATAGTTTCCATATTAAAGTTGGACGTTGTATTGGAAAATAAATTTGATTTGACCATCTTTGGAAAGGAACAAAAAACTATATGCGCTAAAAGCATTGCTAGGTAGAAGTGGACTTAGGTAATTAGGTTACTATTATCTACTTCGATTTAAGTGATGAATCGATGAAAATGTTTTCTAAAAGGTTAGAAATGGTAGGTATGTGATATTTTAAAATAGAAAAATTTGGCATTGATTTCATATAAATAAATCAAATAAGCTTTATGGAATTGTTTAAAAAGTGAAATTAAAGGATTTAGTGAAAAGTTATTTTTCAATAACTGTTTTAAAGCTTTTGTTTTGTTTTTAGGCACATTGTTATACTTATCTCAACGTGCACTTTGCTTTTAACAGCAGAACTTTTGGGAAGAAAATAAAAATAGAAATTTAAGAGTATATTTTGAATTCCTTTTGTAAATAAGAAATGGTTATTTATCCGAAATTGTTTTACAAATGTTTCTTCTATATCCTTAAAATAATAATAAGCTAAAAATACTACATTTTCTTTGAAAAATATATATAATATATATTATGCTTTTGTGAGAATTTCTTGTTTATAAAAGAGAACATTAGAAAACTGTCTTATGTACGTTTTGCCAAGTTAAGTATACTCATTTTTGATAGTTTAATTAAGAAAATGTTATAACCGTAGTAAAAAGGAATGGTTGTTAAATATGAGTGAAAGGTTTCAAAGTTTTAAAAACTTACTGATTTTATGGAGATGGAAAATTCAAAGGTTTTGATTTCAAAAGGTAAAATGAGAATATTATGACTATCACTTAAAATTCAAAAAAGGATATGAAATAGGTTGGAGGTAGATAAATAGGATTAAATAGTCCACTATGACGAAATTTACTATGGAAATTGGAAATTTTGAAATTGTCGGGACAAAGATAAGTAATAACATGTGAATTTAGCGACCTTTTAAATCAATGGTTGAATTTGAAAAGATAAGGTACTAGGTAGGACTTCTTATTGTAGTGAGAGGTGAGCACCACCTTGTGTTTCTCCATCCAAGTATGGTTTGAGCCATAGAATCTTTTATGTAAGGAAGATTGAAAATTATGATTCGAGTGAACTTATTTCAGGATAAGAAAAGAATAAGTCAAGATGTTCTAGTTATATCAAAAATAGTATGGATGCAAGAAGTCTTTTGGTTTTAAGTGCTAAAGGGACAAGTAGGGTATACTTTAATCCTTATTAAGAGTGTTATGTAAAAAATAGGCATTTCTTTGATTACATTAGGCAGTCTAAAATGGAACAGTAAGTGTAGGCTTAGCATTATAGCGGCACAACATTGATCGGTACCGTTTATGTGGAAATAGGACACTTGTAGGCTACAGGAAGTCCAGGTATTGTGTTGTCCGCTGTAGGCTATGAGCAGGCCAGGTAGACAAGAATGGAAAAGTATGTATTTTACACATGTTATTGAATTTATATTGTAGTAGTTGCATTCCATGGATGCCTAGATGTGAATCTTGGAGTAGTAGGGTTAAGTATAACATATTCTAGAATATGGAAAATAAGGGGAAAGTAGTCCCTAAATTGATGAGAGCCTTTATAAAGGAAATTGTATGATAAGTTCACATTTGTAGGGTTACATGACTTGAGCAAGTAAAAATGTAGAATTAGTCACCTCGGTAAATTGTTGGACAATTTATATGGATCAATAAATATTAAATTGGAAGTTGTTATAAAATGAGGTGGGTTTTGATTGGTATTTTAATCCATTGGAATAAAGTATGTGACGATGTAAATTTCTATAAATTATCTAGTTTTATTACAAAAGTGTATCGTTTGAAATAACAAAGAATATGCCTAAAAGAAAAAGATGTACAAAATAAGGGATAGTCACCATATTTTGTACTGTCTATTTCAAGAACAAACAGAAGAGATAATTCTTTGTAATTCCAAACATAACACAAATCCAATTATAAATAATTTATGGAAAATTATAGCATTCACATTCCTTTTGGAGAAAGTGTAATTCCAATGCATTAAAATGCGGAAATCC
Organism: Allium fistulosum; assembly: GCA_030737815.1. Classification (NCBI taxonomy): domain Eukaryota; kingdom Viridiplantae; phylum Streptophyta; class Magnoliopsida; order Asparagales; family Amaryllidaceae; genus Allium; species Allium fistulosum. The sequence continues at coordinate 1,543,971,766 of CM060901.1, read as the reverse complement.
CTAAGTATAAACCAAAGTAATGTCCATCACGTCTATAGGGTTAAAACGATAAGGCGTATTCCACATTAAGTAGTCTCAACCATAAGATAAGTAAAATATTGAAAATGAAGTTATAAGAGATTGCATTTAATAAAAAGGTCTCATTCATGGATTGACATCAAGGAATAGAAGAAGAAAATTACTGAATTTCAAATTTTAAAAAGTATCCTAGATAAAGTAATAGTTAAGATTTTGCAATGGATGGATGATTCAAGGATGTGGCTTTCCGTGAAGAGCAAGATATGGTTATTTGCATGCATTGAGAATGCAAAGCCGATTCTCATAGAAAAAGAAGATCGAGAAATTTTTGGTAAGATTTGAAGGACGGGATAAAAAGATTATTCTCAAACATCACTTGGATGGATGGAATGATTATTTTCTTAAGTAAATTCATGGAAGACTGACTTAGAATGCATAGTTATGTGCTTAGCAACCGCACATGAATAAAGTACCTCTTAAGTGATTATTATTTTGGTTTGAATGATTTTAGATTATAACCCCACTAGATTTTTGAACTTTTATTATTAAAGTTGCATGGGAAGACAGACCAAACTTTCACTTGTAGAACTTAAGATAGATCCATGTAAACCAAAAACATGGTACCTAGGTACCATGATTTTTTAAAGATTGAGGACAGTCCAAGAGTAAAACTTGATGACTTAAGCTGAGCCGAATTGGAAAATAAGTTTTATTATTTTCAACAATGTAAGAAATCACCAAGTTTGGATACCCTTGAGTGAAATGGAGAAATAACAAAATTGCTAAGTAGAGTATACTAAGGGGGGACATCATCCCCTTTTGTGGTGTCTTACCTTGGTATTTAGGAGTTGGGGTGATAAGGCATACCACGGAAAAAGTCAAGATAGTAAGTTGTGCATTGAAGGTTTTATGGAGTTACAGTTAGCAAGAGCATACTTACGCTCAAGTTATTTAGTGTAGTGCTAGACGACATCATTTAAGTTAGTGGCAAGGATTGTTTAGGTTTTCTGATGCACATATAATTGAATTGGAAATTTTTGGCCAGTGATGAAAGTTGGTAAGGATAGTGGGGATTAAATTTATATAAGGTCAAGGATTGCAACAGATAGGCAGAAAGCAAGTACTGATAGTTGATACATACGATAGTTCATGGAGCTGAATCCACAATGGGGAACAAACAAGTAGAAAAATCCCCAAGGAAAGATAGGATGCAGCTTTATTATTGGGAAGTCATCTTTAGGTACTTGTGGAAGTGTCCATGTGGTGTAACCACCGTAGTCAAGCCGTTTTTAGTTAGAAAAACATAGATTACCTGTGTATTTAGGTCTAGCTTAAGTAGAGATCATTAGATGGTAGGAATGGTTGCAAATACTTAGTAGGACATGTTATGGATAATGGATGGGATGTATTTGGATGTGTTGTTTGGATTGTATTCGTTTACACGTCTAGGACATTATATCCTTTGGGTAGGGGACACACAGTCACATTCCTTATTATTTATTTTCTAGCTAGTTAGATGCGATGCATATGGATGCTTGATCGTTGTTATTTTATTGAGAATATTGCATATGGATGAAATGGTTGCGCATACATGTAGAATTACAAGTTTATTTAGGATGGTGCATGCATTTGGATGCATGGCATAAACGTCTGCATGACAGGAGGTCGATTGGATCAGTAGACTACTTATTCTTTTACATTATAATAGGCTCACATGCATTTCACATTGCATATATATGTACATAATGCATTAGAATTTCTTTAAGGACTGTGATTGCTAGTGGATGAAGGATGTGTAGATGATTGTGGTTATTGGTTGCTATGGTGAATTACATTTTTCCATCCTTAGAGATTTCGAAGATGAAATCCTTTTAAGGGAAGAGAATATAACACCCAGGGAATTTACGTAAAATTTGACAAGAATTTAATATAGATTTAAACGGAAATTTAATAAGAAAAGTAAATTTAATTAAAACAATGACTAAAAGGAATTTTTTACAAACGTTCGAATTTTACTGCGAAACATGCACCATAGCAATTTTTTAGATGATTATTATGTATAACACTTTGAAATCGGAGTTAGTACGAAGTTACAGATGTTTGAAAAATTGAAATAGAAATAATTGAAAATTAGTAATTTAATAAATATAGGTCGACCTATAATTTTGACAGGTCAACCCGTGGCCTTCATTTGTCGGCCCGTGACCTCCATAAGTCGATCCGTTAGGTCGACCCATGGCCTTTATAGGTCGAGTCGAACTCGAATAAATCGCATGGTTTTCAATTCACACTGACGCGTTGTTTGATAGTCGAGATCGTTTCTTTAGAGCAAAATATTATGATTAGACCAGATTTTATCCTGGGTTAATCTATTAGCCCTAAACCTAATACCTACCCTATAAATATGATGTTAGAGAAACCCTAATTTTCCATTGTAAATTAAGAGTAAGGAGACTCTATCCCTCAAAACCCAAATTTTCTTATAACCAAAAATCAAAATCAAACCCTAATTAATCTAAGAGGCAATGTAAACAATCAAGAGAGAATTAAGATGATCTAGGGAAGGGTCTATTGTTGGAGGCCAATTTCTCAGGATCAAGAGTTTAGGCTAAAAGGGGGGTGGGCACAAATTTAGTAGTTTGATTAATGTAATTGATTGTAAATTATTCTAATTGATTAGAGTGGTAGAAACTCTAAAAATTGGATTTGTTAAATTAATAATAAATGGAGAATTTAACTGGTTAGTTAAACACTTGTTTAATATCAAATTTGCAATCCTAAATTAAAACCCTAATTTTATTGAAATTGGGCGCTATGATGACATTAAAAAATTAGGGTAAATTAACTAGAAATTAGGGTTAACTGGAATCATTAATTAACTGAAAAATTAAAATAAGTTGTATTTAAAGAACGGAAACCAATTGACAAACAAAAATTGGACACCCTAAAATTTTATACGTGAACGATCGACCTGGGGATGTCTAAGTCGGCCGGTAGCAATCGACCTGGGCAAGGTCATGGTCGACCTTTCGAATGAAAAATGTGCAAGTTGAATCTTGCCCTAAGGCCCAAATTAAATAGATGAAAATTACGTAATTCAATTGGAAATTATGTAATTAGTGAACTGGTTTGTTGGACTAATTTGGGCAATGTTACATGCGTGAGAGGATAGAGAAATTTGCTTCCCTAGTAAGATGGTTAGGGCGAATTTTACTTTGTAATTATGGTATTGGTTTGGGGTGAATTTCATTTTGCAATAGTTGGTATTGAATTGGGGCGAATTTTAGTTCGCATTACAGAGTTGGTTTGGACCGATTATTTCGCAATAGACTCAACAGTGTTACGTACGGTGGGCGCAGCACTAGTGGGAACACCATCTAAGAGAGTCCAATACTAATGGGAGATCCAGGTACTACACATTTTCTTTCGTACCATTATGAAACGTATTACGGGTGGACGTTGGCGTAGTAAAATAAGTGGCTATAGCTATCGAGTAAAGAAAGTTGGACCCGGTTTTAATGGGAGTTTACGTACGGTGGACATCGGAGTTGTACGATAAGAGGCAATTTGCCACTACAATCAAAAGATGAGCATGGGTGCATACGATGAGTCAGTTGCGAATTTGATTACGGTGTTCTCCTTCCAGATGTAGTGTGATGGTATGTAAGATGGGAAAGCAGTTCCTAATTTAGTCGATCATTGGTTTGAGGTTCAATTAGTAGGTTCGATCCATTGAGTGAGACAAGAACCCTTAGGTATGGGACCTTAGGAGTTCACAGACACTGTGTTTACACTCTGTATCACTTAGAGTAGATTTAAAAGCAATTGCACTTAATCGTCTTATTAAATTTGTTCTCATTCACCAGACTTTTGTCTGACCCACCCCCTTCTTCCATTTTCCCCCACCACAAGATGACAGATTAACAGTTGAATTGGACATAGTACGTGGAGGAAGGAGCTTCGCGTTAGAATTTCCCATATAATTTATTGTTCTTCTTGTAGTTTTATGTTGTATATAATGTTTTTAAACTTGTATTATAACTTGGAAACAATGTATATGTAAATCAAGTATTTTTGGAAGTTGTTTTTCTAAAATGTCTATTTTATGTATTTATATTTTAATTCCTTCCGCTATGAGATCTAAAAGTGTAGAATGTTTTAGAACTTACCCTTGTAATCATGCTCTCGAAGGCTTTAAAATCCCAACAGCTCGTATTTCTCGACATGACGTGTTTGAAAGTCACACTAGACTTAGGATTGGTGTGTCGGGAGGTGCGTGTTGTTATAATTCCGAACTTAGTTTTTGCACTTAAAATTTGAATAATTAAGCTATATATATTAAAATTTATAAAACTTCAAATTAGAAATAAAAATACTAATAGTAATTTATAAATTAATTCAAGATTTCAATAAAATATATTAAAAGTTATACATGCGATTTACTGGTAGACGTTGTTGTATTACAACTTAGGAAGAATGTTGCACATTCTTGATTAAAAAATAGAATTTAACTTTTACTTTAAAGAAAATATATCTAAACATCGCGTATAAATAAAATTTATACACCAACCTCTTAGTGTGGATGATACCATAACTAATGTAATTGTACAAAAGTATGATTGGCAAAAAAAAATTGTTAAGCATGAGAATTTTTCTAGAATGTGCAATGCTCATGCATATAAAATGTTCTCAAATCTCAAATCAGCAAGTTCAAGTATCTTCTCAATGAAAGCACTAAAATGTTTAAACCAAAAGTGGCACAAACTCTCAAATGAGTATAGTAGAGAAAAGAGTGAAGAACTAAGTAAAAACAAGAAAAAACAAAACACAAAAGTTTTATAGTGGTTCGGCTAATCGTTGCCTAAATCCACTTAGCTTTGTTGCTGATTTAGTGGATGTTTACAAGTAGAGTTCTTATGGATCGATATCCCTTCATGGATGATTACAAAGAAATGTAGAATAATTGCAAGGAAGCAAAAGGATCCCAAAAAATTTGCCTTTGGCCTCCCATTTATAGCCGTAGGTAGTCGGGATTTGCTCCTCCACGATCTCCACCATGTTCCCCACATCCTAGCAGGTGTCCAACTCGAAGAAACGTGGCCATGTCAGCATTGGCTATGGATCGGTACCGATCCATAGGCATGAATCGGTACCGATCCATAGGCATGAATCAATACCGATCCAAAAGATTGCCTTACGGGTCGATTCTACCGCTTTGTATTGTAGTGACCTACTGCTAGCTTCGTGTTTTCCATCTTGTTTGCACCGCTAGGAGCTTGTTTCTTGGTCAAAGTGATGGATCGGTGGTGGAATGGAGTTGCAGATTTCAGTTGCTTGAGGAGGTCGATAGCAAATGACATGCGATCGATCATAGGAGGCTTGAAACATGTTGTTAGCACTGTGGCTTGGGAGCATAGGAAGTTTGAGGCAAATCGGATGAAGTGTTATGGATCGGTACCAATCCATCACTTTGATGGATCTTGATGTTGAATTCTCATGATTCCTTTGGCTCCATCTTGTGACCTTGGTTGAACTTGATTCCTAGGCTTGTTTATGTGGATTTGAAATGGTGTTGGGCAAAAAATGGGAATTGGTATCGATTCATAGGCATGGATGGGTACCGATCCATGACTTTGCTTGAATGTTAGACTCCGGTTGTAGTACTTGAAAGCAGTGTGATGTGCGGACCATTTTGGAAGATTGGTTGCATGTTGGCAACCTTGTCCCTTGACTCTGTTTGGTATCCAAGTTTAGCAGTTATTGTTCTGGATTACTGCTTGATCGGTTTAATTCGTTCGAATATGGCCTGGTCAAAAGGCCGATGATACATATCGCTAAATAGCTTACAAAATTAGGGATTTAATGGTGAAACTGATTTTCAAACTTGATTTTTCTATGACATGCATTTGGAAGATAGATAACAGATGAGTAATTTAAAAAAAAACATCTAAATATAACAAGTGCAAAAAATAGTTTATAGTTTTGATTTTTGAACACACAAAAGAAAAACAGTAAAAATAAAATAAAAACCCTATACAATAATATAAATGGAAATTAGGTTTAAGGGCTTCAATTTTCAGGGTAATAAGTTTTAATTACAAAACTTCTAAATATAGTTATGAGAGAAAAAGGCAAAAGGCGCATGAAAAAAGGTATGGCTTCCAAAGTGAGAATATGAAATCCCATGCCATGTTGAGAAAGAAACAAAAAAAAAAAAAGGAAAGGGATTATATATAGAATCAACAGAAACTTCTAAATACTATTCAGTTATTACTGTTGAAGTACAAAAAAAAGAAGAAAATGTATGCATCTGGCTTATGAAATGGAGAAGGAGTGTTTAGAAATTTAACAACATAATATGCAACAGCATGAAGACTATTGCAGAAGGTAGAGAAAGAATGATACCTGTTGTGGGAGGCTGGTAATGGAAGAGAAGGCTGTCATGGTCAACCTGTTATTTGCCCTCTGCTTTTTTGCACGTACCCGAACCAAAGGCAGATTTGCAATGTAATTAGAGGAAGGGCCATTGATATTGATATTGAACGGAGATGACGCATAAACAAGTTCAAGCTTTATAGGTCGACAGCTTTGGTCAGGGAAACGAGCTAAGCTGAGAATACAAGCCATGCTCTTTCTTTCTCTTTTATTTATTTTTTGAACTTTTCCACTTGTTTAAGTCCTGTGCTTTCTTTGAAAACCAAAGCTTAAGTTATATAGTTGGTTTATAAAATTTGATCGAGTGCAATAATTGACAAGATCCTATAACGTAGCATTGAACATTTATTTGCCACTCAGGAGCTATCTGTTTAATAAAGAGTGACTGGGTATTTTTCAATCTATCGCATAATTGTACGTTGGGGATGACCTTTGTCTAAAGAGTGACAGGGTAGTTTTCAATCATTAGCATAATTGTACGATGGGGATGACCTTTGTCTGTTTAGAACAACTTTGCATTTACCGCCGAAGCAATCGACTACCAATTTTCTTTGAAAATAGAAGCATGTGAATAATTTAAGGATAAAAGTAAACATTGTTAAAGGTTAAAACACTTTAACAATCATTGTCATATACACAGTTGCGATAACCAAGTTCTTTTCACAATTTTTTTGAATGTTGGGCGTAACATGTTATAGATAATGTTGAAGATTGGATCGTACGCAAAATCACGATAACTTAAGATTTCAAGGTTCTTATGGATCGATGAATTTAATCATCACAACAATGCATATTTTTTTCTTCAAAAAATTCTAATACAATTTATAATAACAGAAACTATAAACTATAAACGCATAACATTTCATGTTTGTTAATGCCAACAAATCACAAATCATTTTAAATGTTAAATAACTTAATAAAACATCGATTATCTATGAAAAGTAATATATACATCGTTGGAAATGGTTTATGATTTCACATCCATATAACAAATTTGAATGGTAGTAAACAAGATAACTTAATCATTTCCAAACGTTTGGTACTTTGACCATGTTTGGTAAACATTGTACTTGTATGTTTAACAACGTTATTGCCAAAAGTTGCAACACTCTGTAAAAGTAGTAAACATTTAATACCACGTTTCACAAACATTGTAATTATTATATTTGACAATAGTTTATCTGTGTATATATCTGACATTCACAAATGCTTTCATATATGATTATGACATCGCAGATAATTTCAATTATGACAGCGTTATATTACTATTCTCCGATGGCACCGGCAACATTTATTTTACACATGTTTTGTTGAATCATGTTATCAAACAGTACACAATAGAAATACATATAATTTTATATCAACAAGTCCTGTCATTCTCCATACATAGATAGTTCTTCACATTTTACATCATCGGACTTCCTCTTTAGAACTTTCAACAATTGAACTGACTAAATGGCTGAGGTGGAAGAAATAAAGAGCACTCGGGAAGCCGGTTTTTGATCTGAAAAGAATAAACTTAGATGAAACTTAACGATACATTAGAAAGAAAGTTTTTGCATGAAAAATCAAAAAAGCTATACAATCAAATCTACTTTGGACTCAATTGCTTTTATCTTCCCTACAAGGGAAAACACCACTTTGTCAGTATACAAATTTATAGGCTTTCCACCCTTTCAAACTTCTGAACATCAGCAGCTATAAGATAGTATACAAATTGATGATATTTAGTTGAAACACAATTTTGATTCTTATAGTAAAGGATGAAATACATGCAATATTTCCCGTAACTCTTGTTTCTTGACCTTTTTATTCCTGAAATAAACTATTGGTCTGTACATATAAAATAATTAGTAGCCGGGATTACAATCCGTATGCTTAAACCTAAAACAACTCAACCTTCAGTTGCCGGTAAGTTGGGTAGACAAGACACCTAAAGCATATGCAACTCAAACATCCAATAGATTGACTAGAGAATAAAAAATGAAGAAAATAAATGAAAAACGATTAAGAAATAGAACACACAAGATTTATGATGGTTCGGCCTACTCCGACCTACCACAACAACAAAAATACCATTTTACGACAAAGAATTTCCAACGGTTCTGCATACTGTTGCGAAAAAGTCAGAGCTTTAACAACTTATTCCGAAAAAAACGTTGTAATCTATCTTCCTGACAACGTTTTATACATAAATGTTGTAGTAAAATTAAATTCTACAATATTGGTCCAAATAGTTGTTAAAAATCGTATGGTTTTTTTGCATTGTTTCATATTTGGTTTTTCATAACATTTATGTGATGCCTGTTGAATTTTAATTTCCTACAACCTTTTTTTGATGTTACAAATTTATTGCATTCAACAATATTTATGAAGTTTTAGCTATTTGTTTGACGATTAAATGTTTACATTGTAAAAGTATAAAGAGAAACCACAACACTTATATTATGTTTTAGTAGTTTAAAATTAAGATAATATTCTCCTAACATTGAAAAAGATATTTAGACAAATCTTTATCAAAATACAAATATTTAGACAAAGGCAAAACAACCAGTGAACCTAACACGAATGAATGATTACCCAAAAAATAATGTTTCAGTAGCTAAATCAAAAAAAAAGAAGAAGTGAAGAATCATGGTTAACAACAACTTATGCGATTAAAATAATTATAGATATTTCATATTTTGACTAACATTCAAAATTGTGACCAAAATGTAAGAAGCAATAAACATTAGATGTGTATACAATGTCACTTCTACTATCATTGGCTTTTTGACGGATAAAATTGAAGATATGCAATAGACTAGTAAAAAGATATTAGCAATATACTGATAACACATTAAATTATTCTTATAGTACAAGTTTAGCATATTAAAAGAAAACATAAAATCATATATCTTTTTTTCTGAAGAGATAAGATGCATTTATTAATTTTAGAAAACATAAAAACAATTATATACAAAACAGTGTCTTTTTTTATTGCAGGCTTCACTGTCCACCAACAAACACATTATGAATTAGTTCACCACCTCAGAACTTTAGACATCAGCACCTCTATCTCACCCATCTTTGAAAGCAATTTAGTAAATGTGCATGATCAACATATATGAATACATTCAGACCTGCTCACTTAACCTGCTTCACGTCTTTGATTGCCCTGTTCACTTAACCTTCTCTAAAGCATGGCATCTAGACCTACTCAACGCCTCAGAGCTCCTATAACCATCTTGCCTCACTCAAAAGGCTCTCATGCAACTTGTAGCACCATTGATTTCCCTCAGCAGCCACTCAAAAGACCTAATAAGACTTCTCGAAGGTAGCAGCACCGTTGACCAATTTAATGAAGAAGAATCAACCTTTTGTTTGGGATGAGAAGTGTGAGCATGCATTTGTGATTCTGAAGGAGAGGTTGACGAGTGCACCAGTGTTGATTATTCCAAGTGGAAATGAGGAGTTAATAGTATACACAGATGCTTGTGGTATTGGATTGGGTGTGGTGTTGATGTAGAAAGAAAAAGTTGTTGCCTATGCTAGTCAATAGCTAAAGCCGCATGAGAGGAATTATCCAACTCATGATTTGGAGTTGGCGGCGATTGTTTTTGCTTTGAAAATATGGAGGAACCAATTGTTGGGTGAAAGGTTTGAGCTGTTTACGGACAACAAATCCTTGAAGTACCTATTCTCTCAAAAGGATCTCAACCTTTGTCAGTAATGGTGGTTGGAGTTCTTGGCCTCTTATGATTTTAATATTTCCTATACTCCGGGAAAGGGAAATGCGGTCGCCGATGTATTGAGTAGAAGACATGCATATTTAGGAGCAATGTTCTTGGAATGAAAGCAGGTAGAGTACATTGCTAGATATGAATTCAGACCTCATTGTGAGATGGAACCGGAGATGTTGGCAAGTTTGTTGATTAAACCTACTCTAATTGAAAGGATCGGTGCTAGTCGGAAACGAGATGATAAGTTGGCGGAGATCATTACAAAGATGGTAGAACGAGTAGAATCTGAAGACATGAAGCAATACAAACTCGACCGAGAAAATTGGCTTCGTAAAGAGGGAATGTTGTTTATCCCCGATGTCGATGGATTACGAGATGAGGTATTGCGAGAGCGTCATCATTCCAGACTGACTATCCATCCCGATGGTAACAAGATGAATCAAGATATGAAGAAGACTTATAACTGGGAGGGTATGAAGAGGGATGTTGGAGCATTCATCTCGAAGTGTATGAACTACCAGTTGGTAAAGATAGAGCAAAAGAAACCTAGTGGACTGTTGCAACCGTTAGAAATTCCTGAGTGGAAATAGGAGCAACTATCGATGGATTTTATAAATGGATTGTCGAGGACTCGAGCAGGGTACGATGGCATTTAGGTCATAGTAGATCGATTGACCAAGAGTGCAAAATTTATACCCGTCAAGTTAAATAGAACGACATCCAAGTTGGAAGAATTGTATGTAAAGTGGATAGTACGATTTCATGGTGTGCCAAGAGCATTATGAGCGACCGAGACCCGTTGTTTACTAATGGGTTTTGGAAGAGCTTACAAGAGGCGTTTGGGACCGAGCTGCATCTTAGTACAACATATCACCCGCAAATAGATGGGCATACCAAGAGAGTAAATCGTATATTGGAAGATCTCTTGCGAGCATGCATTATAGATTTTGGAGGATCATGGGATGATCATTTGCATTTGGTGGAGTTTGCATACAACAATAGTTATCTGTCGAGTATTAGTATGGCACCATATGAAGCATTGTATGGCCGACCATGTAACGCTCCTTCAAGTTGGTGGGAAGCAGACGAGAAACTTATACTTGAGCCAGGTATGATTAGAGAGACTTTAAAAATGATCGAGATCATTCGGCAACGAATGAAAGCTGCCCAGGATCGATAGAAAAGATACGCTGATAAGAGACGAAGAGATTTAGAGTTTTCTATCGGAGTTATGGTATTTGTGAAGATTTCTCCTCTTAAGAATGTGGTTCAATTCGGTAAAAAGGGGAAGTTGCATGGCACCAAGATTCATAGGACTTTTTTCGATAGTTGAAAGGATAAGAAAGCTAGCATATGGGGTCGACTTACCTTAGAAGATGGTGGCATGGGTGTACACAAGGTTTTTCATGTCGGCATGATGATTACACTGGATCAGCTAGAAGATGTTGAGGTAGAACCAGAAGTTTCTAGATCTCGTAGGCCGCTTTGTATTGTTGGGACGATACGAAACAGCTTAGGAGGAAGACAATGAAGCTAGTGAAGGTACAATAGAGCGGAAATGCTAACGATTATATGTGGGAGACGGATGAGAGCATGAAGACTACGTGTCCGGAGCTTTTTGAATGATAAGATCCATTATTTACTGTATCTATTTTTACCACTGTATGTTATATTTAATAGGTTAGTATTCCACATGCTAGGATAGGTCACTTATACTATTGATTGCATGACTACTTGTTTGATATGTGTGATGGTTGCTTATGATTCGTAGAAATGTATGATAACTATGGTTGCTTATATTTTGACTTGTTGGGATTTCGGGGGCAAAATTCCTAAATGGGAAAGAATGTAACGACCAGTGTTTTACGTATTAGAGGATCATAAATATTTTTATTTTATTCATATGAGGTCATGCGATTCTATAATTTTCACCTATGATTTTTTTGAATTTCTATGTGACCATTTGGCCCTAAAAACCTTGTATGGGCTATAACTTTTGATAGGAGTTAAATTAGGGTCTCAAACTAGTTCCATTGCTTCAGGATGATGGTTTTCCATTTCGTAGAATGGTTATAATAGAAAATGGACTTACGTTTAGAGAGTTATATCAGTTTTAAGTTTTGAAAGCTACTGGTCAGAATTAGTGTGTAATTCAATAAGCCCATTAGTGAGCCCATTAGTCTAATTAGAGAATCACTATAAATAGGGGCTATAGGGGTCAAAATAAAACGTTCCCTCTTATTTAAATCAGGTCTAAACCTAATTAGCCCTAAATACATCCTAATTCATCCAAATTTCTCTTTAAATCAAACTAGATTGTGGATAGAGATTAAATCTTCGATTAGAAGCTAGAGATAGTCAAATTGGTTGATTAGAAATGCTTTTCATCGCTATCTGGATTGGATCTACATTCAAATTGGTTGAATTTGGTAATTGGTGAGTAATTTATGCCTTCTCACTATACTATGCATGTTTATATGGTAGAGTTATAGAATTTAACATGTTTTAAATTGATTTTTGGCCATAAAACCTTTTCTAACTTTAATTACATGTTAATCCATGCATATGATACATATTGATTAGAAATCACATTTTGTTCATGTTCATATATTCATGCTATATGTAGATTTATGTTAGAAATTGACTTGTTTATCTTATTTATATGGATTGCACGTTTGAGTGTATGAAATTACTTGTTATTCTATGCTTGTTCATTGTGATTTGATGTTGTTTGTTAGTGTTGTAAATGTATAGAAATATATGTTGGTGAATTAAGCAAATCAGAGGCAAAGTTGGTCGAAATTGGATGAAACTTGAAGGAGGGGCTCTAGAGCATACTAGGAGCCTACACTATGAGTTGCACCTTGAGAGGAGCTAAGTGCTAGAGTCGGCCTCGAGTCATAGGGATGAGTTGGTGACGAGTCATAGGGATGAGCCGATGATAAATTATAATGGTTGGTCGAAATTGGACGAAACTTGGCAGATAGGCTCTGGAGTATAACAAGAGGCTACATGATAATTCACACCTTGATTGGATGCAAAGTGATGAGTCGGTCCCAAGTCATAGGAAGAGTCAGCGGTAAGTTATAATGGTTGGTCAAAATTGGACCAAACTTGGAGGATAGGCTAAGGAGCATAGTAGGAGCTCACATGATAACTCACCTCAAGTTAGGTTAAGGCTATAACTTGATGATGAATCATCAAGTTAGGTTTTCGATGAGTTATAACGGTTGGTCGAAATTGAACGAAGCTTGGAGGGGAGGCTCAGGAGCATAGTATGAGCTCACATGACAAGTCTCACTTCAAGATGGGTAAGGCTATAACTCAGCGATGAGTCATCAAGTTAGGTTGGCGATGAGTTATAATGGTTGGTCGGAATTGGACGAAACTTAGAGGAGAGGCTCGGGAGCATAGTAGGAGCTCACATGATAAGTCTTACTTCAAGATGGGTTAAGGCTATAACTCGGCGATGAGTCATCAAGTTAGGTTGGCGATGAGTTATAATGGTTTGTCGAAACTGGATAAAACTTGAAGGAGAGGCTCAGGAACATAGTAGGAGCTCACATGATAACTCTCACCTCAAGATGGGTTAAGGCTATAACTCGACAACGAGTCATCAAGTTAGATTGGTGATGAGTCATCAAGTTAGGTTGGAGATGAATCATGATTTGAAGTCGGCGGCGATTGTGTTTGCATCGAAAACTTGGAGACGTTTCTTGTTGGGTGAAAAGTTTGATTTATTCACAGATCATAATTCGTTGAAGTAAATTTTTTTTGCAAAAGGATCTCAAACTTCGTCAACAAAGATGGTTAGAGCTCTTTGCCTCTTATGATTTCAGTATATTGTACACTCCCAAAAAAGAGAACGTGGTGGCAGATACTCTTAATAGAAGGCATGCCGTGTTGGGTCTATGTTCGTGGAATGAAAATAATTGGAATTTATTATAGGATTGGATTTCCGACCCATATGCGAACTTGAGGCCAGTTGTTTGGCAAACATGGAAGTAATTCCCACTCTAATTGGGTGGGTTTGATCATGTCAAAAGCATGATGCTAAGTTGATGGATGTTTTTGTGCAATTAAGAAGTGAAGTAAATTCCAATGATATGGCTCGATTTAATATTGGTTGGGATGGTTAGCTCCGTAGGATGGGAGGTTGTGCAATCCTAATGTTGATGGGCTTAGAGATGAAGTTCTTCATGAATACCATTGTTTTAGGATGACTATTCATCCCTGTGGTAATAAATTGTACAATGTATGAAGCATTCATTTTATTGAAAGAGTATGAAGCGTGATGTCTTAGAATTTATTCCGAAATGCATGACTTGTCAAAGAGTTAAGGTGGAGGAAAAGAAGCCGAGTGGCTTGCTGCTACCACTAGATGTTATGGAATGGAAATAGGAGAAAATTTCCATGTATTTTATTGATGGGTTGTGTTATTTTGATTTTTGGTCATGCCCAATACTCCAACATTCGAAGGTAATAATTTTCTAAGCTAAAGAAAAAGAGAATTTAGCCGAAGGGTTTGTACCGAGGTCGAGAGTAAAACAGTAAGGAAAGTGCTGAGTAGTAAAAGGCATAAAGGTTTATAGTGTTTCTGGAGCCTTGGCCCTATGTCCATTATTGAGAAGTTTTCTTTCAATCTTTATTAAATAGCTGTAAGGCTTACAATTCCAATGTGCTTATGTCCTCCATTAATGAGTTTCTTAATAAAGCTTAAGCTAAAATGAAAATGAGGTCTACAAATGAATATAGTTCCGCTAAATGCTTCACTTTCTTCTGTATTATTTCATATCCCCATATTTAGGGGCTAGGGCCCTCTATTTATAGTAGTCTTATAGCTATGCCATTAGAGGAGAGTGCTTGTCTTGGATTTCTAACATGGTCTGCTTGTGGGCTTGAGATTTGAACATGTGGCATCATCAGGTATCTTGTAGAGTGATGTGGATCAGTGATGTGTCACTTTTATATATACATTTAAGGCCTTGACCTTACCTTTTATTTGTATTAGCTATAGACTATTCGAGCCATCAGATTAGCTTTAGGCTATCTAAGCCATTGATCTAGTTGCATATGGAGGTGCTCTTGGCCTTCGATGGAGAAAGCTTCGGTCTCATATGCTGTATGAGGATTTATGGGACTTTGCTTTCGGTTATAGCTGTTTGTAGCCTTTTCTTTAGGTGGAGATGCCTATAGGGTCTTGGTACTTGAACTAGAAGCTTTATGATACCTTGGTATTTGAGTATTATAAGCATGCTTTAATAATTTTGTCTTTCGGTTTAGAGCCAGCCTGGTGGCTTGTGCTTTCGATTAAGCCTGTATCGTGTATGCTTTTGAAGTGGGCTAATCTGAATCATAGTAGCCACATTTTAAGACGAGTGGCACCTTTGGTCCTCAATTTTTATTGTATTTTCGACCTATTCATCGGTCTTGGTATTTTGGATCATTGAGTTGGTCGTTGGGGCCCGATATCCAGCCTTCGGCATCTTAGTTGTCCATAAGGGGCATCTAAACCTTAGAACTTGTTTATACTTCGACATGAATGTTGAACCTTCATTCTTTGTTTACTTAAGGGAGCTATGTGAGGCTATATACAAAACTTTCATTAACATTTAATACTTATGGAAGGTCATGTACAGAGTAGGTGTAACAACCAGTAAAAATTATTAAGAAATTAATAATAAGGACTAAAAATGAAAATTTTGTAAATTTTAGAATTTGTCCACGAAAGTTATGCCGTTACATTCATGGTGATTTTCTGATCAACTTCCATATATAAAGTTTTGTTATCGGAGCTCAAACGAAAAAGTTATCGATGTTTGAAGTTTTCGAATTTAAAATAATTCAAAGTGAATTTAAATTTGAAAATATAGTTAATGTTAATGTTCAAAAATTAAAAATATATTAATGTTTTAGAAATCTTGGGGTTTAAGTAAATGTTAAAGTTAAATATAAATAAAGAATTAACACTACAACAAACAGACCTTTTAATAGCGTTTCAAAACCGCTATTAAATCATACTATAGTGATTTTATGAACGTTGTATATCAACAAATTGTAATAAGTCTGAAAGATACAATAGCATTTTAAAATCTCTATAGAAAACCACCTTTTACAGCGTTTTTGGTTCCATCTTAGACTATTTGTATCCGTACAACTACCTTTCTATAGCGTTTCACAGCTTTACAGAACTTTTACATAGAGCTGTGGTTTATGGTGCTAACATTTATGACATCATTTAATTGCTATAATATGTTGACATGCCAGATTATTATAGCGTCTTAAAACACCGCGGAAATATTTTTCAATCTTTTACTATGCACTGAAACGCTATAGAAAGTTTATTACTATCTTTTACATATTTTTTACTTGCTATGAAAACAGTTTATTCCTTGCAAAATATTTTTATCGCACTAGCATAATGTTGTAGTATATGAAAGCTGGAACAGTTTCCCTCTTCGTAGCTACAAAATATTTGACATTGCATTTTTTATTGCCATATACATTCAAGCTTACAATTTACAATTCTACTAATATATTATAACAGTTCAAAAAACCACAATTATCACATTGTAATGTACATAATCAAATGATGTCATAAGCCGAACCACAATATATATATATCCATAATATTTCATACACAAAGTATTAAGCATATAAATATTTGTGACCAAAAGTAACAATACATACAACCGTAGCTAACCAAAACGATACATACTAAAAGCAAAGATGTATGAACGTCGATACAAAATAAATTAATGCAAGCTGACCGATTTGAAGGAGAAAGAGTGTGACAAAATAATTTTTCCTGCCTTCCAACGTGTAGTAACCCTAGAAGTATCATACACCACATGTCTAAAAGAAGCACATGAGTACATCTATTAGTCATGAATGTAGAAATGTAGAAGTACTAAACAATAGAGTTTCAAACAGAAAGTATTCCTGGAAATGGCATTCCACATAATCTAACAAGCTATTAATCAAATAAATTTGCAAAACAGAGAGATGGAAGCAAATTGGAAACTGAAGAGGTGATGAGCTATGCCATTGCAAGTTCCGACCACTATTATGGGGCAGCAGCCCCTGCTGCTACATGGCATCTGTGGAACTACTGCCAATACAGCAGCAATGTGCTGCTGTAAATAGCAGGAGCACATTCTGCTATCTTCAGGGGCCAGGCCACCCTTTTGGCCACCATCATTTCAAGGATGGTCGGTGTTCTTGTCATGGTTATAGGCTAGCCACTAAACCCGAAGCCACCTGATTTTAAGGTAGTTATGGCCTGTGGTGGTATGGGAGAAAGCTGATTTTAGTGCAATGGAACTAGATTTCTAAAGCACCGTTGTGGACTATGTCTAATGGTAGTTTTGATTATCGTAGTCAAAATGGTAAGTGCACCAAATTGGTATATGCTTATGGTTTCTGTAGCATACTCCACAATGTTAAAAATAGAATCATATTCATTTGCATTACTTAGGGAAATAACCGAGTGTTAAAAGTTTAGCAATAATTAGCAATATCAAATACTTTAGCACCAAACTCCAATTAAACAAGCAGCAGATAACCAACATCCAAAACCGAGTAATCAACTCGGGTCCTTCCATGTAGTATCCCTTCACCCAATATGGTGTCAGTGATATTATAAATTGAAAGTGTAATAGTTGGGAATAATTATTGAGTTGTATGTGGTGTGAAAGTGTAATAGTTAGGAATAATTATTAGCCGTTTCGTTTGTTATTCACCAATAGAAAACTTCTATTTTGGCCTGAGTGATTTATTTAATACTAAGTTGACCTAAATTTTAAATAAAATTTTAAATTAAAGTCAAAATTAGACTAATTGCTTTTAATCAATATACTTCTCTTCTACCGATTTTGTTCAATTTCACTAAAATTTATTTTTCACTTTGCACTTTCGATCATCTTCAATTTGAATAGCGATGATGAGTCATTACTAGTGTACATTCTTTATGTAAACATATTGAATGTATGTAGGCAAAATAATTTTTTTTATATTACTAACACAAAGTTATGGGCTTTGTCAACTACAGCCTGAGGTTAAACATGATCACAATATCAAGTTAAACATAGACTTTAACATGGTAAATGTACGATCTACTACTATTTCCCTCTTTGTAAGGAATTAATTTAGTACAGGCTATTATGCTGCAAGTTATACTGATGTTCATGTTGACAGCACAAATGTACTTCCTTTTTATATCAAGTACTCTTCTCTATTTATTTTCATTTCAGATAGTTACTTTATATGGAGAATATTCTACTGCCATTTAAGTCTTTGAACTAACAAATGTGAATATATTTTCCTAGAATCTATACATCGTCAACCTTGAGTTCAATAATGTCGGATATGATTTTGAAAGTGATTTGCTTTCGTGCTTTATGCATGCTACAGTTGGATGATGGAGAATAATTTTAATTTTATTGGACGTTTTATATACCAATTAAAATGATTTGTTATTGAATGTTGCAAATGATTATTTATTTAATACTTGACTTGATTTGCTCTAAGCAGAATAAAATTTGCTGAGCTACAAAAATAATAACACATGAAGGCCATTGTTGCTATTTATTCAAATTCTTCCTATGATTGTATAAAATGTAAATAGAGGTCATGCGGCACCACAACCATAAAAATGGATTCTAACAGTCAGCGTACTTCCTTTTTAAACATTGTTTCCTAGTAGCTATAAGCCTATAACCAACCTAAGACTAGCTTTAGGATCTTAGGCCCAATCATGGGGATCATGTCACATAAGCATGTTCCAAAAGCCAATAAGAAATAGATAGTATTCAACCAAATCGAAAAAGTGTCATATCTAAACAAAGTTTGAATTATACTTACTAGAAATTGATTCCATTATACCGTTCGCAGCAGGCCAAGCTATCGTAGTACCAAGAGCATCTTCAATGACTTCTAAATCGGATGTTGTTCTCCATAGACGTGTTTTAGGAATTTTTACAATATCTACCCAAACTTTAATTGCATTTTTTTCCCAAAGGAAGACAATGAACCAATGAAGTTGGATCGGTTGAAGACACACATCCTAATGCAACTATTTCTCTCTTTCCCAACCAATCGATCAACTTGCATTTACTATTTGCCATAGAATTTGTACTCTATCAATTAAACAAAGGTTATTTTATTATGTGCTTCAACAATTTGTACGATGAAAAAATAATTGAATCAATTATAATTAAGTTTAACTTCTCGACAACCCCGACATTACTCGTATGATTATCCGATGATGTAGTGTTAACCGTTTCGATAACTACTTTTGATTCTGGCCATGCGACTTTGATACCAACAGCTTATCCAACTCATGTCAAACCTTTAGTAGGCCTACATAGAAAAACATCTTCAACTTTTGGATTATGTATCCAAACTGCAATGGCAGCCGGTCCAAGAGGGAGATCATTCACAAGTTGTTTTGGATCACTCGAATGTAGTCGTTCTTCTGCAACTAATTCTTCGCTCACACTCCAATCGGTTAATTTGCATTTATGATCTGTGCTGGTACTTTTACTATATTAAAAAAGAACATATTGATTATTATTTTTATACATTCAAAGTGAAAAATTAATTAGTATAAAGATGAAAGATTACCGCATTATCTTCTTTTTTAAAGTTATTGAAGTTGCGCAAAACAAATCTACTAGCTAGACACACTGCCGTCCCACCTTCAACTTTTCTAATGCATGTCAGATAAAGTGAAGTTCTCCATAAGAAAGCATTCAGTTTCCTCATATGTCTATTATAATTTTCTTGATATCAGACCCTAAAGGGATTTGTTGGAAAAGCTCCTTTGGGTCACTTGACACAACTCTTCCTTCCACAATAGTTTCGTCTGTCTCACTCCAATCCAATAAATCATATGTGTCATATTTTTTATCATGTTTGTTCTACAATTATTCAAAAGAAAATTATATCAATAATGAAATTAAATGTCAAATATAAAATATCACACTAGTAATATAATTAACTTTTACCACATGAGGTACATTTGTTTCATCCCAGCTTTCTTTTCTCTGTCAAACAAATAACAAAAACAACATTAGTGATAATGTTAATTGGCAATAATGTTTAATAGGGTTTTCATGTCTAGTTGAAAGCACAACTACAACTTAAAATGTTTTCATGTCTAGTTGAAAGCACAACAGATCGTCTATCTGTATTCTTGCATGTGGAAACATGGATACAATCATGCCTTAACTGTTCGATCATGTTTGCACAAAAGAAACTGTAGCATGACACATGGAAACATGGATACAAGCATGGAACTATAAGGAACTGAAACATGGATACAAACATGGAAACATGACAAATTAGGAACAGGTGCATTTTGCTGCTCTGAGCAACAAATCATTGTATTTGAAATATTTCATTTAAAAACTGAGTTGCAACAAGCTAAGTTGCATTTCAATTTGCAACTAGACTAGCCTCTTAGTCAATTCTGGACTAAATAAAATTCGACAACGGTTCAAGACAAAGTAACCTATGCAATGAAAGGCTCCAACTAGCAGTACTGTTAATATTAGCTTGGCATTTAGACATCATGCTGTGTATATATAAGTTTTTCATGGGACATAAAAAACTTTATCTATCAACCATGTACCAATTCCTACCAAAAACGGAATACATAGATCAAAATATGAATTCAAAAATATTTTTTTGTCAAGAAAATTTAATCTTTTTCATTCACCTCATCAAGAAACAATTAAAACAATAACCCTTTACGGTCATGCTGATTATTGTACAAAATGTAAAGACTAGATAATGCATACACAAGATATGCTCCCTGTAGGAAAAGTAAAATAAAATAAAAATTTGTAGATATGATCCACATATATTAAAATATGAAACAGATAAGAGAATTGAAATCAAAACCATACACATCACAAAGGATTTAATTTATTTTTATTTTGTTTCTTTTTGTCAACATTATTCAACTTTCTTCTTCTAATACTCACTTCGTCAAGAATTCAGAAATAAAAATCAAGTAAAACAACAACCCTTGGCAGTTTCTTGAAGAAAATAGTGTCTGAACTTATATTTTGTGCAATCTCTCGTTTATTGTTCATTATGTCTGAACTTTGAATACAAAATAGTATGAACTTTGAATACAAAATGGTGTAAACATTGAATACAAAATAGTGTGAACTTTGAATACATATAGCAATAATCAAACAACAGTAGTTAGTTCATACCTGATTTTTCACAAGCATTTGAACCATCGCGTTTAATACTAGACAAGCGAAGACTTTAAATTTAATGTTTATTTTTGATTTTCCAATTGAAGGCTCGATTTTGTTTCTCTCCCAATTAAGGCTTAATTCTTTGAAATGTTTCAGTTCCAAAATCAAGTCATGAAATTAACATGTTCTCTTTTATAATAATTGTTAGTTTGGAGTATTTACCAAAAAAACAAATTATTCTACACTCAAGACGTCAAAATGAGTGTTATACTTAAATCAAATATCACTTTTGCTCTAAGAGAAAAAAACATTTTAAAAAATCGTTTGAAAAAATCATTAAAATTAAAATTCAAAAGTTAATAAAACTAAAATCAAATTTGAAACCAAACGGGTTTATGAATTGAAAATTAATTTTTCAAAATAAGCAAAACCAAGCATGTTTCAAAAACTGGAAAACAGTCCAATATAAAAAAATTGAAAAACGGTCCATACATTGAATTTATAAGTTGATACCTACCTAAGATTTTCCACTATAGTTGTTGTAATAAATATTTTTTTCTTAAAAGAAAAAATAGCAAGCTCTCTTTATTAGTTATTAAACCAAAAGCGAGTATCAATTTTCTTTTAGCAAAATCCTAATTCAATAGTATAAAGCGTAACCGAAAATCCACCAAGAAAATCTGACTAAAACAAAGTCTCGAATATTTTTGTCAATCATATTTTTATGCAATAAAACACTTTTGTTATCTTTAACGCAACTTCCTTCTTCACCCACCTTTCGTTTTCTCCATCTTCTTTAATTTGGCGTTAAACGATACAAATTTGTTTTGGCGGATAACATTAGTAAATCAAATATTATAATTTGAGGAAACCACACAATTGTTAGTTTTAAATTTTCTTTCCACAAGTCTTACTTTTAATAATAAAAATAATGTTGGTCAAACATTTGGCAGATAATGAAATCAACAGCACTAGCATCCAACAAATAGCAAAATGAAGCGGAGAAACTACAATTTTATAAATAATAAATGGAGTGGACAAACTGCAATTCTACAAACAAGAAAAATATGAAATGTTGGCCAGATTTGAGATTGCAATTTCTCAGTTTTACTGCAATTTTATCTTATGATTGTATCAATATATGCTATCATGATCAATATGTCATATTCAACGATGAATAATTATTGTACAGATTGTATAAGACTAATTGCGACCTGAAAGATTAAGAGATGTACATCAAGCTTATACATACATCAAGCTTATGAATGTTTCGATGAAAAAGTGTAAATTATAAAATTAGATTTATATTTTCGCATTTAAAATTCATACAAAAACTAAACTGATAGCTTCAATTGTGAAATTCATATTACAAAAAATTGAATTCATAGCAGGAAGGTCCTATCTGTCGATATCAGTTAGGTGAGATGCTTGGACATAAATAATTGAATAGCCACTTATCTACAAAGTTAGGTGGAGTAATTGAGAAGAGAAAAAAAAATTAAAAAAACAACCAAGGCTCAAAAGAAAACAAACAATTATTTTGTTAAGGTCATGATATAATCATCATCTCACTCATGTGAATTGAATTATGCGATAGTATTCAGGAAGGGAAAAAAGCTTATATACATACATACTTACATACATACATACATATATACACACACACACACACAATATACACACACACCATACACACACATACACGCATACACGCGCGCGTACACACACACAGACATATATATATATATATATATATATATATATATATATATATATATATATATATATGCATGCATGCCTGGGGATCCAAACAAAAGTTAGATCATAGAAACCAAAAGTTTGCTATTTAACCAAGTGCGTAGGGTACTTATGCGGTTTGCTACCTTTCACATGAAAATGTAACAAGAGAAATTAAGTTATGTTGATCTCACTGTATAAAGCACTTATTAATCCGAAATTCAACTGATATCCTCAGTTTATTTCAAATTAATATCATGAAACCTAATTGACCGACTGTTGGCTTAACTTCAGCATAAATTAGTAAGTGGAAATTAGTATGTTCTTAATTCCTATTGACATGTAAAGTAAAACTATTGACCAAGAAAGTTTACCAATTTTAATTTATCATCACTGAATAACTATGAAGTCTATTCATAGGACGATTCAACAAAGAAATAAAATACAGAAACTGAAAAATATGCCAACAGTCAAGTTCCTGAACGTGAAATCACGATTCAGCTTTGTTGATGAATTGAGCCTGGTTGAGCAATCGATCGCCGAATAGTGCTTAAGCTGCCTTGAAGAATCATGCTTCAGCTTTTTCAAGGATTCCCACTTCAGCTTCCTAGAGAGTTGCAGCAATAGACCGCCAAATTTGAGAGGGAATTGTGGGTTATAGATTGGATTTGAGAGGGATTCTTGGGTTGCAGATTGGATCTGAGAGGGATTCGTCGGCTGAAGCAGGGATTTAGGGTTAAAGCGGGGTTTCTTTTAGAGAGAAGTGAAAAGCAAAATTTAGGCAGGCAAGAATAAGAAGAATGAAATAGACCGCGAAATTAAGTTTCACTTCAAATTAATAGCAGTGAAACACGTCATCTATTGACCTAAAAAAGGGGTAAGTACCAAACCATAGTAAGTCAATTTTGTATGCAATCCCTACTTGCTATTAAAACAACATTTTCTTGTAGTGTAAATAATAATTTAACGACAGCATTTATACATTCCCAAATATACCATGAGTGGTCGACTACCTTGGTAGGAGCGGTCGACCGGTATAGCTTTGGCAGCTAGGGCTATTTTAGGCCAAGAATGGCTTGGATTATATTATTTTAAACCGACCTAGATCCAACAGTTCTGGTGCCTTCTAACCACTATAAATAGAAGGCTAGCCCCCTCACTTTTATTCACAAATTATTTGGAAACGCAAGAGGAGCTCTGCCAGTTTCTTCCATACGATTCAGAATTTCATTGGATATTCAAGTAATGGATTTTAGATATTCAATATTCAATCTCTGATTCTATCCATCTCTAATCCTTTAAATTCTGTATCTAATTCAATACATCCGATTATTGTATATTTCAGAAGGAAGAGGTCTGAAAAGGGATTTGAAGCAGGCATAGTCAAATCCAAGAGAAGTTGGGAATCATCTGTGAGTGGAAATCTTAGTTTTTCTTATTTTAGTAATTGTATAGTATATGTTGGATTTGATATATGCCTTGGAGAATTTGTTCACAAAAACGTCAAACTCAAACCCCAAAATTCCACCAAAGCGAAATGTCAATTCATATGTTAATTGGAATCTCAATTATTCTATACCTAAATCCAACAGTTCTGGTGCCTTCTAACCACTATAAATAGAAGGCTAGCCCCCTCACTTTTATTCACAAATTATTTGGAAACGCAAGAGGAGCTCTGTCAGTTTCTTCCATACGATTCAGAATTTCATAGGATATTCAAGTAATGGATTTTAGATATTCAATATTCAATCTCTGATTCTATCCATCTCTAATCCTTTAAATTTTGTATCTAATTCAATACATCCAATTATTGTATATTTCAGAAGGAAGAGGTCTAAAAAGGGATTTGAAGCAGGCATAATCAAATCCAAGAGAAGTTGGGAATCATCTGTGAGTGGAAATCTTAGTTTTTCTTATTTTAGTAATTGTATAGTATATGTTGGATTTGATATATGCCTTGGAGAATTTGTTCACAAAAACGTCAAACTCAAACCCCAAAATTCCACCAAAGCGAAATGTCAATTCATATGTTAATTGGAATCTCAATTATTCTATATATTAAAATAGTGGAATTTGTGTAGTTGTAGCAATTTGAATATTTTACATTATATTCCACTTCTCACTTTTCTCTTTTGATATGATTATGGGTTTTTACAAAGAAAATAAGTTAGAAATGGTGTGTAAAGTATGGATTCTTCTATTCGTAGCTTGCACTGCCTATTTCCGTAATTTAAATATGAATCCCTTTTTCATTTTATATGTAAAAGTTGAATAGAGTGTAAAAGGATTTGAATTGTAAGTTCTATTAGTGATGATTCTACTACTTTAATATAAAATAAGTTGGTAGTTGATTTATTTTCTTATACAAGCCTATTATTGGGCTAATGATATTGGCTAATTTTATGTTATAGTATGGAGTTAGATTTGTATAAATTAGAAGTTATGACATTTAAATGATTAGTGTAGGACGTAATATCTTTGCACACTTACGAGTATTTAGTTACGTGTGTGTGTATGAGAATCGAACGTGTGTGTGTGTCTATATATATGTGTATGTGTAACACCCCATAAAATTTAAAAAGAAATTAAGTAATTAAAATAAGATTAAAAATGAAAATTTTGTAAATGTCAGAATTTGGTTACGGGAGCTACACCATTGCGTCCGTGGCCATTTTTTGATCAATTTCCATATATAATATGTTGAAATCGGAGTTCAAACAGTGAAATTATGGACGTTTGAAGTTTTCAAATTTAAAATTTAAATATTTGAATTTGAAATTAAAAATATGAAGTTTGAATTTTAAAATTTGAATTTGAAAAGTTAACGTGAGAAGCTTGAGGGTTAAGTAGGATTAGAAGTTAACGTATGATTGATTAATTAAGTTAATAAATAAAATATAAATTAAGTTAATAAATAAAATATAAACGAAAACAAATATACGGTCCTAAAAGGGGGTAGCGGTCAACCCCTCGACCACGATCGGCCGAACGCTAACGGTCGACCGGTGGAGGGTGGTGGTTGACCACTACCTGATGGTGGCGGCTAGGGTTTAGTTATTTTGAACGGCCCGGATTTGTTTGATTTTGATCCGACGGTTCTATTTCGTTCTCACCTCTATAAATAGACCCCTAGACCCCTACTTTTCCTTCATAAAATTTTATAAGAAATGGCAAAGCTCTTCCAAAAACTTTCCCCTTAAGGTTTCAGAAACAGTAAACTTATTATTAATTCTAATTTCTAATATCTAATTTAAATAAAACCTTCTTCTCACCATCTTCTAATTTTTGAAATTAAATCTATACGTACACAATCTATTTGATTCAAAAAGGGGAAGATCTAGAGAATTAGGAGCATTATAAATCAGATCTCATCATCTTCTTCTTCTTCTTTGGATATTAGAATTGGTTAGGATTTTCAGGTAAGAGATTTAGATGTTTAATTCTTTTGATTCCTGAGTCCATTCCTCTAATATATAATTATAAATCTAATTCCTATATACAATTCAGTTTGTTGTATATTTCAAAAGTAGGAGTTTGAAAGAGAATTAGACGTGGTGGAATCAAATCCAGTTAGGAAGCAAACAATTCTCCGTGAGTGGAAATATCAAGTTTTTCACATTTTTGTAATTAAACAGAATTTATTTGGATTTGATGTATGCATTGGGAAATTCTGTAAATGCAAAACCCTAAAGCAATAAAACCCTAGAATATCCTTAAGTAATTATCAATCTTTGTATATGTTGGAATTATAATTGTTTTTGGCATTAATACATCAGAATCTAATTAATTGTTTAGAATTAGATAATCTTTGGTCCATTCAACATATTTCCCATGTTTAAATTAGAGCGTTAAAGGGTTCAAAAAGAAAATAAATTAGAAATGGTATGTAATGTATGAATTGAATTGTTTGTAGTTTGCACCGTCTATTTTTATCACTTAAATACGGAACTCCTTTCTCACTTTAAAATTTTGTATATAAAGGTTGAATTAAACATAGACAATCTAATTTGTGAAGAACTGTTTCTTTAAAATAGAAAAGGGATTCTTATATGTTAATATGGAACAAGTTATAGGTATTCGATATTAGTACAAGTCTATTTGATTTGGCTATGATGGTAGTTGTTCTTGTCGGGATTTTAGATTTGTATGAGATTGATATTTTAAAATACCTTATAAGCGAATCATTATTGAATTGTTGTAACGTAATGATTAGACCCTAAAATCCACGCATATATATATAATATAACGTATTGATTATAGCGTATTGAATATAGTGTATCGAGCGTGATGATTTGTATTATTATAATAATTAGGTAACATTAATTCGTAGGAATGAAGTTAGTGTAAATTAGGGAATTAATCCCTAGTTAGAGGCGCAATAAGGGGATACCTTATATGGCCTTAACTATTAATTATGTAGGATGGTATATGTATATAGTTGGTATACATATAAGTTATGACTAAGTTATAGGGATGCGAGATTAGTCGAATGCTACATGGAAGTCTGCCCAGTTAAATATGGCTACCATCGGTGTGGCTTTGCGGACTAATGTTGGACATTTTCTATAATAAATAACCACAATGGACATGAGGTTAGTCCTAATTCTGTAGGGTAAACCTGCCTAGTCAATCTGGCTTCTAGTACCTATGAATAGTCGGACTAATGTGAGGCGTCACGAGTGGGTTATGGGTCATAAGTTGCGTTTTAAATGCTGTCAGGAAAATCCTTAGGAGCGGTCCGCTTCGGGTTAGAGGTACTAAGTGGTTATGATAGAGTCCGCCTATTTCTTAGGTGAAGTATTAAGTGGCCTAATAGGATTTCTTATGGTGTTTGTAACGAATAACCATGTAAGGACCCAACTTGGGGTTAGGTCTTAAATGATCGAGATCTGCTTATTTTATAGGTCTTAAATGATCAGAGTCTGCCCAATTCTCATTAAAGAGATATTAAGTGTTTTGGGTGTTTCCTCTTACATCATAAATGCTAGTTGCATTTGAGTTGTATAGTCAGACTGAAAGAGCCTTCGGGTTTACAGTTGACTTTTGCATAGTTGGACTAGAAGAGACTTCGAGCTTACAGTTGACTTTATACGAATGTTATATAGTTTGATTGGAAGAGCCTTCGGGCTTATAGTTGACTTTATATGTATGTTATATGGTTGAACTGGAAGAGCCTTCAAGCTTGCATTTGACTTTATACGTATGTTATGATTTTATACGTAAGACATATTTCTTATTTAAATAAACTGCCAAGTACAATTATGGTAAGGCTTGAGATTTTCATTTCACCAGACATTTGTTGCTCAGACCCACTCCTCATTACAACACATGTATGAGAGAGTAATGCTGATTTTGGATACGAAGGTGGAGATGAAGACTTGTGGCAGTTATCTATATATTTATGCCTTTTTAAATATTTTATTATACCCAGTTCAGACAGTTATGTTATTTTGAGATATTGTACTATAAAGGCTTTATGTAAACATGTTGTTATGTTTAACATGTTATGTTTTTGAATTGGATTTCTTTATGAAATGGATACTTGTTTCTAATATTATATTTTATCTGTTCCCCTGTGATATTCTGAAAGTATAGATAGATGACTTTGTGTATTATTTTAATTTTATCAACCTAACAACTTGTCTTGAGAT
Organism: Allium fistulosum; assembly: GCA_030737815.1. Lineage (NCBI taxonomy): Eukaryota > Viridiplantae > Streptophyta > Magnoliopsida > Asparagales > Amaryllidaceae > Allium > Allium fistulosum. Next base: position 1,543,942,990 of record CM060901.1, on the reverse strand, counting down.
GGGCCTAATGTTCAATAGGCTTTTATTGGTTTGAAATTAGGTCTATTTTAGGGTGGGTTGTTACATGTGGTATCAGAGCTTAGGTTACCCAATCAATGGGGAATGGTATACGTATGAGTGACGAACCTATTATTTTTTAAAGTAATTTTCAAAAATCTACTATATAAATATAAATATATATATATATGTATATGTATATATACTTAATTTAAATTTACTCTATAATTTCCAACCATAGAAGTAGTTGCGACCCCATTCCAAAAGGATGGAAGAGGCGACTATGGGTTGGAAAAATGAATAGAGTAGGGAATGGGTGACAAAGGTCGTACTGTAAGAAATGTAAGTGGAAAATATTGTAACTGTAGATTTAATAGGTCAATAAGTATGCATAAATAGGGAGTTGCAATAATTTAGTTAGGATAAAAATTGACTAATTAAAGAGATTATTAGGAAATTATGGAGGGGCAGAGAAGTTTTAATAGGAAAAGTTGAATGAATAAATAAATGACTTTAGGAATTTGTCCGGTTAGAATGATAATCATTTATTATAGACAATCAACATTTATAGAAATTGTAAACAAACATGTTAGGTAGTAATTAATTACTACGAGGTAGTATAGTTGTAAACATTTATAAGTAAGGGAGGAAAGAAGAAGAAAATGCAATAGAGAAGATAATTAAAAAGAAGTCATTGCTTTGAAATAGATTTTCTAAAATCTAACCTCTTGTGAGAGAATTTGATAAAAAGATTTTCTTTGGAAACTTCATTGAAATGTTTTGAATGGATTTTTCAAAAAGATTTATTGAGAAGTTGTTGTTTTGAAGGAAAAATGAAAATTTTAGAAAATCATAACTTAAAAAAATTATGGAGTCAATAGTTGTGATTAAAAGGTTTGTGAATAACCATTTTTGGAACTCTTAGTTTAAAATTTTGGTTGGGTTAAAACGTTTTTGGTATAATTTTTTTTTCGATAAAAGGATTTTTCTGTTTGAAACAAATATAAATAGAGCATAGGTTGGACTTGATGATTTTTCCTATTTCATAAATTTGGAAGTTCTTTAAAATTCTTCTTTTAAAATGGAAATGAAACTTAATTAAAATGATAAAGAAGCTATTTAAGTAGGAAAATATAAATAAAGGCAATAGTGGGAGATTTGGACAGGAATAGCGATAGGAACTTATAAAATATGATTAATAATCTAGTTAGAGATAATGTAGGAGAGGAATGATGAGAATGGGATAAGAAAATGTTGGGATAGGAGTTTACCTTGTCTACTCCACTTTTCATTGTTTAAAGTTATAGAAGATGTATTTGAATGTTTCGAGAAAACGACCAACTTTTATAAGAATAAATCTTTAATGCAGAAAGTTTTCTAAAAAGGGAGATTATTTTGCTTCTTTTTACGACTAAACAATCCTTTTTGAAATTTTGATAGTTTGGTTTTATAATTGAGTTTTTGAATGTTTGGTTTAAATACCTTATTTTAAAGAAGTAAGTCTTTGAGGTAAAAGCATTTGAGAAGGGAAATTATATTCCTAAACAATTTTAGAACCTTCAAATTTGGGGTTAAGAAAAAGCGGTAAATTGTTTGAAAAATGTGAAAAGTTAGGTTCAAATATTTTTGGAAGGTTTTGTCTTAATATTTAATAAAAATGGAATAGATATATGGAATAAAATAAAACACGGTGTTTAGATGTTTTTAAGAATTCGATTCCCCCAAATTGTGTTTTTGGAAAGGTGGAAATTCTTTTTAAAAGTATGCTTAAAAGTTTCTTTTGAGATCTAGAAATTCTTTTGTAAGTTCGAATTTAAAATGTCGCATACTAGCGTAATGTGGATTTCTAAGTTTATATTTTATAGAGTGGATATGGATCACTATGTAGGAAATAAAGGTTAAAAGTTTTAGGATATGAATAAAATAGGAATGGTGCGTACAACATCATTTGGAATTTGAAATCAGTCCCAAGCATTTATTTGTAGAATATTGGTAAGGTGTAAAGGTATTCTAGATCTATAATTGGGTTGTAAGTTTTAACCCAAAAAGTGGATCAACACCCTGGATTGAGTGTGAAAGCACCAGCCCTGTTCTTACAGAGCAATAATATAGAAATAAATGTAAATATAGCAGAAATGGTAAAAAAACAATTAGATTTTTACTGTAGTTTGGCTGTTAATGATGCCTACATCCACTTTATAACTTTCTATTAACTGACTGCTGTTACAAGTTGAATCGGATTAAAATACGATTGAATCTTCTAAATCAAGTCACAAGTATAAGATTTCACTGGAGAATCGCAGTGAACCCCTAGATAACTATTGTGTGGGAGGAGAAGAATGAAAAATAATCTCTGCAGAGTTCCAGCAGCCAGTCCAGAAGAAATCCCCTTTATGTTGCAGATTGGTGAGTATTTATAGGGATTTGAGAGCTATTGGGCTAAGCCGATTTGTCAGAAGCCTACATTTGAAGGTACAAAGATGCTCCAGAAATTTCATAGCGAACCAACCCAATATGATGGATCGCTAGCGATCCATGGAGTTAGCGCATTTTTAGCTTCTTTTAGTTGGATCGTGTTCCCTTTCTTGTGTAGATGCTCCCCATGTAATTTGATGACTAGATGCCTTGTTTTGATGATGATTCATGCACATGTTGCATTGAACTATTACCGGAATCAGATGAGTGCCCACTTCTCGATCTAGCTTGTTGGAATACCTTGAAACTTAGCAGGCGTCCCTGGAAAAGATGGTGGTTCATGATGCAAGAAGAATGGACGATCCATGAGTAATATTTATGGATCGCTAGCGATCCATGGGTGATGGATCGCAAGCGATCCATCCCCTTAGAGTATTTTTTTCTTTTTTCTCTTATGCATTGCTTGGTTCCTTCTTCTGATCCTTCTGGTTGATTCTTGGGGTCCACTTACCTGTTTTCTTGATTGTCTTAGTTGAGTCTCGAGTTATTCTGACATAGTCTGAATGTTCTAACTCCTATTGAATTCTGATGGGTTAAAAACCCGGTTAACACTTGCCTCCCAAAGTATGCCTTTTGGATGAAAGGCGTGCTTTACTTAAGAACAAGTTCACGTCTCCAGCCTTCGATAAATGAGCTTTCCAGCTGCTTTAGCCTTGGTGAATCGTCCAGTTCCTTCGGATTCTTATGTCAATCACAAGTCATTCCAAACCTGTTATAGCCTAAGAATCTAGACTCTATCTACCTGCAATCTATACATCACAATCATTCTGGTCTCATTCGAAGTTATTACATCTCACGTCTCTAATTACATCAAATATCTTTAATTACATTACACATCTCTAACTGCCCCGTGTTCATCCGGGATTTACTTCATTACCACTCATATTTAATTCAGAGTTATAATATCATATATCAAGTTCACATCATATACCAAAATCACATCATATATCAAAATCACGTACATCATATATCAAAATCACGTCATATCACATCATATACCAAAATCATCCTGTGTTCATCAAAGATTAATCTGTTTTATTCTATTATAAGGCATTCAAATCCTTTTCGCAAAATCAAATCTATTTTAATGCGCAATCTCTTTGGATCGTTTATGTTTAATGCGCGATCTCTACGGATCGTTTAATGTTTAGTTTAAGGGACGATCTCTCCGGCTTGTTTGTTGTTTTAGTTCAGGGGGTGATCTCTTCAGATCATTTGCTTATTAAGTAAAGGAGGATTAAGTAAGCCCATCCACTCACTCTCCGGTGAGGGGACTTACTTCCTACACTCCGGTCCCATCTCTCCGATCGGGACTCTATGGCATTCGATATCGTATAAGTCCATTCACTCGCTCTCTGGTAAGGGGACTTGCACCTTGCACTCCGGTCCCGTCTCTCCGGTACTTCTGGGACATAGTATTAGTTCAGGTTTCCCCTTTTAGAAAGGTTATAAGATTTGGTACTTCTGGGAAGTTGGCGCCTTGGTCCGTTAGGCCTTTCCCGATTTTAGAAAGGGTGGAGAAAACTTTCTTATTGAGTAGAGCTTCTGGACTAGTTAGTGGGAGTCCATGACGTCTTTCATGTCCCATAATTATAAAATGTCTGCACGACATTGCCTCTGTAGTAGAGCCTGATCAGTTAATTTATGTTGAAACAGAGCCTCTTCCCCCCAGTGCCACCACACACATTATAGGGCACGATATTAAAAGGCTTCGTAACGAAGAAAATTAGGTTGGTTTGAGTAGATGGGGAGATTACCCAGTGAAAAGCATATGGAAAACCGAAGAAAAGATAAATGTTTCTCATCCCGAGCTCTCCTTTGATAAACTTTTCTCTCCAAAAATATAGGTTTTTAGTTGCATCATGGGTGCTAGATTGGATGGTAGGAGATGGTCGGCAGACTTTTTATTGTTATTTTTGCACTCGTATAGAATTTTATGTATATTTAGGATGCTTGCATACATGCCTATATGTCATGACCTTACTTTCATGCTAGGATTGAGCTTACACATAGTATGTTTGCATATATCATCACATTGCATTTTTTATTGAGTAAATGGTTGTGTAGATTAAATAAATTGGTTGTATAACATGGCTGTTGAGTACATGTTACACTATCTTCCCTTGGTGATTTCGGGGGCGAAATTCTTTTTAAGGATGGAAAAATGTAACACCCCGTAAAATTTAATAAGGAATTATATAATTAAAATAAGGTTAAAAATAATTTTTTTGTAAATGTCGGAATTTGGTCACAGAATTGCACCATTGCGTATGTGGCGATTTTCTGATCAATTTCCATATAAAATATGTTGAAATTGGTGTTCAACGGGAGAGTTATGGACATTTGAAGTTTTCGAATTTAAAATTTAAATAGTTGAATTTAAATCTAAAAATATGAAGTTTGAATTTTAAAATTTGAATTTGAAAAGTTAACGTTAAAAGCTTAAGGGTTAAGTAGGATTAAACGTTAATGTATAATTGATTAATTAAGTTAACAAATAAAATATAAATGGAAACAAATATATACGGTCCTAAGAGGGGGGAGCAGACGACCCCTCGACCACGACCGATCGACCGCTAGCAGTCGACCGGTGGAAGGTGGCGGTCGACCGCTACCTAATGGTAGCTGCTAGGGTTTAGTTATTTTTAACTGCTCGAATTTGTTTGATTTTGATATGACGGTTCTGGTTCCTTCTCGCCTCTATAAATAGATCCCTAGGCCCTCACTTTTCCTTCATAAAATTTTGTAACTAATGACGAAGCTCTATCAAAATCTTTCCCCTTAGGGTTTCAGAAACAGTAAACTTTCTAGTAAATAATTCTAATTTTTATCCCTAATTTAAATTAATCCTTCTTCTCTCTATCTTCTGATTTCTGAAATCTAATCTATATGTACACAATCTATTTGATTTAATAAGGGGAAGACCTATCAGAGAATTTGAAGCATTATAAAGCAGATGTCATCATCTTCTTCTTCTTTTGATTTAAGAATCAGTTAGGATTTTTAGGTAAGAGATTTAGATGTTTATTTCTTTTGATTCCTGATTCTATTCCTCCAGTATCAGATTCTAAATCTAATTCTTATATACAATTCAGTTTGTTGTATATTTCAAAGAGGGAGATTTTAGATTGAATAGTATTTATTTGGATTTGATGTATGCCTTGAGAAATTCTATAAACGCAAAACCCTAAAGCAATAAAACTCTAAAATTTCCCTAAGTAAATATCAATCTTTATATATGTTGGAATTATAATTGTTTTTGGTATTAATATATTAGAATATAATTAATTGTTTAGAATTAGACAATCTATGGTCCATTCAACCTATTTCCCCATTTTAAATTGGAGTGTTAAAGGGTTTAAAAAGAAAATAAATTAGAAATGGTGTGTAAAGTATGAATTGAATTGTTTGTAGTTTGCACCGCCTATTTCTATCACCTAAATATATAATGAACTCCTTTCTCACTTCAAAATGTTGTATATAAAGGTTGAATTGAACATAGGCAATCTAATTTGTGAAGATCAGTTTCTTTAAAACAGAAAAGGGATTCTAATATGTTAATATGGAACAAGTTATAGGTATTTCCTGTTTGTACAAGTCTATTTGATTTGGCTATGATAGTAGTTGTTCTTGTTGGAATTGTAGATTTGAATGAGATTGATATTTCAAAATACATTGTAATCGAATTATTATCGAATTATTGTAACGTAATGATTAGACCTTAAATTCCACGCGCGCACGCTTGTGTGTGTATATGTATGTATGTATGTATGTTTATGTATATAATATAACGTATTGATTATAGCATATTGAGCATGATAATTAGTATTATTAAAATAATTTGGTAATATTAATTTGTAGGAATAAAGTTAGTGTAAATTAGGGAATTAATCCCTAATTAGAGGCATAATTATGGGATACCTTATATGGCTTTAACTATTAATTGTATAGGACGGTCATATGTATATAGTTGGTATACATATAAGTTATGACTAAGTTATAAAGATGCGAGGTTAGTCCAAAGCTACATGGATGTCTGCCCGGTTAAATCTGGCTATCAGAGGTGTGGCTTTGTAGACTAATGCGGAACATCGCCTATAATGAACAACCACAGTGGACGCGAGATTAGTCCTAATTCTGTACGGTAAACCTGCCCAGTCAATCTAGCTACTGGTACCTACGAATAGTTGGACTAAAGTGAGACGTCTCGAGTGGGTTATCGGTCATAAGTTGCGCTTTGAATGTGGTAGGGGAGATACTTAGGAGGGGTTTGCTTTTTAGGTTAGAGGTATTATGTGGCTATGGTAGGGTCCGCTTCTTTCTTAGGTGAAGTATTAAGTGGCTTATTAAGATTTCTTACAATGTTAGCAAGGAAGAACCATGTAGGGACCTGCCTTGGGGTTAGGTCTTAAATGACAAGGATCTGCCTATTTTATAGGTCTTAAATGATCAGAGTCTGCCTAATTCCACTAATGAGGTATTAAGTGGTTTGGGTGTTTGCTTTTACATCGTAAACGCTAGTTGCATTTGAGTTGTATAGTCAGACTGGAAGAGCCTTTGGGCTTACAGTTGACTTTTGTGCAGTTGGACTGGAAGATCCTTCGGGGTTACGGTTCACTTTATACGAAAGTTATATAGTTGGTTTGGAAGAGCCTTCGAGCTTACAGTTGACTTTATATGTATGTTATATGGTTCGACTGGAAGATCTTTCAGGCTTACAGTTGACTTTATACGTACGTTATGATTTTATACGCAAGACATATTTCTTATTTAAATAATACTGCCCAAGTACAATTATGGTAAAGCTTGAGAGTTTCATTTCACTAGACATTTGTTGTTCTGACCCACTCCTCATTAAAACACAGGTTAGAGAGAGTAATGCTGATTTAGAAGACGAAGGTGGATGTGAAGACTTGCGGCAGTTATCTATCTATTTATGCTTTTTTAAATATTTTATTATACCCACTTTAGACAATTATGTTATTTTGAGATATTGTACTATGGAGGATTTATGTAAACATGTTATAATGTTTAACACGCTATGTTTCTGAAATGGTTTTCTTTACGAAATAGGTACTTGTTTCTGATATTATATTTTATTCATTCCGCTGTGAGATTCTGAAAGTATAAATAGATAGCACTATGTACCATGTATTGTTTCAATTTTGTCAACCTAACAACTCGTCTTTAGATGGGCCTAAGGTTCAACAGGCTTTTATTAGATCGAAATTAGGTCTGTTTTATGGCAGGTTGTTACAATATATTAGCGTAGAAACAACGTATAATTAATAATGTATTAATCACATAATAAATAGGTTAGAAATTAGCATTAAAACCCATAGGAAAGTAGTTGATACAATTATCGAAAATAATTGGTAATTAAAGGAAAAATAAGAAGATCACCTTATAAGGCCTTAATGCAAAATATGGTGAAGTATATATCGTAGAATGATTAGAAGAGTGGAAATTATGACTAAGTTATAGGGATGCGAGGTCAGTCAAAAGTGCACAGAAGTCTGCCCAGCTAATCTGGCTACCAGCATTGTGACCATGGAACTGATGTGGGACATTGCCAATAATAAGTACCCATGGATGATGCGAGATTAGCCCCAATTTTGTAGTGTAAGTCTGCCTAGTTAATCTGGCTACCAGCACCTACGAATGGACGGACTAATGTGAGACGTCACAATTGGGTTACGGGTCATAATGCGTAGGACCTGCTTAGGGATCGGGGGGGTATTAAGTGGCTGTTGTAGGGTTCGTCTCCTCTGTATTTAAAGTATTAAATGGCTGGGGTTAGCATTTAGGCATGGTAGTGGGAAATCTCGGGAAGGGTCTGCTTCAGGTTCGAGGTATTATGTAACGACCCGCCTTTTTGACCCTCAAAAGTCGGCACCTAATATATCCACGATATTACAATGCCGAGCATCCAAGTGCTGGAAAGGCGAATTGTTAGGGTAAAATAAAGAAAAAGAACAGGGAAATAAAATCTCACAGCAGAACGACAACATATAATATAACAAAGATAGTAAAAGCTGTCATTCTAAAATACATGGTATATCGGTGTTAAAAACAAACCTCATCAGCCTAGACAGTTACAACTTCATGACCTTACAATTGTCGATGGGTATATATAATAATACAGCGAAAAATAAAAATACTACGGAAGGTGAACATCCAACTCTACTCCATGAGCTTCATGTCCCACCAACGACAACCTAGAAAAACTTGTTCTGACCCAAGCATTATAATAAAATAACAACTGGATCAGTTTGGAAAACCAGCGTAAGAAAACTCAAGTAATATGATGGGAATATAATAATTCTATGAAACCACGCCGCTAAACATGGAACAGGTTTTTACTTCACAGGGTACATGCAAGAATGGAAATCGTATTAGAACAAATCCCAAACTCGAAAGAATGGGCATAAACAAGATCAAAATCCAAACTTAAAGAAAGGACATAAATAATTAAACATCGAGAAGAGCTCCAATAACTTCTCGATGCAATTAAGAAAAAAATTCAAAGATTTGAATCAATAACAAGGAAAGGTTCCAATAATGACTAGGACGGTGCACCCCCCTCACTGAAAGTATACCTCTAGAAAATATACTTGAGAGAGTCATATACTCTGGAACTCTCTTAGGAACCTACAAGCCAGAACCCGCCAACCATACATAGAATCCGAGTATTTCACATCTCCGCACGCATACCACCTAAACAAATCCAGAGTAGATGTGAAAATACCCTAATGGAAGCAACCCCGCATAGCTTGTCCCCCACTCGCACTTTTGTTTTAGTTATTTCCTACAAATAATATCAACGCTCAAATGAGCAACAAACCGTCTTAAATTGACAATACACAAAGAAGAAAGCTGAATTGATAGTCAATAAATCAACTATCGGGAATAACCAAAATAATCATGTGTGGAAATTAAATCTCATACCTTTACCACTACTCATCGATTTCAAATATTTATTATTCCTTAGTTGAAAATGAAGCCGGGCAGGTTAAGGTAGTGTTACCTATAGGCATTGCCTTGACAACAATTTTAACCTTCAAGATAGAAACAAGTTTCCATACCTTGACGTTTAGTGTTAAGGGTATGACTAAATCCTTTCCATATAACCGATATCGTTTAAGGAAATTACATTTCTTATCCTTTCCGTAACCGAATCAAACTTTTAAACATTTAAAACCAGAACTTGTGCTTGAATTTCGCATCACAAATATTTGTAAAACACTTTAAAAACACTCTTTAAAATATTCTTTTTAAAGAGCAAATTATATTTTTAAGCGTATTAAAAAGAATGGTCAAAAACAAATGTCACTAAAACGTTGTTTACTATAAACCCAAACAATTTACACTTTACCTTAATTTTTTTTTTAAATAATTCCATTAAAATAAATTATCATTTTGTAAACTATCATTTATAAATTTCAAACAATATTTATTATCCCGAAAGATAATAAATCAATTTAAATGCTTTTATAAGTTAAAAACAATGTTAATCATCCTGCAAGATAATTAATATAATTCTTTTATAAATTTAAAATTACATTAATTATCCCAAGAGATAATTAATTAAACTTATAACTTCTTTAATAAATCAATTAATTAACTTTAAACACCTTTATTAAATCAATCAATTGATTTTAATCACCTTTATTAAATCAATCAATTAATCTTTACAACACTTTTATTAAATCAATCAATTAATCTTTAAAACACTTTTATTAAATCAGTTAATTAATCTTTAAAATACTTTTACTAAATTAGTTAATTAACTTTAAACATCATTAATAAATTTAGCAATTAACTTTATTATAGTTAAATAATAATTAAAAATATATTTAAACCTGAAATTCTTTTCAAATACTTATATAATGTTTACAAACCAGTTTAGAAAGAATTTACAAAATATTTAAGGTAAATAATCTTTATAAATTTAAACCATGTTAATATTCTCGAAATATAATTAAATCCAATTTATAATATTTTAAAAATTTAAAACGACATTAACTATCTCGAAAGATAATTAATCAAATTTTGTAATCTCTTTATAAATTTAAAATAGTGTTAATTATTCCGAAGATGATTAATTAAATTTGTAACTCCTTTTAAATTCTAACCAACACCTATCCCTTATTTTCAAAATTCTTAAAGTACTTGAAAATATAGTTTAAACAATTTTCAAAGTGCAAAAACACGACCAAACATTTATTTTGTAAAAAAACAAGCTCAAGTTCAACATACAACAAGGGTTTAAGGGCATGATATTTCATAAGTAATGATATAACGATAATCGCTATAACGACACTTGCGCAAATCATCATATGTCACAATTATTTCAACCAAAAATAATATAAGAAACGTAAGAATATAAGTAAATTAGTATTGGCGAGAAACCCCTTAAGGTATCTCTACAGAATTCCCCTATAAATCACAAAGATGAATGTGTATTTTTTAAGTGTTCCATAGTGACCTATTCACTACGTATACACTTCGACTTTCCATCTGTTTTTGTTCCCTACAACAGAATGGTTATTTATGTCATCCGCTTTTCAAGGAGGAATTTAAATCCAAACAAACAATCAAACAACAATATAAATTATCATTCAAGTATTTAATAATAATCTATAGCAACATATATATCATATAGTTTATTTAGAAGTTAGTAAATTCATCGAACTTTCAGTTGACGCTTTTGTGTTCCCGTTTAGTCTAAAACGTTCGATTTTAGCCTAAAATTCTACTAGCTCCAAATTTAAAGAATCCAACTCCAATACATAGACAACATTCCAACGAGTACAACGCAACTAACCGCGTTCAAATCCGACCTCGTTTGAGCAAGATATGATTTTTATAAGATTTCAAATTAATTAAATACAAACTAATTCACTAATCATTATAATTAAAATATTAATTACCCATATTAATACATCTTACCCAATTTATCTTCTTCCCTCCTAACACAGATGCAAAACTTGCATGAAAAACCAACAGCCAGCCCTTCCACCACCAACCACTCCTTCGATACTCGGCGATTCAACGAACTGCCACTTCCAACGCGTCGCTCTCCGCGATTGAATCCTCCCTGGCACACTTAAGTGAAGCTCGACTCCTTTAAGGTCATCGGGACCTGCCATGTCACAACCAAACCCTAAAAAGACCCAATCATCAAAATGCGATCGGACGCCACCATTTTTGCACCACAGCCTCACCTTGCCTTGTGAAACATGAATCCACTTTCCGATTCACTAAACTCCGCCTAAATCTTAGTTGAAGTCGAACCCTAAGTTTGGCCAGCCACTGTCCAGCAACCTCCAACACGATCGCATACTACAAAATGGGTATGGGTTTGTAGGTCTCTCCAAAACAAATCCAAAAATTCGAACTTTATAATTTTTCGTTGCCTAGAACATTTGGTTTTGAATTTTTTAGTGGAGGAGGCCATTTTGGTTTACTGGAAAAGGAAGAACGAACAAAAGAAATGAAAAAAGTGAATTTTCTCTTTTTCGTTAAGTGTTGAATATGTTTGCTTTTATATAGAAACCCCAATTTGTTACTTAAACTATAAGCTAAACAAAATCTCCAAGCAAAACAAAAATTTCAAGCCACCCATCGCCTCACCTTCAAGTCATTTTGAAAATTTGAATTTAGATTTTGATTTGACAAGATTTTGTAAGGAAGGTTTTCGCGGTATTTCGCTACACAATATTTTGTTCGCGTACGAACTGCGAACGACTAAAATAAAAATATGATCATGCATCAAAATATGACACGCTCATAAATCAACAATAAAATACACAGATTATTTCATTCTGTGAACTTTCATAAACACCATCATTTGCCGTAAAATACGTCAAACGAAAATATAATTATTTTCCAAATTAATTTTCTTGGAAAATTCCAATAAATTTATTCGTCATTAAAAATCAAGTAGTTTTATTAAGAACTATTTTCTTGTTATTTTGTCGAACTATTTATTATTGTAAATTAATTCACAAAATGGGTTCTCCATTATTATTTATTAATTAAAAGAAGATAAATAAGGTTATTAAATCCATTTAATCAATATTTAATTCATAATTCAAATATTTAAATAATCCTTATATTTGAATATACGTTATTTATATTTTTAAACACCAATTATTTAAATATTTAAAATTAATTATATATTTAAAATTAAAATGATTAAATTCCACGATGTTACATTCTCCCCCCTTAAATGAATTTCTTCCCCGAAATTCCCAAAGGAAGAAAATGTTTCCAAACCCTTAAGTTTTAAAAACTATTAATTAAAATGTGTTCTTAAACCTTTTATGTCCTTTATGTTGTGGAAAATTTTGACAGCACCTCCTTTGCGCGGCTAGATCCAAAAAACTACACTTATCAAAACTGGCCCAAATCAACAAAGAAAACAAAAGCCAAGTGGTCTTCCATATTTGGGGCACAAAATCATCAATCAATTACCAATATCTAAATCTACTACGTACCTCTTTTGCATATGATTTTTATTTTTGCAAGCAACTTATTATCTTGATGCGAATGCAGGTGCGCAAGAAATCAAATAGTAGTATCTTGCATCCCTATACCTATCTTGTTCTTACATAATTCAAAAGAGAATCATGTTGACAAAGAGCAATATACTAGCAACATAAAAATATAACAACCATATGAAACAAAAGTACAGAGAATGCTCTGTAATAAAATATTAAGCGTCCATTTTTTTTAAAAGATAAATTTAGAACTAAATGCCCAAGATTTTATATTCAAAATAATTTTCAAATTCCTCCAAAGAGAAATAAATCAAAACCAAAATCAATTATGATAAGGAGGGGCCTCCTCCTACCGAAGCATGGTATAACACGAAATCAAAACAACATGGAGCATCCGGTGGTATTCTGGTTCCTTCGAAAATAACAACTAGAGTAAATAAACATACCTGACGAGTCTTACAAATCGGAAAACCCCCAATCGCCCAACTTTAGTCATAACTAAAATATTTGAAAAATTAATTCACCAAAACTCATTTCAAATATTCTGAAATAATAATACTTCACCCAAAATTTTCGAAATAAAATTATTATTATTTCTCTCACAAATTCTTATGAAATCTTCTTTTTTTCAAAAGCATTGGGATTTAACTCCTAATAAACAAAAACTTTATAAATCGTAGTCTATAAAATCACACTATCAATCAATTTAAATTCCATAAAGGAATAAAATAACACTTAACATCATTTAAAATGTCAAATGACTAACAACAAGTTTTAGAAATTTTACTTAGGTTCACAACTTTCTCGATTGTCCAAGGGTATAGATAATTTCCTAAGCGTACCATTACGCTCATTAGCCCTTGGTTATTGCTTAGAAGATTATCTTACTTACCTTAGAACAAAATTGAAAGTCACTCCCCAAACTTTCCTAAGCCACACAACAAAACATAGCATATTAATACAGTTAAGCTCGTATGATGCACATAAATCAACGTAATAGCTGATCTGATCACTTGCTCGGAACATAAACTTTACCTCCGAACCAGTATCGCTCACCCGACCTCCCTAGTGCGGACTCTGATTAGGTTCCTTGATTAGAATCCTCTGTTCTCCTTATATAGCCATATACTATGACAGAAAACCTCAGTGTCATATCAAGAATCCGAATCAAGTGTTCACTGACAAGGATCAAGTGAGATATCCTTTTTCGGACTGGTGTGAATCACCCAAAGCTATGTATTCGAATCCTAGATCAAGAACCGTGCAAATAAAATGATCTACGTATAAATTACATACTTAATCTTATTGGTTTCTTAGCTACACCAATCTCTTTCTAAATCACTTTCAATTTCACTTATAGTATTTCATTCATTACTAAAATTATTTATGAATTACTTCATAAATTTCCACTTAAGTTTATAAACATTTTATAAAGACACATCTTTATAAAACATTAAAATAAAAACTTACACCACTCTTATTTACTCGTATAATACTCTTCTATATCCTAAGACTACATACAGATTGTCAATTTTTATTTATTTTTCAAAATTCAAATGAAGGCCCAAATATAATATAGGTCTTAAAACCGAGTCATCCCTTTGACCGTATTACTCTAGAGTGTTCTATGGAAAGATGTTTATGAGGTTGGCCCAATAGCATCAAATAATTTACACAACTTAGATGTTTAAATAAAACTATGGTTTTAATAAAACAATGCTTATTAAAACCTTCCTATTCCATTTAAACGTTTTAAAAACTATGTTAAATTATCCTTTTTTTATTCAAGGGTAAAATTCCATTTATCAACCATTCCTTTTATCAAAATACCTTTTATTTTGAAACCAATCCCCTTTAGGGAACTTAAGAACTAATTACCCAGTTTTTATTTTCAAAATCCACCTTTTGAAAATAGACTACATATATTTCTATATATAAAATTACTTTAACCATTTATTCACTAACACTCACTTTGGGTTCGACCGAATTTGAACTCATTTCGACCGCACAAGAATAAAGAGAATAATTTACTAAGTGCACTACAACGTTCGCGTAAGCAAGCATTTGATCGTCACTTAGAAGTTTATTCAGATTACCACAAAACTAATAGTGATGTTTTCCTCGAACTTTCTAAAGAAAATGTATCCTTATTAAAAATTATCTTTGAAATATTTATACATACAATTACTTCGAAGAATACTACCATTAATTTCTCAAATCCTTTTGAAATTATATCAAACAACGATCAGGGATTTAAATTCAAAAATCATTCTTAAATCACATTTTATAAACCAAATTTATATAAAGTTGCATTTATATAAAATCATCTCATATTATAATAATTCTCCTTTACTATAAGAAAATTTTCTCAAATATTTATCCTCTAAACGTCTTATCTTACCATTTAGATTATATTAAACAGCCTTTATTAAAAGTTTGCTTTTAACTTAACATTATCACCGAATACCTTTTAGTCAAATTGTAAAACTCAATTCACAAGGGGTTCGTTTTAAAGTAATTACAATTATCAAACAATAAACGCTCATAAACTAAACGAGCGTAAATTAACAATCAACAAACAACAGTCAATGCTCCTCACCTATCCGAGCATGACTAATCCAATAACACTGATAATAAATAAATATTATCATTTTCAAACAAACAAACACAACATAAACAACCATATCAATTTGAAAATTATTCCTTTATACATATAATATATATAATCCTAGGTAAAATAATTCATTTACCGACTTTTAAAAAAAATCAATATCGTGTTCGTTTGCCTTATTCGAGTGTTTAGAAATCCCTATCGACACCGTGGTGTCCCACGCCTCAACCGAAATTCATAAACAACTCAATAGACCAATTAACAGAATACGTTTTTATAATAATAACAAATTGCTCTTGTATATATAATACTCTAAATTCATTCTAGGGTGTCACTTACCCCATCTTTAATGAGCCATATCCTACCAAAGCCAAGATATCGCTTAACCTTCAGCTTTGATACCAGCTGTAATGACCCGCCTTTTCAACCCTCAAAGGTCGGCACCTAATACATCCGCAGTATCACAAGGTCGAGCATCCATGTGCCGAGAAGGCAGATTGTAAGAGTAAAATAAAGAAAAAGAACAAGGAAACAGAATCTCACAACGGAATGACAATATATAATACAACAAAGAGAGTAAAAGCTACCGCTCTAAAATACATGGTATATCAGAGTTAAAAACCAACCTCATCAGCCTAGACAGTTATAACTTCTTGACCTTACGATTGCTGATGGTTATATATAATAGCACAACGAAAAATAAAAATACTACGGTAGGTAAACATCCAGCTCTACTCCATGAGCTCCATGTCCCTCCAATGACAACCTAGAAAAACTCAGTCTGACCTGAGCATTATAATAAAATAACATCTGGGCAGTTTGGAAAACCAACGTAAGAAAACCCAAGTAATATGACGGGCATATAATAATTCTGTGAGACCACGCCGCTAAACACAAAACGGCTTTTACCTCACAGGAAGAACATCTATACATGAAAGAATGGAAACTGAATTAGAACAAATCCCAAACTTGAAAGAATGGGCATAAACAAGATCAAAATCCAAACTTAAAGAATGGACACAAATAATTAAACATCGAGAAGAGGGTTACTTTGTCGAAACCGTTATGAGCAGAAGTCAAAGAAGCACAAGTGAAGAAGGTTCCAGCTAAACCTTTTGAAGGAGTCGAAGGGATTCTACCGTCAAAGTCTGGAAGCTTCAAAACCTTTAGAAGGCGTCGGAATGTCTCTACAACAAAGATCCAGAAGGTTCTTACCTTACGAAGGAGTTGAAGGAGTCGAAAGCACTCTTCCACCTTCATTAACAACCTTTCAACTGGGTCATTTCATATGCAGGATGACCTTTCGATTGAGTCAAAGCAGTACCTTTCGAAGATAATGGGAACATCTACTTGCATATGCGCCAAACCTTTCGACACCAAAGGTTTCGCCTTTGTTTAAACTATGTGAAAGCAAGCATTGTCCAGGACAACCCCTTCGAAAGCTATGGTAAGCCTTTCTAACTGGTCAAAACCAGTGTGATCCAAGAGGGTTCCGCATCAGATCAAAAACAAGTACTCAGGTGTGACCAACATCATCGAAACCATTGAACAATACCTATTAACAGAGTCGGAAGCACTTACAAGGCAATGAAAAGTAGAGAGGCGCAGCCCTTCCTTTCGACAAAGATGAAGTATATTTAAGTCATTTGGCAGCCACCTTTCGACCAAGTCAGAAGCATCAAGGTCAAAAGGTGCTGACCGGCATCTATAAATAAGACCCAAAGGGTCACATTTGGAGCATCTGATTCCTCCTATTCCAAACTTGTATTTCTTTAATCAAAAGCGTTGCAATCCTAATTACAAGATTAATTTGGGGGATTTGAAGAAATAAAACCATCTTTTGCTTCTAAAAGGGAAGTTTCAAGTATTTTAGATCACTTATCATTTTGTTAAAGTTCTTGTCAGTTTCACTCTTGTGTTTTAGGTTTCACCTTCATCGAATGGCCACTGTCAATACAGTCGAAACCTAGCAAGATTTAAACAACTTCAAGTTCATATTCAAGTAACCTATTCTTGAGTTTTAGCTTTCGACAAAGTCGAAACCAAGTCATAGCTTACTAGTACGAGGAGCTCGAGGATCAAGCTTCCGATAAGGTCGAAACCCTTCACCAAAACACTGTAGCTTGAGATTACTAGTTCAAATCCAAGAAGGTTAAGCTCACAACTCTTGATAGAGTCGAAACCCCTATCTTAGATTCCAAGATCAAGTTTTAACACTTAAACACCCTCTTTCGACAAAGTCGAAACCTCTGTCTCAAATTCAAGGAAAGAATCCCAGCCAACCTATAACCAAAAATTTAAACAAGGTCGAAACCCCTATTTCTAATCCTTAACCCAGAGTTTAAGTCATTCAACTGCTTAAAGCTTCCGACCAGATCGAAACCAACTAAGGTGAACCTAATTCAGGATATTCCAACTGAATCAAAAAGGGAAAGCTTTTCAAATAGAATCTACACTAACTCGACGGGGTCGAAAGGTCATTAAGCTTTGAAACCATCGCTTTCGACACAGTCGAAAGGTCAATCCGGTTAACTTTTGTCTACTAAAGACTATTTGAAAGGAAATTCAAGAAGAATACATTCCTTCCTTTCCTCACTTTTTGCCTAAAGAATAATCTTCATTCCTTAGCACAACTTTGGGGTGTTGACAAGAAATCTTGTTAACATTTTGGCGCTAGAAGGAGGGCTTGAACCTCCGACTTGGTTAAACCCCCAACATTACTATTCTCTAACCCCACTTAACCCTATCTCAAGTTCATCTACTTCAATTTGATCATGGCCAGAAGGATTAAAAGAACTGAACAAGGGTCATCTGAACCCCACCTGAAAAGATTCTCCCCAAAAATCATCAAGGATTCGAACCAAGACGAAGATCAAAGGCTAAGACTAGAAGCTCTAAGAATTATAAACAAAAAGAAAGCGGAATCTTATTATCCTGAGAAATGGAGTTTAAATCCTTTTCTTGTTGGTCCCACTCCCATCTTTGCACTAAGAAAGAAAACAAATGAAAGTGACAATGTCTTCAATCAAATGAGAAGAACAATCCAACATTATTCCAAAGGCACCATCTTCAAGAAAGAGATAATGGATGATTACAATGCTTTGCACATAAGTAGCAACAAACTACAGCAAGAACACTTCCAGCTCAAGAAATTCAAAGGGTGGTAAAAAGAAAAGCAATTGAAGAATGTGAAACAATAATGCCAAGGAACAAAAAGTCAAAAAGCCTCTGCAAGAATCAAACTTCAAGTATAGACTTCCAAAAGAGTGCAGCTTGACAACTTCCATAGGGAAAGTCTACTTGCTCACTAAGGATGAACTTAACTATTGGCCATCACAAAAGAAAAGGCCAAAATATGAAAGGAATTTGGGAGGATCCTATTGCCACTACCATACGATGATTGGTCATGAAACCAACCATTGCAGAGCCCTGGAGGGGATGATCATAAACTTCTTCCGACAAGGAAAGATTCACGAGTTTGTAAAAAGAATTTGAGATAAAATCAATAAAGAGCTACTTTCCATAAAGAAAAAATCTACATGGATGGGAGTGAAATGCTCCTTATAATTGAAAACTACCTAAGGCGGTAGTCTACCTAAGATGGTAGAAAAGCCTCTGTCCGTGCCGAGTTGGCCAGGGTAGAGCACCTCCTGGAGGATGGGCGGGTTAGCCTTTAGCCACGTCATAAGATGGCTAGGTTAAAGCACCGGACAAGCCCTTGGTCATGCCTCTGGTTAGGTCAAGGCGCCTCTTGGAGGGAGGACGGAGTAAGCCTTTAGCCGTGCCATAAGATGGCCAAGTTAAAGCACCGAGCAAGCCCTTATCCGCGCCACGCTATGCCAGGGTAAGGCACCTCCTGGAGGGAGGACGGAGTAAGCCTTTATTCGTGCCATAAGATGGCCAGGGTAAAGCATCGAACAAGCCCCTGTCCACGCCACAAAAGGGGCCAGGGCAGGGTGCCTCTTGGAGGAAGGTCGGGTAAGTCCTTGGTTCCAGTCTCTAAGATGAGCTAACTAAGAGCACTAGACAACAATGGACTAAGACGTCCAGGCCCAAGAAGAGGCCCATTAAACAATGGACTAAGATGTCTAAGCCCAAGAGGAGGCACATTCAGCTATGGACTAAGATGTCCAAGCCCAAGAAGAGGCTCATTTTATAATGGACTGAGATGTCCAAGCCCAAGAGGAGGCACATTTAGCAATGGACTAAGATGTCTAAGCCCGAGAAGATGCTCATCAAATCATGAACTAAAATGTTCAGGCCCAAGAAAAGGAATTTCGAACTATGGACTAAGACGTCCAAGTACAAGAGGCAACTAGACAAATTACTTCTATACAAGACCTGAAGGGTTCACACATCAAAGGATTATAATAGAGCTCCACTTATAAATACCCGAATCTGGGTTTTGGGACTTTCATTTCTAAACATCATCTATTAATACCTGAATCTAGGTCTCGGGTCTCTTATACTAGAATTTCATCTATTAATACCTGAATCTGGGTTTCAGGTCTTTCAAATCTAAATGTCGCTAATTAATACCCGAATCTGGGTTTCGGGACATTCATTTCAAAACTTCAATTATTAATACCCAAGTCTGGGTTTTGGGTCTTTATCGATCACTGATTATCTTAAAATACCTGAATCTGGGTATCGAGACAATTACTTATTTGAGCCCTAATCTCTGTGTGAAATTTCAATAAAGGATTTCTATTTATCTAACATAAATGCCCGAATCAGGGTCAAAAAAATACTCTCAAGAGAATTATTGTTACATGTTTCCGTTGATACCCGAATTTGGGTCTCGGATTACTGAGTTGTCAAATTTCACTAAAGCCCAAGAATAGGTCTTCGGGATTCTATTACAAATATTCAGGCGATGATTTCCGGATTCAATCCCATATTAACTATCTCTTGAATAATCACTATCTAATATTTATACCCTTGTGATAAGGCAAGATTTCCTATCAATAAATTTCAGATATTCTAGCCAAATAGACGAAGTTAAATTCTTGATTATCTCTCATCATGGTTAAAAGATGGGATTTAGATGTTTTCTACAGACTACTTTTCATGCAATTAACAAGAAGATTTGTTAATCTAAACAAATGATATGAATAGACTAGTATGACAATTTTAAGCTAACAATTAGAGATATTGTTTGCTTCATACTTTACAGGGAAATAAGCACAGCAAAGAGAAATGAAAGATTCAACAGATATGGAAGTAATGAATGAGATATCAAAAAGCATTTCAGAAGTGACATTATAGAAAAGGACTACAAATCAGGCGATCCTTACAAAATTTATATGATTTACATAAGTCATGAAATATTTTACAAAACAATGAAGTTGTTCACATATACACAAAATGAATTTACACATTTCAAAGGTACAGATATGTCATAAGTCTTGGGCGGGTTTGTCAAGATTCTTGGCAACTGAAGGATCAATTACGTGATGAATCGTGGCACGGAGAACTTCTTTCAATTTCTTTTTCTTCTTTCTTATGCAGTTTGCATTGTCAATCACATCGATATTTGTTTTCAGAGTGCGATTGAAGGCTCTATTGGCGCCCCTTAAGGTCTTGTTATCCCTCTCTAACTCTGTAGTGCGCTTCTGAAGGAAGTAATAATCGTGTTCGAGCTTTTGATTCTTAGCAGCATACTCATTAATAGTCTGAGAATATTTCGCTTTCTGTTGCTCGTCAAAATACTTGGCTATTTCAAATTTAACTTTCTGACACCAATTTCCCACAACATTCTCATCTAAGCCCGGGGGAGGGTTGATTATAGTAGGGAATTTCTGAGCCGCGAGGTGAGATGACCTTGTGAGTTTAGTAGTCAAAGGAGCAGTGCGGGGAACGGGTAAATCAATACTTGAAATCTACTCCCCCATAATGAATTCCAAAGATTCACATTGCGCTGACTATCTTTCAATTTCAGCTCCAAGTCACTAATTTGTTGAATAAGCTCTAACATCTTGTGATCGAAGTCAATTGAGGGATTCATCTTCACCTGTCGTTTAAGTGTCAAAATTGTTTCATCCTTACTTTTAACTTCGGCTTCGAGATAGACGACTTTATCTTTCAGATTACCAGTAATGGTTTTCTAAAGAAAGTATCTTTTATGCCACTTCAAAGCATCGATGTTGCCATCGAAGTGTTCCAATATGATATCATCGCCAAGCTAAATCCTTCCGCTAGATTTTAATTGTTTCTCTCTAAGAGAAGCGACGCATGATGATAGGTTAAAAGGGAGAGAAACTGAAGATAATTGAAGCTCCTATTTAAATGAAAAGAAACAAAACAAAGTTAAAATCAGGATGAAGAATTTCTTTATTCTTACAATAAAAGATCACAATTCGAACAAAAATAAAGTCAAAAGATACAATAGACAATTGATTGGCGTCTAAAGCTTAGAAACTACATTGTTAACTTTGTTTAATGAATTGGCAGAAATGTTAATTGTAGAATCAAAAGGAATGTTTAGTCCCTCCGGGGTAAACACCAGGGACATTTGTTATAGTCCCATTTCCCAGCAGGAGGACTATCGCGGCCGCAAATTAATTTTGTATGGAATGTTCCGATCTCTTTAAGGAATGTCTCTTTTTCATCACCAAGGAAGTCAAGGCGAAGGCGAGGATATTCCATATAGAGTTTTTGTAAATCTCTGAGAAAACAATATCTTGCTAATTTCAAAGACTTTAAAATTGATGCCTTTTCAAGATAAAATCTTCTCAGTTTAACATACTGGCTTAAATGGTCTCTAGAAACAAGACAACCTAAAGAACAATCACTCTGTGATAATATAATAAAATGGAGCTAAGCATAAAAGCAAGACTAAAACAAATATTTATAAAACAATACAATGTTACATGTTTACAACTACTTATCTGGTTCATACAATACAGATTTAGAAAATAATTCATACACAATTTTGGTTTTTGTAATACTTAAGCTTTTCTGGGGGGAGATCCTGGGGAATCGATTTGACCTATGGTAAGTTTCCACAAGCTCCAGGATGCAAGTTAGATCCAAATTCATCTAAGTATCTCTTGTGAAAACGTCTAAGAAAGCCCCCACTGAATTCACCCAAGTACGAAAAAATCAATAATTTAATGTCTACAATAAGCTTTATATAAAAAGTTGACTAAAATGTCTCTCTCTTTAATTAGCATCCAAAATAAAGTAATTAACTCCCGATTTTCCTCTAAGAGAGTGTCGTATCGGAGGTGCACTCTCTTGAGTAAGGGAGCAACCCTCTGATGTTTGAATGACGCCAGCACCGACGCACTCCTGTCAAGCTTATGATACTTTTCAGATAGTACATTATCCTTCCTTATTTGCTTATCTAACTCCCTATATAACTTTTTTTATTTTAAGCTTATTTTCACTCAAGTTTTGTTTTATAGGGGAGGATGAGCTTCTTCCTTATCTAAAATGAATGATTTGCACTATTATTACCTTCGAAGTGAAAGAAATTTAAATAGAGATTCCCATACCTGTAATACTGGGACAAAGGCCTTGGAAGCCCGCTTTTTCCCTTTAGACTCTTTAACAAGACTGGGAGCATGCTCATCCTTTTAGGGAGCAGAAGGCCCAACAGATTCAGACGGGGTAGTTATAGGAGGGGTTGGTTCTTTCTCTAAAGCTTTGGTGTTGTTGTCCCCATCCCTATCAGAGGTTTCGTTGTGATCTCCGCCATCTCCACCTGAGCCCTGACCACCACCAACATTATCATCATTATCGTCATTGTGGTCATCATCATCATTTTTATCATCGCCTTCTTCACTGGCGGCATCATCATTGTCACCATCATCTTCAGAGCTTGATTCAATATCAAAAGAGGGGACGTCAAAGGAAAGGATCTTAGAAGCGTCAATTTCCTCCTCTTCGATAGGCTCGATCCCCTGCTTCATTTGGTTGATCTTGCCCATTACTCTATCAACTAGGGCAGAGTCAAGCAAGGGAAAATCGAAGTCAGGACACTTCTTAAAGTTGTCAGCGTAGGCGAGCATGAGGGCTTCTTCATAAGAGTTCAGCAACATTTTCCCCAGAGTAGAAGTGAGAAATTGAGAAACTCGTTGCTTAGCGTCATAAATGGTATTGACAGCGAGTTTCAATAAAGCCCTAGTTTTCTTGACCTTTTCCTCCAAAGAAACATTCTTGGCGGATAAGTGAGCTTTCTCATCATCAGAATCTTTTAAAGTAAGCTCCATTGAAAATTTTTCTCCAGCAAGGAGTTGACGAGCCTTTCTTTCTGCCCAAAGATCAGCTTCTGCTCGGGCAAAGCTTTTAGTTGTTCCAATTCTGAAGTTGCTTCGTCTTTGGCCACAGAAAGTGAAGACACATGATTCTTAAGGGATGAGATTTCCTCCTGGGACCTAGATGATTCAAGAGAAGATTTGGATGCATGCTCATGAATGGTCAACCAACTCTTAGAAATATGAAGGAGGAAATGTAATACAAGTTAGTGATTTAGTGAAAACCAATGCCGATAAGATCAATTGAAGTGGAATTTACCAGAAGTTGTTGCTCTATTAGGGAGCGATAGTGCCCTACCAAATCAAAGACAATTAAAGGCGGGCAAATAGAAGTGAAAGATTCAGAATGCAAGATGGACTCGGTTAACTCTTCAAAATTGATGGAAGAAGGAGAAGATGATGAAGGTTTTGAAGGAATTTTCTTAAAAAAGGGAGTTGTCTACAAATCCAGTTGTATCTACTTGAGTGCAGCTGGAGAATCAGAAATGGAGATGTGAGAAAGAGGGTCGGGAATAGTTGGAGTCTGCTCCGGCTTTTCTTTGGGAGCTTCAACAATTCGGCTTTTCAGAGCTTTATCAAGAGATGAATGCTCCTCCTCCTCTACATCAACAACTTTGGCAACCTTCTTAGGAGGCTCAATTTCGGATGATTCCACTAACTTCCTTTTGAAAGCCTTCTTGGATTTGGTGAGAAATTCAATGATAGATGGCGCTCAAGAGGTTGTAGGAGGGGGAGCGACACTACTAACAAACTTTTCGACTTGAGAAGCAGCTGGAAAGAGTTTAAACAGATTAAAAGTCAGCAAAATAATTTAGAAAACAATAGGGATAGAAAGCAAATATTGTGCCTATAATTTACCAGAGTGGTCGGAGCAAATGGGTGACATGGGAGAAAAGTGTTCAGAATCTCCCAAAGAGAGAAAGCGTTTTCCCTTCGAAGTATATTGGATCAAAGGGGGTAGCCCCAAGACCCTTTGACTAGGAAGGAGAAGAGAATGCTTCCACAAGTTCGACGGTAACATCAGCTTCAGTCGATTTCCAATTTTAGCAGATGCTGCGATAAGAGATTCCACCATTCTCTTGTCTGCTTCGTTAAGTTCCTTGGCAGGAGAACCTGGTATACGATAAAATTAGACATGGGAAGTAATAAAATGGAAGGAAGATAATGAAGATTTGAACTTATGTGGGAAAGAAAAGGTCCCACCAATGTTTGGGAAACATCGAACAAAGAAAAACTGGTTTTCCCAGTCTTTGAACTTATGGACCCCGTCCAATATAAGCTTCTTAGGGGGGTTAGCTCTGAAGATCTGATGATTAAGAGTGCTAAGTTTGACTAATCGAGTCAAGTGGTTTAATAGTTCCGCATTCGAACAAGGGATGCCAGATTCAAGTGCCATCAACTCCAAAGATAGAACATAGTTGTATACATTCGTAGATAGCTGAATTAGGGCATTTCCAAGATAAGACAAGAATCTAGATAGGAAGTTCGGGAATGGAAGAAACCCTCCATGCCATATATGTATAGCGATGTAGGCAAAGAACCCTTCAGGAGAGCTGTTGATAGTGTCATTTTCTATAGGGGGAATGGTTTCGACTCTGATGATTCCAAATTCGTTGAGAATAGCATCCACTTCATCTTGAGTGGATATCAAACAACGCTTTGAAGTAGCTTCAACTTTCTTTGGAGAACTCATGATTTTGCCAGGTGAAAATGTTTCGGTTAAAATTTTCAAGTTTGATATGGACATAGTATTCTTTTAAGAATTAGTCAAACCAATTCAAGTGGCTTAAACAAAAATCAAACATGAAACTTTAAATCTTTGAAAAATGTATAAGTTAAAAGTCAAAGACATTGGGCTTTCGACAAAGTCGAGAAAAAAAAATCAACACTTACCAAGTACATATCGACATTGTCGAAAGCCTAAATAAGAGTTCCTTGAACTATCGACAGGGTCGAAAGGATAAATCGAAATATTTGTTTAATTGATACCTTTCGACAGTATCGAAAGCTCTATAGGAACCAAATTGCTAAAAGGAGGTAGTCCATGTTAACTTAAAACTTGAACAAAAATGTACGCTGCAAACATTTCATAAACAAAGTAACAAAACCCTTCGACATTGTCGAAACCAATAGCTTATGTTTCCTAAGAAAAATACAAATGTTGTCGAAACTTACATATTCATTGGGTCGAAAGGTCCTAAGTTAAACTTATATACACTTAGAACATTTCGACAATGTTGGAGAAAGATAACTCTAAAGGGTTTCGACTCTTTAGATTTAAGTGGTGTCGAAAGGGTCGAAGGGGTATGATGGTTCCGAAGATTAACTAAAGAGAATGGATTGCAATCAACACAAAAGGTTTCGAGTAAGTCGAAACGTTTTGTTATTGAAGGGGTTGATACACTTTACTTACCTACATATCCTTTCGACAAAGTTGATCAAATTGGCACTACAACACCTTTCGACCCCATCAAAAGGGGCTAAGGAAGCAAAACCAATGTTGCCGCCTCAATCCCTTTCAAAGGGGTAGAAAGGTCATTTTGTGGCATCGATTTTTCAATTCGTACATTTGAAACTTTCAGGCGAAGAAAGCTGGTTCCACTATCTTCCCCAAACCGGTTTTCAAAATCCAGGGTTTCAAATTTTTCTTAAAATAAATAAATTAAGCCAATTAAGAAAATGAATTTTAACAGAGATCAAAATTTTTCGATTTCAAAAGTATGAAAATTATTATCAAGCTGAAAATCCATATTTTCTAAGGAGAAACAAAAATTGTAAATATTGGAACAAAAATCCAAAACGAGAAGCAAATTCTATTGAATTAGAAAAGTTTCTCAGCAAAATCAAACCAAATCCACTTTCAAAAAATCGAAATTAGAGCATTCCAAGGTCTAATCTCGATTTTGAAATCTGGAAAAGCCAAATTCGACTAAAACACGAACAATAGAGAAGAAAACTAGCAAAATAGAGATGAAATTAAACTCACGATTTAGATTTGGTGTTTTTCGCGGGGGGGGGGGGGGGCAAATGTTACTCCAAAAATCAGCCTTTCGACTTTGTCGAAACCGTTATGAGCAGAAGTCAAAGAAGGACAAGTGAAGAAGGTTCCATCTAAACCTTTCGATGGAGTCGAAGGGATGCTACCGTCAAAGTCTGGAAGCTTCAAAACCTTTCGAAGGCATCGAAAGGTCTCTACAACAAAGATCCAGAAGGTTCTTAACTTTCGAAGGAGTTGAAGGAGTCAACAACACCCTTTCGACTGGGTCATTTCATATGCATAATGACCTACCGATTGAGTCAAAGTAGTACCTTTCGAAGACAATGGGAACAACTACTTGCATATGCGCCAAACCTTTCGGCACCAAAGGTTTCGCCTTTGTTTAAACTATGTGAAAGCAAGCATTATCTAGGACAACCCCTTCGAAAGCTATGGTAAGCCTTTCAGACCGGTTGAAACCAGTGTGATCTAGGAGGGTTCGGCATCAGATCAGAAACAAGTACTCAGGCGTAACCAAATCATCGAAACCATTGAACAATACCTATCGACAGAGTCGGAAGCACTTACAAGGCAATTCCTTTAAAGATGAAGTATATTTAAGTCATTCGGCAACCACCTTTCGACCAAGTCGGAAGCATCAAGGTCGTAAGGTGCTGACCTGCATCTATAAATAAGACCCAAGGCATCACGTTTAGGGGATCCGATTCCTCCCATTCCAAACTTGTATTTCTTTAATCAAAAGTGTTGTAACCCTAATTACAAGATTAATTTGGGGGATTTGAAGCAATAAAGCCATCTTTTGCTTATAAAAGGGAAGTTTCAAGTATTTTAGATCACTTATCATTTTGTTAAAGTTCTTATCAGTTTCACTCTTATGTTTCAGGTTTTGCCTTCATCGAAAGGCCACTGTCGACACAGTCGAAACCAAGCAAGATTTAAACAACTTCAAGTAACCTATTACTGAGTTTTAGCTTTTGACAAAGACGAAACCAAGTCACAGCTTACTAGTACGAGGAACTCGAGGATCAAGCTTCCAACAAGGTCGAAACCCTTCACCAAAACACTATAGCTTGAGATTACTAGTTCAAATCCAAGAAGGTTAAGCTCACAGCTCTCGACGGAGTCAAAACCTCGCTTTCGACAGAGTCAAAACCTCTGTCTCAAATTCAAGGATAGAATCCCAGCCAACCAATAACCGAAGCTTTCGACAAGGTCGAAACCCATATTTCTGATCCTTAACCCAGAGTTTAAGTCATTCAACAGCTTAAGGCTTCCAACCAGGTCAAAACCAACTAAGGCAAACCTAATTTAGGATATTCCAACTGAATCAAAAAGGGAAAGCTTTAAAAATAGAATCTACACTAACTCGACGAGGTCGAAAGGTCATTAAGCATTGAAACCATCCCTTTCGACACAGTTGAAAGGTCAATCTGGTTAACTTTGGTCTACTAAAGCCTATTTGAAAGGAAATTCATAAAGAATACATTCCTTCCTTTCCTTACTTTTTTCCAAAAGAATAATCTTCATTCCTTAGCACAACTTTGGATTGTTGACAAGAAATCTTGTGAACAAAGAGCTCTAGTCATTTCTCGATGCAATTAAGAAAACAATTCAAAGATTTGAATCAACAACAAAGAAAAGAATTTTCCAACAATTACTAGGATGGTACACCTCCCTCACCGAAAGTATACATCTAGAAAATATACTTGTGAGAGTCATATACTCTTGAACTCTCTCAGGAAATTCTAAGTTGGACCCCACCAATCTTACCGAGAATCCGACTATTTCACACCTCCGCGCGCATACTACTAAAACCAATCTAGATTAGATGTGAAAATACCCTAATGGGAGCAACCCCACATAGCTTGGCCCCGACTCGCTCTTTTGTTTTAGTCATTTCTGACAAAGGATATCAATGCTCAAATGAGCAACAAATCATCTTAAATTGACGATACACAAAGAAGGAAGTTGAATCGATAGTCAATAAATCAACTATCGAGAATAATCAAGATGATTGTATATGGAAATTAAATCTTATACCCTTACCACCACTCCTCAATTTTAAATTTTTACTATCCCTCGGTTGAAAATAAAGCCGGACAAGTTAAGGAAGTGTTACTTCTAGGCATTGCCTTAACACGGTTTTAACCTTTGAGATAGAAACGAATTTCCATACCTCGATGTTTAGTGCCGAGAGTGTGACTAAATCCTTTCTATATAAGCGATATCATTTACGAAAATTAAATTTCTTATCCTTTCTGTAACCGAATCAAACTTTTAAAACCCGAACTTGTGCTTGAATTTCACATCACAAATATTTGTAAAACTTTTTAAAAACGCTCTTTAAAATATTCTTTTTAAAGAGCAAATTATACTTTTAAGCGTATTAAAAAAAAGGGTCAAAAACAATTGTCATTAAAACAATGTTTACTATAACCCCATACAATTTAAACTTTGCTTTATTTTTTTTTTAAAATAATTCCTTTTAAAATATTTTATCATTTATAAACTATCTTTTGTAAATTTCAAATAACATTTATTATCCCGGAAGATAATAAATCAATTATAACACTTTTATAAGTTTAAAACAATGTTAATCTTCTTGCAAGATAACTAATATAATTCTTTTATAAATTTAAAACCACATTTGTTATCCCAAGAGACAATTAATTAAACTTATAACTTCTTTAATAAATCAATTAATTACTTTAAACACTTTATTAAACCAGTTAATCAATTTTAATCACTTTTATTAGATCAATCAATTAATCTTTAAAACACTTTTGTTAAATCGGTTAATTAATCTTTAAAACACTTTTATCAGTTAATTAATTTTAAACATCATTAATAAATTTATTATTAATTAACTTTATTATAGGTAAATAATAATTAAGAATATATTCAAACCTCCAATTATTTTCAATACTTATACAATCCTTACAAACCCATTTGGAAATAATTTACAAAACATTTATGGTAAATAACCTTTATAAATTTAAACAACATTAATTATCCCGAAAGATAATTAAATCTAATTTATAATTTTATAAATTCAAAATGACAGAAATTATCTCGAAAGTAGTCAAATTTTATAATCTCTTTATAAATTTAAAACAGTGTATTCCAAAGATAATTAATTAAATTTATAACTCCTTTTATAAATTTTAATCAACACTTATCCTTTATTTTCAAAATTCCCAAAATACTTGAAAATATAGTTTAAATAATTTTCAAAGTTCAAAAACATGACCAAACATTTGTTTTGTAAAAATACAAGCTCAAGTTCAACACATAACAAGGGTTTAAGGGGACAATATTTCATAAGTGATGGTATAACGATAATCGCTATAACGACACTTACACAAATCAATAGTACTTCACAATTACTTCAACCAAACAACAATATAAGCAACATAAGAATATAAGTAAATTAATATTGGCGAGAAACCCCTTAAGGTCTCTCTGCAAAAGTCCCTTGTAAATCACACAGATGAATGTGTATTTTCAAAGTGTTTCGTAGCAACTTATTCACTACGTGTACACTTCGACTTTCCTTCCATTTTTGTTCCTTACAACATAATGGTTATTTATGTCATCCATTTTCAAGTAGGAATTTAAATTCAAACAAACAATCAAACAACAATATAAACTATCATTCAAGCATTCAACAACAATCAATTGCAACATGGATATCATATAATTTATTTAGAGGTGAGTAAACTCACCGAAATTCCAATTAATGATTTCGCGTTTCAATTTGGTCTAAAATCGAACGACTTTAGCCTAAAATTCTACTAGCTACCAATTCAACGAATCCAACTCTAATCCGTGGACAACATTCCTACGAGTACAACACAACTAACTACATCCAAATCCGACCTCGTATGAGCAAGATATGATTTTTATAAGATTTCGAATTAATTAAATATAAACTAATTCACTAATAACAATAATTAAAATATTTATTACCCATGTTAATACATCTTTCCCAAGTTATCTTCTTCCCACCTGATACTGATATAAACCGTGCATGAAAATCCCAACAGCTGATCCTTCAACCACCCACATCTCCTTCGATACTCGACGATTCGACGAACAACCGCTTCCAACGGGTCCCTCTCCGCCATTGCATCCTCCTCGACCCAGTTAAGTGAAGCTCGACTCCTCCATGGTCATCCTAACCTACCATATCTCAACCAAACCCTAAAAAGACGCAATCATCAAAACGCGATCGGACACCACATTTTTGCACCACCGCCTCGCCTTGCCTTGAGAAACATGAATCCACCCTCTGATTCACCAAACTCTGCTTAAATCTAAGTCGAAGTCAAACCCTAGGTTTGGCCAGCCACTGTCTAGCAAGCAGCTTATCACCTCACCATCAAGTCATTTTGAAATTTTGAATTTTTATTTTGATTTAAGAAGATTTTGAAAAGAAGGTTTTCACCGTATTCCAATACACAATATTCCATTCGTGTAGGAACCACGAACGACAAAAATAAAAATACGACCGTGCACCAAAATGTGACACGCTCACAAATCAACAATAAAATACACAGATTATTTCATTTTGTGAAATTTCACAAATAGTATCGTTTGCTGTAATATACGTCAAACGAAAATATAAATATTTTCTAAATTAAAAATTTTAGAAAATTCCAATAAATTTATTTAAAAATATGTCTTTAAAAATCAAGTCGTTTTATTAACAATTATTTTCTTGTTATTTATTCGAACTATTTATTATTGTAAATATATTTACAAAATGGGTTATCCATTATTATTTATTAATTAAAAGGAGTTAAATAAGGTTATTAAATCCATTTAATAAATATTTAATTCACAATTCGAATATTTAAATAATTCTGACATTTAAATATAAGTTATTTATATTTTTAAACACCAATTATTTAAATATTTAAAATTAATTAAATATTCAAAATTAAAATGATTAAATTCCAGGATGTTACATATTAAGCGGCTATTGTAGTGTCTGCCCCTTATCATAAAGAAGTTTTAAGTAGCCTGATGAGATTTTGTCTAATGTCAGCTAGATAGTACTAGAGAGGGGTTCGCCTTGGATTATGTATTAAATAACACAGACTTACCTAAGATATATGTATTAAATGGTCAAAGTCTTCCTAATTCCTATTGAAAAGATATTAAGTGGCTTGGGCACTTTATCTCACATTGTTAGGACATAATTGACGGTAGATGCGTGAGACTGGGAAGGGCCTTTGGTCTACAGTTAAAAGTGAGTTATAGAGTTGGATTGGAAAAGTGTCGGTTATATAATTGGATTGGAAGGGCCTTAGGGCCTACAGTTTGAGGTATTTCTTGTAGGATATAACTGGAAGTGTAAGACATATTCTTATCTAAATTATACTGCCCAAATAATATTATGGAAAGTCTCAAGATTTTATTCACCATACATTGTTGTTCTGACTCCCTCATCATTACAACACAGGTTAGAGTAGATGATGCTGATTTAGGAGATGAAAGCAGAGGCAGAGTCTTGTGGCAGTTATTTATCTATTTATGTTTGTTATGATTTGTGTACCCTTTCAGACTTGATGATTATGTTGAGATATTGTATTTTAGATATTGGGATATTATGTTATGTTTTCGGAGACCTGAATTTCAATAAAATGTGTACTATTTCTGATATTATATTTTATCCTTTCTGCTGTGAGATTCTTATAGCATAAGTAGATAACTCTATGTATTGTTCATTGTATCAATTTTATCAACCAACAACCAGCCTTGGAATAGGTCTAAGATTCGATGGGCCATCACTGGGTTGAAAATTAGGCCTGTTTCGAGGTGGGTTGTTACAATGGGGCCTTTAGGATTCAACCGAAGGGTCAAGACTCTTAGCATCCGCGTGCGAAGAATGCCTAAGGATCCTCCCTTTGAATCTCGGATTATGTAGCCAAAAGTTGAATATAGCCAAGTAAAAATTATGGTATAACACATGCACCCTAAAATTTACTTCATATAGATGAATACAGAGTGAACTTTGTAGGAAAAGTTAGATCATACTTTTATACTAAGTTATTATCATTGTTTCTTTCGGTCTATCAAGCTCCCATAACTTTAAAACTAATAAATGTCCGAAAGAATTTAATCTCATCTCAGACCTTATTGAGAGGATTCTGTAGCATAAGTGACATATTAATTACTGTTATAGGAAAGGTTACTATAGCCTTGTGTAATACAATCCACTCTAGCTTTTGCTAGAATTAGGGTACCGATCAAAACCAATATCCAAATGTTACTCTTGGAGCTACTTACCAGTACTGTAACGACCCAGTATTTTGGACCATTCAAATCGATAATAAATCCACACATGTCAGACTTGAATAATTCAAAACAATGGATTGTTAATTTAAATTTGGCAAAACTCAGCATATACAGTCAATAAAATAATCACAGATCACAAACACAGAGTAGTATAACAATAATGCAACAGAAACAAAAGAATAGTAGTTCATGAAGCTACTATATATATAACAGAGTTAAACAAGATACAACAGAAGTCTCGAATACATAGATGTCTCAATACAATAGTCAAATACAAGATCTGAATACATCACTGGAATCAACTGAATAACTGGTAGCAGAATCGATAGATAGCTGGATCTCCAAGCGAAGCTCCAACTCCATAGGTGAGTCTCAAATACTGTATCACTCAGTCTGACCCGAGCATAAAGCAAAACACAAAACACTCGAGTCAGGATTGACATTCTTATATCAATAAATCCAACTCAAGTGAAATAACGACTGAAATACAAGTAACTCAAAGGATGTTTGGGATAACCATCCTCTAAGGATCCGTTAAACTATGTACTAAGTAGTAGTGTACGCTAAGTAGATAATGCCTATTAGTAATATAAAGTATCAAAATAGTGTTAAGGCGTTACCATTATCCCCCTTAACACATTTTATATAAGCATCATAGTCCATACAGCACTGTAAACTCCACCGTAAACTGGTGGGCTATCAGGGAGTACTCCATAGGTATAATACAAAACAAATTCGTAGTGGTCGCGTATAGGGATACAAGTATGACAAGGCACATGAGGCAATACCCTAGGTAGTGAAACTACCGTTTGCCTGATCCGGACTGGTGAGAACGCATCGCCGCAGCGATCGCAACACCGCGAAACAACACTCCCAAATCAAGGGTGCGCACCAATCAAAACAAGTAATGAGTAGTTTACGAAGAAGTGTGTCCGCTAGAGGTAGCTAACCTCACTGGCCCGGCACGGCTCCTGTTTAAGTCATTTCCAATTTGACACAAGTGTC
Source organism: Allium fistulosum (assembly GCA_030737815.1). Taxonomy (NCBI): domain Eukaryota; kingdom Viridiplantae; phylum Streptophyta; class Magnoliopsida; order Asparagales; family Amaryllidaceae; genus Allium; species Allium fistulosum. Next base: position 1,543,908,835 of record CM060901.1, on the reverse strand, counting down.
AAGGCTATCCATTATCGTTCTCTTTCTTCAAATCCAGCAACGTCATCATTCCAACCACTTCATTCTGGATCACACTCCGCGTATAATAGTTATTAAAGTGGTTTTCGGTCTGGACAGAGAGTATGTCCCTAACCGATCCCGGACTCTTCAATAACTACGTAATTATTACACCGATTGGTCATTTAATTGTGACGACCGCCCATGACCCCTGCACCGAATCTAGAGATAGTGCGCTGTACAGTGTGCCAGGCGACCATGGACGATTGTCAAGGTAAGATTAAAACAACAGAATCTATCGTATTACTCACAGCGCATGGACAAAATACAATAGAACATATGTATAGTGAAGCTTTACAGAACAAAATGACATCTTATAAAACTCCATAATAGTTGAATACAAGCATTCATATAGTCAATACATCCAGCCTCACTACATATCTCTCAGAGAAAACAAAACAGCGGAACATCCAGTACATATAATAAGAAGATAATATGCAACCCTCTAGCTCGTCTTCGATATCAGCATCGTGAGAAGAGAACAGCACCTGTCACCTGCTACCTAGTCTGCCCGTCCCAAAATGGACGAACAGCCCAAGGCAATAAGAATTAAAACATAAAGCCTTGAGTCAGACAACAGTCTTAGTGAGCAGTAAATTAACTAACAACATACCAAAAGAGCATAAAGGAAAAGGAATAGGAATACAACCCTCCCACTCCAACCTCATTCTACAGTGATAGCCCCCAGACACACACTAAGCAGAAGCAAACATAGCAGAGCATACAATTTAAAGTAAAGCTACTATCACTCGAGTCAAGGGCGATGTTTTCCAAGTACCAAGGCCTAAATCAGATAAGCACCCAGAAAATACCGCTCTTGAGTCCGAATGACGATACAACCAAACATCCATGACTCTGGCTATCACTGTTATCATTGCTTCGATATCACCGTTAATTGAATGACCGGCACATTCTTTCAGCCGTCCGTCAAGGGCTAATGGAAACCCCGGTTCTAGACATAACTCCCGCACGTCGTCGCAGCCCGTGCCTAGGACTATCGAATCTGCCCAGAGTACTCGACCATCAACAGTTGGCCGTTGGGACTATCGAATCTGCCCAAACGTACCCTTGCTTAGAGCATGCTAGAACCTTCAACAACGATGCTATCCAAGCCTCCTAGTCATCCTCCTCGACGACTATTCTCATATCCATTCATTATCCTCAACTCGAATCATATCACCGAGTTATCAACATGCTTGGAATGATCCCGTCTGGATTAGACCAAGTCTTCATCATATGATTGCTTCGCTTCATTACATCCTCGCAAAGCCTCATCTCATCATCACATCATCGAATCTATGCATAAGAGCTTCATCATCCCGCTACATATGCCACGAGCAGCTTTTCCAATTCAAGAGCCTTTCCCTTAGCTTTTGAATCATCTTCGATCTAATCTAATCATCAATCATCTAGTTCATAACAATCAATCAAATCAAACATCAATCCAAGCAATCAAGCATTCAAAAATGATCTAAGTAGACAATTATAACAATAATGGCATTTTCGTAATTAAAGAGTTGAAAGTCCAATAAGCATGAAAACATGGATTATATCTCTACAAACTTGATGAATGAACTTGCATAGGTTAACATATGATAAAATGGATGTAACATCATCATGAACAATGGATCTATATGGATCTACACATAGGATGAAGAAAATGCATGGAAATCACTATTTTAACACCAAATCGGGCCAACAATCCGATATACTCCTTTGGATCCGTGTGAGAGATAATCACCACTCACCAAATCACCTAAACAACCTCAAATCAACACACTCCAGATCTGGACAGCGAAGGATGAAGCTAGATCTACCACAAATCCGCTTCAAATGAAGAAATCTCTCTTGAAAAGATGAAGATCTTCAACCTAAGCTCTTGAATCTTCAATCTTGATCTTCGATTTGGATGGATGGAAGCACTAGATTAGAGTGGAGAAAAGAAGTGAAGAAGTGTAGAAGTCGAGCTCTCAAAATGGCAGCACTTCGTCGCTTCAAAATCCGGATCCCAAAAAGTGAGAACAACCCCTCCTATTTATAGCAGAAATTTCCTTAAGTCGCTTAACACGGCTATCTCCCTAGGTCGTTTCCGACCTAAGACTCTCCGACCTAAGCTTCTCCGACCTAACAGATAGATCTACGCGACCTAACACAAACTATCCTAGCGACCTAACAACTTAGCAATCTACGCGACCTAACAGATGTACGACTTAACTCCTTTGCGACCTAACACTTAGGAAACCCAGCGACCTAACAACCTAACGACCTAACTACCTAAGACTCAGTTGGGTTGCGACCTAACACAAGTCGACCTAAAACAACACACGACCTAACACTTAGCCTAACTCCTAAGGTCGCCAACTTGTTAACTCCTTAGGTCGCCAACTTGTTAACTCCTTAGGTCGCCAACACGGAACCACTAGGTCGCTAACTCAGAACCACTAGGTCGCTAACTCAGAACCACTAGGTCGCTAACTCGGCAACTACTAGGTCGCTAACTCGGCAACTACTAGGTCGCTAACTCGGCAACTACTAGGTCGCTAACTCGGCAACTACTAGGTCGCTAACTCGGCAACTACTAGGTCGCTAACTCGGCAACTACTAGGTCGCTAACTCGGCAACTACTAGGTCGCTAACTCGGCAACTACTAGGTCGCTAACTCGGCAACTACTAGGTCGCTAACTCGGCAACTACTAGGTCGCTAACTCGGCAACTACTAGGTCGCTAACTTTCCCAGCCGACCTAACACTTAACAAAACTTAGGTCGCTCACAACATTCTTCTTAAGTCGCAGACCTTCTCTAAGTTGCCAACAACCCTTAGGTCGCGTACGACCTAGGACTTAGACAAATCTGCCTAAAAAAATCTGAAATGACATGAAAGTGCTAAAATTCCAGATTTTGACGAACATGTCGATCCGTAAAAATACGGGTCGTTACATTCTCTCCCCCTTAGAAATTTCGCCCCCGAAATTCCAAGCAATCAAAACTATTCTGTACGCCTACCATCCATAACAATCAACAAACCATGCATCCAATTCTAACTTAGCGTACAGAATTCTAAAACTTAGAACAAGTTACAATATCGCGAGATGAGACGACACCTTAGGGCCATACCTTGAAGAGTTCAGGATGAGCTGCCTTCATCCTCTCTTCCACTTCCCACGTACAGTCGTTATCATCATCACTCCATTGTATCTTGAGCAACTTAACTACCTTCCTCCTAAGCTGTTTCGTGTCGGTTTCAACAACACGAAGCGGCTTACGAGGTCTTCTATCAACTGGATCAACTTCTAAGTCTTCACAGCTATCAGCAGAAATCACCGTACTCGAGTCGTGCACATACTTCCGTAGATATGATACATGAAAAACATTGTGCACACTCGACATCTTCTCTGGTAACTCCAATCTGTAAGCGAGCTTTCCGATTCGCTCGATAATCGGGAATGGTCCAACAAATCTCGGAGTCAACTTTCCTTTCTTTCCAAATCGAATAACATTCTTCAGTGGAGAAATCTTCACAAAAACCATATCTCCTACATCGAATTCCAAATCCTTTCGACGCTTATCGGCATAACTCTTCTGACGATCTTGGGCTGCTTTCATTCGTTGCCGAATGATCTCTATACAATCTGAAGTCTGCCGAATCATCTCTGGCCCAAGCATCAGCTTTTCTCCAGTTTCCAACCAACATGTCGGAGAGTTACACGGTCTTCCATACAACGCCTCATACGGTGCCATACCAATACTTGACTGGTAACTGTTGTTGTACGCAAACTCCACCAATTGAAGGTGATCTTCCCATGATCCTCCGAAATCTAAAACACAGGCTCTGAGGAGATCTTCCAAAACTCGGTTGACTCTCTCAGTCTGGCCATCTGTCTGAGGGTGATAAGCTGTACTCAAACACAACTCGGTTCCCAAGACTTCCTGGAAGCTCTTCCAAAATCCACTAGTGAACAATGGGTCTCGATCGCTCACTATACTCTTCGGAACACCATGGAATCGAACTATCCACTTAACATACAACTCAGCCAACTTTGATGCCGTTCTAGTCGATCGAACAGGAATGAATCGTGCACTCTTAGTCAGACGATCCACAATGACCCAAATTCCTTCATTTCCCGTTCTGGTTCTAGGCAATCCATCAATAAAATCCATCGACACTTGTTCCCACTTCCATGTAGGAACTTCTAAGGGCTGAAGCAATCCACTTGGCTTCTTCTGTTCGGCTTTAACCAACTGGCAATTCATACACTTGGAAATGAAATCTCCAACATCCTTCTTCATGCCTTCCCAGTAGTAGGTTCTCTTCATATCCCGATACATCTTGTTTCCTCCTGGATGAATTGTCAGCTTCGAGTGATGACTCTCCTTCAGAACTTCACTCCTCAATTCATCTATATCGGGAACAACTAGTCGTCCTTGCTTCCGAAGCCAACCTTCTCTATCGACCTCGAATCCTTTATCCTTTTCTGGATCCAATCCAGATTCCAATCCACGGATAATCTTGACAAGCTTATCATCTCGCTTTTGGCCCTCGCCAATCCTTTCCACAAGAGTGGGTCTTATCGATAAGTTTGCCAACATCTCAGGTTCCAATTCACATCTAGGCCTGAAGTCAAATCCAGCTAAATACTCGAGACTCTTCCATTCAGAAAACATGGCTCCCAATCCTGCATGTCTTCGACTTAACGCATCTGCCACTGCGTTACCTTTTCCCGGAGTATAAGCTATTCCAAAATCATATGATGCCAAAAATTCTAGCCAACGTTGCTGCCGAAGATTCAAATCCTTTTGGGAGAAAAGATACTTCAACGACTTGTGATCCGTAAACAACTCGAATCGAACTCCCAACAGGTAATGTCTCCACATCTTCAGAGCAAATACAATCGCCGCCAATTCCAAATCATGAGTTGGGTAATTCCTTTCATGCGGCTTCAGTTGTCGACTGGCATACGCAACAACTTTATCCTTCTGCATCAGCACTGCTCCAAGTCCAGTACCACATGCATCGGTGTAAACCACCATCTCATCATTCCCACTTGGAATAGTCAAAACAGGAGCACTCGTCAGTCGCTCTTTCAGGATTCCGAAAGCTTGCTCACACTTAGCATCCCAACTGAACACTTGGTTCTTTTTCGTCAATCCTGTTAACGGTGCAGCTATCTTGGAGAAGTCTTTGATAAACCGTCGATAATATCCTGCTAATCCAAGAAAACTTCTCACATCAGATGCATTCTTAGGTCTAACCCAATCCTGGATTGCTGCCACCTTAGCGGGATCAACCGCTATTCCATTTCCAGAAATCACATGGCCTAAGAACCTCACTTCACTCTTCCAGAAGTGACACTTCGAAAACTTAGCCTTCAGCTGATGTTTCCGTAAGATCTCCAAAACAATACGCAAGTGCGTCTTGTGCTCTTCCTCCGTTCTGGAATAAATCAGAATATCATCCACGAACACAAGTACGAACTTGTTCAACTGATCTCTGAACACTCTATTCATAAGATCCACAAAATATGCTGGCGCGTTAGTCAATCCAAACGGCATTACCAGCCACTCAAAGAAACCGGATGGTGTCCTAAAAGCAGTCTTCGGCACACTATCCTTAGCCACTCTCAACTGGTGAAATCCCGTTGCCAAATCCATTTGAGAAAACACCTTAGCCTCGTGAAGCTGATCAAACAAGTCATCTATTCTCGGCAATGGATACTTGTTCTTCTTAGTCACCTTATTCAGCTCACGATAATCCACACACAATCTCAACGATCCATCTGCCTTGGTTGCAAACACAACTGGTGCACCCCACTCGGACACACTACGCCGAATGAATCCTTTCTGCAAAAGATCATCAACTTGCACCCTCAACTCTTGCTGTTCCCTAGGCGCCATCCGCCTAAGAGGCATCACAACAGGTCTGGCTCCTTCAACTAGATCTATACGAAACTCGATCTCTCTATGCGGCGGCAACCCTTTGACTTCGTCAAAGACATCCTCGAATCCATTTGCGATTGGCACTAAAGACAGTCCATCCCGTGGAACAACTAGCGAATACATGAAGCTCATGAAGACGCCTTCCTCATGCTTACATCGTATCACAATCTTTCGCCCTTCCACATTCTCGACTGTCACCTCTAGCCTCTCACAATCAACCTTAGCCGCATACTTCCTAAGCCAGTCCATACCCAAAATAATTCCGAACCCCGCAAAGTTCAGAACAAAGCAATCACAAACAAAAGAGCAACCATGACTCGACACAACTAGACCACGGCATAACATACACAAACAAGACGAACCCCCAACTGGATTAGTCACAACCAATGGCCTATCAACAATATCCGGCTTCAAACCCAACCGGCCTACTAGTTCATTACAAACAAATGAATGCGACGCTCCAGTATCAAACAGAACTCTAACTGGAACACCACATAGGAAAAGAGTACCTTGAACAACCACACTCTTTCCTTTCTCTTCAGCAGTAGGAGCTTTTGAAGACGACGGAACAGCTCCTAAAGCATAGGCTTGCACAATCTGCCTGTCCTTCCTTGGTTCCGGACAATTCTTCCTGAAATGCCCCGGCTTGTCACAGTTGTGACACTTCATCGGTGCCTTCGGATTCTTACAATCCTTAGAGAAATGGCCCTTCTGCTGACAATTGTAGCAAGTCACCTCGCCTTTCGGCTTCTTCTGGCCATCCTTACCCTTCTGTTGCTGCTGCTTCCTCTTCTGGTTTCCACCCTGCTGTGGTTTAGATTCTCCCTTGGTAACAGCAACAACAGGTCCTTCCTTAGGAAACAGACTCTCATGCCTAAGAGCTTTCTCCACAAGCTTCTCAAATGAATCGTCCAAGTGATCCACCAACTGTCTCCCAAGATAACTATCCAAGCCGGTCACAAACTTCTCATTCTTCTGATAAGCAGATTCAATATACGACCGGGCATACTTGGACAAAGCTTCGAACTCAGAAACATACTCAAGAACTGATCTTCCACCTTGCTTGAGCTCCACAAACCTCTTGAACAGAACAGACTTCTGAGCTGTAGAAATGAACTTAGCTTCAAATCTAGCTTGGAATTGCTCCCAAGTAATCTCTTCCTCCGCAGTATCGATGGTAATAGAGTTCCACCAATCAGAGGCTCTCCCTTGAAGCTGCCTTGATGCCAACTTCCTCTTAGTTGCATCATCAATTCCCAAATCACCAAAGATCCTTCTACAAGCATCTATCCACCTCTGGACCTCAATAGTTGATTCTGTTCCCAAGAAAACCTTCCCTCCAAGAGCAGTATAATCCTTGCACAGCTTAGCAAAATCCACTGGTTTCGGAGTTTGGACTTGAACTCCAACATCTACTGCCGCCCCCGGAACTGGTATCCTCCTCATGATCGAAGTCATCATAGCTTCGAACATGGCTGCATAATCAGCAGTCTCTTCAGTAGCACGGCCTTCCCTAGCAGCTGGTCTCCCTCTTCGACTCATTCTCAATATCTATAAAAAGGAATGATTAAAACATCTAGAGAAACAACTGCATAAAGGACTCAAACTCTTCTAAGCTACTATATTATATATAGTAATCATCCATCAAAATACAATTACGTCTCTCATACGTAGTTACGACAGCGAGCGTTGGGTAAAATCGATTAACCTGGCTCTGATGCCAAATGTGACGACCGCCCATGACCCCTGCACCGAATCTAGAGATAGTGCGCTGTACAGTGTGCCAGGCGACCATGGACGATTGTCAAGGTAAGATTAAAACAACAGAATCTATCGTATTACTCACAGCGCATGGACAAAATACAATAGAACATATGTATAGTGAAGCTTTACAGAACAAAATGACATCTTATAAAACTCCATAATAGTTGAATACAAGCATTCATATAGTCAATACATCCAGCCTCACTACATATCTCTCAGAGAAAACAAAACAGCGGAACATCCAGTACATATAATAAGAAGATAATATGCAACCCTCTAGCTCGTCTTCGATATCAGCATCGTGAGAAGAGAACAGCACCTGTCACCTGCTACCTAGTCTGCCCGTCCCAAAATGGACGAACAGCCCAAGGCAATAAGAATTAAAACATAAAGCCTTGAGTCAGACAACAGTCTTAGTGAGCAGTAAATTAACTAACAACATACCAAAAGAGCATAAAGGAAAAGGAATAGGAATACAACCCTCCCACTCCAACCTCATTCTACAGTGATAGCCCCCAGACACACACTAAGCAGAAGCAAACATAGCAGAGCATACAATTTAAAGTAAAGCTACTATCACTCGAGTCAAGGGCGATGTTTTCCAAGTACCAAGGCCTAAATCAGATAAGCACCCAGAAAATACCGCTCTTGAGTCCGAATGACGATACAACCAAACATCCATGACTCTGGCTATCACTGTTATCATTGCTTCGATATCACCGTTAATTGAATGACCGGCACATTCTTTCAGCCGTCCGTCAAGGGCTAATGGAAACCCCGGTTCTAGACATAACTCCCGCACGTCGTCGCAGCCCGTGCCTAGGACTATCGAATCTGCCCAGAGTACTCGACCATCAACAGTTGGCCGTTGGGACTATCGAATCTGCCCAAACGTACCCTTGCTTAGAGCATGCTAGAACCTTCAACAACGATGCTATCCAAGCCTCCTAGTCATCCTCCTCGACGACTATTCTCATATCCATTCATTATCCTCAACTCGAATCATATCACCGAGTTATCAACATGCTTGGAATGATCCCGTCTGGATTAGACCAAGTCTTCATCATATGATTGCTTCGCTTCATTACATCCTCGCAAAGCCTCATCTCATCATCACATCATCGAATCTATGCATAAGAGCTTCATCATCCCGCTACATATGCCACGAGCAGCTTTTCCAATTCAAGAGCCTTTCCCTTAGCTTTTGAATCATCTTCGATCTAATCTAATCATCAATCATCTAGTTCATAACAATCAATCAAATCAAACATCAATCCAAGCAATCAAGCATTCAAAAATGATCTAAGTAGACAATTATAACAATAATGGCATTTTCGTAATTAAAGAGTTGAAAGTCCAATAAGCATGAAAACATGGATTATATCTCTACAAACTTGATGAATGAACTTGCATAGGTTAACATATGATAAAATGGATGTAACATCATCATGAACAATGGATCTATATGGATCTACACATAGGATGAAGAAAATGCATGGAAATCACTATTTTAACACCAAATCGGGCCAACAATCCGATATACTCCTTTGGATCCGTGTGAGAGATAATCACCACTCACCAAATCACCTAAACAACCTCAAATCAACACACTCCAGATCTGGACAGCGAAGGATGAAGCTAGATCTACCACAAATCCGCTTCAAATGAAGAAATCTCTCTTGAAAAGATGAAGATCTTCAACCTAAGCTCTTGAATCTTCAATCTTGATCTTCGATTTGGATGGATGGAAGCACTAGATTAGAGTGGAGAAAAGAAGTGAAGAAGTGTAGAAGTCGAGCTCTCAAAATGGCAGCACTTCGTCGCTTCAAAATCCGGATCCCAAAAAGTGAGAACAACCCCTCCTATTTATAGCAGAAATTTCCTTAAGTCGCTTAACACGGCTATCTCCCTAGGTCGTTTCCGACCTAAGACTCTCCGACCTAAGCTTCTCCGACCTAACAGATAGATCTACGCGACCTAACACAAACTATCCTAGCGACCTAACAACTTAGCAATCTACGCGACCTAACAGATGTACGACTTAACTCCTTTGCGACCTAACACTTAGGAAACCCAGCGACCTAACAACCTAACGACCTAACTACCTAAGACTCAGTTGGGTTGCGACCTAACACAAGTCGACCTAAAACAACACACGACCTAACACTTAGCCTAACTCCTAAGGTCGCCAACTTGTTAACTCCTTAGGTCGCCAACTTGTTAACTCCTTAGGTCGCCAACACGGAACCACTAGGTCGCTAACTCAGAACCACTAGGTCGCTAACTCAGAACCACTAGGTCGCTAACTCGGCAACTACTAGGTCGCTAACTCGGCAACTACTAGGTCGCTAACTCGGCAACTACTAGGTCGCTAACTCGGCAACTACTAGGTCGCTAACTCGGCAACTACTAGGTCGCTAACTCGGCAACTACTAGGTCGCTAACTCGGCAACTACTAGGTCGCTAACTCGGCAACTACTAGGTCGCTAACTCGGCAACTACTAGGTCGCTAACTCGGCAACTACTAGGTCGCTAACTCGGCAACTACTAGGTCGCTAACTTTCCCAGCCGACCTAACACTTAACAAAACTTAGGTCGCTCACAACATTCTTCTTAAGTCGCAGACCTTCTCTAAGTTGCCAACAACCCTTAGGTCGCGTACGACCTAGGACTTAGACAAATCTGCCTAAAAAAATCTGAAATGACATGAAAGTGCTAAAATTCCAGATTTTGACGAACATGTCGATCCGTAAAAATACGGGTCGTTACATTAATAATCTTTCAAACCGAAATATCATTGCCATTTCAAAACCATATCCATACGATATCATTTTCACTTTAAATAAATCCATTTCCAAAATCATATCACTTTCCAATGTTACATCGCTTTCGAAATCGTAAGTCTTTTAAATCAAAACACTTTGGAAATCAAAACCTTGAAATTCATAACACTTTGAAACCGTAGTTTGAAATCATAACATTTTGGAATTCATAACACTTTGAAACTATAGTTTGAAATCATAACATTTTGGAATTCATAACACTTTCCTCTTAAACAGTTTAGATATTAAAATTAGTGTATATAATAAAATAGTTTATTAAATAAAAATAGTTTATATAAAATAGTTACAAGTTAAAATAGTTTATAATAAAATAATATATATTGAAAATGATTTATATAAAATAGTTTATAAAGTAAAATATAAATAGTTGTAGATATAGTTTAAAGATACTTTATAAAATAAAATAGCTTCCACAAGTTCACAAATCGATTCAAATTAACTCAACTTCCAAATTCAACTTAATTCAATCTCAATTCATAAATTTCAACTCAATTCAATTTCTTAATAAATCATTTCGAATTATAACGATTTCAAATACAGATTTGAAGCACAAAATAAACAATTTCACTTCCAATATATTTCGAAACTTTAAATATTTCACATTTCAAAACTAAATTCGATAATTGCATATATATATCAAATTCACTTTACTATTATTTAGTTTTGAATTATTTACTTAATCATTTCAATATCATTTTAAATAAAACTTCAACTTACAAATTTTAAATAAACAAAATATCCCATTTTACGTTATGTAAATTTGAAATATTCATCTAAGTCACTTTTAATCAAATCCAAGTTAAAAATCATGTTTTTAAATTTCAAATTTAATAGTTTCCAATCAAACTTATTTAAGGAAAATTCTTAAATAAATATAATTTCAAATCAATTTCAAATTTATCTTTCAACTTGTATCATTATAAACTCTATATTTGAAAAATATAAATTTTAAATAAATACTTAACATATTTTATATTGATTAAATCAACTTTAATAAGTCTTTAAAAAGCAATACTTTATTAAACCATATATTTCTTTCCAAAACCATAGAAATCATTTTCAAATATTTATATATAAACCAACGGTGTCTGTATATAATTTTCTACCCGATGGTCAAGTGATACAGATATTTATCATTTTAATCCGTAATTTAAATATATACGGGTATATATATATCATTTCAACCCGTAATCCCAAATTCAATTCAATTGAAAATCGCTTGGGTTTATCATTTCAACCCATAACGATTTTCTCCTATTCTAAAGTCCATTCGGGTATGTATCATTTCAACCCATAGTGATTCTATACTAACAGGGAACTTGGAGAGTGATAATAGATATGATAATAATATAACAAGCATATATCATCAATATAAATAACAGATAATGGTGTCAGATGTCATATGTGAACTGATACAGGTAATAGCATATATATAACAGTGTGAATAACTAACATTAGCATATTTCAATTGGCAGATAATGGTGTCAGATGTCACAGGTGGACTGATACAGGTAATAGCATATATATAACAGTGTAAATAACTAACAACATCATATTTCAATTGGCAGATAATGGTGTCAGATGTCACAGGTGGACTGATACAGGTAATAACATATATATAACAGTGTAAATAACTAACAACAGCATATTTCAATTGTCGTTTCAATTGAAATCAAATTTAATAAATATAAGAACATTAATCGTGAGTGATTGCTTACCTTTCGAGGCTAGAGGAGATTTGACAAATGAAATGAGTCATGAATCCAAGCACGAATCCCAAAACAAGCTAAATTGGCATGATTTTGATGACAAAGCTGATAGTTTGGAATTGATGAAATCAAATCAAACTGGATTGACAAAGATGAATTGTATCAGTGAACTTATATACCCAAACAATACCTATACAATTTAGTTGGAACACAATTAAAATAAATATCTCCTTAATATACAATTTTATATAGATATTAATTAAACAAATCTATAAGTCAAACTGTACATATCATAAATTTTAAAACTCGATACTTACAAATAAACTCATAGTTTTTTTCCCAATTCTACAATTAAATCCAAAATATCATAATCTGACAAAAGTAAAACTAACGGAGGAACAGAACATATTTTATGAATATACATACTATACAGTAACCTACTTTATATACTTTCATATATATAAACTTTCAAACTTTATGTATGCAATAGTGTAAAATTGATGTATAGACTAGCGTCAGTCAATACCTAAAACGCATCCCTTAAAGTCTGACACTGATAAATTTAAAATATCACTATGCATAAATTTCGAAACCAAACAAACAAACTTTACTTTTAAAACATAGATTTAAATAAGAGGTATATATATATATGTTATACTTGTTTCAAATCAAAATAAATTGAAACACAAATTAAATTAAAATTTATATATTTTAATAAACATGTAAACTGACATATAGTAAACGTTGAAACCATATATATTGTTGATATTATAAAATGTTTATATAGCTTATACTCCGTTAACTAACGTATTGAAACAACCTGAGATCTATGTATAAAACATATATACGCTGCCATAACTTACGTGAATAAATTCACATATCAAAATCTGGTCATTCAGAAGTTATACATATCAATACTTAGCTGTCAAATATATTTATATATATAAACTTTGAACATACCTTCTCTATAAACAATCCCGGGGTAGGAGATGGCACGACACGCGGAAGGGGAAGATTGGTTTCGGCAAAGGCTGAGCTCGGTGGAGGCCCGCGCAGTGATGCTCAGGCGAGGTGATTCGCGGCCCAAAACTGATAGCGGAGAGGAAGGATAGGCGGAGATGGGATGAGTGGAGACGTGTGTGCTGTAGAGGGAAGAGGAAGGAAGGTGGATGCATGCTTTTGGTCATGAAACAACAAAAAAGGAATAAAAGTGACAGAGCAAACCAGAACAAAACAAGGGAAACAAGTTTGGTTTCCTATTTATTTATTTATTTCAAGTTTCAAGATGATAGAGAAAAGGTAGGAGATGAATGGGTAGGAGGTAAGGAAGAGTATGAACGAAATAATATTGGTTTCCTCTTTTTTCATTTCCAAAGCTGATGAACAGACAACTTGCTATTTGAATGCCAAAAGTTAACATTGGAAATAAAGGTCCCAAGGTAAATTTCTGGGAGTAATAAATGAACAGTGGGAAAGTAATAGTCACCATTTGATTTTCGGGCAAATAAAAGGTTGTGAACCTTGGATTATACGGTAGGCAAATAAAAAGGTCAGAGGAAACAAAGGTACCGATACGACAAACCGATGCGCAAATTCCGTCTCGTATTGGACATCGAAACATCCAAACGAATATACTGTGGTGATCATCACTACGAGACGATCAAAACGGTATACAGATATTGGTGGTACAATTGAATTATAAAAAATTCGAATATTCTACTAGCGGAAAATGCAGCAAAAACACAGAAAAATAAGATCGACGGAGCTAAAGAAGCCCGAATTTGGAAAAACAAAAAATGACATCTTAGTCAGAAGATGAATTAGAATTTTTCTATGTAAAATATTCAGGTTTAGAAAACATTTTATTATCATCAATTTTAACTGATATAAATTGGAATAAAATTACACTAGAAAATAAACTTTCAAATTATCTGATGAAAATTTACCAGTTGCTATGTTAAAGTAGACGTATTCCAAATATTAAATTTTTATTTCAAAATTCAATTATTTAAGATTTCACAAAAATTCAATTAATTAAATAAATAAAACCACTAAAATTTACGGTTCGTTACATTCTCCCCCACTCAAAACTTTTCGTCCCCGAAAAGGAAGGAGGTAGGAGAATAAAACAACCGGAAAAGAAAATAGATTGGAACAAAATAAAAAAATTAAATTTAAATCATATAGATTTCAGTTTAATTAATTAATATTTAACAATTTAGTTAAATCCATTTATATTATATCAATAAATAGTCATTCAATTTAAATTTGTTAGTTCAAACTGTTAATCTTAATCATATAAATTTCAATTTAAATCAATTAATATTCAATAATTGATTTTTTATTCAAGGTATTTCATTAAGTTGATTCAATTGTTAATTTATTAATTCCTTCAAAGCAAAATTTTATTTAATTTATCTCATTTATTCATTATCTTATCATCCAAATATCCTCTATTAATAATTTTCTAAAATCATAAATTTGAATAGTCATTTATTATAATCATATTTTATTCAACAAATTTAGATCTTTTATTCCAAATTATTATTAAGTTTATTCCACTTAATATATCTTATCACATATATTTATACCATATAAATTAATTTAAACCATATAAATTTCAATTTAAATTAATTTATATCCAATAATTGATTTTAAATTCAAGGTATTACATTAAGTTTATTTAATTTCAATTTATTAATCCCCTCAAAACAACTTACTTATCTCATTTATTATTCAATTAACTTATTATTCTATTTATCTCTATTAACATCTTTATAATAAAATTTAAGTGTATAACATTTATTATCACACTCAAATTTTATTTATAAAGACATTTTTTTTATTGTATATTATCCAATTGCATATTCAACTTCTGAATAATTTAGGTAAGTTATACAGGAATGCAATAGAATATTATACAAATAAACTTTTCTAATTCAATTATCCAAGCTTAAATATTTATTCAAAAATTTGGCTTCACTTTATAACTGAAATCATCTTGTAAGATAAAATTTAAGAATTAAATTTCCGATTAACTTCAAACAATTTTAGAGATAAATAAATATATATATACTATATATATCAAATCAGATCTATAATCATATAGCAATATATATTATAAATCAAGTTAAAATTTAGAAATTTAAATCAATTTATTTTCCAAAACAGAACTGTAGCAAAGCTACAGCAAGGTCTCTCTACTTTGAAACTTGAAAATGAATGTCGATGATGCTGCAATCATCACCGAAATTTTTTTCCAACGACAAAAAGAAGAGTACTAATTTTAAACATTTAAAATTCTTTGAAAACCATTTCTATTAAAAATACTTTAAATAATACACTTTAAAACTTTAAAACCAAAGTTCGAAATCATCGAAAATTAAATTCTTAATTCTTGATTTAAATTCATTTCAAATTCCAAATCAATTTATAAACCATGTTTATAAATTCATTTAGAACAATCAATGAAAATCAAATATTATCATTTCAACAACCAATTTAATTAACTATTAAATTTCAGAAAATTATACTTATATATATGATATAATCATACCAATTTATTTCATTTACCAAATTTGAAAATAATATTGTGTCAGTTTGCTCTGTTCAAGTATTTTGGAAATCCTATCGATAGCGTTGATCAGACGAATCGATCGAAAACCCAAATCAACATCAACAACTCAAACAACACACTAAAACATAAAATATTTTATTTTAATTACACATACACTCCCTCACTCGGATATCCTCGAATGGATTTTAGAACAAAGATAGAGATTCAGATTAGAGAAACTCTAACTAAAAGAATTCAACTAACATGTAGACTCGATAGGGAGATAAGATAATTGAGTTTTCAAACAGAAGATGGACAAACTTATATAAATCGCGGGTAACCTTAACCGGATCTACCGCGATTCCAAGAATAAATTCGATGTAGAATTCTGCGACAAATCGACATTCGATTGCCAGAGATAGAATTCAACTTATGTGGATAGCCCCATATATTTTAGCTCTTGGACTAGGAAAGTGTGAATCTATGCAAGGAGGCCTTACTTCCAACCTTTTCGAGGGTTCGGTTAATCATTTCAATCCGTTAAAGACTTGGCTCAGTTTTGAAATATTATGGTAACAACCATCCTATTTAGGTAGGGAATTAACCAAAAACCTAGTTTATTTTCTATGTAATAAACTTGCCCCATGAATTACGGTGATGGAATGTCGTGTTGATACCATCGGTTTACTACGTGGACCATATAGCCAAAGTAAAAACATTCAGGGAGTAGTCAATCTCCTTGAACCAAGGCATCCCAAATGAAAGTTTTTATTTTTTTGACCGGAGCAAAGATGGTTTTATAATTTAGAACTTTAGATAACCTATAATGTCGAAGGACTAAATCCGTTGTTTTAATATATCACAGCTTCATCATGACTGTATTGATCAAAAGCAACATCATTTTAGGTCTTGGTGCTAGTTTCAAAGGCGGCAACAACATGGATTGAAGATAATTTGATATGAATGTAACGACTCACATTTTGGACCCCTAAATGTTGACATTAATACATCCATGATATTCATGTGCCGAACATCCAAGTTCTAGAAAGAAGGATTTTTAGGATAAAAGAAAACAAAGACAGAAAAGAAACAAGGAAGAAGAGAAGAAAACATTTGAATCTCATAATAGAACGATAACATATAATATAAAAAGACAATATAAAGTGCTACTCTAAGATACATAGCATTTTAGAGTCATAATCCTAAGTATTATCATCAGCCTGGATAGTTGTAAAGCCTATCCTCACAATTGCTGACATACATACTAATACTGCAGCGAAAATAAGAATACTACGGTAGGTGAAAAAATTAAATGATGTAAATTTTAATTTATTCATTAATAAATCATCATCATATTGGGATGGCATTAAAAATAACTCTATAGTTACTGAGGGAGCATACTGTTAATATGGGACATAAATATATGGAGTTTCAACACATTATCACAATCAATGCAACATATCACGGTGGAAGCTACGAATTCTGGAGTTCCGAACTTATCTTCTCTGTTATTTATCCAACATCGTATAGAGAGAGAATTATTATGGCAGCAAGTAATCCATAAATATAAGAAAATTTCAATTTCATGGTTACTAATGGGTGTTTGCAACAATTCTCTATCTCTAAATGATAAATAAGGGGGATCGCCAATTCCTTTTCAACTAGTTAGAGCTTTCAATAATTGTTTGCTTAATTCTGGTTTAACGCATATTAAAGCTTTAGTTTTTAACTACACACGGAGGAGAATAGGTAACAAACAATATTGATAAAATTGTAGTAAATGATGTTTGCATGCAAACTTTCTCATATACCAAAGCTTTAATATTATCAAATGTCTCAAGTGACCATAATCCAATAATGATATATTTGGTTCAGACATACATGCAGAAAGGTAAACCATTTAGATATGACAAATCATGGTATGAACACAAGGTTATGATAACTGTGTTCAAAAAGGTTTAGAATCAAACACTTGGGGTGATTATTGTTATTTATTCTTACACACACTACAACTATGTAAAAATTATTCGAAGCAATGGAACAAAACAAGAGTTAAGAGTGACACTCATCTTGTTGTTAGAGATAGTTGATCAAAATCCAAAGGATCTGCACCTATATGACATGATGCTCGAAGCAAGACATGCATATCAAACTCAACAAAAGATTAAATATTGGAACAACAAACAAAAAGTAAAGGTTCAGTGGTTGCAGTAGGGGGACACAACCTGTAACAACCCGCCATTTCAAAACCCCAAAACTATACAACGAAATCTCGAAACGACGAGTCGTTAGAAGATAATACATATTGATATACAGAGAGAGCATAATAAAAAAAACTATACTAACTATTAACTTTAAGAGCTTACAACGGATGGTCTCACAAAATATCATATTACAAATATATATGTGTATGTGTGTATCTGTGTGTGCGTGCGCGTGTGTGTGTTTAGTTACATATCAGATACCACAACGTAAGTCTATACCATCCAAACTAAATCAAGTTCCCCACACACATGGTCACATCATGTATTTGAAATATAGTTTATATACGACATTTATATATTTAATACTTACAATATGTGTAAATCCACGCCTCCTGGTCCATCACATCTCCAGACTCCATCAATCTGAATAATATAAATAGAAAAATATAGGAGCGGGTCAGACATATGTCTGAATGAGTAAAGCCAATCTAGTGCAGTTATACAACTGTGGCAGTGATACAACATGATTTAAGCCTAACGTATAATACCTTTTGATCCTGTTGCATGCATTATAGAATGATATTATACTATCCAAATTTGATCCGGTCCTGAAAACCTATGGTAAAGGATCCCCTATACGAAATTCGATCTTGCCACCTATGGTAAAGGATTTCTCGTCAACGTAATCTAGTCTCGCTGCCTATGGTAAAGGATTACACGTATTGGACTCACACCTGGTCCCGCAAAGTGCGCTACAGGTCGAATTTTGTCGACATCAAATCTCTCATGGACCAGCCTCATTGCTCTATAGGAGAACGCCTATCAATACCATGAATCAAGGACACGCCGCGTGCGCTACAAGATTCAGGTATTTGTTCCTTGTTTGAAACTACATACACTACATTCATTTATCATTCCAAGATCATACACTATGTCGTTCATCATCAATATCATCAAACTACACATCCAAACAGCAGCCACATAGGTCAAAAAGTCACCATAGAGTCACAAGAGAACACCACACATCAAGTCAAAGCATCGAATGTCGTTTCCGGGCAAATAAATGCCCAAAATTCTCAAATTTGGTTGTCAACCGGTGAACCGGTGTGCATCCACCGATGCACTGGTGTACAACACAATTATGGTTTTTTCAACATATTCTGTTATATAGTTCATGATTTCGATTCTTTTTTTGTTTCTTTATTTCTAATGGTTCTATGTCATATATATACATTAAATATTAAGTTCTTAAGACCCTAACTCATATATATTCATTAATTTGAAGTTGTATCAAGTTTTAATAAAATTTGGGTTCGGTTAAGTTTGAAATGATATCTAAAAACAAATGCATTCTTTTTCGTCTTCCCAATTTCTGACTTTATCATTTAGGTTAATATACATCTTAATTATATCCTAGGTTAGCCCTAAACCGTCTTATGCCAATGTCAAAGCATTATAACAAGATCAAAGAGGATTCACTCACCAATTCAAGCCAAAAGAACCCGAATTCACTTGCTGTCTAGAATCTCCAAAAATGAAAATCTTTGTAATCACCTCCAACTCCTATTCCAATGATAGAGAGCCTCTCTACGATTCAACGCACTTTATCTCATCAATTTTCATTAAGATTTAAGGATTTTGTGTTTGGTTGAAGAGAGGAGGAAGATAATCGCTCTCTGATTTCATAAATGAGAAAAAGAAAAAAAGAAACTGAATATACGCAGTTTTAAGATAGGCTTTAGGAGGGAAAAACTAAAACGGTGTTTCAATTTGAATTCAAATTACAGACCTGACCCAATTTAGCCCAATTTGGCCCGTGCTCGCACACGAATGTAGCCCACTTCATTAAATCAATGATATCCTACTTATACAACGTCCAATTTAAACAAATGAGTACTCCATCTCGACCAGAAAAATGAGAGCTACGCAATGGTGTGACTCTGGTCAGCAAATTCAACTACTTATAAAAATTACCATTTTTCCCTTTTGTTGAAATTTACTAAAACACTCTCCAATTTAATTTCAAATTTATTTATTATTATGTATTATTAATGTTTAAATTATATTAATAAAATTTTAGGGTATTACATTCTTCTCCCCACCCTCTTAAAAGCATTTCGTCCCCGAAATTCCAAAGGAACAGAAAATGAAATAGAAACTCACTCTTTCGTTTACATACCTGTATCACTCATGTACACACACAATCATTTAAAAAAAGCAACCATACATAACCATAGCTGCTTTAACATACATATATAGGTCCTAGTCAAACATTAGTAATCCAAACATGGCATATAGAGAGCACGATCATGATAACTTGTGAAAATCTAGCATAATGAAATAAATGTGATAATTGCACCTTATATGAAAGCAAGAGAATGACGTAGTAGGCCTGATTCATAGCAACCCTAGTATACATACTGGTAGTTCTATATGAATTCAACTTTGGTGACACTGGATAGCATATAATCTAGCATTCAACAAACATCGCATACAAGTCCTAACATCCAATATAAGCAACCAAAACCTTTTTCCTAATGAATCATATCAATCGAAAGAACGTACCGGTAAAGAGTTCAGGATGAGAAACCTATATCTTCCCCCTCAAGCTCTCATGTACTCTCTGCTGGATCATCTCCCATTGCGCCTTCACCGGCCTGATTACTTTATTCCTCAGCCTTTGAACTCCATGCTCCACTATCCATGTAGGTCTTTTAGATGAACTTACTTCAACTTCTAACTCTACGTCTTATAACTAACTAGGCTCTATTACTATAGCTGAATCTAGTATACATTTTCTCAAATGTGATAAATGGAATACATCACGAATTCCAGCCATCCTTTCTGGTAACTCCACTCTTTAAGTTAATCCTCAAATACGCTCCAACACCTTAAATGGTCCAACAAACCATGACGCTAACTTTCCTGAACTTCTAGACCACATCACATTCTTATAGGGTGATATCTGTGTAATACAAGCTCGGTAACTTTGAATTCTAGTTCCTTTCGCCTTTTATCAACACATGACTTCTACCTATCCTGTGCCTACTTCATTCTTTTCCTTATCAAATCTACCTTCACTGACGTATCCCTTATCATCTGTGGTCTAAGTATCACCTTATCCGTTGACTCCCACCAATATGAAGGTACTTACACGACCTTCCGTATAATGCTTCGAATGGTGTCATCCTAGTACTAGCTTGATAACTAATATTATATGTGAATTTCATAAAGGTGAATGGTCTTCCCAAGCACCTCCAAAATCCAGAATGCATGCCCTCAACAAATCCTTTAACATCCTATTCACCCTCTCGGTCTGTCCATCCGTCTGCGGGTGATATGCTATGGTCAAACTCAATTTCGTGCCCAAGTTATCCTATAGACTCCTCCAGAACTCACTCGTGGAAAGTAGTTCCCTGTCACTTACGATATTCACGGGTATACCATGCAATCTCATCACTTCCCTAATATATAATGTAGCTAAAGTTGTTGCCATCCTCATACTCTTCACAGAAATGAAATGTGCACTTTTCGTCAGTCATTCCACCACTACCGAAATACTCTCATTACCTCTACTTCTCCTTAGCAACCCATCTAGAAAATCTATTAAAACACTTTCCCACCTCCACTACGGAACTTCTAAAGGCATTCGTAATCCATTCGGTTCTTTGCTCCGCCTTAACTCTTTGACAAGTGAGATTTCACGCAACATATCTTGCTACATCTCTCTTTATCCCTAGTTAAACTCTCTTCACGCAACATTATTTCCTTCAACTTCGGCACATACAGCCTTTTGTTTGTCCTCAAGCATCATTTCCCATCTTTTGTATATCGCTACAAATAACTCAACTTTTCACCTTTGTCAAGCTGATCTATAATCTCAACCAATTATGCATCCTTACTTTGATTCATACCAATCTTATCCACTCTCGTAGGTCTAACCTCTATGGTTGCCAATAATCCAGGTGCAATATCCGTCGGTGGTCGAGAATCAAATCTAGAAATATATTCAAGCTGCTTCATCTCTAACATCATAGCACTCAGAGTCACATGCTTCCTACAAAGTGCACCAACCACAACGTTACACTTTCTAGGAGTATAAGAAATATCAAAGTCATAAGATGCTAATAATTTCATCCACGACTTCAAGGCGAATACGAATATTCCAAATTATATGTAACGTAATTCTTCTCATGCTTTTTAAACCGGCGACTCGCATATGCAACAAATTTATATTCCTGCATAAAGACAGCACCAAGACCAGTACCGCAAGCATTCATGTAGACGGTAAATGGTTTGGTACTATCAGGGATAACCAACAAGTGCGCTCGTCAACTTCTGCAACTTGACAAATGCCTCTTCACACTCTGCATTCCAAACATAAACTAAATTCTTTTTCCTAAGCTTCCTCAGTGATGTAGATATCTTCGCAAAGTCATTTATAAACTTCTGACAGAACCCAACTAATCCCAAGAAACTATGTACCTCTGAAGAATTCTTTAGAAATTTCCAATCTTTAATAGCTGTCACTTTTGCTGGGTCTACCGCCAACTCATTACCAGATACAACATGTCCTAAAAATTGGACTTCCCTCCTCCAAAAATGGCACTTTGAGAATTTTTCTCTTAACTGATTACCCCTCAGTACATTCAATACTTCTCTTAAGTGCAACTCATGCTCCTTCTCATCTCTAGAAAATAACAGGATATCATCATCAAATACAACTACAAATTTATTCAGCTGCTTTCAAAAGACCATACTCATCAAGTCAACAAAATAAGTCAGGGCATTAGTCAGTCCAAATGGCATCACAAGCCACTCAAATAATCCATCCGCGGTACGAAAAGCAGTCTTCAGAATGCTGTCATTGGCAACTCTCAACTGATTAAATCCTACAGTAAGGTCAAGTTGTGAGAAAATATTTGCCTCCACAAGTTGATCGAAGAGGTCGTCAATGCCAGGTAATGGATAATGGTTTTTCTTTGTCAGCTTATTCAATTCTTGATAATCAGCGCAAAACCTTGGGGAACCGTCTACTATAGTGGTGAAAAAGGCAGATGCTCCCCACTTAGAAATACTTTGCCTAATAAATCCTTTTTGAAACTTGTTTATCTAATTCTCTCTTCTCCTTCAAAGCCATATGTCTCAAAGGCATCACCACTTACCTAGCGTCTTTGTCGAGGTCAATCTAAAACTCAAGTTTTCTACGGGGAAGAAGTCCGGAAACCTCAGCAAATAAGTTTGTAAAATCTTTAACTATGGGGATAAACGCCAACATCATGTGATAGGTCTAACGAATACAAATACGACTTCATCATGGAAACATCAAGCTCACACAAAACTATCAAGTCACGCTTCTCATGACTACACAAATGAACAATCCTCCTATTACAGTCTAAAACTACTCCATACAACGTCATCCAATCGATCCCCAAGATCAATCTGTAACCCGCAAAGGAAAGCACAAACACATTACAATTTAACTCTACACCATCTACGACCACTTAAGAACATAACAAATAATAGACACATGTGTTGACATTCCAACAGGATTCGACACAATAACAACCTCATGCACAATATCAGGGATTGTTCCTAATCTTTCGACTAATGCATTAGCTATAAATGAATACGATGCACCGGTATCAAATAAAACTCTGTTAGGTAAATCAGATAGTAATAACACACCTTTCATAACTAACTTCCCATTCTCCTTGGCCATTGGTGCAATGTTGGTAGTGGGTACAACTTCCAACGCATCAGCCTTAACAATTTGACCTTCCATATGTAAAACTCGACAATCCTTCTTATAATGTCCCATTTGGTCACAATTATAGCACTGATCCCCTTCAACTGTTCATTTTGTCCCGACTCTCCTGATTGTACTGACGGTTTTGACCTACAATCTCTCGCCAAAGTGCTTGTCTTATTACACTGATAGCATTTTGTTCCCTTCTATAGGTTCACCCTACAATTCTTAGCTATATGCCCAGTCTTATTACAATTTTTACACACTGTAACCTTCTTCTTATTCTTTCCACCCTGTGGTCCTTCGTTCTTACACTTGATCCGATCTCCAACTGACACTTGCTCCTTGTTCAAATTTCCACCCATAGCGTTCAACAAGGCATCCTTAACCAATTTCTCAAAAGTTGCTCCAAACAGTATTAGATTCAAAGCCAACTCTTCCTATGGGGAATTCAACCCCTTAGCAAATTTCTCAGCTTTCTTCTCATGGGTATTGATCAATTCAAATCCGAACTTCGCCAACTCGTTAAAGTTGTTCTCATACTCCTTTATGGTCATGTCTCCTTGCTTAAGCTGAATAAATTCCTCCAATAACGTTCCTCTCTCAGCCCCAGAAAAGAATTTCACCTCAAACGAAATCCGGAAATGGCGAGTCATTGGAAGATAATACATATTGATATACAAAGAGAGCATAAGACAGAAACTATACTAACTATTAACTTTCAGAGCTCACAGCGGATGGTCACATAAAATATAATATTACACACACAGATATATTTATATAGTACATATCTGATACCACAACATAAGTCCGTATAATCCAAATTAAATCAAGTCCCCCACACATACTATTACATCACGTTTTTGAAATACAGTTTATATATGACATTTATATATTTAATATTTACAATATGTACAAATCCACGCCTCCCGGTCCATCATGTCTTCGGACTCCATCAACCTGAATAATGTAGATAGAAAAATATAGGAGTGGGTCAGATATACGTTTTAATGAGTAAAGCCAATCTGATGTAGGTATACTACCGTGACAATGATATAACATGATTTAAGCCTAAAGTATAATACCTTCTGGTCCCGCCGCGTGCGCTACAGAACAATATTATACTATCTAGATTTGATACAGTCTCGAACACCTATGGTAAAGGATCCCCTATACAGAATACGGTCTCGCCACCTACAGTAAAGGATTTCATGTCTACATAATCTGATCACGCCTCCTGCGGTAAAGGATTACACGTATGGGACTCACGCCTGGTCTCACCACATGTGCTATAGGTCAACTTTTGTTCACATCAAAACACTCTTGGACCACTCTCGTTGCTCTACTAGAGAATGCCCATCAATACCATAAAATCAAGGACCTGTTGCGTGCGCTACAAGATTCAAGTATTCATTCCTTGTCCGAAACTACATACACTACATTCATTTATCGTTCCAAAGTCATATACATTGCGTCCATTCATCATCAATATCATCAAACAACATATCCAAACAGAAGCCATACACGTCAAGAAGTCACCATAGAGTCGCAAGAGAACACAATAAAGCAAGTTGGAGTGTCCAACGTCGTTTTCGAGAAAACAATTGCCCGAAATTCTCAAACTAGTTATCCACCGGTGCACCGGTGTACAATACAGTTACGAGTTTTCAACTTATTTTGTTATATTTTGTTCTAGATTTTGATTCTTTTCTTGTTTCTTTATTTCTGATGGTTCTATGTCATATACACACACTAAATATTAAGTTCTTAAGGCCCTAACTCATACATATTCATTAATTTGAAGTTGTATCAAATTTTAATAAAATTTGGGTCTGGTGAAGTTTGAAATGATATCTAAAAACAAAATACGTTCTTTTTCATCTTCCCAACTTTATTAGTTAGGCTAATATACATCATAATTATATCCTAGGTCAGTACCAAACCATCTTATGCCAATATAAAAGCATTATAACAAGATCAGAGAGGATTCACTCACCAATTCAAGCCAAAAGAACCCGAATTCAATTGCTGTCCCGAATTTCCAAAAATGTAAATCTCTGTAATTACATCCAATTCCTACTCGAGGTGATAGAGAGCATCACTACGATTCCAACGCACTTTGTTTCATCAATTTTCATTAAGATTCTAGGATTTTGTGTTTGGTTGAAGATAGGATGAAGATGATCGTTCTCTGATATCAAAATAGAGAAAAAGAAAAAGGGAAACTGAATTATGTAGTTTTAAAATAGGCTTTAGGAGGAAAAAACTAAAATAGTATTTCAATTTGAATTCAAATTACATACCCGGCCCAATATAGCCTAATTTGGCCCGTTGCTCGCATACGAATCCATCCCACTTCATTAAACCAATGATATCCCCACTCATACGACATCCGATTTAAACAAATGAATATTCCATCTCGACTAGAAAAATGAGTGCTACGCAATGGTGTGACTCCCGTCAGTAAAGAGAGAAGTATATATAAAACCTTTATGGTACTTATGGTACCATAAGTACCATAAAGGTTTTATATATACTTCTCTAATTCAACTGTTTGTAAAAATTACCATTTTGCCCTTCTGTTGAAATTTACCAAAATACCCTCCAATTTAATTTCAAATTTGTGTATTATTATTTATTATTAATGTTTAAATTATATTTATAAAATTTTAGGAATTACATAACCACAAAATTCTTTTGTGCCAAAATGTTACAGAGAAGATATATGAACAACCTATAACCTTTGAAAAACCACTCAGGGAATGCGTATACAAGCCAGAAGATATTGAAAATGAAGTAATTTCATATTATAACAATCTATTTAATGAAATCTATCCAACACAATACCCTTGTATGCAATGAAGAACTAACTTAAATGAGGATGGAAGGAAATTTCTAGTGTAGCCTATACTTTTGGATGAAATTAAAGAGAGAGTTTTCTTTGTAAAAGGTGATAAAAGCCCAGGGCCTGATGGTATTAACTCTAAATTTATGAATTACATTGGGAAAATATTAATGATGATTTACTACATGATGTGTCTGACATGTATATACTGCTACACTACCCTATGGTATAAATCACATCTTCCTATCACTTATACCAAAACAGATAAGCCAACAAACATAGCAGACTATAGACCTATTTCATGTGGCATTAGGTATTATAAAGTACTTAGCAAGGTGTTATGCAACAAAATTAAGATGTTTCTGCCCCATTTGATATCACAAAATAAGACAACATTGATATATGGGAGAAATATTGGAGAAAATATAATGCTTGCACATCAGTATGGAGAGACTTTAATAGGCAAGGAATGGATAAACTATGTATCAAAGTGGACTCGAAAAAGGCATATGATAAAATATGTAGGTAATTTATTTTCCATGTCATGACAAATATGGGATTTTTTGCTCATTTTATAAAAGTATATATGAATATATTAGTATTCTTATTTTCTCCATTCTTATACAAAGAATTCCAAAAGGTTTTATTACTAGTAATATGGGACTTAGGCAAGGAGGCCCACTATACCTTACTTATTTATAATTTCTATGGAGTATTTTACTTATATAATGGAAGAACATACACGATGAAGGTTTTTATTCCATTATCTAGAGTACATCTTGTGGTCACACATTTATTATATGTAGACAATTTGATGATATTTGGAAAATCTAATGTATAAATATAGTTGTCATGAGAGAGATATTTACTAAATTTTAATTGCATATTGGTTTAGGCATAAATAAATTGAAATCTACTCTCAACTTCGGTACAAAAGCATTGAATAGACAAGATATTAAACAAGTTCTGAAGAATGAAGAAGGAAACTTACCTAATTAGGTATACCACTATCCTCTAATTATCTTCATTGCTCATAGTTTGGTAACCTGATTTCAAAGGTACAAAAGTGGTTGGATGGATGTGATTCAATAGTTTTAACTGTTGTAGGAAAAGAAGTATTACTTTATACAGTTATTACACCTGTGGTTCTATACTGGTTATTTACTAGTGTGAACCCATGCTTCACATACGAGTATGGTGAATATATTATATTTATACATTTTGTAGAAAAACAGTTAAAATGGGTACGCAAGCAATTTGTACCATATTTAAAATATGAATATGGGACACGTAGATCGCTAATCTCTCGGGAAAGATTTGGATTTTATGGTCCAAATCGATTGCGGTGCGCCCCGCATTCAATTCCTCCCAACTTTTTTCGGTGATGTGTACGTCTCCTCCCTTTGTAGATCCTTTTCTTTTCTCGGCTGTCTATGCCAAATGTGATCGCTTGGAAAGATTAGATCTTTGGTCTGACATCCTCGCTCTCGATTCTTTGGGCTTCTCGAAGTCAGTGGTAGGCGGCGATTTTAACATCGTCGCCTGCCAAGCGGAAAAACGGGGCGGAGCGGCCATCAACCGTAGGGCGATGGCGGATTTCAACTCGTTCATTGTTTCCTCTGGCCTCGCAGAGCTCCCCTTTGTCGGCTCTGTTTTCACCTGGTCTAACAACCAAGAAGGCCCGAATCGTATCCTCTCTAGACTCGACCGTGTCTTCGGGTCGGAGGATTGGTTTCGCCTTCCCTTTTCCTTCTCAATCGATCATCTTCATCGATCCTTTTCGGACCATGCTCCTATGATTGTCCGCTGCTCTCCTCTATCCCTCTCGGGTCCTTCCTCTTTTCGTTTCCAAAGCATGTGGAGATCCCACCACTCTTTCCTTCAAGTGGTCTCTGAATCCTGGAGAGATCCTATCTCTGCCTCTCCTTGTGCTGCTTTCGGGCGTAAGCTTACTCGACTCAAGGCTTGCCTCAAGGTGTGGACGTTCAGGTTTTCAAGAACATTTTCGATCGTGTTCGTTTGGCCGAAGAGTCTCTTATCGTAGCCGAATCCTTGTTAGACGAGGATCCGACCGCTACCAACAAGGAAGCGTGGGCCCTTGCCCAAACGTCCTTTTCCTCGGAACTTCGCGTTGAGAATGACTACCTACGCCAAAAGGCGAGGGTCAAGTGGGTTGTTGACGGAGATATGAACTCCAAATTCTTCCATTCTACTATTCGGAAGAAAAACAACCTGCTCTCGATTCGAGAGATTTTACGTCCCGATCAATCTTCGGCTTCTTCGCCTGATGAAGTCAAAGACATCATCTTATCTCACTTCCAAACCTTTCTGGGCGCTCCTTCTGTCTCGGTTTCTGATCGAGCCCTTTTAGCTTTCATTCCTCGAGTGGTCCTTTCTACGGAAAGTGCCATTCTCGCGGACCTCCCGTCCTCTGAGGAGATCCGTGCTTGTGTTTTTGCTCTAAGCAAGGATAGTGCCAGTGGGCCTGATGGCTTCAATGGTGTCTTTTACAGGTGCACCTGGCCTATTATCCAGGCTGATTTTTGTCTTGCTATTCAGTCTTTCTTCTCTGGGGGCTCTCTCCCAGCTGGATGGACTTCCACCAATCTGATTCTCATTCCAAAGTGCGATAACCCTAGGTCCTGTGCGGACTTTCGGCCTATAAGCCTTTGCAACTTTTCAAATGAAGCCATCTCTAAAATCCTGGCCAATCGCTTGGCTCCTTTCCTTGAGCGTATTATTTCTCCGTCTCAAGCGGGATTTGTCAAGGGGCGTCTTATCTCTAATAACGTCCTTCTCACCCAGGAACTGATCTCCCAGATTGATCGGAAAGTCTGGGGCTCTAATGTTGTCTTTAAACTGGACATGGCTAAGGCCTACGATCGCATGTCCTGGTTTTTCGTCATCAAGGTATTAAGGACCTTCGGTTTTCCGGAACCCTTGATTGACTTGGTGTGGAGGCTCATCTCCAACTGTTGGTTCTCTGTCCTCATTAACGGTTCGGCCCATGGGTACTTCAGAGCTGGGAGGGGCTTGCGTCAGGGAGACCCGCTCTCGCCTTCTCTTTTTGTGATCGCGGCTGAGGCTTTCATTCGGGGTCTTCAATCCTTAACCATATTCGGCCAAATCCAACGCTTCGGGATTCCGAGGGGTTGCCCCCTGATTTCCTCCTTATCCTTTGCAGATGACATTGTTATTTTCTCTAATGGCAGTCGTTCCTCTGTTCGGCGGCTACTTAGTTTTATCCATCAATACGAGAGGTCATCGGGACAACTCGTTAACCCTTCCAAATGTTGTTTCGTCCACTCGAAAGATTTGTCTCACTCTCGTGCTTCCTGGATTGAAACCATCTCTGGTTTCAAGGAAACTTCCCTTCCACTTCGTTATCTAGGTATTAGTCTATACCGGGGTAGAAAGCTCAACGTTCTTTTCGATCCCTTGACAGACAAAGTGAGGGGGAAGATTGTACGCTGGAATGCGTCCCTTATTTCCCAGGCTGGCAGACTGGTTCTTATCAAGTCAGTCTTAGATTCGATGGGAACTCATATCTTCGCGGCTATGACCCCCACCTCCTCCTTTTTTCGATCTTATCAGTCTTTGGCTTTGTCTTTCTTCTGGGGAAATAGGGACAACGGCCGACGTCACCATTGGGTGTCGTGGGATGTGGTCTGTCGCCCCAAAAATGAAGGCGGGCTGGGTCTGCGCAACCCTAAAGATCTTTGCGCGGCTTTTGCTTATAAGTTGTGGAACAGGTTCGGGGCTAACAACTCCTTATGGGCGTCGTTCCTTCGTGCTAAGTACCAAAGACTTGCGGGCTCTAATTTTACGGGCTCTAATTTTACGGGCTCTCCTTCCTATGCTAGTGAAACCTGGAAGCACATGCAATTGGTTAAACATATCTCGGATTCTCACGGCGGATTGACAGGCTGGGATGGCGTTTCGTTTTCAATCCTGAAAGCTTGGTCCACAATCAGAAGTCCTTCCCCCATTCGTCCTGAATTTTCATTCATTTGGGACTCTCGTATTCCCCCCAAGGTCTCACTCCTAATGTGGCGCATCCTTCATGATGGATTGCCACTTGACGAGAATATCCAAAGACTCGGCATCCCATATGTTTCCCGTTGTAGATGTTGTGGCAACGGCGATACAGAATCTTTAAACCATTTGTTTTTTGGGGGTTTCACGGCCAGAGCGTGCTGGAATTACTTCGGGAACCTTGTAGGTGTTCGAAGTAATGCAAGAGCCCCTTTAGAACTTCAGAGCACCTGGTGGGCTGGGAGCTCTGGAAAATCGCTTCGGTCTATTCTCTTCCGCTTGATACCATGTCTCATCTGCTGGCACGTATGGTGCACGCGGAATAAGGCTACCTTCGACTGTATTCCTATGGATCCTCCATCTATCATTCATCGTGTGAGGAATGACGTCTTCCTGGCTTTCCGTGGTAGACCCTTCAGGGGATCCATAAGCCACCGCTCTATGCGGCTTGTGGGACTTCTTTCGATTTCCTGTTCTACAACTCCCGTTAGACTTGGAGTTGATTGAGCCATTGCTGGCGGGTGGTGGCCTTTCCCACCCACTCTCCCCCCTCTTTTATCTTGTTTTGGCTGCTCGTTTTTTGTTTCAGGTGCCTTTGGTGTTTGATAGGCCCGGTTTTCTCTTACAAAGGATAGGCTGGTGTATGCTGTGATTGTCCTCTTGGGTAGCGCGCTCGGGCTATTTTTCAGTAGTCGTGCTTTTCCTACTGTGCTGGGTTTAGCTCTTTTGTTCACTGGGATGAAATCCACCGTTATGCTTCTGTCGTTCTATGTGGTTCCCTCCATGGTTTCAGACAGCTATTGCTTCTTCGTTGGCGTTCTGCTCGGCTTGGATGTTGCTACTGTTTATGGGTCCTTAGGCTTGACTTTCGTTGGTAGCATCTTTGGGTGATTTGGCCTTCGCTTTTTGGTTGTGTTTGGAGAGGGGTTTCTTGGTGATGGTTCTGTTCCTTTGGTCTTGTTTCCTGTGGCATCCAGACTATTTGTGTCTGTGGGGTTGTTTTTCTCTGTTTCATCACTGTGTGTCTGTTTATTTTTCTGTACTTATCTTGGGAGGTATATGTTCTTCATATGCTTCGCCTTTTTTGTGTAAGCCTCTGGAGGAAGGCTTTTTTCTCCTTTTTGCTATATATATATATTATATTTCTTAAAAAAAAAATCAATGCGTTGCATAATTAATATAGAAAACTCAACATTTTTCTAAAGGATATACATAATTTATCGATAATAAAAAGAAGCATAGTGAAATATACAGGGAGAAGTAACGTATGGTACATAAAGTATGTCAACCTGCAACTCTAATTATAAATACTTGATATATTAAACATGCAAGTTTTCGCACAGCAAAAATTTAAGAACAAAAATATAGAGACTAACAGCAACATTGTAGCCTGATCAGTCTATCTTCAACTATAAATTATAACTTGAGGACATATAGGAGAAATGGATGTTGGCACCAAGTGCAATGAAATCACTCTTTGATATCAATGTACATGAGGGTTAATTGTCAAAAGAGTATATTGTAATTAGAAGCAGCACATAATTCTGTATCATCCATAAAATAATGGCCATCACAGATCTAAATTACGGATCAAAATTCCAAAAATGACCCAAAGTGTAGGCTTGAACTAAATTTTAAATTAAGATCTCATATACTTGTATTTATCTTTTATTATTCGATGATGAAGATAATATTTTAGTAATTGGGCATAACTAATTTCTACATAGATTATATAAATTTATGGGAAACCTGAGACCCAAAGCAAATGTTGGAATGATTAAATTTACACCTTCATATGAGCAGTATAGTTGTTGAGTTTTTGAACATCAAACTTACTTAGACACCTTCTGGATCTCCATAGTTGGGCTTAGTATATAGATCAAAGTAAATTGTGAACAACAGAACATAGATAGAGAATTGTTAGAAAAAAGCATAGTTTATTTAATTGCAATGTGAAAAATTACTGAAATCACAAATCATTTGACTAACGTGACAACAAATTGGTTTTGTCATTTTTTTGATGTAGGCTGAAATTGATATACGTTTTGGGAATATTATATAATTGTGAATTAGATATTAAGTGACAAAGTACTGAGAGGCAACATCATGAAATACAGGAACATAGCGAAGGATAAATGCAAGTTGCATATTAGTTTGCCGCTTGAGTAATATGTCCTTATCATATTTTAAGCTGGTGAGTTGAACGTACCTTTTATTTGAACTTGATGGCTGCAGATTTGGGTCATTAAAGAAAGGTCTGCTATTGAACTTATGTGAGCTCAACATGCTGAGTAAATCTTCGCTGGTAATGTATACACCTCCGGTGGATTCATTAACACGAACGGTTACTTGTTCAGATTGATGGTTATGTCATTTTACGGCGTGTAACGTATGTGGACTTGTATTTCTTAAAACTCCAAAATAAACCGAACTAATGTGATATTCTCATCTACCTGCAAGTGTCATGTATTTGGTAGGAAAATTGCAAGGGCATGGTCGGTATGAGTGAATTATTGTGGGATGAACCCTTAATATGAATTATTGGATAAGTTAGCTCCTAATAACTTGTAATATAGAGAAATATCAAAATTCAATACCCAAATTCATTAATTTTAGTTTGAACTATGAAATTCTAGATTTCAAATCCGATAATTACAAAGAATCGAAAGATGTTAATATTATGGATAACAATAATTACAAAATGGATTGAACTAATCCTCCTTATTTAACCACAAACCTTTTACAGAAATCATTTTTGACAAATTTAAGACCAACTTCGCATAATATGAAACAAAAAATTACAAACCTAACGTGACAAAATCGGAATTACTAAACTTCAAAGTATGTATAAGTTAATCCATAACATAGTATTTCATAAGTCTGAAACTTCTTAATAATGATTAGGGTTATGTAATATTGGTTTAATCTAAATTTAGAAAAATAGGGAACCAATAGGATTGTCTCTCAAATTCAGTATTATTAGCTGTATAAAAGTGTTACCATTCTGTAGTGAGATATCTAGTACATAAGGAAATATAATTATGGTATAAAGGATGTGTATTTTTATTTTTTATGAATGAGTTAAGAAGTAGTACATTATAGATGTGAGGTTTAATTCTCTTAGTTTATTTATTATCTAGTACGGTAAAAGGAAACATATCTAATATGGGGTATTATAGTAGTAAACAACAATTTGAAATATTCTTACGTGGTTGGAGAAGGTGCAAATTAGTATTTGCCATACACAAAATAGTTGCAAATAGAATATATAACAAATTACTAAAGAGAGTGAACATAGATATGGTAACTGTTTTATATTTGAAAATGCAAGGATTAGAAAGCAGATTAAAAGTTGCATAATATTTAATGAGATGATCTAGCACGACAGTATATAGTTCATATAAGCTGATTTGTGCGTATAAAAGCTCAATTGTGATGATATAAGCTAATACAAATATATTAGAAATTTACTACCTTTCACTGGCTTTTCTTTTCCTTTTGAAAATGGGCATGATTCGAACACGCTCGCAAAAGTAGCAATATCAATAGTAATCACCGTAGATGGATTGTCAATCCCAACTCCAAACTAGGAAAAATGTGGAGAGTAAGGAAGTAGCCTATAATGGTAAAGGTGCTATGCAAATCAATAAAATTATGATTACCTTATTCTTTTATGTCCAAACTTCTTCGTTGAAACGTTGGTAGTCGATGCGTTCTATTTTGTTTGATAAATTCCTCTTTCCAATATTTTAAATCCCATTCCTGCAATTTTGTATAAGATTGTCAAAGTGACTTACATCAGTTTGTGTAAAAACCATGTTTAAATATTCTTTTGACGGGTAATATTATCTTGTAAGGCGTAAAACGTATTGGGAGGATGGAATAGGAAAAAAAATTGTCATTGATTCCAACAATATAGCATACAAATATTTTAAAAAGTCAATTTACTAAGCACACTATATTCCTATGCTTGGGTTTCAATAAAACCCCAATAATTTATCTTTTATTGATTAGCAATATTTGTTGCTAAAGGCTCTACTAACATATTGACAACACCATAGTGTACATTTATAGAATGTGGCGATGTAATAAATACAAACATGTTAGTTCATAATTGTGAGAAACTGTTACAAAAACAAATGGGTAAATCTAAAAAACAAATGGTTAGGTATAGGAAGTAAGAAAACATGAGAAGGTTGGTGGGATTATGTCAAACCAACCCAAAATATGTTAACCCAAAAACCATCTCAACAACAGCTAGACATATTGTCAGAAAATGCAATACTGCTATGGAAAGAAGGAAGCAAGAAGAAACTCCATTGTGTGAAAGAGGTGTTGTAAAGTCAATATCAGTTGTTACAAAAACCCAGACAAAACACAATTCGAAACTATCCAACTCTCTATAAGCTGTACCAAACAAAGCTATATAAAAACTAATGCACAGCAAAATATACTAAGCAAAACTTTTGCAAAATACAATGCTAATCGGTTAAACCTTAAGTAATATAACAAATCTCACTATTGCAGCCAAATCTTAAATCATTATTCAACAAATCAAGGGCCTAGAATCTTAAACTAACCCAATCATTACCAAATCTTAAATCATCGATAAGATAATAATTTTTAATTAAAAAGATACCCGGCAATGATAATGATACCTGAAATGCAGAGGCTGAAAGATTAACCATGCAACACTGATAGGGTAAATGATTAAGCAATGATATCAGTATCAGTTGAAGTAGGAAATGAAGGAATATGCAGATCTAACGAATTAAGCAATTACATCAGTAATAGTTCTGTAAGTCCAAAATAACCGAGCCAAAGGTTTGAAAATTACGTCAATAAGTAGGAGACTGGAGGAGAAATATGCAAAAGGACAAATAACAGAGGAAGGCTTCATATATAGGAAGAAGGAGATGAGCGGTTGTTGATTTCCACTTCTTTTTGACTCTATTTGGCTTCATATAACATAGGAAGGTCTCAATAGAGGAAGGCTTCATACCCGAATCAGACTTTATTTGGCTGGCGACATTGGTGGGAGGGGTGGACGATGGCGGCAGAGCAGGAAAGGCACAAATTGAGGGGGGGACTTTACTATTTAAGGTTGGAAAATGGAGGAAGGGGAGAGGCGCGATATAAGAAGAACAAAATTAAAATCACAACGTTTGAGTTTAAAATTCAAGGGGACTTCTACGGTATTGAAACCTAACTCAGTAATAATAGTATAGTATAGATTTATCAGTTTTTTTTTTTTTTAAAGAAGAATATATAAATATCTGGAGAAAAAAAGCCTTTCTCCAATGGCTTACAGGATAATAAGATACAATGAAAGCAACAGGACTATACAAAACCAAAACCGCTACACAACAGCGGACAAGCATAGCTAAGACCCCAGAAAAGAAATAATTAGAGAAAAGAACATCTCCACAGGTATAAGCATCAGCAGAAGGGTAAGCCAATCCATCACCAACCACTAACCTGCCTTGACCAATAGGACTAGGCCAGACCACCATAAACAAACCCGCCTAGTCCAGGAGGATAAGGCCAGACCTCCACACCAATCCACAAAGCGCGCTAACAGCAAGGCACAATAATAGGGGGACCTAGGCAAAAAGCTGGAGAAAAGCCACCAAAGAACTACCAATAGACGAACCCGGTTCGTGAATCTGGACAACTAATTCTCGGCCCCGGTCAACAGATTGCCAAAGAACCTGAAGCTGAAAAACTAACAAACGCATTATACACCAAAAAGGGGGGGGGGACAGAACGACATAAACAGGCTACAGTCGGAGACAAAAGTCAGCCTATTCCCAACCTAGCTTGAGACACACCAAGCGAGATAGAGAAAAGGCGAACAAGACGATCAGCACGGGAACTCAGACGGCCCCTGTAGGGTCTACCACGGAAAGCGAGAAAGACGTCGTTCCTCACACGCCGAATAATGGAGGCCGGGTCCATTCGAGTGTTCTCAAAAGTTGCCTTATTCCACGCGCACCAGAGGTGCCAGCAGATGAGGCATGGAATCAAGCGAAAAACGATAGCACGAAGAGTCTTACCAGCGCTCCCAGACCACCATGAGTTACGGAGATCTGAAGGCGAGGTGGCCGACCGCCTAATGCCAATAAGGTTACCAAAGTAATTCCAGCAACATCTGGCAGAGTAACCACTAAAGAATAAATGGTTCCTGGATTCGGAATTCCCGTTTACGCAACATCTGCAACGAGAGACGAGTGGAATACCGATAGATTGTAGGTTCTCGTCAAGAGGAAGACCGTCATGAAGAATACGCCACATTAAAGTGGAGACTTTAGGTGGAATACGAGAGTCCCAAATGAAGGAAAAGGTAGGGCGAATAGGTGCTTGGGTTCTGATCGAAGACCAAACTTTCAGAATGGAAAAGGAAGAACCATCCCATCCTGAAGATCCACCATGAGAGTCAGAAAACAGTTTCACAGACTGCATGTGTTTCCAGGTTTCACTAGCAAAAGATGGAGAACCCAAGAAGTTTGTGCCCGCAAGGCTGCGGTATTTCGCACGGAGAAAAGAAGCCCAAAGGGAGTTGTTAGCACCAAATCTGTGCCATAATTTACAGGCAAAAGCTGCGCAAAGATCCTTAGGGTTGCGCAGACCCAAGCCCCCTTCTATTTTGGGGCGACAGACCACGTCCCACGACACCCAATGGTGTCGACGGCCACTGTCCTTGTTTCCCCAGAAAAAAGAAGAAACCAGCGACCGGTACGAACGAAAGAAAGACGAGGTAGGGGTCATAGCCGCGAAAACATGAGTTCCCATCGAGTCCAATACAGACTTAATAAGAACAAGTCTTCCAGCTTGAGAAATAAGAGAAGCGTTCCAGCGTAAGATTTTCCCCCTTACTTTGTCAGTCAAGGGGTCAAAAATAGCATTGATCTTCCTTCCGCGATACAGCACAACACCCAGGTACGGAAGAGGAAGAGCGGCCTCCTTGAAGCCTGAAACCAACTCGATCCAAGTAGCCCGAGCGGGGGACAAATCTTTCGCATGAACAAAGCAACTTTTGGCGGGGTTGACTAACTGCCCCGAAGCCCGCTCATATTGATGAAGAAAAGAAAGGAGACGCCGGACAGACGAGACACTGCCATTGGAGAAAATGACAACATCATCAGCGAAGGATAGGGAAGTGATTAGGGGGCAACCCCTTGGAATCCCGAAGTGTTGAATCTGTCCGTATAAAGTTAAGGAATGGAGACCGCGGATGAAAGCCTCCGCCGCAATCACAAAGAGAGAAGGCGATAGCGGGTCTCCCTGACGTAAACCCCTACCAGCCTTGAAGTAGCCATTGGCCGAACCGTTGATGAGCACCGAAAACCAACAGTTGGAGATGAGCCTCCATACCAAGTCAATAAGTTGTTCCGGAAAGCCGAAAGCTCTTAAGACCTTGATGATGAAAAACCATGACATCCGATCGTAAGCCTTAGCCATATCCAGTTTGAAGACAACATTAGAGCCCCTGGTCTTCCTGTCGATCTGGGAAATAAGTTCCTGAGCGAGGAGGACGTTATCAGTAATCAACCTTCCCTTGACAAAACCCGCCTGAGAAGACGAGATGATTCGTTCAAGGAAGGGAGCCAAACGAGTAGCCAGAATTTTAGAAATCACTTTGTTAGAAAAGTTGCAGAGACTGATAGGACGGTAATCCATACAGGACCTCGGATGCTCGCATTTTGGAATGAGAATGAGGTTGGTAGAAGTCCAACCGGAAGGCAGGGACCCTCCAGAAAAAAAGGACTGAACAGCAAGACAAAAATCCTCCTGAATAATAGACCAGGCAGTCCTAAAAAAGACACCGTTGAAACCGTCTGGCCCGCTGGCACTATCCTTGCTAAGGGCGAAGACAGAAGAGCGAATCTCCTCAGCGGAAGGTAGTTCGGCGAGAACGTCCCTTTCTGGAGAGAACACTACCCGAGGAATAAAAGCTAACAGAGACGGATCAGAAGCCGAGACCGACGGAGC
Source organism: Allium fistulosum (assembly GCA_030737815.1). NCBI lineage: Eukaryota > Viridiplantae > Streptophyta > Magnoliopsida > Asparagales > Amaryllidaceae > Allium > Allium fistulosum. The sequence goes on along the minus strand of CM060901.1, from coordinate 1,543,870,146 downwards.
ACCTAAAAAAGACTGAAAATGGGACAGAACGGTCTCTTTAACATCTTCAGGCGAAGATGCCACAGATTGATCCGGACGCAAAAGATCACGAATGGTGAGAAGGTTGTTCTTCTTACGAATAGTGGAATGGAAAATTTTTGAGTTAGAGTCACCGTCGACTACCCACTTGATTCTAGCCTTCTGACGAAGGTAGTCATTCTCAATACGAAGTTCAGAGGAGAAAATGGTTTGAGCAAGGGCCCAAGCCTCCTTATTTGCCTCATTAGGATCCTCGTCATGGAGGGATTCAGCAGTAATAAGAGATTCTTCGGCCGAGCGAACGCGGTCGAAAATATTCTTAAATACCTGAAGATTCCAGACCTTAAGGTAAGCTTTCAACCGCTTAAGCTTACGACTGAAAAGAGCACAGGGAGAAGCAACGAGAGGAGCGCTCCAAGACTCAGCCACAACATGAAGAAATGTATGGTGAGTTCTCCACATGCTCTGGTGAGTTCTCCACAGGGAGAAGCAACGAGAGAAGCATAGATTTATCAATTGCCTGATCAAACAATAGATAAAATTAACAATATCTGTTCAGATTTCTTTTAGAGGGGTGTAAAAGAAAATAGCTTGATCTACTCTATCAATGTAAGACAAAATTGCAAGAAGGCACAGGTTTGATGAATTTCAAAGAATTAAAAAAGGCAGCAAGTTTAAAATTAATGTGGAAGTTCTTAACTAGGAATTTTTTTTGGCCAACTTGGATGAATTCAAGATATTGCAAACACAAGTCATTATGGACAGTGGTTATTGGTAATAATGATTCGTGAACATGAAAGTGTATCCTCGGATTAAGGCAAAATGGTAAATAATATTTTAATAAGATGACAGTTGGTGGTACTAATACATTATTATGGTAGGAACCATGGATAAACTGTAAATGTTTAGTTGACATTTTGGGACTTGATAGATTCAACATGATTGGTTCAACAAATAAAAAAGTTGCAAAAATAATAAGAAATGACATTATTGATCCAAATATACATCCTGCAACTAGCGAAATAGCAATAGATTTTCATCAAATACAACTGCACACTATCGCAAATACAGATTACTATGAATGTAGAGATGGTGGATAACTAAAATTTCACACAGTTTGGGATGCAATCAGAAATCGCAACATCGTCCATTAATGGGAAAAGATTATCTGGCATAATAAAAACAGCAGAAAAACAGGTTTTGTACATACAAAACCTGTTTGAATAGGCTAGATACAAAGGATTGACTAAACAAATGAGGTATGAATCTAAATCATACTTGTGTATTATGTAGCAGCGAAGAAGAGACATGCGACCACATATTCCTTAAATGCTCATATAGAAAATATATGTGGACATTAATGAGATTGAAATTAAAACTAATACCTGAATCGAGCTTTATATTGATTGACGGGGCCAAAGATTGGCAAAAGAACTTCAATGAAAAGAATTAGGTCCGAGACATAGCTTTTGTAGCTTTAACAAATACAGTATATTTTTTCTAGTAACAAAGAAACAATCACATCTTCAGGCACAAGAAAGTAGACAAAATTGAGAAGGAAAAATTATCGAGAAGGAAATCACTTATCGGGGGAACAATAGCAAAACAATGAGAAATGAACATAATCTTGAAATACTTCACCTGGGGCATCGAGCTAGTAGATACTATATATATATATGTGTTTATTTTTTTTTCAAAAAAGACTTTATTTTTTTGGTCAAAAATAAAAGGAGGGAGATATGTGCATATATAAAATTTATTTGAAATATAAATTACCTCAGATTTACCGGTTGTCGACACATTGTGATGTTAGCTCTTCCTCCTTGGACTTCGGTTCCTTCCTCCTTCAAGCCTAGAGTGCAAATCCCTGTTTCAAGGCTACAACAGATTTTTAATGAAGGCTAGGATTATTTTGTTGTGTTATTTGAATGAGAGAAGATGGGGCTATTTATGGCCAATAGAAATATAAAATATCTCCACTTTCCACCCTTTTAAATCTTGATCTAATCTAAATCAAAAGACTCATTCAAACTCTGATACGCCATGCTTTGGAAGCCAACCTTTCATAGACACTCCATGATGTTGGGCACTTGGGCCTAATTAAAACACTGTATATTAATTAATTAATTAGTCACATATATCAAATTAAACTAATATATAACAGTTATATATTATTTTAATTAACTTTAAGACCTTAATAAATAATCACTACATAAAAGTATTTTTGGTAGCGCACAAAAAACACAACCATAACTTACGATAGTGTTTTAGAGAACGCCGCTAAAAACGATGCAACTAGAAATCCAAGACTTTCCGTTGCGTTTTCATAAACGCTACCAAAAAAACATATTGCCGTGCTTTAGAAACACAATAAAAAAGATTTATTGTAGCGTTATATAAACGCCGCTAAAAAGTAATGTTAACGCTACTGCAAAAAATAATAGTAGTGTTTTCTGTCTTCCATCATATATATTTTGGTAGCCTTTAATAAATGCTGCTAAAAATTGTTGATTTTTTATGCATTTTTCCTCGTTGTGGTAGCTCGTTTACTTTCCACTTCATTTTGTCCACAACATATATTATATCTTTAATAATAGTTGTAATAGCTTTGGTGTCACACTTTTTTGGTATCAACATGAACTACCAAAAACATCCCTCCATATATTATCAAATCTTAATCATTTAAAAATAGGATCTAATACTAAACTTCTTTTACAAATTCGAACGCCCCTAAAATTAGATCTAACAATTAAACATGCTTTACAAATTCAAAAAGTTTCTAAACATACGATCTAAAATTAAACTTTCTTTAAAATTCAAAATACTTATTTACAAATATAAAAATCTTAATATCATCTAAAAATAAATAATCACTTTTTTAACTGATTTAGACGTATACAATTTATAAAGAAAACAATTCACGCGCGAAGCGCGTGCCGTAACGCTCATAATAATAATTAACATATTTCCATATGAAACCAACAATCACTCATATAATTACATTAAAACAACTGAAAAACACATTAATCACATAATGAAATACGATATACGGACAATTCGATGCAAAACATTTTATACAAAATAACCACGTTCACATAAAATACATAATCGTATAGATACAATAGTTTCAAGACAACCAAGTTTACACAACTAGTGCTAACAATGATGTAACATTATAAAAATTGGCAATTTGAAAGCTTCTTTCGGACATGTGGTGCTTGAAGTAAATCTTGTTCCATTCCTTCTGTTGACTTGAAGTTTGAGCATCCTATCAACTAGTTTAAACTACATTATATAATATAGATGATAATTAATAAACCAAGCGAAAGACTTTCAATCCGTGTTTACACACTACACCAGAAAAGAGATTTGGTCATTATCACCATATATATTTATATCAACAATAATACTACCCTTTGTATGTCCACTATACATGTCCTCTAGTTTCATGCTCTCTTTTAGCTTTCTGTAAGTGGAAAATTTTATTTTGAACTTCCTAAAAACCTGAATAAGTTACATTCCTTTCCTTCATATCTAAATGATTACTCCACAAATATATTTTGGTAATAAAATAGTGATGTTCACATATCTGAAAACCGAAGGGCAATAATCTTTCCATACAATAACTCCACATATGTTGAGCATCTAATCAGAAGATGCACAAATCAGTAGCAGTGAATGTTCCCCAACAATAATATATGTATGCATTCCATTATTCATCCACCATTTTCTATAGATACAACTTATCATATATCAGTAATTCTTGTAATTTTTTTTGAGTTAGATTCATTCGTGTTTAAACAACATATCTTCACTGTAATATTTGCATTTTAATCATTTACCTTTTTAACCATGACATTTACTTAACTATTAGAAATGTATAAATTAAAAAATAATACCATGTTTCAGTCCAGTTCAGCTTCAAAACTTCAGTTCAGATATTGTTATTCATAAAAATCTTCTAAAGAGTAAAAGTATGAAAGAAGAAGCTATAGCATTGAGGGGGTTCTGAAGGCATTAGAATGGTTTCTACAAGCATTAAAGAAGCTTTCGTGAGAGTTAAAGGGGGCTATCGAAGGTGTTAAAGTGGCACCTTCGAATATATCAAGAGGAAACAAGGCTTTCGACGAGGTTGAAGAGGGCCTCATAAGCATTAAGAAGACACTAGTTACCATCAAAAATCACTTCAACTTTGTCAAAACCATAAAGAATACAAGAGGATCCATAAAGAATGATAGTAATAGCATGGCCTTTTGAAAGAATCGAAGTGATGTTTTTGCAAAAAAGTTGGATGAGCAATGCACTTTCGAAGAGGTCGATAGGGAGGAGAGACGCCCTTTTGCTTCAATTGATCCCTTTCGAAACGGTTGCTTCCGCGTGCATAAAGGTGTTTCGAATGTGTTAAAGGCATCTTTTGAAGGCAACAGATTACAAGCTTCCACATGTGCGCCAAACCTTTCGAAATAGTGGGTTTCGCCATCATTTACCTTTCGTAGAAGAACATTTGGCTAAAGCTACCCCTTCGAAAGCATAGATTAGCCTTTCGAATCGGTTGAACCTGTTACCACCAATTCCCACTTCAACCTTGTCGAAACCAAGATGAATAGAAGAGAAAGAAGAACAAGAGATAATAGCACCAACAAGGCCTTTCGAAGGAGTTGAAGGGATGCTACAGTCAAAGGTCAGATGTGTTGTAAGCTTTTGAAGGGGTCGAAAGGGTCGAAAGCACCTTTGCGCTTCAATTGCTTCCTTTCGAAAGAGGTGCTTTCGCATGCATGAAGATGTTTCGAATGGGTTGAGGAATACCTTTCGAAGGCGGCTAGTAATAGCCACACACATGCGCGCCAAACCATTCGTAACCAAAGGTTTCACCTTCATTCAAATTACTCAAAAAAATATTTTGTTGGAACAACCCCTTCGAAAGCATAACTAAGCCTTTCGAACCGGTCGAAACCTTTCACAATTAAGAGGGGTTCTGCATCTATCCGCAAGTATGTCTTCGGAAGCTACCTTCCACGTCGAAACTAGAGTACTTCAATACCTTCGAAACCCAAAGGATGTACCTGCTGACAAAGTCGAAAGCTCATGCTCCTTCTCACTTGCAACAACAAAGCAACACAAGGGGAAAAGGCGCATCTACCCCTTTCGATGAAGACGGAGGCATTCAAATCCATTCAAATGCAATGCAGAGGGATGCACAAGTGTCAAAAGTAACGAAAGGTCTACAAAGCCATCTTTCGACCAGGTCAAAAGCACTGATTTGAAAGGTGCCAACCCGCACCTATAAATATGACCCTAGATGTCTGGTTTTGGGGATTCGAATTCTTTCACTCTACTCTTGTATTTCCTTAAGATTGTAAACCCTAATTCTAAAATAAAATTGGGGAAATTGATCAGTTTGTACATCATTAGTTTAATGAAGGCGAGATTTTGATGTTTTTGGTTATGCAACTGTTTTGAGACTTTTACTGGATTTAATTATGTTCTGCTTGTGTCGACTTAATCAAAAGGATGCCTTCCGAGTGAGTCGAACCCCTTTTCTTTATCAATAAACTTAGGTTCTTAGCTCCAAACCACTACCCATTAAAAGCTCACCTTTTTAGCGAGTCGAAACCTTAAACGCGGCCAAAATCCCAGATTTAAAAATCCAAACCAAAGCCATTAAAGAGGCAAGCTTTCGACAAAGCCAAAACCTATCATTTTGTCGATACCCAACAACATTAGAGCCAACCATTAGATAACCACCATTGTTTCAATGGGGTGTTTCGAATCGATTAATAAGCCAACTAGACAGGTTTGAAAGACTCAAAAGAAAGGGATATAAGTGTTTCGACCGGGTCGAAAGGTTGGACAAGGAGGGGTTTTCACAACCAGGACTAATTCGAAAGGTGAATCAAAGGAGGCAATAAGATCCTAACTTTCCCTACTTCATCAAAAGAAGTTAAATGGACAAAGAGGGATATATAAGTGTTTCGAATCGATTAATAAGCCAACTAGACTGGTTTGAAAGACTTAAAAAGAAAGAGATATAAGTGTTTCGACTGGGTCGAAAGGTTGGACAAGGAGGGGTTTTCACAACAATGACCAATTCGAAAGGCGAATCAAAGGAGGCAATAAGATCCTAACTTTCCCTACTTCATCAAAAGAGGTTAAATGGACATACCTGCACTTTTAACTCTATTTTGGGGGTGTTGACAAGTTTTCTTGCTAATATTTTGGCGCTAGAAGGAGGGCAGGATGCTCCGACCTTGTTGAACTTCCTACCTCACTTTCCTCGAGTCCAATTCTATTCCAAACCTCAAGCTGCTTTGGACCTTTCATCATCATGTTCAACAAAATCAAAAGATCCGAACAAGGGTCCTCAGAGCCACACTTAATTGGATTCTCCCCAAGAAGATTATGAAGAAGAAAAGAGCAGAATCATATGACCCAAAAAATGGAGTTTAAATCCTTTCCACAATGGTCCCACGCTATCTTTGGCTTAGCGAAAACAAAGGATAAGTGATAATTTGTTCAACCAAAAGAGGAAAAAATTCAATTCTACACCAAAGGCACAATCTTTGAAGAAGTAATGGTGGCTGATTACAATGCCTTTGCACATAAATGGCATCAAGCAGCGAGTAGGACATTTTCAACATACGAACTTCAAAGGGTTTTGAAAAGAAAGTTGGTTGTTAAGGATGAAGCTTCAGAACCAAGTAATAAAAAATCTAGAAACCATCCTCAAAAGACAAGCTTCAAATCTAGACTTCCAAAGGAATGCGATTTGACAACATCAATCGAGAATGTTTATCTGCCAATCAAAGAAGAGCTTAATTATTGGCCATCACAGAAGAAAAAACAAAAATATGAGATGAATCTGGAAGGATCCTATTGTCATTACCATATGATGAATGGTCATGAAACAAATCAATGCAGAGCACTTGAAGGAATGATAATCAACTTTTTCAAACAAGGCAAAATTAATGAGTTTTTAAAGAGATCCTAGATAAAGTCAATAAAGAACTACTTTACTAAGGAAAATCTACATGGTTGGGAGTGAAATACTCCTTCCACTTGGACATTACCTTAAACAGTCAAAGCCTTTGTTCGCACTGAGTTGACCAGGTCAAAGCGACTCCTGGAGGGAGGTTAAAGTAAGCCTTTATCTGTGCCATGCTATGGCCAAGATAAAGCATCAACAAGCCCTTGGCCATGCCATGCTATGGCTAGGTCAAGGCGCCTCCTATACGGAGGTTAGAGTAAGCCTTTATCCACGCCACGCTATGGCCAGGTTAAAGCATCGACAAGCCCTTGGTCGCGCCATGCTATGGCCAGGTCAAGGCACCTCCTGGAGGGAGATTAGAGCAAACCTTTATCCGTGCCATGCTTTGGCCAGGTTAAAGCATCGACAAACCCTTGGCTGCGCTACGCTATGGCCAGGTCAAGGCGCCTCCTGGAGGGAGGTGGGTAAGTCCTTGGGTCCTGCTTGTGGATAAGATAACCAAGCACACCAGACAACAATGGACTAAGACGTCCAAGCCCAAGAAGCGCATATTAAACAATGGAATAAGACATCCAAGCCCATGAAGCGGCATATCAAACAACAGACTAAGATGTCCAAGTCCAAGAAGTGGAATATCGGATAATGGACTAAGACGTCTGAAACCGGGAAGCGGCAAACCAAGTGACACATACCCAAAGAGCGGTGCAAGATAGAAGGCTTAAATTAGAATTTACAGCCTTCGATTTATTCGCAAGAAGAGAATTTCTGAACTTCATTTATTAATACTCGAATCAAGGTTTCGGGTCATTCATTATTCAAAACTTCACTCATTAACTCCAGAATTTAGGCTAAAGATCTTTGTTAAGAAGATTATTACTATGGACTTCTGGTTATCATCCACAAATACCTGAATCTGGGTTTCGGGACAATTACTAATGATTCCTGGACTTCACTCCTTAATGCCCGAATCTAGGCTCTAGATTTTCTATTATCGAAATTATTATAGATTTTTGGTTTTCATCCTCTAAAACCCGAATCTGGGTTTTGAATCTTTTAACTTCCGTAATTTCACTCGTTAATGTTCGAATCTAGGTTCCAGAGCAATTGATGTTTGAGATCTATTTTACTAATGCCTAAATTAGGGTCACTGGACTTCCACTACCAACTTTCAAACAATGATCTCTGGACTTCAATTACATGATTAATTACTGGTTTTCTATTAGATATCTCCGGAAGATAAATTTCTAAACTTCTTTGATTAGATATTCGGTATTCTATCAATATGATAGAAGTCGGATTCCTGACTTTCTCCCTCATCATTATCAAAGATGGGTTTCATGGCATTTAACCATATTCAGTTGTAAAATTATTTCCCATTTATTATATAATGATTTGTTAACCTCCGCTTATAATGTGGATAAACTTCTATATAGATCTCAAGTTAATGATGAAGAATGCTGTTTATGTCGCACTTTTCAGGAAAAGGAGATCGAAAAAAGGAGGACTGAATGGATCAGCAAATACAAAAACCATAGACTAAGCTATCAGAAAGAAAATTCAGAAACGATATTATAGGAAAGGGCTGCAGACCAGGTGATATTTACAAAATTTTAATAATTTACATAATTTGAGAAATTATTTACAAGTATACGGTACAAATATAAATTGTTCATAAACCTTGAACCGCCTTATTTAGATTCTCGGTAATTAAAGGATCAACAATGTGATGAATTGCAATACGAAAAACTTCTTTAAACTTCCTCTCTTTTTTCCTCATCTTATCTGCGTCATCAATAGATTCAATGTTGGTCTTTAGAGCATGATTAAAAGCTTTGTTTGTGCCCTTGAGAGTTTTATTTTGCCTTTCTAAATCAGTAATACGCTTCTGAAGGAGATACTTTTCGCGTTCAAGTTTCTGAATCTTAGCTGCATATTCATTTATGTGTTGCAAGTATCTCACTCTCTGTTGTTCATCGAAATACTTTATCATCTCAAATTTGATTTTCTTGCACCATTCTCCTACTACTTTTTTGTCTAAGCCAGGAGGAGGATTAGTTATAGTAGGAAACTTTTGGGTGGCAAGAAAAGTAGAGACCTTGTTAATTTTGCAGCAGATGGAACAATGGAAGAAGCTGGTGAATCGATGTTTGAAATATTATTTCCCATAATGAATTCAAATGATTCACATAGAGCTTGACTATTTTCCATCTTAATCTCCAAATCTCTTACTTGTTGGAGAAGTTCCGACATCTTATGGTAAAAAGGATATGATTTAGTTTGACGCTTTAATATTGAAATTATTTTGTTTTTACTCTTAATGTCCGCCTCAAGATTGGCAATCTGATCATTGAGGTTTCTAACGATTGTCATTTGAAGCAAATATCTTCTGTACCATTCAAGAGCTAAGGTATTATTTTGAAAGCGAGAAGATAAAGGATCATTAGCGAGTTTTCTCTTTTCAATGTCTACTAACAACCGATCTTTGATGTTGATGAAACGAGATGGAGAATCTAATGAAAATGGCGTTATAGATAATTGTAACTCCTATTTAAACAAATAAAGAAAAAAAAATGAAGTTAAGACTAGAATAATCACTTTATTATAGCAATAAAGAGTTACAACTCAAGTAAAAATGAAACGAAAAAAATACAATTAGACATCTGTTTCAAATCTAAAGTTGGGAAACTGCATTTCTAATTTTACTCTAAGGAATTAGCTGAAAGAATAACTGTTGAGTCAAAAGGAACATTAAGTCCTTTCGGGGTAATAACCAAAGGATATTTGCTATAGTCTCACTCCCTTGCAAGAGGACTATCACGACCATATATTAATTTGGTATGATATGTCCGGATTTCCTTGAGAAGCTTTTCTTTTTCTTCACCAAGAAAATCGAAACAAAGACGAGGATGTTTCATGTAAAGTCTTTGCAAATATCTAAGAAAGCAATATCTAGCTAATTTCAAAGATTTCAAAAGTGAAGCCTTTTCTAGATAACCTTTTCTTAGTTTAACATACTTACTTAGATAATCTCTGGAGATAAAGTTGCCTGGGGAACATTCATTCTGTGATAACGTAATAAAACACAGCTAAGTATAAAAGGAAACTAAAGCAAAAATTCACAAATCAATATTATTACATAATTACGAACGTTCATCCGGTTCATACAAAATCGACTTTGTAAATAACTCTAAAATAAATTTGTCCATATAATAATTAAGTTTCTCAGGAGCAACTCTTTGGGAATCGATCTGACTCGTGGTAAGTTCCAACATGCTCGGGGATGCGGATCAGATCCAAATTCGTCCAAATATCTCTTGTGTAAGCGACTAAGTAGACCCCCACTAAAATCACCTAAGTATGCAAAATATACAGTTGGTTGTCTACAATAGGCTTTGTATAAAAAGTCTACTAGGATGTTCCTCTCTTCGATCAACATCCAAGAGAGCATAATCAACTCGCGATTCTCTTTCAAAAGACTATCATATCGAAGGCGCGCCCTCCTCGGTCGTGGGGCAGCTTCTTGATTTTTGAAAGATGCTAACACTGCCACACTTCTGTTAAGTCTATGATACTTATCGGAGAGAATATTGTGTTCTTTCAATTGTTTATCTAACTCTCTATACAAGCTATTTATTTTCGCTTGTTTTCTTTCAAGCTTGGTTTTATAAGGGTGAATGGGTTTCCTTCTTATCTAAAAAAAAGGATTTAAACTATTATTATCTTGGAAGTGAAAGCCATTTAAACAAAGAATCTCATACTTGAGAAACGGGAACTGATGCTTGAGGGACCTTCTTTCTTCTCTCTTGGTTCTGCCACGTTAATGTTAGAAGGCTCCTCTTGAAGGTCAGAAGGCGCAGGAGGTTCAGGTGGGCTTACTTCACGAATAGATGGATCAGGATTGACCTTTTTTGAAGCCTTAGTGTTGTCACCATCATCTTTTTCAGAAGCATCAGTGTTACCACCCCTGTAACCACCTGAACCTTGACTTCCATCTACATTATCATCATTATTGTCATCATCATCATCATGATCATCATCATTATTACCGCCCTCTTCCTCGGCGACTTCATTCTTATCACCTTCATCATCAGAGTCGGGGTCTACTTCGAAGGAAGGGATTTCAAAGGATAGGATTTTAGAGGCATCGATCTCCTCCCTTTCAGAAACTTCAACCCTCTGCTCCATTCTTTTAACTTTGTCCATAACTCTGTTGACAAGAGCAGGGTCAAGTGAAGGAAGCTCAAATCTGGGCATTTATCTATATTGTCTGCGTTAGCAAGCATCATGGCGTCTTCAAAAGAATTGACAATGATGTCCTCAAGGGAAGTATTAAGGAATTGAGACACCCGTTGCTATGCATCGGAGATAACATTGACGACCAACTTTAGAGAATTCTTCTTCCTCTCCAACTTTTTCACTGGAGAAGATTGTTTAGCCACCATTTGAGCCTTTTCATCCTCAAACTCTTTCAGAGTCATTTTCAAAGCCATATTTTCGTCAACTAAGAGTTAACGTGCTTTTCTTTCCTCAGAAAAAATGGACTCTGATTGAAGGAGAGAGACTCTCAATCTCTCCGGTTCCATTGCAGCTTCATTTTTACCAGCGGTCAAAGAGATGACTTGGCTGTTCAAGTTTGAAATTTCTTCTCGAAGCTTGGATGATTCAACGGAGGATTTTAAAGCATTTTCTAGCAATGAGAGCAAGCTTTTGGAGATCTGAAAGAAAAAGTATAACATAAGTCAAAAACTTAGAGATAAATAATAACAATAAGGTTAAGTGATATGAAGCATACCAAGAGTTGTTGTTCAACTAGAGAGCGACAATGATCATTGGATCAGAAAATGGACGAAGGTGGACAGATAGAAGTAAAGGATGGAGAACTCAAGATAGACTGAACCATCTTTCCAAAATCACTCGAAGGCACAGGTGATGTGAATCTGGAAGAGTGAAACTCCTGAGAGGGGGTCGAAGACCCCAAGTCTTTTTGCATTTGCTCGATCACACGAGGAGAGCAGGAGATGACAATGCGTGATAGAAGATCAACCTTTGAGGGAGTCTTTGGGTTGATCAAGTGAAGCTTCAGCAGTTGGACTCTCCGGAGTTTTGTCATTGTCAGCAGTCTCCCCCTCTTCTAGTGGCGGGGTATTGGGAACTTCAACGATCTTGGCATTCTTAGGGGATGGTTCCGCCATGACCATTTTTCCTAACTTTCTTTTAGCATCCATCTTTGACCTAGCAATGGCCTGAGTCAAAGATGATGCATGGGATGTAGAAGTTGGGAGAGCCGGGTCACTTATAATTGGTTCAACCTGAGGAGAAGCTGTCGAAGATTCAAAAAAATACAATTCAATGAAGTAATTTAAAAAAAGGTAACACAACAACAAACTGTAAGTACTATGTTTAAACCTACTAGAGTGATCAGGGCAAATTGGAGACATTGGGGAGAAGTTCTTCGAATCACCCAAAGGAAGGAAGAGTTTGCTCCGAGATGTGTGGTAAACAAGGGGAGGCTGACCTAGTATCCTTTGACTTACTGGTAGGAGGGAGTGCTTACAAAGGCTTGAGGGGTTCAGCAAAGTGAGCCTATTCCCAATGCTATTCGAAGCAGCAATTAATAATTTGACAGTTCTCTTATTTTCGTCATTTAGATCTTTAGCGAAAGAACTTGACAAGGAAATGTAAATTAGCAAAAGAAAGTAACTAAATAAAAATAAAGACTATAATCAACTTACAAGGGAAAGAGAAGACCCCACTGATGTTGGGATAACATTAAACAAAGAAGAACTGCGTTTCCCAGTCTCTGAATTTGTTTACTTTCTCGGATAATAGTTTATTGGAGGGGTTAGCTCTAAAAATCTGATTATTCATATTTTTGAGTTTAACTAATCGATCTAGGTAGTTCAAAATTTCAGCATTTAGTGATGGGATTCTGGACTCTGGTGCTATGAGTTCTAAGGATAGAAGATACGTGTATACATTTGGAGAAAGCTGTATAGGAGCAATGCCCAGATAAGTCAAGAATTTGGCTAAGAAATCCAGGAAAGGTAAGAAGCCTCCATGCCAAATATGGATAGCAGTATAGGCTAAATATCCTTCAGGTGGGCTTTGGATGGTGTCGTTATCACTTGGGGGAATAACTTCCACCCCGGTGATGCCGAATTCATTGAGAATTGGGTCCACCTCATCCTGGGTAGATATTAAGGAGTGTTTGGAAGTTGCTTCAATCTTCTTGGGAGAAGATTCCATCACCGGTATTGTGTCCTTTTCTGGTTTTTGAGAAGTCTTTTTCATGCCCATGCATGATCCTACCAGGTGAAACCATTTCAGTTAGAAGTTATTATTTGTTATGAAATTAACATTTTTCAAGAATATCGAAAACCTATTATAACAATTCAAATATCAACCAGAACATGAAATTTCATATCCTTGAAAGAATGTTAGAGTTAGTTTAGAAAAATAAAATTTGTTAAGCTTTCGACAGAGTCGAAAGGAAAAATGGAAATGGAGATCCAACAAACACCCTTCAACAATGTCGAAAGCTCAAGGATAACTTTGTTATTGAAGGAAGTAGTTGAAGCCTACATAACCAATTTGAATATAAGTATACGCTAAGGACATCCAATAAACAAGACAAATAAACATTTCGACTCGGTCAAAACCCATGAACTTTGTATCACTAAAAGAATATGAATGTTGTCGAAACCCTATATGCCAATCGAAATGAAAGGTTTGAGTTTGAGTAATATTAATGAAATGAAAAGGCCTTGTGACGTTTCGACAATATCGGTATAAAATGATGATCGAATTCCATTTAGTTACAAAGGGTGTCGAGAAAGTCGAAAGGGGTAAATAGTTTCGAAAGCATACCAACAACTAAATTTGAGTCGGTTTAGTAGGTTTTGATCAAGTCGAAGGGTCTGATTTGATTTACAACTTATACAAAGTATGTTTTCTTCAATTCAATTTATAAAAAATGTATGTATCTCTAACTTCACACATTTCATAAAAATAAATTAAAAATAGGCATGTATTAGAGGTTTCGAAACCTATGAAATAAAAAATTATTCTTTCGAAGTGTATGGACTAGATAGTCATTTAGTAAAGCACATCAGGCAACCTCTTCGGAAGGTGTTAAATATAATAAAGCCTAGTTGCGCTTTCGAAGAGGTCCACTCTATATTAACTACGTCAACCTTTCAATTAGATCAATTAAGAGAGGCGCCGGACAACCTTTAGCCCCCATCAAAAGAGGTTGAAGAAGCAAAACAAAGGTAGCCACCTTAACCCCTTTCGAATGGGTAGAAAGGTAAAATTACAGCACCAAAATGCAATTCATACTGTTAAAACTTCTCTATGAAGTAACTGGAAATCTCTTTCTTCCCCAAACTCAATTTTAACACAAAACTTCAAAAAATCAATAATTAAATTGGTTTAAGCGCGAACCAACAATCAATAACCATAAAATCCTCGAGATTAAAATCCGAACCTTTAAAAAAATTCAAATTGGATGAGTTCTGAATGAAAATTAACAAAGGAAATAAAACGAAGCAAGCCATGAGAATGAATTAGAGGACACTTTCATGTGAATAAAAAAACCTAAGTTATTTCTATAAGATTAAAACAAACAATTCAAACTCAAGCATGGTAGATTTTAAAAATCAAATTCACCGTGAAAGGTAAGTTCGAAAAATAAGATAACGAGAACTTACTTTGAATTCAAGCTTTTATTCGCTGGAAATAAGAAATTATTTAAGAAATTGCGGATTTTGATTTTCTCTGGAGATTTCTCTTATCGCAGGCAAATGAAAGGAGGGAAGGAAAAGCGCAATTTATAAGAAAAGTCGGCATGAAGAACAGACCGTGCGATCAAATTTAAATAAATGGTCAGGATTTGCGCAAGAATATGAAAAGGCGGGAAACACTATAGGTTTCGAAAGGGTTGACTTGGAAAGTCAAGAGCATCCCTTCGCAAGGGGGTAAATGTTACCACCAATTCTCACTTAAACCTTGTTGAAACCAAGATGAATAGAAGAGAAAGAAAAACAAGAGATAATAGCACCAATAAGACCTTTCAAAGGAGTCGAAGGGATGCTAAGTCAAAGGTCAAATGTGTTATAAGCTTTCGAAGGGTTCGAAAGGGTCGAAAGCACCTTTGCACTTCAATTGCTTCCTTTTGAATGGGGTGCTTTCGCATGCATGAAGATGTTTCGAATGGGTTGAGGAATACCTTTCGAAGGCAGCTAGTAACAGCCACACACATGCACGCCAGACCTTTCAAAACCGAAGGTTACGCCTTCATTCAAATTACTCAGAAAAATATTTTGTTGGAATAACCCCTTCGAAAGCATAACTAAGCCTTTCGAACCGGTCAAAAGCTTTCACAACTAAGAGGGGTTCCACATCTATCCGCAAGTACGTCTTCGGAAGCTACCATCCGCGTCGAAACCCAAAGTACTTCAATACCTTCAAAACCCAAAAGATGTACCTATTGACAAAGTCGAAAGCTCATGCTCCTTCTCACTTACAACAACAAAGCAACACAACGGGAAAATGCGCATCTACCCTTTTCGATGAAGACGGAGGTCCATTCAAATGCAATGCAGAGAGATGCGCAAGTGTCAAAGGTAACGAAAGGTCTACAAAGCCATCTTTTGACCAGGTCGAAAGCACTGAGTCGAAAGGTGCCAACCCGCACCTATAAATAAGACCCTAGGTGTCTGGTTTTAGGGATTCGAATTCTTTCACTCTACTCTTGTATTTTCTTAGGATTGTAAACCCTAATTCTAAAATTAGATTAGGGAAATTGATCGGTTTGTACATTATTAGTTTAATGAAGGCGGGATTTTGATGCTTTTGGTTATGCAACTATTTTGAGACTTTTACGAAATTCAATTGTGTTCTGCTTATGTCGACTTAATCGAAAGGATGCCTTTCGAGTAAGTTGAACCCCCTTTCTTTACCAATAAACTTAGGTTCTTAGCTCCAAACCACTACCCACCAAAAGCTCACCTTTTTAGTGAGTCGAAACCTCAAGCTCGGCCAAAATCTCAGACTTAAAAATCCAAACCGAAGCCATAAAGAGGCAAGCTTTCGACAAAGTCGAAACCCATCATTTAGTCGATACCCAACAATATTAGAGCCAACCATTAGATAACCACCATTGTTTCAATAGGGTGTTTCGAATCGATTAATAAGCCAACTAGGCTGGTTTGAAAGACTTAAAAAGAAAGTGATATAAGTGTTTCAAAGGAGGCAATATGATCCTAACTTTCCCTACTTCATCAAAAGAGGTTAAAAGGACATACCTGCACTTTTAACTCTATTTTGGGGTATTGACAAGTTTTCTTATTAACAGAAACCATCCACAATTATAAAGGAAAGCTTACATGAGTTCAATATAGCCTCCTCAAACACCATAGGATGGGGTTTTGCATCAATCAACAAAAATGCATTCGAAAGCCACCTTCCGCATTTGAGCCTTCTACGATGCTCCAACTCATTCGAAGCCCCAAAGATACATCTTTCGACGGTATCGAAAGCCCGCATCCTTTCCTACTTGCAACATCACATCAAAAAAAAGTGGAGGACGCTTGTATGTCTTTCGATGGAGTCGAAAGCACCCGAGTTTCATTCAAAAGCGGAGCTAAAAGGGCGCGTTGAATTCAACAGTGATGAAAGGTCTTCAAGACACCCTTTCGATTAAGTCAAAAGGACTGATGCGAAAGGGTCTAATATGCGCCTATAAATAAGACCCTAGGGGTATTGTTTTTGGGAGGATGGACTCAATACTTGTTCTTTCTTAAATTTGTAAACCCTATTCTTTGAATCAAATTGGGGATTTCACTTTCTTGTAGTATTAAAGCTTCTTGTATTCACGAAAATTATTAATAAAGAAAGTGCATGACATATTCCAATACGATAATTTCAATCTGTTACTTTTATATGGTTCTGGTTATGAATTACTTATATCAATGTCAATCGAAAGGTTACCTTTCGAAGGCGTAGAATCCTATTTATTCGATCAAAACCTTGGATCCGATAGGTCTCGTCCTTAGGTTACCTTAACCACTTTGAAATGAGGATTCAAAGGGGTCCTAAATCATCGCAACTAGATCAAAAGGAGGTTTCGAAGGAGTCCTAATTATCTCAACCATTTCGAAAGATCCATTTGAAAGAGTTTTGGACTACCTTTACTGAATTGAAAGGTGCTTTCGAAGAGGGTAGTCTCACTTTTCTACTTGAGTGTTGAAAAAATTTCTTATTAACAGTTTTGGCGCTAGAGGGAGGGCTTGAACCTTCGATTCCCAATAACCTTCTTTATAGGTTAATTGCATAGAGTTCTTCATTCAAAAGAAGAAAATGGTAGGAGCAAGGAATAATAAAGACATCCCAAATAAAGAAGCTGTATCGCAATCAACTTTGGAAGATAATATAGTCCCGAACTTTAACTTAGAGAATATGAAAATTGGGCAACCTTCAACCCTAATAAGATTTGAAAACAATGAGATTAAAGTCTAGAACCTACTACAACAAGTGATAGCTATGCAAGAACTTCTTGAAGGGGCTCCATCTCAAGGATCATTGAAAGATGTGGAAGGAGAAGATAAAGCGCAATCTCCAAATAAAGACCAATATGAAAACCAAGAAAGTCAAGCTAAGAGATCCCTTGAGCAATCGAATAGTTCAATCTAAAGAAACAATAAAAGTTGCTACAAAAATGAAACCGACCAGGAAGACATCCTACACCAAATGATAATGGATATGCTTAAAGAAAAAGAAATTCCTGACCTAGGAAAATACGTTATCCGCAAAAGACTCCTTTTTAAGACGAAATAATGGCAATTAGCATTCCTCCTCACATTCAAATTCCCCCGCTAAAGTATGATGGCACCACTGACCTAGAGGATCACTCAGTAGCTTTTGGAATACGAATGGATCTTTACAACGCTTCAGGGGCAATTCGTTGCAAACTTTTCCCGGTAACTTTTCAAGGAGTAGCTATCAAATGGTACAAGAATTACCAAGTGAAAACCATCTGTTCCTGGGAACAATTCTCTTATGAATTCGTGACATAATTTTATGTATTCAAAGATCCAACTATGGATTTTAACTTGTTAGCTACTATCAAACAAAAACCGAGAGAACTACTTGACGAATACTTGAAAAGATTCAGTACAGAAGCATTGAAAGTAGGGAATACAACCAATAGAGAAAAGCTCATGGCATTTCGATCAGGATTGATCGAGTAAACCCCTTTATGGAAAGAACTTCATATTCATGGATGTAGAGATCTGCGAAACTTCTATTTTCAAGGCGAAAAATTTATTCAGATGTAGAAGAGGCATCCTGCTGCAAGGGAATCCCAACACAATTAAAGAGAAGAAGAGATCAACTCTGAGTTTCCTAGTAAAAGATCGAAAGGAAAGAAAAGTAAAAGAAAAAGTCAAAGAGAGATTTTTGAATCCAACAACATGAATCTAAACAAACTCCTTTCTCATGTTTTCGCCATAGCAAAAGACTCTAAAAGTTTTTCAATTACTAACAAAATATCGAGCCGTCCTAAGCCAAGCAAAGAGAAAGACTATTACGACTACCACAAAGCGAATGGGTATAAGACTGATGAATGTCATGACCTATCAAGGTTGATCCAGAACACGGTTAAGTCGGGACCTTTAAAAGAGTTCATTAAAGAAATTTAAAGGACTTCTTATGCTAAAAAGAGAACGGCCTAGATGCTCAAGAACTAACTTCTTCTACAAGGGAATAGCAGCTTAGTGACTTATTAAGCCATGAAATCCTGCAACATTTGTTTACTATAAATTTATTCATAAATTTCCAAATGTTATTTGAACTTTGAAATCGATCTTGTATTAATAAAAAATTCGAGTGTCTTTACAGGTAAAAACAAAACCAGTTTATTGCATCCGACGTCCACTCCGAAACAAAATGTTTTTGAGAATGAGCCTCCGACTTCCACTCAGTAGCAAAATATTTTTGAGAATGAGCCTCCGACGTCCACTCCGGAGCAAAATGTTTTTAAGAATGAGCTTCCGATGTCCACTACCGAGCACCTCCTAGAGGGAGGAATAAAACCTCTAACGTCGAGTTCACCTTTTAGAGGGAGGGTCGGGTCTAGCACCCACTAACAACCTTTTAAAGGAAGGTCAATCTAACATATAATATAGCCTTTAGAATCAGGGGAAGCCCGGAGGGGGCATCAAACAATAGTCAAGACCCAAGGAAATAAAGGGTCAAAGGAATAAAGCTATCCACCATCTAAAACAAAGATGAAGCCCGAAAAAGGGGCTATAAACAAAGGGAAAGGGGTGAAGATGTCCTATGCTATAGAGAGGAATGGATAAGATATCCAAGATCATAATAAAAAAGGACAAAGTATCAACTAGCAATCTTCAGTGCATCTGATGCCTGAAAAGTGGCTCCCACAACAAAGAATTAAGAAGTCTGCATCCTAAAAGGAAACACGAGAAGAGTAAATGAATAAAGAGATCCATAATTTTAAATGAAAAACAAAGATCTGTACAAAAACTGAAGAAATGGAATAGATAAAGAATTTTTTCTACAATGATAAAAGTGACTTCATTCGAAGAATAGATCAAGCAAAACACTTCTAAATCCTTAGAAATAAGGTAACACTTTATGATAAGAGAGTCTATATTATATATATTAATGAGTTATTTGGACCATTGCACCGCTGAACGGCCAACCAGTAGGATAGAACTTGCACAACTGAACGACCGACTAGTCAAATGGAGCCGCACTGCTGAATGGCCAGCCAACTGAACGGAACTACCTGCTGAATGGTTGAATGACTGAAAAGCTGAATAGCTGAACGGAACTATCTGCTGAATGGTTGACTAGTTTTACGGAATTGCTACTTCGAATGACTGACTGGTATTACGGCTACTATTCTGAATGATTGCATGACTTTACGAAACTACTTGGCTCCAAAATAGCAATAATACTACTAACTTATGGGCACTTTAGAAGCTACACATCTATTAATAGGATACTTTCCTTTGTATATGGGGATCCCCGTTGCTATTCAAGGTACGAGTTCTATATAAATCTCTGGCATAACATTTTAAGTAGAACTTTAGAATTAAGGATCTTTTGCTTAAGTCTACTTAGATTATCATTACTAGACAGTTTTCTAACCTTGTATTTATATTGAATAAAATTTCGAAGTAGTCTATTTGCCAGATGAGATCCTGACCAATTTTTGACTAAACCCTAGACTTTGTAAACTTTCAATTTCCTTGTTTCTTTTCATAAAGATTTCATATTGAATTTCCAAATTCTAAATTTCCTTATTGATTTTATGATGATTTGTGGATTGCATATTCTTGGTTTCCTTATTGAATTTTCATGATGATCTGTGGACTTCCCATTGAATTTCTAGATTTGAGTTTTAAACACGATTCTCTCGATTTTAAATAGGCTTCCATTAGAGAATGGGGTAGAAGGAAGAGAAAGCCTTCTGATCTTCATATTATCAAATGGCATCAGTACCAAACTGTTTGCTAATTTATCAATGAATGAATGAAAGTTACTAACATACAGTGCCGGGATGAAAATAAATTATAACAAAGAAACAAGGTAAAGCCACTTAAAATAAGAAATTAATACCCAATGGCTAAAGAAAATTTAAACCAAGAGAAGAGGATTGGGAGTGTATGATAGCTTTCTTGAAAGGTTCATTTACTTAAATCAACGTCTATCGACCAGGTGATATTATTCCATATTTCTACTATTAGTAATAAAACGGGGGGTTTGGTCATGTATTTATTTGAATGCTCTACCCAGTAATATTACCAGATGGTATCTCGAATTTTAAGTTTTAGGGTTTAAAGTTACCTATCGAGGTCTCATAACAAGGTTATAATCCTAATAGAATCTATTACATGTTTTGCAGGAAAACAAAGAAAGAAATTTCATAAAAGATGAGCAGTTTGAAAGGGGTTCTTGGAATTTTGTCTTAAAGAATAAAAGCTTCTTTCATACTATGGGGGCTAAATGTTATCCATAAAAATCTTCTAAAGAGTAGAATTATGAAAGAAGGAGCTAAAGCATTTGTGAGATTCCGAAGACATTAGAATGGTTTCTGCAAGCATTAAAGAAGCTTTAATGAGAGTTAAAGGGGGGCTTTCGAATGTGTTAAAGTGGTACCTTCAAATACATCAAGTGGAAACAAGGCTTTCGACGAGGTTGAAGAGGGCCTCCTAAGCATTAAGAAGACACTAGTTACCATCAGAAATCACTTCAACATTGTCGAAACCATAAAGAATAAAGGAGGATCCATAAAGAATGATAGCAATAGCAAGACCTTTCAAAAGAGTCGAAGGAATGCTTTTGCAAAAAATTTGGATGAGCAATGCACTTTAGAAGAGGTCGAAAGGGGGAACGGACAACCTTTCGCTTCAATTGACCCCCTTCGAAATGGTTGCTTCTGCGTGCATAAAGGTGTTTCGAATGTGTTAAAGGCACCTTTCGAAGGCAACAGATTACAAGCTTCCACATGTGCGCCAAACCTTTCGAAATAGTAGGTTTCGCCATCATTTACCTTTCGTGGAAGAACATTTGGCTAAAGCTACCCCTTCGAAAGCATATATTAGCCTTTCGAATCGGTTGAACCATCCACAATTATAAAGGAAAGCTTACATGAGTTCAATATAGCCTCCTCAAACACCATAGGATGGGGTTTTGCATCAATCAACAAGAATGCATTCGAAAGCCACCTTCCGCATTTTAGCCTTCTACTATGCTCCAACTCATTCGAAGCCCCAAAGATACATCTTCGATGGTATCGAAAGCCCACATCCTTTCCTACTTGCAACAACACATCAACAACAAAGTGGAGGATGCTTGTATGCCTTTCGATAGAGTCGAAAGCATCCAAGTTTCATTCAAAAGCGGAGCTAAGAGGGCGCATTGAATTCAATAGTGACGAAAGGTCTGCAAGACATCCTTTTGACTAAGTCGAAAGGACTGATGCGAAAGGGTCTAACCTGCGCTTATAAATAAGACCCTAGGGATATTGTTTTTGGGAGGATGGACTCAATACTTGTTCTTTCTTAAATTTGTAAACCCTAATCTTTGAATCAATTTAGGGATTTCACTTTCTTGTAGTATTAAAGCTTCTTGTATTCACGAAAATTATTAATAAAGCAAGTGCATGACATATTCCAGATACAATAATTTCTATCTGTTACTTCTATATGGTTTTGGTTATGGATTGCTTGTATCAATGTTAATCGAAAGGTTACATTTCGAAGGAGTAGAATCCTATTGATTCGATCAAAACCTTGGATCTAATTGGTATCGTCCTTAGGTTACCTTAACCACTTTGAAATGAGGATTCGAAGGGGTCCTAAATCATCGCAGCTAGATCGAACGGAGGTTTCGAAGGAGTCCTAATTATCTTAACCATTTCGAAAGGTCAATTTGAAAGAGTTTTGGACTACCTTTACTGAACCGAAAGGTGCTTTCAAAGACTCTAGTCTCACTTTTCTACTTTGAGTGTTGACAAGATTTCTTATTAACAGATATCATCAGAAGTGCTCTTTATTCCAATAAAGAGCCCAGTCTTTGTTTACTCGGTCCCTTCTCAAACTGAAAATGCCATCATATGGAGTGCATTCAGCTGATTTCATTCAGTTCTGTCTACCCCTGTCCTGAGTAATGATGAATGCATAATGAAGCTTGCCTTGTAAGTTCAGGTCAGCCATTGCCAGAGTAAGCCCAAGTTCACTCGACACATTCTATTAGCACTCGGCCTTCATTGGTGAAAACTTGTTGAGCACCACATTCTATTTCAAGAAGACATATCCCTCCTAGTATACTATAGCTTATTATCCTTCTACCTACAAATAATTGAACCATGAAAAAGATTCAGTCAGGTACTCCTGCAATTAATGTGTATTTTATAGTGTTGAAAGTTGCCTCGTATTATATAGTATGGATTGAGTAGGTAAGGATCAGAATCCAAAACTAAAATATCATAGCAAATGAAATGATGTATATCATCAGTTTGTCTTACAAAAGCACATTATATCAAGAAAAGCAATATTTGCTTACCAAATATCAGAGGAAAAGAATGAAGTTCAATGGGTTCATCAGGTGCACCAAGAAATGCTCTCTAGCTTCCTTTTCTTTAGAAGGAGATGTGTTAATGACGGTAACAGTAATTTTCCTGAGAATCATTGCAGAACTCGTAGTTGAGGCAGCAAACGATTATGTATCCAACTCTAAATCGATCGCCTATCTTGAAATTGCTCGCATTGCTTCCTACTTTAGTCTACACCTGTTATCTCGCACCTGTATACGATTTATTTATTAGTCAACTTGATATGATTGTACATCTGTATATGATTATAATTGACTGCGCATAAGGTCATAAGGTCTTGCCCACGTGATCTTAAGCTAGACAATGATGATAATAACAAATAGTGCATTTATTCCGGCAGCAAACAGATAAGTATTATATGCAACATGTGCTACACCTCATTTTATTATGAAAATATATATTGTAATGAAAATACTTCATAACATTTTGTTAGTATATACATACCTAGGAACAACGGGATAATTGGTGACACCCCACTCATTTTTGACGTAATAGAGAACAATATGGCACATTCTGCAATAGTGTATCTTTATGCTCACATCATCTGCTCCATTTTCTCTGTTGATTAAACGTTTCAACAGTGATTAAGACTTAAATTAGATTAAATCGGATTCTACATAAGTGAACTTGGATTGTTTTTCTTCACTCATTTTCAGACAGACATATACAACTGCTTATATGAAGAGTTAGGAGTAAACGATCACATCATGTCCAATATGGTTTCATGATAAAATAAATGAAACTGTCTTTTACTGCTATGGGTTTTTTCTGTAGAGTCATAATTAAATCTGACCTTATAAAGAACTACACAATGGGCAGTTCAATCAACTAACATTTGGATTACCACTGTGTTCACCTGTTTGTCTTATATAAATCCTATATTTTAGTGAAAATGAAGATGATTCCAAAGCTATAGCCATTAATGGGTCCAATATGGACAATCTTTGATATTAATTTATGATATAGACGGAGTTAACGTGTAGATTTCTGAAAGATCGGTTGTGTTGGTTGATGTTCCATAACTGACATATATAGCTCCGCGTACATAATATAATGTAGGTCGTATTCCTACTCTAATCTAGAACTGCTGAAGGCTTTGACAATGGAAGGAATTTCAAGAAAAAAGTTGATATAAGAAAAGTTACCTTCTTTTGAAAACGTAAGGGACGGCTTTCCCAGACGAGTCCATAGCAACCCAACCCTTAACTGTCTCCCAGTAGTTCAATGTCCTTTGCGCCATTCCTTGATACGAGTATTACGGCACGCGCTTCGCACGTGAATTATTTTTCTTATAAATTGTATATGTTGAATCAGTCAATTTTTTTTTTATTTTCATTCGATATTAAGATTTGTATATTTATAAAAAAGTATTTTGAATTTGTAAAGGAAGTTTTATTTTATATCCTATTTTTAGAAGCGTTTTGAATTTGTAAAGCATGTTTAATTATTAAATACTTTTAGGGACATTTGAATTTGTAAAAAAGTTTGATATTAGATCATAATTTTAAGTAATTAAAATTTGATAATATATAAAGGGACGTTTTTGGTAGTTCACGTTGATACCAAAAAAGTGTGACACCAAAGCTATTACAACTATTATTAAAGATGTATTTATAATTATTTCTTCTCTCTTTCTTTTTTATTTGATAATAGAAGTTTTCGTTGGTGTTTACAATTTATTATCTTGCTTGCTTTGTGAGAATTTATTCTATCTTCTTGTTGCTTATATATGCGTTCAGAAGTCATCTCATCAAAAACATGAGCACCCGATTCAAGAAACAACAACACAAATCAAAACTGCAAAAGAAGAAGAAAAGATATAAACAACAAGCTTCATATAGTATTATGATCAAGCATATTAATTCCTGTTGCTTATACTAACTTGGATATCATTAAGAGCAATGGGAGAGTGGCCTTCTGAATGCACTTTAGAAGCCTGTAGACATATAAATGCTAACATGAAAACAACATACCATAAATATATGCCAAATAAAGGATCTATGCATGGTAATAAACCTTCAATTAACCGTTCATTTGCCCAACAAACATTCAAAACAAGAATCAATATAAGCATCAATCATTTTTATCACTCGTTCAAAATATTTCACAAAGGTAAGCATTAATCATACTCCAAACTTTATTAAATATAAACACTTAAAAATTCCTTCCAGGTTGCAAAATGTTGACAATTAAAAAGATTGGGATATTTTTTACAAAAAAAGAAAATTGAAATATGTTAGATCTTAGTCCATCAACCATCCTACTGAAGACATGTTGTGGGCACAATGCACACAGATTGGCGTATTACAAGGTTCCTTTTTTCCTTCACCACTTTAAATTTTAGTACTTGTAGTTTATAATGTCTACAGTTAATTACAAGATTCTCTAGTAATCAACTACACAAAATATCTGAATCTGTTGTTATGGTGATCATTTGTTGTTATAAGTCTTCAAATTAAACTTTATGCGATGGAAATAATTTTGTTAATGTTGAATTAATAAATAGACCAAAATGATTTTGTTGTAAATGAATCAAGGTGCATGGGGTAGACTCTGTCCATACAATTGATTAGTGTAAGGTCGGGTACAATTCAAAATTAGTTGATGAAGATAGGGACACTGATATTAATCACATTTGATTTCTTTTTACTTGGTTCACAATTCCACAAAATAAAAATACAAATAAAAATGTAACTCTAAAGTATGTGAGAAGATGATAATACTGATGAATATAATTTTTTCCATATAACTGTATGCATACTGAAAGAAACAAACATAGTATTATTCATATTTAGAAATTATGAGGTGGTTCTTGTTTTGTTGTTTGGCTGTAGATAATTAAAATATTAATTGCAAGTAAAAATAGATTAGATAATTACGTTTAAAATATGTGGCAAAAGCAACCTGGTCGAGTTTCGGTCAGGTCCACGTTCTTTCACTGGACACATTTCAGATTCAACAAGCTTCTTTTCCCAATTTCTATTTTAGTTTCCACACCCGATACATGTCTCAGTTTCAAACGCGTTGGCCATTGTATCTCCAGTCATTGTTGCAACCTGGATCCTCCAACACGGTCTGTTGCGGTTCTCTTTTCAGTCACAAATGTTCCTGTTCAGTCTGGATGCAATGTGCATTAACCCTCATTTCCCAGTTCTCTGTTGCATTTCTTCACCAGTCTCAACAGGACTTCATCATTCAACAGTTCTCCACCTTTCAGCATCGTCCCTTCACAACACTCCATCACTTAGTAGCCTTTCTACAAGTTATTGCATACAAAGCACAATTATTACGGCATCCGAATATTTATTCATGCTAACTTCATTCCTAAATATCAATATAATCCAATATACCTCGTTTAAATCATCTACAACTTTATTTTTGGCTAGTCAAACTAATGTAGTTATCAAGAAAGCAGAACATAAGCCCATCAAAGTTTCAAGTTCTGGAAATATCTTGTCATTGATGATGACAAGATTCATAGAGTTTCTTGTTAATGATGATAGGGAGTTCACTGTTTCAAAATCATACAACGCCAAGGCAACTAACAGAAAATATTTTGATATCAAATGCCAAAATAAATTTGATGCTTTATCATTATTAGCAGATGAAAGCATTGTTGGTAGGGACAGTAATACAGATTTGGATTTGGGAATTTCTAATGATACGAGTTTGGTGGCTTATGATTATAGCAAGCCAATGCATTATATGGTTGTCGTTATCTCTGCATTAATGAACGAAAAATTGTTCTGTCTATAAATGATCGAAAGAATCTTGGTTTGACTGCACACACTAATACATATGATTTGCAATCCAGATTGATATGTGATAAGATGAACGTAAAGGAGAAAACATGGAGTTATATTATTTGTAGTTGTGGTTCAGGAGATTGCTTTATTGATGTTTTTGAAATGGCTGAAGCTGGACAAAGTAGTGAAATAGTTTAGATGATTTTCAGATGGCATGTGAAGGTGAAACGGATACAATTCAAGATTACATAGCTCACCACATAATTCGATTCAATTCTGTTATCTACATGTTGCCACCACACCTTTGCAATTCTCTTAGTTAGAAACCAGGCATTGAATACAATTCTCAGTAATTAACATAAAAATAATTTCATGTCGGAAGCAACCTATCTCTTTTAAAAGTAATACTGTAAGTTGCAAAAAGAAATTAACATATATAAAAAATTTACCTTACCCGTTTCTCCAAAAGTTTATAATCATTCTTCATACAATCAATTCAAAATTCAACTAATGTATCCATATCACCATCCACCATCCAAAATCATGTGAGCAACGATAGGGCATCGCGAGCAAATCGAGATGCAAGTGGCGATGAGGTATGTCGATTTTAGGGTTTCCTAGCTTTGAAAAGGAAGTCAAGGATCGATTGAGAGGAAGAGTGAATAAGATGGAAGTGGGTTAGACATGAGAGAGAGGTTGAGGAATGGAAGAGATTGGAAGGATTAGATAGGGAAGCCTGAAGATGATAGTGGCGATTGAATTCTAGGAATAGGTTTTTCTAAAATAAAAATTGGAAATGTTGTTGTTAAGTTGAAGAAGAGAGATATGGGCCGGTCGTAAAAAAGTTTGGCCAAAATTTTTGGCGGGAGCATTCGTAGCGATTGTTTATTTAATTCTATTCTTATAAATAATTAGTAGTAGCACATAGCTTGAAACGCTGCTAATTAGTGCAACTAATAATAAGTTTTCTTGTAGTAAATTAAAAGCCATAATAATTTAACATAATATTTTTACTAATTTTTACTATTAATTTATAACATTTATAAATTTAAAAAAGTTGAACTCGGAAAATTGCTAACAACACTGATGTGTTGACTTCCTGGTGTGAAATCGGTACTCGGAAATATTTAAACAATTTAAATACTAAAGCTGGTACAGACTTTTCTGAAGTATGGTATCAGGTACAAGTTCAATTGTTTATAGATCATTCAGACAAAATTCAATTACTATTCTTTATTAAACTACACCTTTGTAATGATATTTTGTGTACGTTTTCTTTATCATCAATATATCACTAAGATATCTAGAGTTCGACCAATATTCAAAAACTCCAATGATATCCATAGTTAATTTTGTAGTGCCACTTTAAAGCCCTTGGTTCAATAAGATAACATTTATCGAGTTACTGATTTACATTGGCCAGATATTTTGACATTAAGTTGACTATCAATTAGTAATAACGTTAATACAAACCTTCTACAATGAAAGTGACAAATCCTCCCTTGAGTAGTATTTCACTTCAAGTAGTTCAACACATACCCAACTATGGTAGTATCACGAACGCCATGTCTTGTGATTCACCATAATCGAAGTATAGTTTACATACTTAAGATTAACGGTACTCTCAAGCCTGAAGATTACTGCATATTGTTACCTAAGATCTTCTATTTTGACTAAGTCGTATTAACCTATCAAAGACTATCATTGAGTCATTATGTGATTATTTCAAAGAACCATAAGTACGTAATCTCTTGGTGTCTCCAACGTTCATGAGTAATTTTCTGTCCATCATATAGAGAGCATTATGTACACTAGTCTCTATGGATGCATTGATATCTTTACCTCGATACATCTTAAGTAGAAATTTTTTTAGGATAATTATTTTGAATGTTCGATTCAAAACTCATGGTTATAAATACATTCACAGCTGCAATCGATTAAATAATTTTCCTAAGGAATTTCTACTTAATTATTTTTAACGTATTCAGATCATTACTTATATCACAATATAAAAACACATATAATAGAAGAAGAAAAACCAAAAGCATATTTTATTTTGAACAAGATTCTTATGCAAGAGTTAAGTTACATAATTGCCTTTAAGACACACCCTTAACTCTATCAAATGTAATAAGAATCCTTACACCGCTAGGATGACTAGACGCTCAACTCACACTTGTGGTCCGATCGATGACTCTCTTAGAGTACATAGATGGAAATATCCTTGGTTGTTACGTGTTTATTTACTCCATTCGTTATTTGTCGTGGGTAGATTGGATTTGAGTGTGACATTTGTGTGGTATGCTTAATCCTTACTTTTGACACCCTAGACCCCATAGTGTAGACTAACTTAACTTTGTAAAGTTAGTAGCAATATATTGTATTTTGCTTACTTGTTCTTAGCAGTAGAAGGAGAAGGTTGAGGTATGATATGTAATACCTTATAGGTTGTTATACTCATTTACGTATATCAGTTTTACATATTAATATTTTGAATGGTTCCCCTCACATCAGGCTTTATGCCTGAGTCATCTTTGTCTTTCATTTATTTTATGACATCCCTCGAGTACTCTCATGAGTCGATTAAGAGTCAGATGTCTGGGATTGGCACGAGCAGATTGGAGAATTGGAAATTCGCTTTGTTCATTTGTTAGCTTTTCAAGTGTACTGTTTTATCACTATGATAAACTTATTTGTTTATAGGGCATGTGTTGTATATTTAGTTTTTTTTATTGCTTTGTTTATGTATAGAGGATTACTAATGCAACCCAGATTCATCTTTATGACATTATCAATGTCAGTTCATACTATGTCTCATATATCGTCTATCATGATTCTGTGTTTATGTACTTATCGTATTATGTTTTAATCCTTATGTTGTGAGTTACACTTATACAGTGTTGTGATGGGCAATTTTAGTTTAGTCAAACCCTTAACGCTCAAGTATTTCTCGGCATTTCAGGAATGAACGCGCTCTTTAGTCATCGATACAAACGCGTGGAAACGATGGGGTGGTTCAATTTGCAATATCTATGCCTGTGCAGTTAAAGCCCCGCTAAAACTCAGCAAAATTTCCGCTATAGTGCATAAGACTCTTCGACCGCTACGCTATTTCAATTTAGTGCTATTAAACAGCACCCGCTAAATCAATACTTATTAGCATCCGCTTAAGCAAAATTAATATATAAAGGATGATTTAATTAGTTACAGTAAAGACATAATTTTAAGGCATAAACGCTCAATATAGGTTAGAAATCTATTGTAGTCACCAAATCTAGTCGGTATAAATTATTATATTCTTCAGTTTTGTTATATAAGGTCAAATAATATTTATTTTTCATACAAAAATGATGTGAGATGAGAAATTAACTTTAGGTATTTGCTTGTATATCTAATAAAGCTTTTTGTAACTCCACTACATCCCTGCTTTATACCCTATAAAACGTTTTGCATCTTCACCGATATAGAACCGCTAAGTCATTTAACTGCACAGATCTATGCCAATGATTACATGATATATTATCTCGCCTTTGCATGTTAACTGCGCATATGATTTCATTAGATTGTGCTTTAACCCCATGTTGTACGCTCAACATGCTCAATGGGTCTCATCATCTCAACCTCGAATAATAGTAATCAACGTTAGTAATGGCTTGATCGTGAAGACGAGGATGCATATTTGTTACGTACTTGTAGTACCAAAATGACAATATACCAAAACTTGGGAAAATGAGCGACATCGTCAAAAAAAAATGTATCGAGTGCACTATAAAGCGTACCAACGATAATTCTGATTAAGATGTAAGGAGTCAAGATCAACTAAAGCAGTTAGACAGTCCAAACTGACCGCGTTCTTTGGTTTGAGAAGAATGTTGACCAAAAAGAGAGAATAAAAAGGCATAAATAACAAATTCAGTATCTTTATGTGTAGTGATATACTCCTTCAAACAAGCAAACTAACAGCTTCACTCCTAATGTGTTCATTTCCTCGTAGAGGTAAATAAACCAAAGATATCTCGGTTGACTCGTATCTACTACCAAATGGCAATTACAAATGGCCAGATGGCCCAAAGGAACCGATGCATTTTAGCCTGTTAAATGCACTGTGCAGAACAAATAATTATGAGATCCAAAGGGCCGAACACTTTGGCTGAATCAGTATTTTAACTTCTAACCAGACCAGAGGATAACCGAGCCCATAAATTATAACTAAAATATCGCCCACAAAAGTTACAGTTGTGCACATAATTGCTAAAGAAAACAATATATATACAAAGAAAAAATATCCATTATACACACAAGAATGAACATCCAAAATCAAAAACCGAAATAATCATTCAAAAGCTGTTGGTACGCATCATCAGTAGTGAACCTGAAACCATCAACCTTCCTATAAAGAAGAGAGCAATGCTGCACAAAACATAGAACAGCTCTGATGCAAGGTTCAGGCACAATTCCTCTGCACTTAAAAATCTCCAATTCCAGTTCTCTAAAAGCGTCCTTGATCATCTTCTTCATTGCCTCAACAGCTTCCTCCTCCGTACATTCATTATCTTTCACGTAACACGACATGGCGTGGATCATTTGCCCATCGTTTGTCTCTCTTTCGTATGTCACTATGTCATTAGCCAACCTCCCTATCAAAGAGGCTATATGCAATAACCGTGAATCTTTATCGATTAGTTGAGTCGCATTTTCAGTAATCTGAGGGTCCGTGGGAAAGAGGGTGACACTCGAGAGGCTAGCAAATGCACCCATTGTGATCATTCCAATTGGGAGGTATTCGTTAAAGGTAGGAAAGTAGTTGGAGGTATTCCATTTGAAGTCTTTATTGTAGGCTGCTATTGCTTCATCCCACTAATAAACATGGCATATAGAAATAATAAAGTTACTATTTTATCTTTTCAGTTTGGAAAGTTGGTGATTAATAAGTAGTCGTACAGTTGCCTTAACGTATGGGAATAGGTCACGTCCTTGAGCTTCACTCGCTAATGCTGCAAATTCGGTTAAGCTTTGATGCAAGCTTTCGATGACAGCCTTGTGTGGGTGATGGTTTTCCACTGGAGATACATCCCACCTGAACAATTGAAAACATATAAATGTGTTTCGTTTTTTAAAAATTTGAGGTTTTAAAAATTAAATGAATTTTTGAATTTGAGGTTTTGAAATGTGTGTTCATACCCCCAAACATTCCATTGTTATCAGAGCTTATTGATTGTGCCCAAATTTAACGTTTCATCTGGCTGTAAGATCCAAGCAACTCAATATTCTTCTATCAGTGTTAGTTATTTTATTTTATTATTAAATTTTAATGGTTAAGACTCTATTAGGCACATGAAAACCCAATTCAGGAAAGGGTGAGCCAAGCAGCTAACATCGTGAATTATGTAAACTGTAGAACAAGGGTCACGGGTCTTAGCCTTATCAACTACACTATTGCATAGAGGCTCAAGTAATAGTTAATACATCTATACACATCAAATCAACTCATTTGTAGATTTGTAGTGCTAGCAAAGTTTTAAAACGTGAAAGCATACATAAGGCGTTCTTTTGCTCGCGATGTCAAGCGTAATCCTCAAAACGTTGACGCGTAAGTTTTTCGTGTAAACATTGAGTCATAAGTTATTATTGCTTTGTTATTATTAATTTTTGATTGGTAAATGAAAATTAACAATTAATTATATAAAAGTAAAACTGTAAATTAATAACAATACGAGCACTTAACTTTAAAAAGTTCATCCCTGATTATTCTTTATTATTCAATCATAAAATTATAAATAATTAAAACTATAAATAAATAAAATTTAAGCACTTGAAAATAAGCAAGGTTCAATGACACCTATGCTTTTATCACCCTAAATGTTCATTAACTTCCACCATTGGATTAATTAAATCAACGGAAATGAGAGAATGAAAAATGTCACATGCAATAGAGACAAATTTTTTTCTCTATTCAGTTTTGTCCTATTCAAATTCATCCATTGATTTGATGAATCAAATGGTGGAAGTTAAGAGGCATTTGGGATGCTAAAAACAGGGGTGCTATTGAACTTTTCTCCTTGATAATATAAATAAATGATAATTCTTATCAATATGTTTGAAGAATTCATATTTAGTTTTCAGCTCTGCAATTGTGTGTATTTTATTTTTTTTCTTCCTCCCACTATTTGTCTTCAAATTTTTTCTAGATTTTTGGAAACTTTGATCAATTCATGTGGATTGATCTCTATTACAAGCAATAGTAAATCATGTAATTTATTATTTTATTATTTTTCCTTCTACCAATTTAAATCGATTCACAAAATTTATTTGAATGTTCAGTAATCACAATTCAAAAAAATTTCTTTAAATAACCATTGAGAAAACCCCTTATATAGCTCTCAATCATTATTTCAAAAACAACCTCGCTTAATCAAGTCAATATTGAAATTGAAAAGTATAAAACACTTAATTCCATTTTCTTAAATGTTGTTCTTTTATTGCTTGACATTGAATGATTGAAGTTTAATAACTTATGTTAGTATCAATATTATGTTAGTGTTAATATTTACAATTGGGGGTAAAAAAATCATTGAATCGCATACCTCAGTAATTTGAGGTGTGCGAGCCGTACGTTTTTTACATTTCATATACCTCAAGTTGGTGAAGCCTTAGAGGTAATAAAAAAACTTTTGAGAAAGCCTTAGAGGTAACAAATGAGTGTTGGTAACAAAATAACATAATCTATGCAATCCTCTAATTGGAATAACGAAGCCTTGGACTCTTTATCATTTTTTAACTTGCGAAACTTCTTCTAATTAGCCACACATGGGTAGGGTGGTCAGTTGAGAAAACCGGCTTCCACCAGCAAGATCGAGTGTTTGATCCACACTGCCTACTATATAAATGTTAATATACCTAGAGTGTGGATTAATGCATAAAAAAATGAATAAAAAAAAAAGATTACCTCTGAAAGGCTTCTTGAAATGAAGTTAACCCTGTATGGAATGTTGAGTTATCATGCAATTCATCAATCATAGAAATAAGAAGGAAAGATTTGCAGTAGGTCAATCGATATAGGGAAAATTGGGGTTCAAACATGGACATGGCTGGAGCAAAGTACATATTAAGAACCCCCATTCTTGGAAATCGCAAGCTTTCGAATCCCTGTTTGTCAAACCATCTACATATAAAATTGAAAAAATTAACATGAAGAACCACTAAAAATTGTTCTTTAACTTAAAACCCATATCAAGAAACCCAATTCATGAACTATATGTAACTTTATGAACAAGGCTTTGAACTTGCACCTTTGCTATCGTTAAGTAAAAAATAATATAAGCAGAAAAGGACATGATATTATATAAAAGTGTATTATCATTTGTCACGATCCTTTAAATCAAACATCTCCAGTTCAAGGATGTGGGGAGTAAGGGAACGCAATGCTAAAATTGATATCTAAAAAGAATGATTGCTGAAATGAAATGGTTTTAATTATTATTGGTAAAGATACCGCATCCTAGCAGACGTTTTAAGAATGCAATCGAAGTTATGAAGAAGATAACCATTGAGATATGTCATTTGTCATTCTCATTTGAGAATTTAAGGTTTAGGGAAAGGAATACAAGAGAACTATGCGTATTTAGTTATTAAAAGTTTAGCAGGAAATAGGTTGATCACGTAATAACTTGGGAGTTTGATTACTCAATAACTATGTAAATGTAATCTTGATTCAAACAGGTGACGATATTTGTACACGCTATTATTTTGATTTAATTTGAATGAAAAAACAATTTTTTTCCATGTACCTTGCTACTGATATAATTACTGCCATGTACCTTGACATTAATAATTTATATTGTTCCACAAGTAGTATGGCAATCAACTTTATTCTCTCAAAAAGGTAATTAAACAACATAAAATCATTTATATTTCAGATTCTTTTTTATAACTAATAACGTACACTAATTTTGTAGTGTGTTAACAATTACACAATTTGTAAAGGAGAATGTTATTCACACTCCATTATATACTCTCACGATGTAAAATTTGTAAGATATAGTGGAACCTTAAAAATCCATTTTCACAAAACAGAATAAGCATATGTGCTAATGTGTATGACAACATCACTTCAAACTAGTAGAAATAACTAAGTTTAATCATGTCAGAAAGAATGAATTTACCTCTGGCATTCAATTATTTCTTGTTGATAAATCTTTTGGAGCAGGTCCAAGTCAATCGATGCAAGTTGTATGCATTTTCTTTCCATGTGGCCGCTGTACCATGATCCCCTGACTATGCTTTTTGCTTCAATTCTAGCTAGCATATATCGTCTAGGATAGGTTAAGGAAAATTCTATCTGCACATTTTATATAAGGAATTTATACCATCCATATGAATTATTCTCGCTTCTCATTGAGGACAGATGTTACTACTGATGGTAGGATTATTTTCTTAAGATGATTTTTATATGATGAAAGTTGGTTATAATGATACATTATGTGTTTGTATTCTATGATAAGTAACTGATAATATGGATAGTGTTAGAAATCTAAAAAACATAACATCAACACAATTTGCTAGCACGTGATTAAAGTTTAAAATAATAAACTACTCACTGTGGTATATTGTGAGTGATATGATATTCCAAAATTTGGTTCAAGAGTTCAGTTGATACAAAAACTATTGACTTATTTCAAAGGTAAAATAACGGATTATAGAGATAATTTGTGCAGCAAGTAAGCATGGTTCATATGAGAAAATAAAATAAAGAGGAGTTATACCTCTTCTCTTTTTTTACCATCTAACTGAGGGAATGAAAGGAGTTTAGCAAATTGGGCAATTGAAAAATCTTCAAGTTCATCCATAATCTCTGATTCTTGTGGGAATCCAATTTGAGAGCATTTGTACAAATTCAATAATGTGCATTCTTTTTTGGAACTTTCTATTAGAAAATTTGAGATTTCTCTGTCTTTGCATCTTAATGTTTTGAAAACATCTGCAGTAAATAATAACCAGCCATTAGTAACAGAACTTATTAACTAAGTGCGATAATTAATTCTATTTAGAGGCATGTACTACATACATGTTCAGGACTAAAGTACATTAATGACATTTACATGAATGGAAAATTGATTTTATGTGCTATAATATCTTAATTTCCAGATCGGCGTAGCACCAAAATAATATGGGATAGAAATACGACACAAATACAAAAATTAAATAATACTGAAATATAATATGTATTTTGAAGAATTGTATATGCAATGTTTTGAAAACCAAATCGTGAATCGAACCGTGACAGCTCAAGGTTTAAGGTTTCGGTGGTCGGACCGGTTGAACCGTCAAAACCGTGCACTTTTTTTTTGTTAATTTAATTGTACATATGAAATAAAAATTACGATAGTACAAATGCACAGCATATCATAAGCCCATGTATCATATTAATGCATAATGTAGT
Source organism: Allium fistulosum (assembly GCA_030737815.1). Lineage (NCBI taxonomy): Eukaryota > Viridiplantae > Streptophyta > Magnoliopsida > Asparagales > Amaryllidaceae > Allium > Allium fistulosum. The sequence goes on along the minus strand of CM060901.1, from coordinate 1,543,833,814 downwards.
AAACCACATCACAAATCCCAGTTGTTTTATTGTCTTCACAAACTATATGTTATCAAATATCACTGATGTTATTAATCAAAATTACATTATCCTTACAATAAATTGGCAAAGAATAAAAGAGTCAATCAATTTGATTATGGGTTTTATCTAACAGTTAATACACATACAAACAAGTACCTTGCTTATGTAACTTATTTTGGATTTTATTAAACAATAATTATTATAAGTTAATTTGTTCCAACTTCGTACAGTCTTCTTTGGTACAGCAGGTTTTTAATTATTCACTCAAGATAAAGCATAAGCTTGCACCAGTCATGATTTCTTAATTTCATCAAATAACGGTATCAAAAATAGCATACAACCAAAAATAAATAAAAGTGAAAATTAAATACACCTGCAAAGCTTTCGACCATGGCAACAAGAATGATTAATGTAGCATTTAGGACTGAAGGCAGTCATGGAAGGAGGCTGAGATGGGGAAGACGGTTGCAGTGGAAGCAGCTTAGGTTTTAGGGTTTCTCAATTCGGGGGTAAAATAACAATAAATAGTATGGATGCGGTTTGGAGAAACAATTTTAGGGAACGGTTCAATCGTGATTTGGAGGTCCAGCCGGCGGTTCTGCGCGAAGACGGTCAGATTAAGCTCCGGACCGGCGAAGCCCACGGTCGACGGTTTCTCGGGTTGAACCGCGGTCCGGTGCGGTTCTCAAAACTATGTGTATATGTGATCCACATATCCAGTACAAAATATGCAACAGATATGGTACTTACACGAGGAGGAGACAACAAGAAATATAATTATGTGCTACATATTCTTTACGTCGATGCTCTTTGAATATCAAGGTCGAACCAAAATATTACTTGTAAATTTATAGAAGTTGTTCTGTAAGGCATATACAGTAGACAACTGAAAAAGGATTAAACCTCCCCGTTGGAAATTGTGTCTAGCATATTTGCACATTTTCATAACTAAAATCTGGAAAGAAAAAGAAAGAAAGAAAGGGTTTATGTTTGGGAAGAGAGGTTCAGACTTCAGAGTTTCTATTATCTGAAATTACTTAATCAATACCCAAAAATTAACAGAAGTATATATTTCAAGCTACAACGTTAGTATAAAACAAACGGAAATATTAGATATCTTATGTGTTGGAGCAAATCAACGGTGACACCAAAACCAAGAAGCACTCTTAAAAAGACTACCCTAACTTTAACTCAAATCATACTTTTGACCCAAATACATATAAATTAAATCTTGACCATTTTATATGTGAATAATCATATTTTGGAAGTAAAATTGCAAACTAAAATTAAAAAAAAAAACAAGAGAGAGGGAGTGTGTCTTTACATCATATGCATATCTGAAAATTAAGAAAATAGATAAATAAATAGAAACAATTAATACGATCGAACAATGAACATGAATCTTTAGTTCCACTTTTTTACAAACAAATATCAAAATTTAATTTGATCAGGATTGCAAGTTATATTTATTCCTTTAAATAATTCGGAAGTTAATAACCAAATAGACATATATGTCAGTGAAGATGAACCACACATCCTTTTTTTTTACAATAAGGCTCTATTTGGGAACAACTTATTTTCCTACTTATCAATTTTTAAGTAACCCTATCAAAAAAGTGTTTGGCAACTTCTTTTTTTGACTTATATATCAAAATTTTAACTAATTTCATAAGCAACAAAAAGTTGCTTATAACTTATAAGTTACTTTTGAGAGAAGTAACTTGTAAGTCATTTTGCAACAAGTAGTTGCCAAACAGACCCTAACTATTTTCAACATACCGCCCATTTCACATCTCTACCACAAATCCCAAAAATTATAAAAAAACCGAAATATCAACAAATGATGATCACATGTGTCAATTTGGGTGTCAATGAGTGCGGCTCATTCAAAGGAATTGATTAGTCCTAGAGCTTGACTGAAAGATCATCTTTGGTGATTGAAATTAGAGTTTAGTCAACGACGCCAAAATTAGGGTTTTTTGTTGAGGCGGTCAAGAAAGACCAAGTTGATACCGGTAGGTGCGTATTTTGATACAAAGCTGACTGATGATAGTAGGCGGTGATTCTGGTTGTATTGGCGACCAAGTCTAATCAAAGTTGAAGTTGGGATGATAGTGCAATTATTTGTGGTACATATAATATTGTAGTGCAATATTTTTTTTATAGGATATTAGGCTCCGCTTGAGAGTTTATTTCTATTGGTTTTGACTTGTTTTGGACGGCTCTATATTTTAAGTGTTGTGATAACCCTTGCTTGTAAGTTTTTTTTCACACCGGTTATTGTTGATTATAAAACCGACGAAAACCGATACAATATAATTTTAGTGGCAATTCTCAATCTATCAAATTTGAGTGTTTTGAGGTGTTATAATTTTTTCTTCCAATTATACCCATATTAATCATATTGAAAAATTAATCTTTACAAAACTAGATAATAAATATAAGGATATATATATATATATATATGTAATATTATTTTAGTAGAAATTTTTTACAACCAGTGTATTTTAAACTCTCAAGTATGTATTGATCGGTTATAACAACACTTCGTGTAAATCAATCAAAACCGCTACGATCATTGACGGTCAAAAGCAATACTCTGAAAACATCTCATAACTGCTACTACAAAACTTCCAAGCGAAGCCTTAGTGGTTTCGTCAACCAGACTCGTTTATTCTGTAGCGCGTTGTTATGTGATATTTTCACTTATTATGTGTTGTAAAAAAACAAAAAAAAGCTATTGACGGTGCAAAGAATTACAATACGGCAAATAATTGCATTGCGGTAATTTGCAGTGCAAAAAACAATATTTAAATAAGGGGCTGATTATTTGAACACAAAACAAAACACAAATGATGACACAAAAGATCTGGATGACTGAATTGTTGGATCTTTGTGTACGTATATGGAAGGTGGAATTCAAAAGGCAATCCAATGACGGAGATTCATTGTGTCACTAGTTGTGTCATCAAGTTATGTTCAAATAGATTTTCCCTTTTAATATATTCGCAATAGTTTTTGGGTACATTCGATTCAATATTGAGATTCAAATTACATTAAAAAAATTAGATTCAATGATGATTGCGGATAAATTCACATCATCAAATTTAACATCATTTTGAACAACAATTTTACGAATATAAAAGGAGGGGCATAGTCTATATGATTTTCATGAAAGGGATGTATGACTAAGTTTATTTTTTAAAGAGAGACCTGAGACAAAATACCCATTTTTGTTATACATTCATGGTTGTTTAATTTAAATCTCAATCAATTATTCATCTAGTATTTAGAAGATCATCGTTAGATGTACATCTATCTTATAATTTAATTTTGGTTTTTTTTTTCTTTCACTTTTGTCTTTATATATGCATGATGCATGTTTTAAGAATAACCAGTAACGTAAATTATTTGATAAGAACGATCGTTCTCCAAAAAAAAATTGTATTTTTAAGTTTCTTTTATAAATGACATGAGAAAACAATTAGGAATAAAAAAGGCATTGGATGAAAGCAAGGTTTTAAATCTCGATAATCTCGGCTGAGATCTCGTTTTCATCCTTGAGCGATTCGAAACAGCAAAATTCGAATTAATCTCGGTTGACCTGAATCTCGGCCGAAATCTCGGGCGAGATCTATTTGCGAGATCTCGGCCGAAATGATGTTTTTTTTTTATTTTGATTTTTTTAGTGGACTTGGCCCAAATTCCATAAAATTATTTCTTTACTTAATATAATACATTCTTCCATCCTCTACATTCATTTCGTTCGCGAATGCATTTCGTTGCAATTTAATTCATAGTATCTAGTTAAGCTACTTAATATAGTTCATTTCATATGCACAAATTAATGGTGTTTCCATCTTTTTTTTAGTTTAAACTAAATTTTATATGATTAAATTAGTCGCTTTTGTAATTAAAATATGACTAGTGGAATGCTTGATTTAATTTTGTTGACTAATGACTACCAAAATCTTTTACATGTTTGGAGCTTGGAGTTTTAATCATATGTTTATTTGTAAATGTAGGATGGTTATAAATTTTGTTTTTATTATGAAATATATATACAATGTAAGAAAACCATTAGTAATGTTATTGATAATTATTTGTTTATAGTGTAGAGAAGTCAAGTAACTATTTGAACAAATGAAAGTGGAGTGCCTATGTGACTTTATGTTTCATGTTTGCTTCATCTTGTTATGATATTATATGTTCAATTCATAAATCCTCGTTATTTATTTACATCATATAGTGTGGATGTTTTCTCAAGCTACTCATGATGAAAGTGTTATTACTACAAATCAAATCAATTGAATTATTATTTTAATTAGTATCTATACATTTAGTTGTATGAAATTTAATATTAAAATACCAAATATTCCGAGATATCTCCGTGATAAACTTTAGGACCCGAGATGTAAATCTGAGATGGATGTCCGATATACATTTATCTCGTCCGAGATCTCGCCCGGTACGAGATTGGGTCTCTAAAATCTTCGAGACAAAACGTGACCGAAATCCGAGATTTAAAACCTTGGATGAAAGATGTAAAAACACATTGAAAAGAGAGATATGTATTAAATGAATAACCGGAAGATATGCATTAAATAAACGAAGTAAATTTGCAGCGGATATGTATATTGAATGAATCTTAACCGGAAATTGCATTCTTTGATTACCCACAATTATTTTTTGCCCATTTTATCATCTATCCTTTAATGTGCAAAAGGTCTCTCTCAAACAATGTTTGTTCTTATAAGTTGATACCGTATACAACAATTTCTGTTACGCATGCACAGAAAGATGTTTATCATCAATATTTGATGTTGGATACACAAATCTCTAATTTGTTAGCGGGTAACATACAGGTGAGATACAGAAGTAACAAATAAAGATAACATTTGATATCTTCACACCACAAGATCATACATCCAAGGTTAAAATGATGTAATTTTATTCTAATCTCATGTGATGCGTAGGTGTTATATTCTCATGTCATAATTAACGTTGGCTTATCTCAATATATTATATCAACATACCATAGCTATCTACATTATTATTATTATTAGAACTTGTTAGAAATAGTTATATTTGATGTTAAAAAAGATGTGTCTAGGATCTGATGTTATATTCTGTGTCCAGGATTTGATGTTATAATAATCTATCACAATAATCATATTTGTCAAAGTAAAGACTTTATAGTTCACACATTATCGTTTACTGAAGTACATGTGCTCAAATAGTACCTTACAATAATGAATATAGAAAGGTTAAGTAATTTATACCTGCTGTTACATCATACCCATTTAATCTAAGGAGATGAAAGCCGAGAGCCGTTAAATTTGCATGTGTGAGCCCATATTTCTCGTCCCATTTACTGCAAAAAGATGCATATCATCCCAAATAAGATGGTACTTGATTCTAATGTATATAATAGACATTCAACTAGCATAGAGAAAAAAAATCTTTGATTAATGCTAAACGTTTGCTGATGAAATCATGTCATATGATTAATCATTAGACATTAGCAAATATAAATAAGAGCTAACCTGCACCCTTTCTTTAAAATTCTTCTTTCGCAACTCTTTGCTTTTTTGTGTCAACTTATTGTATAAAATGACTAATATTTTAGATAGAATCTTCATTTTCATATATTCAATCCTCTCCCCAAATTATACAAATTCCTAACTTCATCAAAATTGTCAATCAATATGCTTGTTCAATTATTTTGCTCTCTTTTTAAAATTAGCAATAGGTGTTAGAAGATTCGAACTAAGTATCTCCAGATACATACTTTGAAGAACTAACTGCTTTACTATCGATCCTCAACTGAATACATCTATACAGAGAGACAGAGATATCAGTTACACCCCACTTTCGCCACTCATTATCTATAATACAATATATTTTAAACCTCCACAATTCAAAATGAAACAATCTAGAAACACCAAAATTCATGTCAAAATAATTTTGATCTCAATGCATCATTTATCAAAATCAATGCATAAACGAAAGTTAACTTGAGAATAGTTTTGATAATGAAAATAACTTGGACTATGATTTAAAAAATAATTTTTATCTTTAAGAATAAAATTGAAAATTTGGAACCAGAAAAGCTACGAATTTAATCAATTAAAGACAGTTATTTTGAACTTGACTATCCATCCATAAGCAAAATATTTGTTAAACAAGAAATCTGATCTTTTGAATCTAACAAAAATAAATTGATGAACAAAGTGACTTTGAAAACCAAATCCAAATAAGTTGAAGCAAAAGAAAATCTTAGTAATGCTTACATTAATGATTTTCAAATAATGACTTCAAAATTCAAAATGGTAGCATTATTAACTAGTTCAAACAAAAATTTTATAATCAATCTGAATTTAGCGCTGTACCATTTTAGGTGCTTTTGAATTTAATCTACTTTTTTTACTAATCGACGTTTCAAAAATGCATGTGATGTGCATCTTGAGGCACGTCTCAAGGCGTGGCGGTGGCAAAATGCCATGCCTTGTGACGTGATCAGAAAGGCATTTTAGCTTTAAGGCGTACACCTTGGTAATCTAAAACATGTGGGTCATAGCCTGAGGCATCCAAGATGTAGCTTGAAATATGCAAGACCTTTAGAGTATATTGTTGCTTGTGTTCTAAAAAAACGGAGAGGGAGAAAGAAAAATAATAATAAAAGAATTTCTTATATGTTGATGCTTATAATATTTTATATTGGATAAACATTGCTGCTTCTAAATAGAACTGTGTTTAGTGGTTTTTTTTAGAGTAGTGGATTATGTGTTTATGCCTAAATATATTAACAATAATTTAATAGTTAGAAAGTTTTTAATTGAAATGATTTATGCTTAGCAATTTATGTGGATTGGGAGGAAGATATCATAATATTAACCAAATTATATGGATTGAATGTTGCTTACAGATGATTGTATTATTGTTTGAATCACTTTGAATATTTATTGTTTTCTTATTTAAAGTTCAATGTTTACTATTCTATGTTTAATTCTTTGATATGTTATGTGTATAATGTTTATCCAAAAAACTTGCATCTTGGTTCGTCGAAGCTTACGTCTCGCCTCTAAAGCATTAAAAGGTCTTGCGCTAGCCTTTGTCTTTTAAAACATTGATTGATCTGGACAAACTATAAATATAATTTTGGACTTTACATATGACAAATTCACTGCAACTACTACAAATTCAGGATTCAAAAAATGAGTTGCTGCATATTGTTGAGGTAAATTCAAATTATTCAATAGTGAAAATGATCAAGAGGCCTCGATGTATTGCTATAAATTTACTCCAAGATTTTCAACAGAAATACTCTTTAGTTTTTCAAATCTACATCTTACTGTTAAACAGTCTCAGATCTCGTTTATTTTGTCCGAGATCTCGCTCGAGATCTTATTTTTGAACTTGAGCTAAACGAGATTCAGCGAAACGAGACATTAAATTTTTTAATATATATTATTTGACACTCATCTCGTCCAACGTAGTGAAACTTGAGGTGAGATCTCAGTAGAAGATCTCATACAAAGTTATGTTTTTTTTCCATTTACATTGTTTTACTTCTTATGTGAGTCCACAAGAAATTACACTCTAATGACTTTTTACTTACCCTTTAATTTTTCTTTTTACCATTTAACGAGTGGGTAAAAAAACTTTTTTTTAAAAATTTTTAATATTCAGACGAGTAAGAAATCATTCAGTTAATATTAAATCAATCGTGTTATCACTCTCATCTAAGATGTAAAATTAATATTATCGTTTTATATAAATTACGTATGCTAGAAACTTTTATATATAGATAACAATTATTACAATAATCTTAAAAATATCAAATTTAGATTTATGTTACCCCGAGATAGCCCTAAGATGGACTTTAAAATATGAGATGTACACCCGAGATACACTCATCTCACCCGAGATCTCGTCCGATATTGTATAATGTGTGTGAAATATTCGAGAAGAAATGCGATAAAGATCGCATCTTGCATTCTTACATGTAGAACATGTCGTCTACATATGCAACATATTTTTTCCTTTTCTCACACATATTTAAATATGACTCTCATGCATTTCGATCAATATAAGATGATTTTTCATGAAAAAACAAAAAAAATGTTTCGATGGCGAATCAATTTTATAGAAATGTGTGTGATGGTATGGGAATGAATTCTAAGGAAATATTATACTCTATAAATAAGTTAAATTTAAAAGGATAGTTTGATTTTCTTTTTAAATAGAAACTAGTATATAAGTTTAACTACAAAAGACGAGAATGAAACTAATTCTCTTCTGCTTAAATGTACAATATATGCCGATCTCAAAATTAATTGAAATTGAAAACTACAGTGCAAAATTAGTTGAAAATTAAAATTTGAAGTACAAGATTAAAAATTTTTAAATCCTAAATGATAAGAAATCACACTAATTTTTCAGAAAAAAAAGAAGAATGAAAATCAATAATATCATAACCAATAACAACCGATATGTACTTAAACTTACGTTGGTATCGGTGTATATACATTCATCAAGTAATGTTTCACCACCATTATCTATATAAAATGCTTAACTAACTTCATCTCATTATTTTGAGGCGGGAATATGACAAAATAAATATATGACATCTATTAGCCAATAATTGGCTTAATAACCCCAAATGATTTGATTTCATAGATGCAATGATTGCAGATCACCAAATTAGATTAGATCACAACAAAAATCTTTCCTTGATGTTTCTTAACTTGATATTTCATACGTTCACTGAAACTGGAGGCAAAATGGAGGAAATTGATGGATCAGTACCGCTCCATGGATTGTTCGGTGCCTATCCATGGCCTTGGTCAATTTTCCATGTTTTCCATATACCTATGCTTTGTGTTCGATCGTCTTTGAATCCAACTTATATTCCTTCATCGTTTTGAGGACCAATGTCATCGATTGTCAATTGTGAAAAATCCCGAATAACAATATCATATAAAGTAGGCTTTTTTTTTTGAAAATTGGTAAATGGACCAAGCCTAAAAAGAGGTAAAAATACAAACGGGTATAACAGAACCCAATACCACACATCACAAACAAACGGGTAAACATACCCGAAACCACACAACTCATAACATTAAACCCTAATCGAGTTAGGGCATACTCTCGCCTCCATCTTCTAAAAAGAGAAACTAAAAAAATGGCAGAGCTACGCGAGAAACAACAGCGAAAGCTAAAGTAACTCGCTGAAGATAAATTAGAGGCTTAGGGAGGCTTCCAGTATTTCGATTCAGTCCCTCTCATCCCATGATGCTCTGAAATGAAGTGAAAATCATTCATTTGGGTGGTTTTCACTTCCTTATCGACACGCGAGCATGAGATTGTACTTGAATCTTTATTACTCCTTAGATCTGGTATCTGCTTGACGGAACTTGATGAATTCGCAAACTCAGCCATCCAGCTGCTTTCCTCTCTCTCCAAATAAGATAAGTGAAATATTTGGTAGTTGATGTTGCTTCTGTAGTGAATGTACCCTAATCTTAGATCATTTACAGCCGCTTGAAGCTTTATTTCATGCTCACGAAGGCTATCCTCCATGCAGTATCTTCCAGAACTGTCAGGTAAGGAAACATTAAAGTTTGAAATATTGAAATTAAAGTTTGTTTTATTAAAATTTGCCTTGTCACTTCCCTTGCAGTAATCAGTTGCGGAAGTACTGTTCTGGAGGAAGTTGAATGAGCAGTTGCTAGATCTATCTCTGTTATCCACTTTAGATAAGTGCCTGTTGATATTATCTCTTGAACGTGAATTATAGACAACATTTTCGATATTAACTGTTGGTTGCTGGTTTTTGTCTATGCTCAGATAATTGCCCATTTGATCATGAATACCGTGTGCGCGGTAGCTTCCGCCCCTATCAGGTAAAGTATTACAATTGTTAGAGCTCAATAAATGCTTATTGTTAGGAAAAGATAGATTATTTTTAATTATTCTTCCCTTATATATGCAGGAGCTAATCCTGTCGTGATGGTAGAAGCGGCCGCCACCAGTATTGACGGAATTGGGAGTGAAAACAACATTATTCAAAGGCCTTTCCATCCAATGATTGCCATTGTGGTGGAGATGCCTCCCATTGGGAAAATAAATCTCATTCTATAAGAAAGATTCTAAACTCTCTTCATATTTATCCATGTGCCAGCTTTTATGATTTGGATTTTCTGAGAAGTGGTTTTGCTTTCTGTTTTTACTGAAGAGGATTTGGGAATCCAAATCTATTTTCTTCCAAAGTTGTATGCTTTCTGTTTCTGATTGAGAATGGAGTCTTTGATTTCTCTCTTTCCAAATGTGAAATATTGTTGCAGTAAGCACAATGCTAGCTTTTTTGAAATCATTGCTATTTCCTTTGAAATTTTGTTGAATATAGTTGGTGCTTTCTCTGATGTTTTGAACTGCCTGATTTTGTCTAATATTGAGCTTTGTTTTGGCAATAAACCATATATGTTTTGAATAAGAGCAGTCAAAAAATAAGTGATTGATACACTCCTTTTCCTCTCGGCAAAGCAAGCAAATAATATCCCCATTTTTGTTCCACTTTAAACATCTATCTCTGGTAGGAAGTCTATTAACAATTGCAAAATAAGCACAATGAGACATTTTTGGGCAATTTGATTTATTCCAGATAACAGAGTGCCAATCCACTTCAGTTTCATAACCTTTTATAAATGCTAATGTTTTTTTGAAGGAGAAAAGGCCTTTTGTAGAAGTTTTCCAAACCTATTTATCCTTTGGGAGATTAGAATCAATTGTTATTTGATTTATGGCATTATTGAAAATAGAAGTAGCAGAATGCATCGATGTATTCCACCTGCTATTTTGGATAATGCTACTAACTTTACCATCTATATCACCAAACAAATATAGGTTATTCCAACCCACAAGACTAACTAAAGTTTTCCCATGAATCCAAGGGTCAAACCATAAACTGGTTTGATTTCCATTCTTAAATTTTCTTTCCAAAAGTTTGATGCAAGTGTCTCTACTGCTGAGAATATTTTTCCAGACATAAGAGTGATGATTCTCTATGCTAGTGGTCCAAAAATTCTTATTTTTAAGATATCTTGCTTTCATCCACTTAGCCCATAAAGAATTGCCATTAACAAATTTTCAGAATAATTTGAGTTTACAAACCTCTCTAAGCTCATTAATACTTCTCAGTCCCAGACCCCCTGCCTTCTTAGATATACAGATTTTATCCCAAGCAATTTTGTGATGTCTTCCTTTCCAAATAAAATTTGCACAAGTTTTTTCTATTTTGTGAATTGCTTTGGCTGGAATATTGTGGGCTTGAATCCAATACATGATGATTGCAATGATGACAGTTTTAGTTAGTTCGATTCTTCCAGCTAATGACAGAAATTTGCTAGCCCACCCTTCAAATTTATTTTGAATAATATCCAATAATCTTGTGCAGTCTCTTTCATTAATTTGATTAACACTAAGAGGAAGCCCCAGATATTTAACAGGCAGATTTCCTTCCTTGAATTTTAATATACTTAAAATCTCCATTCTATTAGAGCTGCCTTTACTAAAATAAATTTTGCTTTTGAAATCATTGACTTTTAACCCAACATGCTCTTCTAATTTGTCAAATATTCTTGCAATGGATTTCGCACTTTGCATGTCTGCATTCAAAAAGATAAGTAAATCATCAGCATATAATAAATGAGTAATATAAGGCTTAATTCTATTTATTGGTTTGATATTTCCTTTTAAAAGCTCAATTTCCATAAGAATTGAGAAATACTCCATTGCAATAGTAAATAAATAAGGAGAGAGTGGGTCTCCTTGTCTAATCCCCCTATTGCTTTGTATAAATCCATTAGGAGAGCCTTGAATCAAAATAGAATAAGTCACATTATTAATACATTCAGAGATAAGATCACAAAATTTATTACAAAACCCCATTTGTTTCATCATAAAAATAATGAAATGCCTATTAATTTTGTCAAATGCTTTATGTAAATCTATTTTGACACACATGATGTTTTTATTATTGTTATTAAAGTTTCTTATTAATTCCTGAGCAAGCAAAGAATTTTCAACAATTAATCTTCCAGGAATGAAAGCGCTCTGGTTTTCAGAAATAAGAAATTTCAGAAATTTTTTTAATCTGTTACAAAGAATATTTGAAATGATTTTGTATATGAAATTACAACAGGCAATAAGCCTATATTCTTCTAAACAATTAGGAATATGAACCTTAGGGACTAATGTAATAAAAGTGTGGTTCAAATTTTTTAAATTTTACCAGTCCTAAAAAATTCAGAGATAGAATAAAAAAGAAAAGATTTGATTTCATCCCAGTGAGTTTTGTAAAATCTGGCACCAAAGCCATCATGGCCAGGACTTTTATCATTATTGGAATTAAAAATGATATTTTTAATCTCCTCGAGCTAAGAGAATATCATTGCTGTTTTCGTTAACTTTAAATTTAGGTTCAATAATAGGAAAAGAATTAGAGTAGAGATTGGTGTTATAAAGATTAGTAAAATAATTGGTGGCTTCCTCCCTGATACAATCTAGATCATTGATAACATTACCCTTGATATCAATAATTTTCCCAATATCATTCCTATGATTCCTACTGGACATTTTAGCATAAAAAAATTACTAGCTTCGTCACCATGCAAAAGCCAGTCTACTTTTGCTTTCTGCCTTAAATTAATAGACTGCACATGAAGGGATTTGACAAGATTATTTTGGGCTAGAAAAAAATTGTTGACTTTATTAATGTCTGAGCAATCCTTGTCTAATTCATTTTGTCTATGCTCACAATCATCTCTAATGGTTTTGATTTCATTACTAGTTCTGTTTTTATTCCAGATTTTCATATTTCCTTTGGTAATTTGAAGAAGCTTATTGAATTTGAATTGGGCAGTGCCCAATAATAAAGTAGGCTTTTGAAAACTGTTAATTTTGTGTATTTCACTTATTAAATTTGATACACCATAGAAATAATAGGTGTTTATAAGTCATCTTGAGTTGATAATAGCATATACTTAATGATTATTTAAGCTTTTTATTAGCTAATATACTTGATTTCCTGATTTTTAATTAGTAAAAAAATCATATATAAAAATCATCTTACTCCCTCATATCTCCTCTGCACCACACAATCTCTTCTTTTTCCTTTCTCTCCTCAGATCAAGGCTATGAAATTAAAGACTGTCGTTGTTTGACATGAGTTTTACTTGCTTTGGTTTGTCCATCACCGCCTTGCTCAAATTCTTCTAACACGCATCAATATCAAAAGTGGGCTTGCCTTTCATCCTCTTGTTGCAACAGTGAGGTCTCCCCTTTCGGAGGCTGTTGTTGCTCCTAGGTTAGAAGCATCCTCTCTGCTTCATTTGACAATAACTTCGAATGCTTTGTTCTAGCTTCTGAAAGGTGCAAGTCCGAATTTACCAGCATCTGTGTCAACTTCGGCCTTGGCTATTGTCTTTAGAACAACGGTTGTTACCTTTCCGCAACAAATTGTGTCTCCCCTCTAGGAAGCTTCTATGGCGAACATTTCTATATCGGTTGCTAAGATTTCAGTATTGATTCTGAACTTCCCTGACTTGCATGATAAAGTTGCAGGCTTGTCCAATATGTTATGACGAATCAATGGAAAGGACGAAATGAAGGCGAAGCTCGATGGGGACATCTACATTTATGCGGATGTTTCCTATAATTGAAAACCAGATGTTTGCACTTCCTGCATATCCTTTGAACACTTGGCTTCCACATGGAAACACTTACAAGCCAAAGCATCCTCAACCCAAAGTCGAACCCACTAAGAAATTTTGATGCTATGATAGGAACATCCAAGGTCGAAAAGCATTTCCGCTCCAAAAAAACCCCATCCCTACCAAAACCCGTCTCATCCAACTCCTCGCAAGTGGGTTGTCAAACCAACGTGAAATAGTTTCCCTTGCCTTTCCTCCGTTGAAGAGGAAGCCTACAGGTTAGACTTCGATCTACGAACTCAACCACATTCAATTATTCATTCAGTTTTTAGCCCTTTGTCCTAGAGCCGATCTCGAAGGCCCGCATATCACCTCTACTGTCTTCATTCCCCATCACTACGGAGTAAGTCGACCCAAATATAGTCTTCTTAGTATTAGATATAGTGATTCTTCCATTGAAGATCATTGTCATGGTTGCATCATTATTGGTTTGGTTGTTTCTCGCTCTATTATCCTCTTAGAAGAGTGTAACTACCCTTCTAGGGAGGAAGAGCCCCCACTTCCAATCGTTTGTACGCTGAAGTGCTGCCGTCGGGAAGAGTTTCAGATTCCTCCAAGTTAGGTTATTAGTTCGGAAGACTGCAAACAATGCTCCAGTTTATATATTTGAAGACAACTCTTGGCGCCATGAAAAAAGCAGGTTATTTTATCAGTTCCTTGCGAGATATTTCAAAAGGTAGTTTATCAAAGAAGAGAAAGATGATAGAGCCCTTCACATGAGATTGTGGATGGGGATTTCTTTTTATGCTCCGAATGGGAACTGAGGGAACATAATGCATCGGTCCTATCCGAACCAGACTAGGATAGAAGTGTGATATATTCTCCCTTGGCGGAAGGTTATTCTCCATCTTTGTCGAACTTCTTTCGCATTTTCATGAGGAATCGGTAAATTTTCTCTATTTTTAGAGTTTTTTTATTTCTTTAGTGGGAAGCCATGGCAGTTTGTCACTTACTGAGAGATTTTTGGGAGGTTCTAGATGTGAGGAAAGGTTTTCCCTAGAGGTCTGCTAGGAGTTCTTCTGGTTGTTGGTGGACTGTCCTTAGGCAGTTATGGTGCCCATCCATGGTGATAGATTCAAGTAAATTGTTGTGATGATAACTTGTGGGATCGCCGTAAAATGGTCGGGAATAAACAAACAAATCCTGTAAAATCTAAAATAGAACAAATTCAAGCTCTCTTATTAATTGTAGAAGCTTTATCTGCTCTTCTTAACTCTCTCTCTCTAGATATTTTACTCTTAAATTTTTATAATTTATTACTTTTATTCTACAAAACTTCTAATGCCAAATTATAATCAAATACATACTTTTACAATTTTCTATAATTATTCACAAATGTCTTCTTATTTCTCTTCTAATATTTTACATTTTAGTACACATTTAAATAAATTACGTAATTTAAAATTTAAACCATTCGATAAACTCAGCTAACGAATATTCGATACGTCATGTGAATCCTAAAATATGAACAATTTCAATAGCATACCATAATAGCATCAACAAACCGTTAAAACAAAATTTTCATTTGCATACATAGATATGTAAATTACATTGCATAAATTATATACACCAACAATAATAACAAATTTATTTTATCGTTGTTTATATCAATGAAGTTATCATGCATTAACACTGAAAAATTATATTTTTAGCTTTAACGCCTATATTTTAAATTTCCATAGTTACTTACAAACTAATTCTCAATTCTCTCCTAATATTTTACTCATATCCATGTATTTAACTAATTATGTCATATTTATTTTAATTCATTCAGATAAATATAATTAACTAATATTTATTAATTCATCTAATAAATTTTAAAATACAGCGATTAAGCATGTATCCAACATTCATATATATATATATATATATATATATATATATAAGCGTAGATGATAAAATTATTATTTTTATCCATATATAAAGATATATGAATCACATAACATAAAATGTAAACACAAACAATAATATATTTTTCTAATTTATAATTCATTTATCTCAAAAAAAAATATTATACATTGCATTACAAAATTGCGTTTTTTACAACTTTTAAAGGATAAATTTATATTTTACAACATGGGTGTAGAAGCACGAATTACTCTAATAAAAATTAGGTTATGTAGACATTCTCATTTTCAACATGACATTAAAACTTACCCAGCGCATAACTCGAACTAACACTACATTTTTTTTGCGAATATTGAATTTGTAAACATGACACTCCTATAACAATGTGAAATTTATGATTAACTACAAAGTTAAAAGATGTTTACTAATTGTAATCCCAGATAATGAATAAAAGTTCATGTGCATATAAGTTGATTGTAAGATGTTCTTCTCAACTACTATTACATACAAAGCTCTTCTCATTTTTTCCTACTTTCTAACATTCAGCTCCATATATTTAATTAGTTAAGGTGATCATTGATTTACAATATTTAAATATATTGAATCATGTAATATTCGTTATTTTATTATAAATCCTTAAAAATGTATATACAATATTCTTATTAATATAAATGGAAAATTCATTTTTTTATCTATATACATAAAAAATACACGTATCACATAGCATCAACTATTTACATATATAGCAATAGGAAATTACACACACACACAGATATATATACATATATATTTATATATATATTGTTTGCTATTACTGAGTTAGGACAATAATTCCGATAAGAATACGTGGTTAGCGACCCTATACCTTTTATATGAGCGTTACATGTCATTTTAAATTATAAATTCCTTTATTTCAATAAATTTATCACAAAAAATTCGATTTTTAACAATAATTAAAATTTAAATACTATTTATTCACAACATTATCATGTGCAACGCACAGGTTACACACTAGTTATTTAGGATATCAACTGCAACCGAAAGCCGTACAAATGTAATATACAGACTATTAATAATGAGAGGAAATTAGTGCGGGAGAAACCTGTAAAGAGATTCCAAAATGTCATGGATTTGTTGTTCAAAGAATATTTGGATCCCTAACCTTTGTATCAAGTCAATTATTCCAAGGGCTTCATCGAGAGACTCGACTTGTAAGCCTCCACCTAGCACTAACGAATCAAGATACTCTTTGATTCTCTCTATTAATGTTTGTTTGGAATCATCTTCATCCTCCTCTACCTGAATCCACCAGTTAATAGCAGATGTAATTAGAATTATGAAAACATAAAAATAGGCACAAGGACAAACTTACAAAAAAAAGTAGGCTGAATAACAACAAATTTGTTTTTTAGGCTAAAGGACAATGCTAGTTATAACTAGCATTTTGTATAGTGTAAAACTGAATATAATGCTAAATATAACTAGCATTTTGTATTGTATAAAAGTTGAATATAATGCTAATTATAACTAACATTTGTCCTTCGGTCTAAAAATGAAACTTGGCGTCCTTCAGCTTAATTTTTTTTTCAAAGTTTGTCATTTTCCCTAATTTCCTCTTATGAAAATTTACCATCCCGGTTTCTTACTGTATGAGAAATGAAAGGGAAGAATAATGATAATTGCTTTGCTGTAAAGTAGTACTGTACCTGGTTAGTGATATAATACTTGCATGACTTAATTTCATAGTTACAGTTATGATGTTAACCGAATCATTTTTAACTTTATATATATGTATATGTGTGTGTATGTGTATATCAATAAGCTTTTAATATTAAAAAAAATTAGATTTTAATAGTTATATCGTAAATCCATAGCAAACTATATCTTAGAAAAATACCTAAATTTGATAATGTCAATTTTAAATAAAAGATGAAAAATGAGAAATTGTAATATGTAATGTTTAAATTTAATCAACTTAATAATTTTCTAGTTGTATTTGAAAAAAAAACATTAATGTACTATCAATATAATAATACCTTCTACCAATCTTTTTAAAACAGATAATATGAAACCAAAAACATATGGTTAAATTTGAAGTAATTAAAACAATAGTTTTAAAGAGGGTAAATTTGGAATAAATTTAAGAAATGGTCAAAAAACACTAATTTAGTGGGTTTACAGAAGCTAAAAAAATTATAATATATTAGCTTTGGATAGTTTATAAAACACTCAAAATCATTGTTTCATAATACTCGCAAGCGTTGGTTCTTGCCACCTCTCATAAACAGAGTCATTCATAAACAGTAGCGGAGCCTAAAAGTCAGTAGTACTAGTACCTATAGTAATTAAACATTGCTTTTACCCTGAAATTAGCCTATAAAATGATGAAAAAAGTGAGGAGAAAAATAAACAAAAAGGAAAATTTAATATGAAAAATCTTCAATTTTGTAATTCTTTCATTCTTTTTTTTGAACTATACTTAGGGGAACTCGGCGGATCGGTAAACTTCCAAGGAAAATTAAGTTGTGCATGTCCGCTTCAACTCATAGCACCTATAACCTCCGAATTCTATGTTTTACGAGAATGTGTGTAAGGCAGGGCACGAACCTGAGTCTGTTATCAGACCTAGGCACCCATTTTCCATTGCATCGCACCTGCGGACATAATTCTTTCTCCATACATTAGGGGAAAATGCGAAAGGAAAAATAGAACTTGGATAGGAGGAAAAGTTAGATTTTTAGTTAAACCTTTTTTTGGAAGAATCAAATCACTTTCTCCGTACATTACAAACTTACCCTTAACATATATATCTTTCTTCTCCTCCTCACTATTACTTCATTCATTCGGCAAAACATTTATTGTGTACGTTTAATTCCAATTTGTAATTCAATCGTTTGAATTTTAATTTAAGAAAAAATATTATAAAAAATTGAAGATGATGAGGAATCGCTTTCTGTCCATCTTCATTTGATTTCCAAAAAATGGTTTGGAAAAATTTTGAACAAAAACAGTGAAAAAAATCTATATATCATCCAAGGAATAACTGTGACTATAACTGCCGGGATTTTCGACCCTCGAAAATCGACCCTAATACGTCCACTGTATTGCATGCCGAGCAATCGAATGCCGGAAAACCCGATTGTTAAAGGAAAAGAAGAAGGAAGAAAGAAAGAAGAAACTCAACAACGCAGAATCTCACAACGAAACGAATAATCTATAATATACAATGAATCTTTACACAAAAACAAACTATAATATATGTATATACAAACATTAATCAGAGTATACTAGCCTATTTCAGCCTGGATAGTTATAACAACCTATCCTCACAATTTCTGATAAATACAACAAAGAATGCAGCAGAAAAATAACCATATATGTGAATACATCTCTGGACCTCCATCTCGTCTCCTAAAGCTCTAAAGCATCCAAAGCAATCTTTAATGTGCTCGGTCTGATCCGAACATTATAATAAAATAACACCCGAGTTAGTCAGGAAAACCAACGTGAGAAAACACTCCCAATTGAATCTTAATGTTTTAGAAATCTTCTGAAACAAAGGTATCTCGTAAGACTACGCCGCACATAAACACGGACGGGTTTTTACCTTACGATAACCAAAACATTTTCTATAGAAAATCCATTTATATTAAGTAATGTCTAGGGGTCAAAGTAAAATATGAATATAGCTGAAATGCTTGCATCTCACGTTTCAGCGTAGTTGGGCACAACTAAATCCGTACGATGCTTATTGGAGAGTGGATTCCATACAATGACTAGGCTACTGTGGTACCACCCATCACGGTACATCTCTAGATAAAATAAAACCAAGGACCTCGTCGGGATCCCCTACTAACACAGGATCGGCCTACTACTTGACTAGTAGTACCGAATATGATCACCCCTTCGTTAATGGGCCCCGAAGTATACAAATGAGAGATTATATCTACTCTAGATAGGGATGATCATACTTTACTTGGGAGCGACCCACTTAGCCATGTTGCATCTCCCATGTTTTAGTCATTCCCGGTTGATGACGCTTTGAGGTATGTTTTACCTTTTACATAGCACTTCCCACTTAGAATGCTAACACCGCTCTCCAAGCAACAATCCAATACCGGTATTCATCCATACAAGTGTGTTCGGGGACTGAATGAAATGCTTGAGAGCTCCATCTTCAATTCCATATTCTTCAAGATGTCTTCACTTCGAAACGCTTCAGTTGGATCAAGGTGGTTTTTGGATAACATATCTGATTCCGGTCTCTTCGAAATAACATTCGATAGTTTTGATAAACTCAACTCCGGTTCTTTAGAAAATAAATAATCAAAGATAAGAGCAGATATCACCTCCTAATCGTTAGTGGATGGATTTCCTTATCATTGTCCTAGGAGAACGAAACGTGATTTATATGCACAGTACAGCATCATCGGAGATGACTGTGCCATATAACTCACGTGTTTCTGCTAGATATTTCCAAGGTTACGTTTTGGGTCCATATTTGGTAGTCGGTTATTTAACTATCCACAAACACACATCCAAATCAAGGATTATTTCCAAAGGGAAAACCAATATTGGTTGAGCACATAAGTAACCACTAACCTCCTTAATTAATCTTTTCATTAATAAAAATCACTTTGTAATACTTGTATATAACAACTTTTACAAAGATATATATACCAATGCCTATATTTTCAATAAGAAATGTACTCATATACTTATCTCAATGGTATAAGTATATTTACAAAACCAAGAAATTTTTTCTTTTTATTTGATTCTAAAGCCATTTATAAACTCCTTATAAATCTTTGAAACCATTTATAAACCATTTTTTTTTAAATCTCTGAAAATCATTTATAACCTCTTTTATAAATTTCAATCACTTATAAATTCTTTTTGTACATTTCTAAAATTATTTATAAACTCTTTATAAATTCATAAAACCATATATAAAACTCTTTTTATAAATCTATAAACCCATTTCTTAAATTAGTTTGCAAATATCTAACCATTTATAAAACCCTTTCACCTTGTAAATAATCTTCCCCTTCTAACCATTTTATAAACTCGCTCTTATAAATCCCAAGTCTGTTTTAAAAACTCTGTTTATGGGTCTCGGAAATATTTATAAATAAATAAAAATCATTTACCTCAAAACACTATTACATAATAATAATTATTAACAATAAACATTATAAATAAATAATTAATATTAACTTCAAACATCTTAAAATAATATTTAATAATTTCAAAACATTATTAAATAAACAATAATAATTAACCTTTATCATGACTATAAATGATAATAATAATTAACTTCCAGATTATTATTATTAATCTTTATTATTAATTTCATACCATATTAGTTATTTGAATAATTAACATTTTTTTTGGCAAAGCCACCCGGCTTTAGAGTGGGTTGTGCCACTATGAATATAAATATAGAACAGGTGTTCTATACATGCACAGAACAGCTAAATTCTGGTTTTATAGTGGCCAGACCACATAGTACAAGAGCAAAAGGGAAAAAACACAGGAGCTAGACAAAAGGTCTAAACCACTCGGAAGAGCATAAGCCCCCCTATCATTACTGATATCAACATCAGTACCTGGACCAATAACATGCTGAACAACAGAAAAGTACTTAGCCATGTTCGGATCATAAGACCTCAAGACAGGAGTGTAGAGATAAATCTGGTCCCATGTAGGATCTAAGAAATGCCATTAGTTCCTAGCACCATCAATACCACTAGTCGATAGGGAAAGACCATCACCCTCAACATGATACACTAACCTCCTAGACTCATCAGGACCACCTAAGAACATGTGATAACTATGCATCCGCGGGTCATATCTCATTTCTGTCGGCTCATGAATTCAAGAACTCTCTTCAGGTTCCCAAGTAACAACATCATCATCGGAAACGCAATATGCAAGTGAAACAATATCTGTCTCCATAGTTGGAGAAGCAGATACAACAGGATCAGAGACAGGCGGAGCGGTAACCTTAGAAACCCATTTCATTTTCGGCCTAGGGAGGGGAATTTTACCAGAAGGAGATAGAGGAGACATTCTTGAACACTTTTCTATAGGATGACCAAAAGACTGGCAGTTAGAACAAATGTCAGGCTTTCAGCTATAGTTAACTTTAATTTCCACCTCATGACCTTCTATGATTCTAACTTTTAAAATCGACGACAATGGTATCTCTGGGGTAATTTCAATCAAAGCCCTAGCAAATAGTAAGTTCTTGTGCGCAACGATATTTGCATCAAAGCATTTGAAATCCCCAATAAGGCTAGCAAGCCAATTCAGACCAATCAGGGGTTGAAGGACAGACGGGATATTGGAGAAAGAGGCCCAAACTGGAATAGATAGAATCTACTCTCTCGCACTGTCTATACCAAGGCTCATGGGAGTCACAATAAAAGGTTTTTCCTCGATAATGAGGGGGCTAGTATCTAGCGTTATAAGTATGTCTTCCTTATTACCAAATTTAAAGTAGAAAAAAGAATTTAAGAACCGAGCCCATAATTAACTTTTCAAAATAGTAAAATATTAATAAATATCTTTAAAACAACATTAAATATAAATAAATTACTTTAAACAATATTAATTATAAATAAATGACTTTAAAACGATATTAACTATAAATAAATAACTTTAAACAATATTAAATATAAATAAATATTTTTAGAAAAAGATAGATAAATAGGTTGGAATAAAAGAGAAATTAAATCCTTTAAAACAAAATATTCCGAAACCAAATTTCAGATTTAAAATCATTTACTGTGTCAAAAACCCACTTCCAACGCAAATGGGAATTTATAGTATTTTTAGAATACTAATTTCAGGCCAATAGCTAACAAATGCTTAACCAATATCAATATTGATTTCCTATCACTACATGGTTTTTAGGTTCTTAAAAAACAATGTCATAACCAATAGGGTTAACAATTAGGTTTGATATTCCATAATCATTCAACAAAATATTATTGAAAACATTTCAATAAATGGTGAGGAATCTCGTTGGATCCCTCTAACCTGTCCCCATGCATCATAGCTCATATATATCAGCACACATACACACACATATATAAATAAAAATCAATAGTGGTGAGGAATCCTATTGAATCCCTCCAACCTGTACCCATGCATTATAGCTTATATATATAATTATATAATATGGGTCATCTGCTACTGGGCGGGTATATACAAAAGGTCATCCGCTCCAAGAGCGGGAATAAATCAAACCAACTGATAAAAACATATGAATCATCCAAACAAACAATCAACAATTTTTATCAACTATATAATATTTTTGGTTAGCAAAAAAGGTGAGTTTAACTTACCGGAATTTTCGTTGCCGCTGAGGCGTTCCAGTTTGGAACTACAATCGAACAACGTCCAATTTTAGCCCCAATTTCAGCAGTCTCTAAATTTGACCAAATCAGTTCCATCGCGAAGCTTACGCCATCACAAGTGCAATGCAAAAATCAGTGCCTCGATTGGACCTCGTATAAGAGAGTTATGCAATTTTTAATTAAACGGTTTTTAAATTATATTATAATAACTAATTACATATTTAAATTAAAGAAATCCCTCCACCTAACTTCTTCTTCTCCTTCCTAAACCCTCTTCATATACATGATACGCCAATGTATGTACACACGCAATCTTCTACCATCGATTTCTCCATCTCAGCACGCCTGCAAGCGCCCCATCGAAACTCGACCGGTGCCCCTCCTCGATCGACGCGGCCCACCTCCTTGAAACGCACCCCTCCAAATTTTGCACCAAGGTTCCAAACTCTGCCATGGACCCGAATACAACATCCACTTAGACAATCGATGCTTCTATCATTAGAAAATCCAAACCCTAGTTTGAGCTATAAAATTGCCTAGACCCAAAACTCCTGTCGCAACCCATGAAACCATTACAGATTGAAGATCTATCCTCTACTAACCCAAAGATCACATCTTTCCATGTTTATGATTTTTTTTGTGAATTGTTTTCATTTTTTTTCTTGCGTGAAAACCATTTGAACGAGAGAGGGTGTGTGCATATTTTATAGGTGAGGAGGTATGGCAGTGATGTGGTTGGGTATGGTTTGCTATGGTGTTGAAGGTATGGGCTAATAATGGGTACAATATATTATTTAATTTAAAAATATTCATTCAAAGCACCTCAAAATCTCTATCTCCAGTCGAGGCATGCCACCTAGCGTTTTATATGTAATACCCCTATTTCGAACACAATGGAACCAGTCAATAGGCCTAATTCGATCATATACAGAAGATAACTTTTCAAACCCAGTTATTATATAAATTTTTGAAATTAGTTTCTAAGCGTTTTGAGCTCACATGACCAAACGATACGTCTTATCGCCACAAAAATCGTTAACTTGCAATAATTCACTATTACGGATCCAATGAAACTGATTTCGTCGAAATCCGAGACAGTGCCACGAAAGGCTATTTTTACACGTTAATTAAAACGAATTATTATAAAACCAAATTAATCACTTTTAAATCTAAATTAAAATTTTACTATCTTCATTCTTGTTTAAATAGAATTTAAATCAACTGTCGAAATCATTTTTATTCACATTAAATTCAAGATTTAATCATTTAAACCATTCCGAATATTAAATTCAATAATTTAATTATCCAATAAATCGCTATATTTGAAATTCAAGTTTTCAACTTATAAATTTAACTTTTCAATATTTAAAATCAATTAAATATTCCAAATTTCAAATGACTAAAATTCTAGGTCGTTCTAGTGACCTTCCATTGTATTTAACAGACTGACGCTAGCAAGAAAGATACGAAAGCTTTTAAAAAATAACCCCATATAGGCAATCGACTGAAGTATGTCATTTTTATCCAGTGATGGCTCTGCAAGTGTGGATGGATTTTGAGCCTATGATGATACGATTTTCAAAGTGGAGAATCAAAATGTTGACATAGTGATCAAGGAAGTGATCGAGAAAGTGATCAAGGTGAGACGTTGAACATTTTGAATTGTAGTCTATGTTTTGGAATATGTGGTTTCATGCGTTTTCTCTCGACTTTAGGTATAATGGCTTTAGGCTATCGAAGGCTTTATGGTGTTCAACTTTATGGCTTATAGTTTCAGTATAGGCATTAGTCAACGTTAGAATTTCCACTAGTGTATGGAAAATGCCACAATAACTACATGATTATGTAGCTTGGCAGAGAGAGATAGGGATGCTCATCAAAGTAGGTTGCTGGACTTGGAACTTATGAAAATATTTCAAACTGTGCTGACTTTTTTATATTTATTCCTAATTCCTGTAAATCTAATGGAATCATATAGGCACATTTATGGTTATCGATTCGGGTACAATATGGTTTGGGTAGTGGTTGTGCAGATGCAAGTGTATTACATAGGAAACTCATAACACCACTAATTTTGGAGTGTAGGATTACCCCTACACTCGTATACTTCATTTACAGTAGAATAATTAATAATATTATGTATTTTTTTGTAGTATCAGCACTATATTTACATTGTGTTGAATTGTTAATACGAGAGAAGACACAGGTGAGGTATTGATAGAGTTACGGGTACGCCCTAAGAGTAATTATGTAATTTGTTAACGCTAAAAATGTACTCTAACACCCCGGTGTGATTTGTGATATAGCGAAAGCACCACCCGTTGGTATGGGAACTAAAAGTAAGTAGAAAATAGCAGAAAACGGTAAAAAGACAACAGTTTTATAGTGGTTCGGCTCAAAGACAAGCCTACGTCCACTTAATCTCTTCTATCACTGACTTGATTACAGATTTTACAACAATTCTTCGATTACAACACAATCAAGACAAGTAATCAGAACTTTGATAAAGAAAAGCTCTTTGAATTCATGTTGAATGAACTTGATCTTTTCCGAAGGTTCTTTGAAGTGTCTTTTGTCTTTTAAGTGTTGGAGCAAGTAGAGAAAACAACAGAGTCTTGGCGTTCCAAAAATTCGTCCCCCTTCAAGTGCGGAGTAGGCGGGGTATTTATAGGAGAAACTGGGCTTAGGTCGGCCATATTTTAGGTCGTGTGCAACCTAAGAAGTTACGACCTAAGAGCCATCCCGAGGTAGTATAAATCGTTGGCGACTTAATGGAGTCATCTTGGACGAGATATATGTTGTGAGCGACTTAGTATGTGTAGTTCAGAAGTTATCTCGGTTGGTTTAGGTCGTTAGCGACCTAAAGGAAGAGGCAGTGAGCATGCGGCTTAACTTTGGAGCTTGCTAGGTCGTTAGGTCGCTCCCTCTTAGCTTGTTAGGTCGGTAACCTGTTAAGTTGTAGGAGTCTTTAGGTTGCTAAGTCGCTGCTTCCTTATCTCGTTAGGTCACAGGAATCTTTCAAGTTGTTAAGTCGCTGCTTCCTTATCTCGTTAGGTCGCAGGAATCTTTCAAGTTGTTAAGTCGCTGCTTCCTTATCTCGTTAGGTCGCAGGAATCTTTCAAGTTGTTAAGTCGCTGCTTCCTTATCTCGTTAGGTCGCATGAATCTTTCAAGTTGTTAGGTCATGCTGTATTGAGCCGCTTTGTGCTATAGGTCGTTAGGTCGCTGCCTTGTTATAGATCGTTAAGTCGCATATGCCTTGGATAGTTAAGTCGCTTGTTCCCTTAAGTCGTTGAGTCGAGTAGCCCGCTAGGTCGCTGAATAAAAGAGGGTTAACATTTGCCCCTCGAAGTATACGCCTAGGAGCTAGGTCGTGTGCTTCGATATCTCTTAACTCGCGCCATCCTGAGTCGTGAAGTCGTGAGCGACTTATGAGAGAGTTAGGTCGTTCGTGCCGATTCGTGTTCCACTGCCCATGTATATAAGTTGCTTAGATCACTCCTTCTCTTCACCTGCTCTAATACTCTAACCCGCCATTAAAGAACTTCCGAGCTCTCGAAGAAGAAATCGAATTAACCAGTCGTCGACCATCTCTACCATCACACTACGTAAGTGAATCCGATCATTATCCAACCACGACCATCATCGAATCGTGAATCCCCCATTTTCCGACCCTAATACGATATCACGTGTCGCATTTCACCAGGAGTCATGTTACGATCGATTTTTGATCGTTATTGGACATGTTGTTGTTGTAATTTATGAGAACACGGAAATGCATCAGATGGATGGATCCGAGGCGATTCGACTCGGTTTTTGGATGATTTGGCGGTGTGGAGAGATGATGGATTTGTTGTGGAGATGTTAACGGGTTATCGGGTTACCAGTTAACGGGTTAGTGAGTTAGGAAAGTTTCTTGAATGAAGAGGAGTTAGCGAGTTAAAGAGAGTTAGGAAGTGTTCGACTTAAGATCTTCGAACGACTTAGGGCTTAGCAGTTTGGCCATGAATCGCACGACTTAACTTAGTGAACGACTTAGCGACTTATCATCAAACTCTGAACGACATAAGGAACTACGACTCATTTGACATGTGACTTAACGACTTAAAGCAGAACGACTTAAAGAATCAGCGACCTAACTTAATCCGCAGCATAGCTCTAACTCGTAGGAATATAACCGATGAACTCCATAACTTAAGAAAAGCGATTTAGGGAAGCCCGACTAGGAATGGCAATGGGGCGGGTTGGGGCGGGTTTCTTGTGCCCCATACCCGCCCCGGATTTTTTAGACCTCGCCCCAAACCCGCCCCAAGACCCGATGAGTCTCTATGTATTGATTGAAAATTATGTAGCAACGTACATATATTTATTTGTTTATACTCGTTATCACCAAATAATATATGAAATACAAATAACAATGTGTTTATGGGAAGTTAATAAAAATGATGTCTATAATAACAATTCAGAAAATATATACATATGTTATTGTATAATTATCAATGACGCAACTTAATACTCTAATTTTTTCTATAGATATTGATTGGAACATTTTAATATCCATGCTAGAATCACTTATAACTAAAAAGATTAATAAATCATTATAGTAATAAAGTGGTTTCATGAGATGTTAGTAGTGCGGGTCGGGTTGGGGCGGGTCGGCCAAGCCCCAACCCGACCCTAGACCCGGAGTACTCAAGAACGGGTCACGGGTCTACCCGCCCCAATGACCCAATGGGGCGGGTCTTGACGGGCCAAAATAGGGGCGGGTCGACCGGGTTTGGACCCTAGACCCGCTCCATTGCCATCCCTAAGCCCGACCTATGTTAGGTCGTTTGGACATGAACTGGACGACCTAAAGGAGTCTCGAGCTAACTTAAGTCGTTCCTGCGACTTAAGGAATGAACATCATTTGAACACTTGTAAAATTAGCCAGAACTTGATTGAACTTCTAATTTGAACTGCCAGAATGAACTGCTTGAACTTGTTGCACTCTTTCATAGATTATATTGACTTTTAAGCTAACAACCTATTAAATACAACGTTTGCAGAAAACTAGGACGAATATACTCATCATCGACTGCCCACATCGAGTGATGGATTAGATCAAAGAGCTAATATTTTACTTAAGTAAAATAATATGAATCTAATTAAAAGTGAAATGCTGTGAATCAACTAACTTAAATGGAGCATCAACGCAAAATTCATACAGTTATAACTGCTTATCACTAAATATTATCTGCATTGATACTACACTTAATTTTGATCCAATAACAAGCCTTGAATCTTCCTGAATTGACGTGCGCCAACCAGTATTATTTCAAGTTTTACTTTATTTACTTGTTATTTCAGTAGCTTTGCACAACACTTCACACGCTTTTAGGAAACGTGCACCTTCATATTTGAGTATCCAGTTCCTTGTGTAGAATGGCTTCTCAACAAGTACAAGAAGAGATAGTAGATCAGACCGATGAAGTTTTTCCAATTGCTGACCCTATGGATAATCCTCCGGAAAGAGTTCCAACTTTATTGAACCAACGGACCTTCAACCAGCTATGTATTCAATTTGGCATTGCTGAAGCATATGCTCTGCTCCCAGGGGTAAACGACACTACCGATAGGCCGCCACATGGCTTCATTGCAGTCAATCGTCAAATGTGCCTGAATGGAGCTATTCCCCCCTTCAATGACTTTCTTAGAACACTTCTCCTCCGATTAACTATTTCTCCATTCCAGTTGCACCCTAATGGCTATGTCATTTTGATGGGGTTGTGCGTACTATTTAGGAGAACGCTTGACCGCCTCCCAAGCTTCGAGGAGATCTGCTACCTGTGTTCATTTGGGAAGAACAAAGACCACCCTTCTATTACTCTCGTAAGGAGCGCAAGAAACCGCAAGTTAATCACGGATCTGCCCGAGAGCGCTCACGGATTTTTAAACCAATTCTTCTATGTCCGTTGCCCCCTGGGATTCTACGACATCTGGAGAGTAGGAAGTAAGACTACCTATCTCCGTTTACTTCATTTCTGAGCTTCTTCAAAATTCGAGTTGTCAAGTGCTAACTTCATTTTTCACTTTTGCAGTTCTTCCTCCTCCCTCCAAAGATTCTAGTCACAAACTGACTTTCGAGAGGTTAAGTGCTGTAGCTGCCAATGAGAGAAGTATTAAGTTTCTACAGAGGAACGAATTTTTGCACCAATTCGGACTCCTACACTCTTCTCGATCCATCCAATCCTGTGATGCCCCCAGCTCTCAAGCAGAAGCGTCAAATGCCCTAGTTCCCGCAGAGGAACCTGCACCGAAGGAACATATTGTAGAGACTTCATTAGTAAAATGCTCTAGTTCTGTTGATGGTGTGGGATTATCTGGCAAATCTAAACTTCCCCCAGTTATTGAAGAAGAGGAATTTCCTCAACATTTTGGGAAGTCTGATATTTTTGGAGGACTGAGCGATCTCATGGTGACTTCTCATGAGCTCTTTAAAGATGATACTACCGCTTCTAAGCTTGTTTCTCCATCAATTGAAGCGACATCCGTCTTGCGACCAATCCCGTCAACTCAAGAGTTGACTCCTGCTGCAAAAGCCGACATCACTCCTAAGCTAAAGAGTGGTTTGTAGCTTGACGCGCGTAGTTCGCACGCCACACACACTTAGGATTTTTGGCAATTATGCGCACTTAGCTTCTTTATTTTGGAGATTTCTAAATTTTTTGTCTCTTCTTTACTTTCAGGTTCTCCCATGGGACGCAGCGGCTCATATTATGATGAATTTCAACGCTATGCAAGGCGTGATTCTTATGATCCCCGGCGCTATCTTCCTGCCCCCAGGGAGACCGATGAGGAAAGAGCATCTAGGAAAGCTCGTGAGAGGCAGGCTTATGAGGAGCGGTATGGAAGAAGAGATGACCGTCATGACTCTTACCAAAGGGATGATGACTCCCACAAAAGAAAATCTCATGATGATAGGGGGAAGAGTCATATAATTGAAGATCCAAGCAAGCGAGCCAAGCTCAGCGAAAAGCCTTCATCTGAAATTTCTCAAGTGCCCGCTGCTTCTATCTCTTTAGACATCCCTTCTAGCTCTCCTGCCCTTAAAAAAGCTGACATTCAATCAATCATCAATAGGCCTCCTTATCAAGTTGAGAAGCCTCCGACTGCACTCCAAAGCCGATTTCCGCATTGGTGTTTGAAAGGAGTGCGCTTCGATCTGGACTTAGTTCCAATTGATAAACAAGCCATGTTGAGAAATCTTGATGCCGTCAAGCTCGATATTGAAAGAATGTCCGGCTGGCAAAAACTAGTCGATGAGCTTCAGAGAGTAAATCGCTTAAATCTTGAGGCTATGCTGACCATAGAGAGCGACAAGTCTGAGTGGCAAAAAGTTCTCGATCAGCACGATACAGAGATGAAGAACATCACTGCTGATAACGAGAGACTTGAGGCTGAAGTCAAGAAACTTAAAGATGAGCTCGCCACCTCTTCCACTTCTTATACACAAAAGGAAGAGGTTCTCCAAAAGCAAGTAAGAGACGCCCACGCTGCTCAGCGAGATGTTGAGGCTAAACTTGAGGCGGAGCGGAAAATTGTAGAAATGTACTGCAAAGATGCTGCTCAGCTGCGGGAAAAGACTAGCTCTCAAGACTTGGAGATTGCAATGCTGAAGGCCCAGCTTTCTAAGGCTGAAAAAGAGCGTGATGAGGCCATTGCTGGAAAAACAGCAGCTGAACACTCGCATGAGGCGACTAAGGCCAACATTAGCTCTACTCTTTTTGAGTTTTATGTTCTCAGCGTCTTGGGGTGTGGCAGTCTTTCTTTCTTGGGCCCAAAGTATGAGGTTACATTGGATGAAGTGTGTGAGGCAGCAGTTGAAGTGCTTAAAGACGCTGGCTACACCGAGGAGGATTTTGAGGCTAATTATTTGGACGATGAGGGTCGTGCCGCCCTTGCGAGAGGGAAAGAACAACTTGCCAAGGAGCGAGCCGAAGCGGCGGAAGGAGAGCATTTAAGGAAGGCACCTTTGACCGACCCAACTCGTCCTTCGTCTTCGGTCGACCTTGATATTATTGGCTCCAGTTCCCACTCTCCGCCTCCTGCTAAAGCCGAAACCAAAGCTAAAACTGCTCACGCCGAAGATGAGGCCCAAGAAAGCACCGAAGCCCATGATTATGAAATTGACGAGATGAAGCCGATCTCTCCAGGTAACTTCAACACTGATCTAGCTCAAGTGGACTACTCGTTTTCTTCACATGAGCTCGATGAATTTCTTGCTTATTACTTAAGCCTCGACGTGCCACTATCCCCTCTCTTTTGCGAGGAATACTGATGTTTAACTTTTCTTCTTCTGTAGTGAAATCAATAAGTGTTGTACAGGCTTCGTCTCCTCCAACTACTGTCCCTCCACCTCTTCAAGTTACTCCTCCTTCTGCTTCTCAACCGGGGTCGCAAGAAGAACAAATAGGAGCTCTTCAAGGCTTAGATGACCCAGCCTCTTCACAAGAGCAGAAAGCTGAAGAACTTGAGGAGGGTGAGAGGACCCTGGAGAAATTTACTGCTGATGATACAAAGCTGATCGATCTGATCACTCCGGGCAGCGAATCTTCTTCAAGGAAGAGGGGAAAGCGTGGAATTTTAAAGAAAAAGAAGGATGCTTATGCTAGTGATGAGAAAGCAGAAGAGGACCCAATTTCACCTCTTTCTCCTTCTTCCCCAAAGAGTTCAAGCCGACTTAAGAAGTTAAACATTAGGCCAGGCGAGGGCTCCAAAGGCGGCGGGAGGAAGAAGAAATGAGTATGGTTTTATCCTTTTTGTTCTGCTTTTTTTGTTTTTGCTTATATATAAAGACTTGTATCGACCGGAGATTGTGCGGGTACCGGCCCCCGCTTTTTGAAACCTGCACATGTATACAGATCTTTTATAGTATGGAATAAAATGATTCTTTTTACTTGCACAATCTTTTGCCTATATTTGTGAATGCATTTATTCCCTATTTTAGCACAAGTTTCTTTATTCTCTTTGGATGATACTGCAGTGAGCTCGTGGTATGCTGCTTGAGCGTTGTTTTTATTAATGTAGCTATATTGCCCCCATACCACGGTTTATTGCAATATTCTCCATTTTGAAAAGACTTGTACTCTTATTCTAGAGAATAATACTTCCGTTTTGAGGAAATATTATTCTGCTTTAGTAGAGTGTGCTTTGTATCGGAGAAGTTTTCTCTTTTTTTTTTTACACTTCAACTTTCGGAGATGGTCACTTTTATTTTTGAAAAGTGGATTCCCCTACGCGGTGAAGCGGGCCTCCGAAGAGGGCTTTGATTTGTTTGCCAGAAAGTTAAATCTCATCGCTAAGTGGGCCCACGGGACAGGCGTCAGCTGCTTTATCGGATATTTGGTTTCCACAAACAATCGTGAGTAGTTAGCTGCGGCCTAGAACCTTCTTTTTGAGAAGGTGCCCCTTCGGTGGTTCCATCAACGAATTTTTCAAGAGGTAACATTTCTTCTTTTTTGGACGTGCCTCGTTAGAGGGCTTTAAAGTGTGCCTCTGAAGAGGGCTTTGAAGTGTGCCTCCGAAGAGGGCTTTAAAGTGTGCCTCCGAAGAGGGCTTTATTTGGCACTTCAGCTTGTGGAATTGTGCCTCCGAAGAGGGCTTTATTTGTTTGCCTGAAAGTTATTTCTCACAGTTAAATGGTTCCACGGGGCGGACGCAAGCCACTTAATTGGGTGTTTGTTTGCACAAACGACCACAATTAAGTAGCAAGGGCCCGGTGCCTTAACTTTGGGAAGGTGCCCCTTCGGTGGTACTACCAACCTTTTTGTTTGAGAAAAACATTTCATTTTACAGCGTGCCACGTTGGAGGGCTTTATTTAGCACTTCAACTTTTTTGGGGAAGAATGTTCTCATTTTAGAGAAGTTGATCTTCCCATGAGAGTAGAAGTGTGCCTCCGAAGAGGGCTTTCAATTGTGCCTCTGGAGAGGGCTTTGAATTGTGCCTCCGGAGAGGGCTTTGAATTGTGCCTACGGAGAGGGCTTTGAATTGTGCCTCCGAAGAGGGCTTTACTTGTTTCGTTTGCCAGGAAGGTTGTATCTCACAGTTAAGTGGATCCACGGAGCAGACGCAAACTACCTAACTGGATGTTTGCTTGCACAAACGATCACAAGTAACTAGCAAGGGCCAGGAACCTTCACTTTGGGAAGGTGCCCCTTCGGTGGTTCCACCAACCTTTTTTATTGAGAGACAAGATTCCATTTTGGCTGTTTTTGTCTACTTGCCAATGTCTTTTCATCATCTGTTCCTCAGCGATTCCTTGTTATCACCTCTAAGTACATGTTCATTTCCTTTGTAGGTTGTTTGATTTTTCCAGAGAAGTGTACTTCATTATTAAGTGAATCCACATGGCAGACACAAGCTACTTAACCGGATGTCTGTTTGCACAAACGATCGCAATCAGTTAGCAAGGGCCTGGAACCTTCACTTTGGGAAGGTGCCCCTTCGGTGGAATCACCAACTGTTTGCGAGGAGCACTTCTTATGTAGGAATTGAATCTGGAATTTTTGTGACTTGACATTTGTTTGTTGAGTGATTTATAGGAATCGCTTGGCCTTGTGATGTGTCGAATAGGTAAGCTTTGCTTTGATAGCCTGCAATATTAAATCGACATTTTAGCAACATATTTAAGATGTTTGCACATCGAAATGAGATAGGCATTTTATAGTAGTAGAGAACACAAGATTTATAGTGGTTCGGCCAAGTATCAGGCCTACATCCACTTTATAGTTCTTATTATTGATTCACACTGATTTTACAATGGCTTACAATACAAGAATGATACATCCGTAATTATTTTACAAATTTAAGCATAGCTTTTAATTAAAATATGGACGCAAGTGATTGCTGTTCCAGGCTCTCGGAATTGGATCTCCTTCGTCAGTTATGAGTTTGAAAGTGCCATCAAGAAGTTTTTTGCCTATGACATATGGCCCTTCCCAGTTTGGCCCAAACACTCCTGTTGCTGTCATGATCCTTTTCAAGACTAGATCCCCAATTTCAAAGCTGCGTTGGCGAACTTTAGAATTGAAGTGCTTGGTTATCCTTTGCTGATGAGCTACAACTCTGAGTTCAGCTTCTTTCCTTCTTTCATCAAGCAAGTCAAGTGCTTCAAGTTGCAGCTTTTCATTTTCAGCTTGGTTGAAATGAATTCTCCTGTATGAGGGGACCTCTATTTCCACTGGAATCATTGCTTCTGATCCATATGCTAATGAGAATGGAGTGTGCCCAGTCGTAGTTTTATGGGTAGTTCTACATGCCCATAGTGCTAGTGGCAGCTTATCGACCCAACCACCTTTTGCTTTTTCCAGCTGTTTTTTGATGGTTGATTTGATAAAATTTTTCACTGCTTCCACTTGCCTGTTTGCCTGCGGATGAGCCACTGCTGAGAAGCTTTTTCGGATCTTGAATCGCCTGCAAAAGTCCTGGAATTCCTCGCTTTCGAATTGGGTACCATTGTCTGTGATTATCTTCTGAGGCACACCATACCTGCAAATGATATTTTTAGTCACAAAGTTTATCATCTTTTTAGAGGTAATAGTAGCCAATGGTTCAGCTTCAACCCATTTAGTGAAATAATCAACAGCAACAATAGCATATTTGATTCCGGACTTGGCAGTCGGCATAGGCCCAATGAGATCTATCCCCCAAATGGCGAATGGCCATGGACTGACCATCTGTGTTAGCACGGTGGAAGGTGCTCTTGGGATTTTTGCAAATTTCTGGCATCTGTCACACTTTCGGGAGTTGCTAGCAGCATCTCGATTAATATCTGGCCAAAAATACCCATAGCGGAGAATTTTCTTTGCAAGAGTTTGGCCACCTGAATGATCCCCACACTCTCCTCCGTGCACCTCAGCTAAAATTGTCTTAGCCTCTTCTTTGGTTACACATCGGAGTAATGGCATCGAGAATCCTTGTCTGTACAAATGGCCGTCTTGAATTACATATCTCGGGGCTTTTCTTAACAGCTTCTGGCGTTCTTTTGAGTTTTCTGGCAGGGTACCGTTGAGTAGATATTCCTTGATCGGGGCCATCCACGACTCTTGCTCTTGAGATACAGCCATGATCCAGTCAACATCCATCTCATCAGTACTTGGAGCTGACAAGACTTATACAGGGACTAATCCCAATAATTGAGCTTCGCCAGAGCTTGAATATTTTGTGAGAGAATCTGCCTTCATGTTCTCTTCCGGGGGTATATGGCTTATGGTATAATGATCAAAAGCATCGAGAAGCTCCCAGGCCTTTGACAAGTAAGCAGGCAGATTTCCTCCTTTAGTCTGAAACTCTTTCTTGACTTGGCATACAATAAGCTGGGAATCACTGAAGATCTGCAATACTTTGATGTTCAGTTCTTTAGCAATCTTCAAGCCGGCAATAAGAGCTTCGTATTCTGCTTCATTATTTGTCGAAGGAAATTCTAGTCTCAATGCATAGCACAATGACCGCCCTTCGGGGGTTTCAAACACAACCCCAGCTCCGGAACAATAGTCATTTCTTGCGCCATCAACATATAATTTCCATCGGATCGGGATGTCATCAGTCACCTCTTCCTCATTGCCACCTTTATCTGTGTATTCTGCAATGAAATCTGCTAAAGCTTGTCCATTGATTGCTCTTCGGGGATGGTAGGTGATATCATATTGACTGAGTTCAATATTCCACTTCAGAAGACGACCCGAAGTTTCAGGGCGAAATAGGACTTGCTTTAGAGGTTGATTAGTGAGGACTTTAATAGGATGGGCCTGGAAATATGGCCTCAACTTTCTGGACGCAATCAACAGACAATAGGCGAGCTTTTCCAGCTTTGAATAATTCATCTCTGCCCCAGCGAATCTTTTGCTGATGTAATAAACCGGGCTCTGAACTTTTGCGTCTTCCCGTACCAATGCTGCACTGAGAGCATGTGATGAAACTGATAAGTATATGAAAAGATCTTCACCGTTGCTGGGCTGAGAAAGTATTGAAGGCTTTTCCATGTGACAAATCAGTTCATCAAAAACTTTCTGACATTCAGGAGTCCACTCAAAGTTTTTCTTTCCTTTCTTCAGAGCATCAAAGAAGGGAATACATTTATCAGTGACCCTGGAAATAAAACGACTCAAAGAAACGACTTTCCCGTTGAGGCTTTGCAATTCCTTCTTTGTTCTAGGGGCTTTGACTTCTCTTAAAGCAGTAATCTGAGCAGGATTAGCTTCGATGCCCCTAGCACTCACTATGAAACCCAAGAATTTTCCGAACTCTACCCCGAATGAACATTTCAGGGGATTTAGCTTCATCCCATATTTTCGGAGAACCGCGAA
Source organism: Allium fistulosum (assembly GCA_030737815.1). Lineage (NCBI taxonomy): Eukaryota > Viridiplantae > Streptophyta > Magnoliopsida > Asparagales > Amaryllidaceae > Allium > Allium fistulosum. Next base: position 1,543,797,460 of record CM060901.1, on the reverse strand, counting down.
CATTTCTGCCAAATGATCCATGTGATCTACTGCCTTCTTCGATTTCACTAACATATCATCGACATACACTTCCATAGTCTTGCCAATCTAGGGTTTGAACATGGCATTAACAAGTCTTTGATAAGTTGCCCCTGCGTTCTTTAGTCCGAAGGGCATGACTTTATAGCAGTAAAGACCAACATCAGTGATGAAGCTAGAGTCCTCCTGATCTGGCTCATGCATCATGATTTGATTATATCCTGAGTAAGCATCCATAAAAGACATTAATTCATGCCCGGCTGTTCCATCCACCAACTGATCGATTCTGGGCAACGGGAAACAGTCTTTGGGACATGCTTTGTTCAAGTCTGAAAAGTCGATGCATACTTTCCACTTCCCATTAGCTTTTTTAACCAACACCGGATTAGAAACCCAATTTGGATAAGTGGATTCTCTGATGAAGCCATTTTCCATGAGCCGATCTACTTCTTCTTTTAATGTTGTCGACCTTTCAGGACCTTGAGTTCTTCTTTTCTGCTTTACGGGTGTGAACTTTGGATCAATATTCAAAGCATGCACTACGATTTCTGGAGATATTCCACACATGACGGCATGACTCCAAGCGAATACATCCAGGTTTGCTTTCTAGAATGATATTAGCATACTCTGAACTGTCATACCAAGTTGTGAACCTACATTCAGCACCTTGTTTGGGTCATTCAGGTCAATAGATATTGGCACCGTTACTTCCACCGGCACCACTCTACTTTCCCCTTCACTAGTTTTTCTGGGATCAATCTCTTTTCGTGCACCACTGTGCTCACCAGTGCAGGGTTCACCCCGTAATTGCTACAAGGTGGGTTCTTTGATGCGGAGCGGAGATGCCGCACCTTTACCCATTTCTCTTTTCCTTCTTTCCCGTAACTCTATGAAATAGCATTCTCGCCCGGCATTTTGGTCCCCCTTCACAACACCGACTCCATTATCAGTGGGGAACTTCATAGTCAGGCACCATGGGGCGAGAATGGCCTTGAATGCGGCAAGAGTTGGTCGACCCAAGAAGGCATTGTAAGCGGAGAATTCATCAACAATCACAAAAGTTTGCTTTCGGACCACCTTCTTCTCCCCTTCTCCGAGCTCTACAAATAAGTCGATAGTCCCAATTGGCTGTTTTGGTTCTCTAGTGAAACCAACAATTTTTTGCGAGGAAGCTGGGACATCAGCCATGAGAATTTTCATCTGATCAAATGTCTTTCTGAAGAGGATATTGCAAGAGGCGCCGCAGTCAACAAGCACCCTTCTTACAATGGCTGATCTGATGCCTGCAGATATCACCAAGGGATCCATGGTGGGAGCCTCAACACCAACAGAATCTCTAGCCCGGAATACGATGTCATCGTTGAAAGTTCTTTGCTGTTTTAAAGGTGCAGCATTTTCCAAGACAAAAACATTTTATTCCGCTGGGGCATATCTCAAAGCGTGAGCATATCTCTCCATCTCACCCCAACTTCTTCCTGCTGGGTGAGGACCTCCTGTGATAACATTAATGATAGGCCTCTCAGATTCCTGCACTGCTGTCCTCTCACCTGAGTTAGATTGATGAGCAGGAACTTGTTGCCCCTGAGTAGATGAGGTCGGGTCACTTCTGTTCCTCTTTACATATTGTTGTAGTTTATTCTGTCTCAACAGCTCTTCAATCAAATTCTTTAAATGGCGACATTCATTAGTGTCGTGGCCAGGTTGATTGTGGAACCGACAGAATCTCCCATTATGCATAGCATTTATCCCAGGCTTGATCTCAGGTGGTTTGGGGTATTCGATAGCATCCTTGGTTGTGAAAAAGATATTTTCTGGAGTATCAGTCAAGGGAGTAAAATCTGAGGGTCTAAAGTGGCGAGTTTTCTTTGCATCTTTCTACTTTTTCCCACTATCATTCTCCCTCTTCTGGCCACCAGATTCCTTTTTGTTAGAAGCAACATTGTTATTCTTAACTTCAGCCACGTCTACTTTTGCTGGCATAGGACGGCTTTCTAAGCGCATGAATTCATCGGCCTTATTGTAGAACTTCTCAAGTGAATTTGGCTCTTTCATCTTTAGCCATTTTCCGAATTCACTTGATTTGTCAATTGCTCGCATCAAGTAAGTCAGAATCATTCGAGGCTCTGCATTATCAACTTTAGCCAAGGCTATATTGAAGCGATTTAAGAAAGATTTGATAGACTCTCCGGGCCTTTGTTCGAGACTGGATAGTGACATTATGTCCTTGGCCTTCGAAGCATATAACCTGAACTGATCTTTGAATTTCCGAGTTAATTAGGTCGGAAAACTGATCCACGGATCGAACTGGCAGCTTCGTGAACCAAAGCAGGGCCACTCCCTCCAAGTACACAGGAAAGTATCTGCACTTGATCTCATCTGTTGCTCTGGCACCTGTCATATGCCAGTCATACTTGTACAAGAACTGGTTAGGATCGCTTGTCCCCCGATAAGCTGGAATAGTGGGGGGAACAAACTTCTTTGGAAATTCAGCCTTCAGAATTCTTTCAGTAAAAGGAGTTTTGCTTGGAGCGAACCCCCAGTCACTTTCATCTTCCTTGTTTCGCATGCTTCCTTCATAATTTGTCGAATCATTCCCGAGAGGTACTCCTCATCGTTTAGGGGCCCCGCGGGACAGACGTCGGCTACTTTTTCGGAAGTTTGCTTGGGAAAACATTCACGAAGAGTTGGCTGCGGCCTTGAACCTCTAGCTTGGGGAGTTGCCCCTTCGGCGGTGCCAGCTGCCCTCTGAGGAATACTTTTCCCTTCAGAATCAGGAGCATCCTCAGCAAAGGTTTCTTCATTATTTTCTGGTGGCTGGTTAACTCCAAGCAAAGCATTCAACTTGTCCAACATCAAAGTGCTTTGGGCTTCCATTTGTTGATACAATCCAGACACTACGGCATCCAATTCCGCCCTTGTGACTCCAACACTAGGAGCCGCTTGATTTGATGCGGGAGAAGTGGCGGTGTTATCATGAGCAACTCCAGATCTAGTAGATTTGCTTTTCCTTCCAGGAGCCATAATTTCATATAGACTTTTGGTTCTTAGGGAGAGTCTTTCCACAAATCTTTGTGAAGCAACGATGAAAGCACCCCTGAGTTCAATTCTCAGTGAAAGAACCAAAAATGTTAACGCTAAAAATGTACGCTAACACCCCGGTGTGATTTGTGATATAGCGAAAGCACCACCCGGTGGTACGGGAACTAAAAGTAAGCAGAAAATAGCAAAAAATGGTAAAAAGACAACAGTTTTATAGTGGTTAGGCTCAAAGTCAAGCCTACGTCCACTTAATCTCTTCTATCACTGACTTGATTACAGATTTTACAACAATTCTTTGATTACAACACAATCAAGACAAGTAATCAGAACTTTGATGAAGAAAAGCTCTTTGAATTCATGTTGAATGAACTTGATCTTTTCCGAAGGTTCTTTGAAGTGTCTTTTGTCTTTTAAGTGTTGGAGCAAGTAGAGAAAACAGCAGAGTCTTGGCGTTCCAAAAATTCGTCCCCCTTCAAGTGCAGAGTAGGCGGGGTATTTATAGGAGTAGTATAAATCATTGGCGACTTAATGGAGTCATCTTGGACGAGATATATGTTGTGAGCGACTTAGTATGTGTAGTTCAGAAGTTATCTCGGTTGGTTTAGGTCGTTAGCGACCTAAAGGAAGAGGCAATGAGCACGCGGCTTAACTCTGAGCTTGCTAGGTCGTTAGGTTGCTCTCTCTTAGCTTGTTAGGTCGGTAACCTGTTAAGTTGTAGGAGTCTTTAGGTTGCTAAGTTGCTGCTTCCTTATCTCGTTAGATCGCAGGAATCTTTCAAGTTGTTAAGTCGCAGCTTCCTTATCTCGTTAGGTCGCAAGAATCTTTCAAGTTGTTAAGTCGCTGCTTCCTTATCTCGTTAGGTCGCAGGAATCTTTCAAGTTGTTAAGTCGCTGCTTCCTTATCTCGTTAGGTCGCAGGAATCTTTCAAGTTGTTAGGTCGCGCCGTATTGAGCCGCTTTGTGCTATAGGTCGCTAGGTCGCTGCCTTGTTATAGATCGTTAAGTCGCATACGCCTTGGATAGTTAAGTCGCTTATTCCCTTAAGTCGTTGAGTCGAGTAGCCCGCTAGGTCGCTGAATAAAAGAGGGTTAACATAATTTGTTACATATATCTAACTTGATAACCAATCTTGTTCATAAAAAATGTGTTTTTCTTTTTTATTATATACTTGTCATATTGTGATATATTAATTAATTATTTAATTTAATATTAAATAGAAAATCCTTAAATGATATGTTATGTAATAGTAATTACAATGTATTGTAATCATGAGAAATTTATCACATTAAAAATAATATGTTATTTTAAATATTTATAGTCATGTTGTTTCGATGAAGGATATCGATTCATCCATTGAGACTAAAATATATAACACTCTCCAAGTATTGGGCTATGTGTACGAAGGGGTTACGTACCGATAATTATTAGATAACCATGGAATGACTTATTCGAGTGGTTGGTTAATATAACTAGGGTCAAACAAAGAATCTCGAAGTGACGATGTTACACAGTTACCTTGACTTGAGAATACTGTGGAACTTCAATATGGACACTCCACTTTGATTATAATTAACATAGCATGGCAATCCATTAAGCGACCGTAGTTGGGTCTGAGTTGAAGCATTGGAAGCAAAACATTATTCAATAGAAAATTCACCTTCTCAGGTATATGGGGTAAGTATCATAGTCAACTGTAGTCAACTCAAAATCAAAATCTATGGCCAGTGCGGTATGGTTAATAATAATTGTTATTATTGAATCAAGGATTTTATGTTTGAACTAATCAAGTTGAATGCAAGCGATATTGGAAATTTGACTAAAACCAAATTCCATAAGTCCTAAATTGATATAGTTTCGACGAACAGAATAATATAAATAATCGATACAACCAGATGCTGCTTAATATAGTAAAATTAGATTTTTACCAAAAGATATATAAGCAATAAATTCAGACAAAATGTCACACCACCAGCTAAGATTACACATGAATGTTAATATTCTAATTGTTTGATATTAATCGCTGATTGAATTTATACTTTTGATTCACGTAGCAGTAATGCTGAATACTCCAAAAAAATACACGATCTAATTAATTTATAATCAATGCAAATTAATTATATTAATTAATATTTATTATATATTAATTATTTTATTTGATTTGATGTTTGAATGCAATTACTATTTAATGAAAAGCATGTATAACAATTATGTATGTGTGTATCGTATACGATATCGATAAAAAAATTAAATTTGATTTAAACAATTAATTACTAAATTGTTTTGAAAATTGTGAAAGCCTTTATATGCCATTTCTTAGCTAGTCACGCATGGTAAAAGAGGTGGGTTTTTATTGAGATTTAATTAAGAATATAAAATGGAGGGTTCTAAGGAAAGAATTAGGAAGGTTTCAATTATTTCATTAAAACAAAATTCCTTTCACTCATTTAATTCTCCTGACAATTCATCTATCATGCTCCATCTCCCTCTCCACCATACATCTACCTTTCATGGGCTCCATGGAATAAAATACTAAAACAAAATTCAAATAAAATAAAAAAAATAAATACAAAAGTGGTGATTTAGATCGTTGCTATTTCTGGAGGTGATTTAATCAAACCCATGAGTTTTATTCTTCATTTATGATGTGATTTTTGGCTTCATCTTAAGGTAATTTTCTAACCTTATTCTATTATGAAATACATGATGTTAATACAGTTTAAATCTCTGTATGCTTCATCTCTTTTGTTATTTATTCATCTTGTATGCCTAGTTTAGATCCCAAATATTATACAGCGAATTTGTATATGTTTGGATTGTCCGATCTAATTTTGTTACTGATTTTGATATTAAAGTAAATCATTTTAATTTGGAAAATAATTATTAGTTGATTGATATAATTTTGTAACTTTATATACACAAACATAAGTGAGCTACATATGTTGATTACTTGGAATCATTTTGAAAATTAAATTCATGTTTTGTAATGTCTGTTGGTTTTATATGTACAGTCATTAGGTTATTATTTTCATATGTTTAAAATTTGTTTCAATTAAACTTTCATAAGTTGACTTCTGTGCAAAAAATAAACCTACTTTCAATTCTTCCTAAGTTAAAGCTAGATTTTTTTGTCAAATTTAAATTTTAAAACATATAAAATTACAAAGAGTGTGTGTGTATATATGTGTATGTTATTCTAAATTTAAAACATTTAACAATTATTCATCCATGTACATATATGTGTGTATACTATTTCAACTTTATGTTAAATAAGGGGCTTTTATATAAAATCATAAATTTAATTTTAAATCCTTCCTAAGTTTAGACTATATTTAAAATTGTTAATTATAGAATTCATAACATAGAAAATAGTCAAAATTAATTTTAACATATTGTGCGCGCGCGTGTGTATTTTTGTGACGACCCGACTTTTTCTCCACAGAAAGTCGCATCATCTTGAAGAAAGAAAGGGATAGAAAAGAGAAAAAATAGAGAAGAAAGAAGAAACAACATCAGAATCTAAACAGCGGAACGAATAAATTATACTTAATATAAAACTTTTGTATTTATTACTATTTAATAATTACTTACACTAAGTAATTACACTTAACAAATCTCATTAAGTAATTTATATATGATTTTATTAGAATATAAATGGGTTTTTATTTTATTTTCTTTGAAAGGTTTCATTTATTTATAACATAGGAAGGCATTTATAAATTTAGAAATGTATTTATTAATTAGGAATAAATATAAAAAGCTTTTAAAATCTTTTAAAAATAATATAGGAAATTGCTATTACAAGTGTAAGCCTTTAAATCCAAGACAAATACATGTGTAAGTAAATTAAAGTGTGAATTTGACAAATGTAAACAAATTGAACAAGTGTCCTTTTATTTTATTTTTCTTTAATTTTAATAAATCCTAATTTAAACTTATATAAACATATATCTTCCTCTTCGTTCTTTTTTTCTATCTTCTTTTCAAAAGATAAGAACTTCACCTGTAAACTACTTCAAACCAGAGAAAATCAAATATAAAAAGCCTGTAACATTTTCTCAAGTTCAAAGCTAAAACCCTGTAACCAATTCTCAAAAACAAAAGCCTGTAATCTCCTCTAAAGCAAATGCAAATAAGAAATCATCAAAGCACTGTCATTCAAGCCTGTAACAAATTTCAAAATACAGCCTGGAATCAAAGCAGTCTCTGTTTCAAGCATTCTAGTTTTAAAGAAATCAGGCAATACAAAGTTTTCAGAGATCTAAGCCTATCAGTTTTCAAAATCTAGCATCCCAGTTTTTAAAAGCTCTGCTCATTCATTCATGGTGAGTAAACCTTTATTTTTAAAAAAAGTTTTTAGATCTGAGAATAAACTTAAATGTTGTGATGAATCTTTATAGTAATATGGTTTGCATATGATTTTATCTGTGAAAGCATGCTTGTATAAATAAAATGCCTGTGCTAAAATCATTATGTATAAATATATGCTTCTCTGTTATTTAATGTGAATAAACTAAGCATAAAATAGTTTTAAATTATATACATATGATAAATGTTCGAAGTGAAATTGTGATGCATGTTTGAAAATGTGTATGCATGTTAGTGTATCTGTGTAATCCCTGTTTTATAGTAAAGAGTCTAAATTTTTAATCTAAATTCTTAATCTCTTTATCTATTCTCTGTTAGGATTTAGTTTCCAATCAAAATCTGTTTTTTAAACATAGATTAAGGTTTAAATTTTTATTTAAGTAATTAAAATTTTTAATTTGCAAGAAAACCAAGAAAAACAGTAAAAACTTAAGATATGTTAAATTTCGAATATCTGAATTCTTTGATTTAGGTATACAATCTGAATCACTATCTAGAATCATGATTTTTAAGGGTTAATTCACGATTTTTAGTGTGGGATCGAATAAGCAATTTAGAGTTAACTGGAAATTGTGTTTTGAGCAATTTCTGGTGATCGTCGAATTTCTGGTGGTTGGGGTTTGGACTGAAGATGGTCTAAGGGATGATGATCGTAGGAAAAATGGTGGAAGTGACGATAGATTGTTGTGGCATCGGCGGTGGATCGAACTAGGGTTCGAAAGGTAGTTTTGGACGTGGGTGGTTTCGAGGTGATTTCGCCATCGTGGGGAGGCCGGACTCGATCGCATGTGGGGAGATGGTTCGTCATGTTGTGGCACGTCTCGGGGTGGAGTGGCAAGATTTTTGGTGATCGTATTTGGTGGCACGAGGCGATTGTCGACGAGATTTTGGGTTCCAGTGGAAATCAAATAGCTCAATTTCGATTTGCTATTGTTTTCATCGAGCTGGGTGGTCAGAAGCTTCAGCAGGGATGTAGGTGACTTGAGGGTGGTCGGAGCGTTGATCTCAGGTGGCCGGAGTGGATGTGCACGTCTGTGGATACGGGTTGTTTGCGATGTTGGGGAAGAAGGAAGTTTCTCAGGTTGGATCTCGGGGTGAATTCGTAGGCGACTCGAAGGGATATTCGAGTAAGTGGTAGTTTGGCTCGGGATGGTTCGTGCTCGAGTAAGTGTAGTATAGCAGTTTTTTTTAACTAAGTTAAAAGAAAATATAGAAGAAGAGGAGAACTCGAAGTAGGTTGCGGGTAAGTGTCGGGTTGAACCCGAAGTAGGTGATGAGTTAAATTTTAAACATATTTTAAAATGTAAAGTTTTGAAAATTTTAAATGAAATTTGTTTTAAACCCTTTCTTAAATAATTTCCTTTTTCATTTTAAATGTTTCTTAAACCTTTAATTAAAGAAATTGTATGTTTGTTAAATTTAAGTGTTAAATTAAACTTTAAACCTAATTATTTTTATAATAATTAAGTGATAATTAAAGGTTAAATATTTTAGTAATTAATAAAGATGATGATTATCTTAAAAGTAATTAAGATTTTGATAATTAAATAAGTAATAAAAGTGAAATAAATTTTATTAATTTTGATTAAGAATTAATTAGTTAATGGTTAAAGGAAGCATTAATTAATTAGTTAAGAGGTTAATTAATTTGAAATTAAGAATTATTAATTTGATAATTAGATATAAGTAATTAATAAAATTAATTAATTAAGTAATTAAGTTGTAATTAGTGACTAATAAATTAAGTAATTAGAGATAATTAATTTGTAATTAAGGATTAATTAACTAATAATTAAGGATTGATTAATTGTTATTAAGTTTTATTAATTGATAATTAAGGTTTATTAATTAATAATTAAAGAATAATTAATCTGTAATTAAAGATTAATTAATTTGTTTAAAGGTAATTAAAGGATGAATTACCCAATTGTAATTAATTAATGTGATTAATTTTAGTTAATTAAAATTTGTAAATTAATTAAAGATAATCACTTGATGTTGATTAAGTATAAATACTTAATTAATAAGTGTAATTACTGTAAGAAATTAATGTATAATTACAAGATGTAATTAATTAAAAGAAATTACTTAATGAGAAGTAATTAAAGGATAATTACTTAGGAGAAGTAATTAAGGATTTATTATTTGGTATAATTAATATAAATAATTAAGGATTTAATTAATTAGGGTAAGTAATTACAGAATGATAATTACCATTTATGATTAATTAAGGTGGATTAATAGAAGTGATTAATTAAAGTTTAATTAATTAATGTAATTAATTAAGGGTCAATGTAATTAATTATAATTAATTAATTAATGGAAGTAATTAATTAAGGATTATTAATTAATGTAATTAATAAGCGTAATTAAAGGTTAATTACTGTTAATAATTAAGAATAATTAATTTGTGAAATTAATTAAAGAATAATTACTTTATGTAATTAATGAATAATTAATCAAGGATGATTAATATTTAATGAGTAATTAATTAATTAAAAGTTTGTAATTAATTAATAAGCAAGGTTAGATAATTAATTCTTAAGTAATTAATTTAATTTAGGTTAATTAAATTAATTATAACATAGGGTTAATAATTGTTGCTTATGGATGATTGTTGTATTGGATGATATCTATTGGATGATATGTTGTGATATTATATGATATGATATTGGATATATCTGTGGTAAATGTGTGATATTTATCTGTGTTAAATGCTGTGTGAATTCAAGTATTGAATTGAATTATTTAAACCTTTAAACAACTTGGCTTTTAAAATACGTTTGGATTTCGATGAGGCCAGGATCGGGTTTCCAGATTTGGATATCCGAAAACCACATCGATCCAAATTAACGATAGGTCGTGAATCTCAAGTGAAGATGAAGATTCAGAGTGCAAGGGTTATTGTCGTTAACTCTGAGGGTGATTCCAAAATTAATGTAACGAGATAATGCCTTCGGTTTCGTTCGAACCCGGAACGAACTTGTATGGATTGAATGCTTTCAACACATCGTCAGGTGGACGATGAGCATTCTAAGTGATATGTTCTGATAAGGTAATCGTAGCCTCAAGCCTCATCAACTGGGAATGGCTAAAACAGGGGAGGTGCAGCAAGGTTAGTGGGTAGCGCCCAGGTAGGATAAGATTTCCCCTATCTAGAGGTCCCTTCTTTTTATTCGGCTGTGTGGGCGGTTGAATAGCTACAACCGCTGGGGTTTCTTATGCGGGAATTATCCAGTAAGGGATGGTTTCGGACTTGTGTTGTAGGGGAGCGGGCGTACTCCTCGGTACGTTGATCTAGGCCACGTACTGTGCCGGGCGGTACCCCAGTAGCCCTGCCATTGTATGGAAATCCAACTTCCAATAAGTGCCATCGGACTTGATTGTATACCTATGTATGCTGGAATTTAATGAATGTAACAATTTCGGCTATGTGAATATTTATTTGGAAACCCTAGACACTATTATAATATAACCGGATTTCCTATCAAAGTTTTGGTTAGCGTAAGCTAAAAACTTTTCCATGTTTATGTGTGGGGAGTCTTATGTGATACCTTTGTTTTCAAAAGGTTTTGAAGTTAAGCAACTTTTAACCGTTTACTCACACCAGACCCATGTCTGACCCAAGTGTTTATTTTCTGTTTTATAAACTTTTGGGTACTCAAATTTTTACGAGTAGCCAAGGGATTCAGGTTTTCTTTGACGAATTCTGAAGGAGCAAATGGAGCAGGAGGCTTCAACGTTTGTAGATATATAAGTGGTTCCGCTGTGTTGATCTCTAAGTCATTTGTTGAGATGTATTTTGAGTTGTAATAACTAGACATGTGTTTACAACTGTCTAGTATGTGTTTTATAAGCTATGTATCTCTAATGTATATGATACTATGTAATATTTATGTGATTAATATAATTTATTCGTTCCGCTGTTTAGATTCTGATGTTGTTTCTTCTTTCTTCTCTATCTTTTCTCTTTTCTATCCCTTTCTTTCTTTAAGATGATGCGACTTTCTGTGGTGAAAAAGTCGGGTCGTCACAATTTTTGTGTGTGTAATTGTTATTATATATATATATATTTACAATTGTTATTTTATATAATTCAAAAAGAAACTTTGGACGACAAATACATATACAAAGGGACAAATGTGTTTGTTTTGGTGTAAATCTCATCACCTATATATAGTCACATTATAAATGTACACTTCATATATGTTGCAAGGACACTGCACACATGTGACTGTATTTGATAAAATTGTAATTATGTAATTAATTAAATTAAATTAAATTTGATTTAAGCAATTAATTACTAAATTGTTTTGAAAATTTGAAAGCCTTTATAGGCTCTTTCTTAGCCGGCCATGCATGGGAAAAGAGGCGGGTTTTGATTGAGATTTAATAAAGATCTAAAGAGGGAAGGTTCTAAGGAAAAAATTGGAAATATTTCAATTGTTTTTTTAAAACAAAATTTCTTTCATTCATTCCAGTATCTCGACAGTTCATTTTATCCTGCTCTCCTCTCCCTCTCAACCATAACTTTGCCTAAAATTTCGTGGCCTCCATGGAAGAAAATCCCAAAACAAAATTCAAATAAAACAAAAAGTAAATACAAAAGTGGTGCTTTGGATCATTGCAATTTCTGAAGGTGATTCAATCAAATTTAGGAGTTTTGTTCTTCATTCAAGGTGTGACTTTTGGCTTCATCTTAAGGTAATTTCTAATCTTATTTTATTATGAAATACATGATGTTAATACAGCGTAGATCTCCATATGCTTCAAATCTTTTGTTTATTTGTTCATCTTGTATATATAGTTTAGGTCCCAAATATTAAACAACGAATTTATATATGTTTGGGTTGTCCAATCTAATTTTATTATTGACTTGGATATTAGAGTAAATCATTTTGATTTGGAAACTAATTCTTAATTGATTGATATGGTTTTGTAACTTTATATACACAAACATCAATGAGCAACATATGTTGATTACTTGAAATCATTTTGAAAAATATCATGTTTTTAATGTTTTTTGGTTTTATATGTACATTCATTAGGTTGTTGTTTTCATATGTTTAAAATTTGTTTAAGTTAAAATTTCATAAGTAGACTTTTGTGCAAAAACATAAAACTACTTTCAATTCTTCCTAAGTTAAAGCCAGATGATCTATTTATTAACTTTATATTTTAAAACATATAAAATTATATAGTATATATATATATGTTATTTTAAATTTAAAACATTACAATTATTCCTCTATGTGTATGTATGTATATATATGTGTGTGTTATTTCAACTTTATGTTTAAAAAGGAGCTTTTGTGTAAAATCATAAATTTAAATTTAAATCCTTCCTAAGTTTAGACTAGATTTAAAATTGTTAGTTTTAGAATTCATAAAAAATAGTAATTTTAACATATATGCATATGTGTGTTTGTGTACATGTGTGTGTGTGGGAGAGGGTGGGGGACTGTGGTGTAATTGTTACTATACATATATTTACAATTGTTATTTTATATAATTCAAAAAAAAACTTTGGACGACAAATATATATATATATATATATATAAAGGAACAAATGTATTTGTTGCAATATAAATTCTAACACCTATATACAGTCACATTAGCCGTGTACACTTTATATATGTTGTAAGTGCACTGCACACATGTGAGTGTATTTAATATCCTTATAATTATATAATTAATTAAATTAAACTAAAACTCTTTTTTCAAACAAATTAAATAAATATTTTATTTAAAACTATATTGGAGTGGATATAATAAACTCTTTAAACTTTATAGGCCAAATAGATCCAGTATAGATTTTGTTTTAGAAATCTACCTATTTTACTCGCTTGTGACTAGCCAGTTCCTTCAATGGTATCAGAGTCCAAATGGTCTATGTGGTCTAAATTAGCAATGTTAGGGCTAACTTATTAAAGTCTACCTATATTGTAAGGTGTTTAGAAAGGTAGTATATAAGGTGTGGTTTGGGTAACAAGTACTCTAGCCTACCGTTTACTGGTCTAACTAGAAGGATGAAGTAACCCCAAAGGTTATCCCTAACATAAAGGCAAAAATTAATTTTGGGCTAATTTTTAGTATCTGGTTGAAAAAAGATATTTTGAATTTAAAAGTTCAATTTAAAATATAAAATAAATTTTAAATGTTATAAAATATTTTTCAGAAATGTTTTGAAAATTAATAAATTAATTTCTAATTTTTATCATAGCTATTTATTTAATTAGATTAATTAAATAAATAACTAATTAAATGTAAATTAATTAGATCAGAACACATATAATGACATATGTGCATTTATCATAAAATGTTTAAGGTATATAATAATAAAAAATTAAAATTTTATATCAACCAAAGTTTCTTTAGTTATTTTTAATTAATTACATTTTAATTAATAAAATAAAATATACACATATGATACACACACATACATACATAAAACTATAAGTGTTATAGTTAATATTCATTTTAAATTGTTTAAGATGAATAAAATTAAAATTTTGAATTTTCAAAATAATTCAATTAAATTTTTTAATTAAATTAATAAATTAAAATTAATTAAATACGATTAATAATATACATGAGAATATTATATAAGTTAATTAAATTATAAAAGGTTATAAATATGTTAAACTTGCATAATATAAATATATAATATAAGTGGAACTGTATGAAACCCAACTTATGTTAAAGAATGAGTATATACTTATTGTACATATACTGTAATTTCAGATGTGTCCGACACTTCATAAGGGTATTTCATACGAAATACATTATTTCCTATACCGACATCACTCAAAGATTATATATATATAATACTATGAATCCTTAATATATTAGTTATCATCTACCGTTTATATATTAATAGAATACTTGCATGCTCTTTAGTTGTTGAGTTTCCTTAAGCTAGAGATGTTATGTGTAGTACTATTAATATTTTGATTAGGCGAGGTAAGATACATGCACGTATTTGTTAAGTTTCCTCAAGATAGGTGCATTATAGTTTGGTCATTGCGAAATAGTGAGTGTGAGTGAAAAATCTCTTTCGATTTGTTGAGTTTCCTTAAGGTCAATATAAGATTAGAACAAAGACCACTGATTAGGAGTTGTATATGGTACAAGTGATAAGGTATTATCGACCGCATGCGAGTCTATGGTTTATTGAGTTTCCTTAAGGTCAAAATCCCAAAGCAAGCGGGTCCTAACACCCACTAGAGAAATCGAAAGATTTCTATGTTTTTCTTAGGGTCTTGAGAAACATAAAAAGTCTAATGGGAGCCTTATTAGAAAAATGAAATGGTAACACTTAACCTTCTAATGTTGTAAGAAATTTGATATATAAAATTAAAACAATTTACATCGATAAATTTATGCAACTAATAAAATTGATAAAATGTTATCAATTAAGGCATACAAATGAACTAAACTAAAGATTGACAAATAAATATAGAATATATTTACCTTAAATCCTTTAGCATTTTTCTGCTTCAAGACCCATGCAAGAGCCTAACTATGAGTCTAGTTTAAAGATCGTCGATTCCCCCTTCTTTCAAATCGTGACACCCTATCCTGAGCTCATGTCTCTTCAAGTCGAGCGTGACCAACATTTTTCTCTTTTCTAGTTTTATGTCTTAGCGATCATTTTTTCTTCCTATAAGTCTAATTTAAGGATGAATAAGGAAGAGTATTAACAAGGGTATCTATTGCTATTTACACTTGAATGCCTTACATTTCAAAAAAATTCTTTATATCTTTTATTACATTTTTAAACCTCCTAATTTATGAGTAAATTACATTACAACTTATTTACAATTACACTACCATTCAACTTAATTTGATTTACTATATGTTTTGCAAAATGTATTTCAGAATAATTAATTTTTTAAAGTCGTTAAGTATTGATTAATTAATTAATATCGAAAAATACTTTATTCTATTTATTTTAAAGCATATTTGATAATCCAAATTGTTATACCCTACTTTTGTTAAAAGAAGGAAAAATAGTGGTAAAGCCAAGTAAAGGAACATAGTAAGGGCAATCGAATTATTAAATGCTCAAGGATAAGAGCTATTGCAAGTCTAAAAGAAGAACTATTGCATGTCTAAGATTTAAAGCTATCGCGCGTCTAAGATAAAGGTTATCACATGTCTAAGATCGGAGTGCTATCGCACGTCTAAGTTGAAAGCTATCGAAGGTCTAAGATGTCTAAGATTAAAAGCTACCACACGTTTAAGATAAAGGTTATCACATGTCTAAGGTTGAAGAGCTATCACATGTCTAAGATTGAAAGCTATTGCATATCTAAGTAAAGGCTATCGTATGTCTAAGATTGAAGTGTCATCTCATGTAAAAGTTGAAACCTATCGAAGGTCTAAGATTGAAGAGATATCACATGTCTAAGTTAAGAGCTATAACAAGTCAAGTGAAGGGCTATCACACGTCCAAGATAAAAGCTACCGTAAGTGAAAAAGAAGGGATATCAGATGTCTGGGCTAAAGGTTACCGCATGTCTAAATTGAGAGTGCTATCGCATGTTCAAGTTGAAAGCTATCACATGTATAGGGTAAAGGCTATCGCATTTCCAAATTGAAAACTATCACATGTCTAGGCTGAAGGCTATCAGATTTCTAAGTTGAAAGTTATATTGCATGTCTAAGTTGAAAGTGTTATTGCATGTCTGAGTTGAAAGCTACCGCTTGTCTAAGATTGGAATGCTATTACATATCTATAAATACAAGATATCAAAGATTTAAAAAGTGTTATCACAAGTCTACAAATAAAAGCTATCAAAGATCTAAAAGTGCTATCGCAAGTCTACAAATATAAACTATCGAAGATCTAAAAAGTGCTATCTAACCCCTAAGAAGATGCTATCGAAATCTAGCTATGCCACATGTCATGTTAGTATGAAAGGAAGAGGAAAGAAACTTATGCCACATGTCATTTCAATAGTGTGCCACATCATCAATCGATTAAGAGGATCTCAACCGTCCAAAAATGGCATTCATAATGTGTCAAGAATCAAATGATGTAATTTTCCTATAAATAGGCATCTACCCCCTCCCGACTTAAGAAGGGGTGAATTCCCAAGTTCTCTTCTCTCTCATATTTTATTTGCAACCAAAACATAAGTAAAAGCTCGATTTGAGACTTTAACGACCATTTAGGTCAATTCATAATTGACAATTTGTGAAAAAGAACTCTTTTATTTCGTATTTTCATACTTATCTAATAGGAACTCCTCTTGCATAAGTAACATCAAATCCCACTCTTAAACTTAGTAGTTCGCCCATATTCCAAGCTTAACACAAATCATCATTTCTATAATTTCTTATTCGTTTCTTTATACAAATTTTCATGTTTATTCGCTTAAATTTAATTATCGATTTAAATATGAAATTTAACTCCAAATTACATAATTTGACATTTCCACAAAATAATTTCCAATAAATAAATCATTAACTCTTTTTATTAAATCATCCATTTTATTTCTCAAAATAAAATTCTCACTCTTATTCATTTCAATCAAGTACAATTCATTTGCAATATTAAAATTATTCATGCTTATTGTAAATTTTACTGAGTTCAACATATCTTCCTAAAAGCATCTAATTAATGAATGCAAAGCATTAAAACAACATTTATTTACCAAGTAACGTTAACTCAACAAAATATATTTTACGATAAATTTTATCCAAAATGAAACTCGGATAACTCAATCAAATTAAATTAAATTTATTTCAAGTAAATCGAGAGTTGGGTTATTGCATTTGTTAACTAATCGACGTTATAGTGTAGACTAAGTTGTGTTTGAATTGACTTTCTCTCACCATCTTTAGTAGAAATAGATAGTCAATGATATAAATTCGACTATTGTTGCGTATGGTCGACATGAATAGACCATTTGATCTGGATAATTTCTAATGTTTAATAAACTTCCAATTGGTTTCATTTAGAGGGTAATTTCTAGTGGAAATTTTAGAGTGGAAGACAATTGAAAACTCATGGAATTGCTTAATTTATTTTAGAAAAATGACTGTTCACTAGCAATTTCCCATACAATAAATCTATAGCAACTCGCATATTCTAGTATGAATTTTGTGTGTAGAATTTATGTCATGCGTACGTAAAGCGAACCAAAAGATATCGAATTCCTCTATCAGTTGAAATGGGCACGATCAAAGTTGGATAACTCAAACCCAGTTCCACCAATACTTATCCCCTTACATAACTACTTCTTTTTCGTTTTTACTGGCTCTTAAAACTTTATTAAGAAAGTGGAAAATGAAAAGACTTTTTCAAATCAATGTAGAAAAAGGGAATATTAAAGGTGCTTTAGAGAAATATGAAGAGGTGAAGAAGAGCTATCCGTTGATATCCAAGTTGAATTTTTGTTGGGGGTGATCACAATGACGGTGGCTAAAGCACCTACAGCGGTTTGAGGTACTTTGAATTGATGTGTATTCCCATATGCAATGCGACCCATGTTTGTTTAGGGCTAATTTGATAGTACACAGAGAGCTGGATTCCTCTATCCCTAAAAGCATGTATCCTATGTCCACAAGTGGTCTCAACCCTATTCTTTTATTAACTATTTTAAACAATATGTTTCATCAAATGATGCCTAGTTGTGATTTTTTTGGGACTGGAAGCACACATAAAAGAGCGATGGTGGACTTAGGGTGCGTTTTTTGTGAAGCGAAAGGGGCTGCCGATAGGGCCATTTTGAATGAGGCACGAACGGAGAATGTTTCGCAAAAGCAAAATGTGTTTTTGTGCTGCAAATGGGGCAACAAAGGAGGCAACAAAAGAGGAATGATTGTTTGTAATTGTATTGTAACAATTTTTGCTAATGGTAATTAATTTATAATTAAGAAATGTTATACATGATTAGACAATCCTATAGTAAAAACATGACCGTTTATAACAAAAAGAAGTGGAACATATACAACAATTTAAAAATGCAAAATACTTATACATGGATACAATAAAACAAATTTGAAAATAAATTTAGCGAATTCCTTCACCAACGTTCATTTCTTATCCTTTCTCGAACCAAAGCCATATTATTTTCGACACTTCTTTCGATTCGTTCATTTTCTTTTTCTCTCATCACTTGAATATCGTAGCATTCTTTAAGATATTCTTCTGGAATAAGATTAGAATCATTATCATATGACAAAGCCTAGATCCTCACTGTTGTATTTCCATATGAAATTATGAATAACCATTGTAGCGATAATCACTTTAACTTGAACCATAATCTAAAAGGTGGTATGCTACTTAAGATTGTAATATTTCTTTCTACATTTGAACGTTCTTTCGATTACTATACGTAAACTTGTATGATAGAAATTAAAAAATTTATTATCTGATTTTGGTTCATTTTTGAGTTTCACGAAAATTATGGATATGATATCTCACATTTCAATATGAAAGCATATAACCATTCATTAGCGAATATCCTGAATCATTTATATAACAATGAACCGATGGCGGAAGTGGAAAGTCCAAGTTCTGATCTTTTATTGCAGAATTGAAAACTCTACTATCTTGTGTTATTCCTTTCCAACCAGTCATGACATACGTAGAAGTCATATCAAGTGAAGACATGCCAAAAAGTTTTGCATGACATATATTTTTCGCCTAATAAATGGTTATACACTGGTATAGGGTAAGTGTGCAACTATGTGTATATCGTCTATTGCTGTGATACAATTTTTGAAAAAAGAGGCAATATTAGTTAGAACTTCTAATTTGTTCTTGTGGATCATCTAGTTTAATTGTATCTTTTATCATTAATGTGCCAACTTTTATAACAACATGAAAATAAACACAAATAGTGCTACTAGCTCGCTGAAACATTTCCTTGACCTGACTTATTAGAAAAGAGAAAGCGATGAAGTATAAAAACATTGCAACCATCTCTTTAATGCAAACTTCCTTTGTGAGCTTCAAACTGTAAGATTCCAAACGCTCACACAATAATGAAGCACGGTCTTTAATTTGAAACTTTTGTTGATAATGCTCTTGATGTCTAAAATGAATATTGCTAACCCATTGCATGTCGGTGAAAGTAGAAGTGTGGACAAGTGTATTTCTATGTTTTCTTCCATTAAAAAGTTCGTTTAATGCAATTAAGTCTTCAAGGTCTTCAAAGTTAAAATCACAACTGCCACTGTTCTTTTGAAGTGTATGATATAGTGTAGAGAGTGAAGAAGAAGAAGTGAAATGTGGTTAAGAAATGGATTTTAGTTAATATTATAAGGTGTGAAATTAGGCCGTTTGAGCTTGACGCGTCTGGTGCGTCCGATGCGTTGAACACATCATGTTAAATTTTGGCAACATTATATGGTGAATTGAAGAGGTCGAGAATAGCTTAATAACAGTGAAAACGACGCGCGAATCGGAGCTTGGATGCTCAAGTTATCGCGATTTGAAGATGCATATGCTGAAAGTTGTGTCAAACGTCTGACAGGAATCCTCAGATGTCTGATAGCAGGTTTACTGCAGCCTAAAATTTTCAATAGAGATCTAAGAGGTTGTGACAGACGTCTGACGTGTTGCAGTTTTTTTTTTCGACCTAGAATTTGTGTATTTGCTTGTAGGGCTTCAAGGGGAAAATCAGATATTTGTCAAGAAAGGATGGTCCACCATATAAGCTATTTTCAGGATTTAAAGAAAAAAAGAACTCCAAGGGTTTTGATCAATCCAAGAGATTAAGGGTTTTTATCCTCCATTAAAATAGGGTTTATCAAAACCTAGTTTTCTTCAATTCTCTTCTCCGGAAATCTATTCTATTTGAATATTGATCATTGTAATCAATCTCTTGTACTCTTATCATTGGTATTAATAAAGGCTCTCTCTCAAAGTGGATGTACATAAACAAGATTCTAGTGGAACCATTATATATCGGTGTGTGATTTATTTTATCGTTATTGCTTTGTTTCTCTATTGCTTGTTTGGTGATTGTGATTGGTTTTGGATTGGACTGAGATTTGGATTGAGATATTGATTGGTTGTTTTTGCACTTCTTACCACAATCTCATTTTTTGCCGTACGGGGTTTTAATTTGAGTGGTCCAAAGTTAGAATTCCCATAACATTTGGTATCAGAGCTTTGGTGTTGGTAGGTGGTTATAGAAATGCCAGAATCAGATAATACCTTGAGTAGTCCCTAAATGGTTAGTCCATGTTGTGTAGCGCCGAATGTACACGGATTGTATGTGGCTTTGGGATCACAATTGGTTATAGACAAGTAGAATAGCGATAATGATTTTGAAAAGTGGCAATGGAAGATGAAAGCGGTTCTAAGGTGGAATCGGTTGTATTGGGTAGCGTTTGATACACATTTGTTGCCGGTAGACATCTTGGATGTTAAAAGACAAGAAATGGAAGAGTGGGCTTTCACTACGCTTCAACTTGCTATGGGAGAGAATGTTATCTCCAGAATTAGTGGTGAGACTACTGCTAAAAGTATATGGGACAAATTGGAGGAGCTGTATATGAAGAAGTCACTAATTAATCATTTTATCTTGCTGTGAACGTTCTTCATCTATAAGATAAAGGAGAGTACTTCACTAATGGCACACTTGAATGTCTTTGATGATTTGCTAACGAAGATGAAGGCGGTAGATTTGAAGATTGAGGAAGGGCAAAAGGTGATGATGTTGTTATGTTCATTGCTGGACCGTTATACGGGTTTATCAAATGTTTGATATATAGCCGGGATACTTTGACTCTTGAAGATGTCAAAATGGGTCTTCTTAGTGAGGAGTTGCGCGATCAAATGAAGGAGTGGTGATGGAGGTAGTGGTGCTAGTAGTGGTCAGGGTTTATTTGTGGAGAAGGAGAGAAATGAGAAGAAAGGGAACTGGGCGTGTTCTAAATCAAGGAAACCTCGTTGGAGAGGAAAGTCAAAGGAAAGAAATGGCAAGTGATTTATTTGTAAGAAGCCTAGTCATTGGAAGAATGTGCGTCCGAACAAGGAGAAGACGGAGAAAGAAGTAACATCTTTATCTGTAGCGGAGGAGAGTGGAGTTGGCGAGGGAGATGTAGATGTTTTGAAGGTGGTCGCATCGGATGTTTCGGTTTGCAAATGGGTGCTCGATTCGGGGGCGTCTTATCATATAATGCCGAATAAGAATTGTTTTTCTTATTATGTCGATAAAGAAGGAAATTCAACTGTTATGGGTAATGATGCTATTTGTAAGTCGAAAGGCATTGGTTCCGTTCAAATTTGAATGTTTGACAGAGTGGTTCGTACTCTCACTAATGTACGCTATGTTCCAGGACTTCAAAAGTCTCTTATCTCTTTAGGGCAGCTGGATTCTTTAGGATGTAAGATCACTATTGAGAGTGATATCTTGTGGGTTTTGAAGGGTGCGCTTGTGGCGATGAAAGTTGCTAGGACTCATGAAATTTATTTGCTTCAAGGTGTGACTATTGAAGGCAAAACTTATGTAGGTGTTAATAGTTCTCGTGGCTTGGATGTGACTAGTTTGTGGCATTTGAGGTTGGGTCATGTCTCAGAGAGGAGTTTGGATATTCTTCGGAAGAGAGAGATGATTGATGGAGAGAGTTTCAACAAACTAGAGTTTTGCGAGGAATGTGTCATGTTGAAGCAAACAAAAGTGTCATTCGGTGAAGGAAAACATGATTCGAGAGAGGTTCTCAAGTATGTTCACACGGATGTTTGGGGACCGGCACCGGTAGCTTCTTTGGGAGGATCTCGCTATTATATTACTTCCATTGATGATTTTTCTCGAAAGGTATGGGTGTATGTAATGAAGGCCAAGTCGGAGGCATTTGCAAAGTTCAAAGCATGGAAGGCTCTTATTCAGAATGAGAGTGGTAAGTCTATGAAGGTTCTAAGATCTGACAATGGCGGAGAGTATGTTTAAGGATAATTCTTGGAGTTTTGCAAGCATCAAGGTATTCATAGGTATTTTACTACATCGGGAGATCCGAGTCGAATGGTGTTGCGGAGAGGATGAACCGTACTCTACTCAAGAAAGCTCGGTGCTTAAGATTAACATCAGGTTTGTCTAAGGGATTTTGGGCCGAAGATTTGTCAACCGCGATGCATATTGTGAATCGAATTCCGTGCTCGACTATTGGAAACAAAATTCCGAAGGAAATGTGGAAGGGAAAGAGCATTGACTTGAGTTATCTTCGTGTGATTGGTAGTCCGGTTTATGTGCATGATCCGGGAAATGATAAGCTTGAGCCTAGAGCTTTCAAGAGAATTTTCTTGGCTATACGGATGGAGTAAAAGGCTATCAGATATGGAATCCAAAAACAAAGAAGGTTGTGAATTCTCTTCATGTTAATTTTGATGAGTCGGCTTTGTTCAAGGAGAAAGAGAGCTTATCAGATGTTCTGGATTTGGTTCATGGTGAATTAAAGGAGAAGGAATTTGTTCCCACCTTTCGTCCAAGGAGTAAAGTAGTTGAAGATGCTTGTTAGGAGAAAGCGGTTGATGTAACATCACATAGTCCACATGGTTCCTCTAGTAGTCTTGATGATGTACACGATTTTAGTGAGGATTCAATTTAAGGTGGAGCTGAAAGTAGTTTGGGTGATGGTATTGCTACTCGGGTTGGTCGTCATGCGATAAGGTCACCCGATAGATATGGTGATTGAAACTATCTTAGCTTTTGTGATAATTTGGACTATGCTCTTCATGTAGTGCAAGATGAGAAGATGGACCTTGATAACGTCATGGAGTCGAGTGACAGCTCAAAGTGGATTTGTGCCATGGAGGAAGAGATACAATCGTTGATGAAGAATCAAACTTGGGATTTGGTTCCACTTCATAAAGGAAACCGTGCTATTGGGTGTAAATGGATATACAAGGTGAAGGACGATGGGTGATACAAAGCTATGCTAGTGGCTAAGGGGTTTGCATAAAGGATTAGAAAGGAGTATGATGAGATTTTTGCATCGGTTGTGAGACATACTTCAATCCGGATATTACTTGCTATAGTTGCTATTCACGACTTGGAGTTGGAGCAGCTTTATGTGAAAACCGCCTTCTTGCATGGTGACTTGGATGAAGACATCTATATAGAGCAACCAGAAGGTTTTGTTGTTGATGGTAAGTCAAATTTGGTTTGCAAGTTAAAGAAATCACTGTATGGTTTGAAGCAATCACCTAGACAATGGTACAAGAGATTTGATCATTTTATGCTTGAAAATGGTTTTGATAGAAGCATCAAGTATGCTTGTGTATATTTCAAGAGGTTGAAAAATGATTGTTGGGTGTATTTACTCTTGTACGTGGATGACATGCTCATTGCTTTTAAGGATAAGAATGAAATCAGCAAGCTAAAATTGAGTCTAAAATTGAAGTTCGAAATGAAGGATCTTGGAGAAGCAGTGAGGATATTAGGCATGGAAATAGAAAGGGATCGAAAGCATTTTGAGTTAAAATTAACTCAAAAGGAATACATAAAGAAAGTGCCTTGCCGGTTTAGCATGGAGAATGCAAAGGTGTCAAATTCACCTTTACCTTTGCATGTGAAGCTTTCGAGTAAAGGATCACCTATCTTGGAGAAAGACAAGGCTTACATGATAAATGTGCCATATGCTAGTGCGGTTGGAAGTTTGATGTATGCCCCAGTGTGTACGAGGCCCAGCATTGCAAATGTCGTCGGGATGGTTAGTCGATATACGACTAATCCGAGAAAATCGCATTGGAAAGCTGTGAAGCTTATATTGAGATACCTAGAGGTACATCATCTTATGTCTTGTTTTTGGCGGTAGTGAGGGGATGAATTGCAAGTTGGTTGGTTATTGTGATTCGGACTACGCCGGTGATAGGGATCAAAGAAAACCAACTTACAAACATGTCTTCACACTTGGCGGTATGGCCATAAGTTGGAGATCGAGATTGCAGACCGTAGTTGCTTTATAGACTACGGAGGCGGAGTTGATAGCCGAGGTGAAGGTGGCAAAGAAGGCACTTTATTTAAGGCGATCGTTGTGTGACTTAGGATTTGAGCACGATAGCATCGATGTTCAATGAGATAGCCAGAGTGTTATTCACTTGGTAGAGAATTTGGCGTTTAGCTCATGGACTAAGCATATTAAAGTGAGAGAGTTGATTTTAGTAGCCATGGATGAAGAGAAGCAAGTATATCTTCGGAAAGTGCACACAAAGGATAAACGGTGGATATGTTCACTAAGGCATTGCCGGTTGGGAAGTTCGAGCATTGCTCGAACTTGATTCGCTTAAGGAAGTGCTAGGTGCCATGGGGTGGCACGGTTTAGGGAGAAGCTTGGTTATAGATGATGAAGAGTATCCATAAGAGATTGTGGTTCTATCTTCTTGGTGAGTACTAGTTTACACTCCTTAGTACTTTTGTCTTTTGGAGAGACGGTTTTGGATTTGGGTGCTTTCAACACTTCGTTAGTGGGCGGGGGCTTTGCCTGAGCTCGATGATGGAGTGCAATTGGGTGATGGCTTTGTCGGAGCTCACTCGGAAAGCACTCAAGCTTATTTAGTTGAAGGTAGAAGTGGTGATAATTTGGTACTATCGGTTGTTGGTGATGGTATGGTGCCATTGGTTCATGATGATGGAGATTGATATAGTGTCAAGGTGGAGTGTTAAATTTTGGCGACACTAAATGGTGAATTGAAGAGGTCAAGAATAGCTTGATAACGGTGAAAACGACGCGCGGATCGAAACTCAGATGCTCAAGTTATCTCGATTTGAAGATGCACAGGCTGAAAGTTGTGTCTGACATCCGATAGGAATCCTCAGAAATCTGACTACAGGTTTACTGCAGCTCAAAAGTTGCGACAAATGTTTGAGAGGTATGATAGACATTTGACACTGCAGTTTTTTTCGACCCAGAATTTGTGTATTTGCTTATAGGGCTTCAAAGGGAAAATCGGGTATTTGTCAAGGAAGGATGGTTCACTGTATAAGCTATTTTCAGGATTCAAAGAAAAAAAAGCTTCAAGGGTTTTGATCATTCCAAGAGATTAAGGGTTTTATCCTCCATTAAAACAGGGTTTATCAAAACCTAGTTTTCTTCAATTCTCTTCTCCACAAGTCTATTCTATTTGAATATTGATCATTGTAATCAATCTTTTGTACTCTTCTCATTGGTATTAATGAATGCTCTCTCTCAGAGTGGATGTACACCAACAAGACATTAGTGGAACCACTATAAATCAGTGTGTTATTTATTTTATCGCTATTGCTTTGTTTCTCTATTGCTTGTTTGGTGATTGTGATTGGTTTTGGATTGGATTGATATTTGGATTGAGATATTGATTGGTTATTTTTGCACTTTTTACCACGATCTCATTTTCCGTTGTACTTTGGGATTTTGATTTGAGTGGTCTCGAATTAGAATTCTCATAACACGTCAAGCTCAAATGGTTCAATTTCCCTATGCTCCTTGAACTAGCCAAGAAGACCATTGCACAATTTAAAACATCTAATGTGTCGAATGCGTCAAACACATCGAACGTTTGAACTGGGCAGTTCAATGACAACGAACGCACCCCTAATATGGTATATGAAAGGTTCTGACCTTAGTTTTTACACTTAAATATGAATAATTAAGATATTACATATTAAAATTTATAAAACTTCAAATTAGAAGAAAAAATACCGATAGTAATTTATAAACGAATTCAAGATTTCAATCAAATATATCAAAAGTTATACATGTCAATGACTGGTAGACATTGTTGTATTACAACTTGCGAAGAATTTTGCATCATTCTTGATTAAAAAGTATAATTTAACCTTTACTTTAAAGAAAATACATTTAAACATTGCATGTACATAAAATTGGTACACCAAACTCTTAGCGTGGATGATACCATAAACAACGTAATTGTACAAAAGTATAATTGGCAAAAACTATTTATTAAGCATGAGAATTATTTTGGAATGTGCAATGCTCATGCATATAAAAAACTCTTGTATAATGATCTAAAATTATCAAGTTTCAATTTTATATGTTAGCGTAAACTAAAAATATAAAAAAAAAAACTGTGAACACTTTGTTAGGGTTCAATATACTTTAAGTTGGATTAATCATTAAACCCTACATCTGAATAGATTATAACCCATATTCAATTAACGAGAAATATGCAGAATGGATAAACCTAATTGTAGAAACCATACCTGAATTTAATGTTGCTGATTAAAAGAGAAGAAGAATATGTTAGTCTTCTAAATTGACAACACCCCAGATCTTATATTATTTCTCCAGAAGAAGGGAACGTTAACTAGAGCTTGTATAAATTGTGGACTATAACCTCATATATATAATATTGATAATTACAAATATGACCCTTCAATAAATTAGAATTTCATTCGGTATCTACACATTAATACTATTACAATTTGATCCTTGAACCTTTTAACTTTAATTAATAATTTAACCACTTTAGTTAGAATTTACATCGAAATAGCATAATATATTTTATTTTACATGTGTAGCACCACATGTTGAAATTTTCTAACACCTTTTGTTGAGAATGAGAATTTGAACTTGTGACCTTACTTATGTACAAGCATTTTCATTTGAAAATAGATGTAAGTTTTTATTTTGAACATCATTTGAATTTCGATCTATCGATCTCTTGTTTGCATTTAAATGCATTTTCAAAATTTATAATCAGACCAAAATATTGTAATTTTGTTGCAAATATTATTGAAGATGATAATGGATGAAATAATTATTTTATAAATTAATAAAGAATGAATAAATCATAATATTAAGTGAAATGCAAACCTTTTTTATTTGGACAAATCTAAAACAACAACAACAACACCTATTAAGCCATTATTCCTAAACAAGTTGGGGTCGGCTGGACAAATCCAAAAACTTTTAAATAATGTATTGAAATTAGGTGAATTTTTTAAAGTAAATTATAAATAAAAAAGAGGATTTTCACTTATAGGACATTTTAATTTACTAGGGTAATACTTCCAAATAATTAGTTTCAAGGACAAAAGATAAAAGAAATTATCATTTTATAGGAAAATGATAAATTTCAACGATAGGAAAAAGATAATTACATTTATTATTTGCAGTAAAATGATTTTTTTTTATGTTTTGTCTTTTAAACTACCTATTCTGAAGTTTTTACCTAGAAACGTATTACCGTAGGTTGGGAAGTCCTTCAATCTAATTCACATAATAAGAAAATCATAAAATGTTTTACGATTATAGAAAATGATCCAAATTAACATGTAAAGAAAGCTTAAAAGTGATCTGAATAAAATATAGTAAATCGAACTAACGGTAAGTTGTAAATGTATGTAAAATAAAATAAAATTCATCTTGGTAACTAGTGAAAAATGGCGACCGCTTCCAGGCTTCTCCGCTTTCCCGATCTCGCTCTCCTCTCCTTCTAGATATCCTACCCCTTCCCCTTCATCCTCCTCATGCATATGTGTAACAACCATAATCTGCTCTCCATGATTAAAGAGCACGGAAGCTGCTGTGAGTGGATTGGGGAAGATGAAATGGTTTCGACTGGGTATTGTTCTCTGGAATTAGCTGAAGATCATCCGAAGTAGTGGGCTTGTAAAGGAGTTGGCAGAAGAGGAATGTGTGTACTGGTCTATAAATATAATTGCTCAAGTGTATCAGTGTACAAGTTGATGTATCTGTAATTGGGTTGTTATTGGGCTGAGTGCAAATGAGTTGTACTGGTCTATAAATACTGGAGTGTGTTTTGTAATTGATTGTGAAGAAATTGAAAGCAATAAAATTCCTTTTCATTTTGTTACTGTATCGTAGATCTCTATTCTTCATTTTCAGTTTGTAATTCCTTTAATTCTTTTCCCTTTTCTTGTATTCTGGTACATAGTTTAATCTTTGGTAGCCTTACTTTCAAGTTAACTCTGTCTCTTATTCAGTTTGTATGCATTTATCATTTTAGTTCATTGTTCTTGATTCAGCTTTAAATTCTTGAATGTTGCATTTGTGTTCTTTAATCTGCATTCATCTTTCATGTTAATTTCATTTCAGTTCTTGTTATTATCAACCATCATTTTTTTTGAATTCTGTTCAAGTTGCAATTGTGAATGCCTTCCTTTGATATTCTTGTCAATTATCATTTCCAGTTCTTGATATTTTCTTCTTTCCAAGATAATACTCGTTTCCTTTCTTGCATCACAAGTTCATTTTTGTACATTGAAAACTGTTACCACAAATCTGGTATCTTCTTCCCAGAACTTCATCCTCCACTTCGAGTAAAACCTTGAATTTTCCTATACTTCCTTCGAGTCACCACAAAAATTGTTGCGAGCTCTTGATTTTACCAACCTCTGTCAATTTTTCATTGAGTAAATTGTGTACAGAAGTAATATGTGCACACACCCAAATCATCCTCTTCTTCACAAAACTTATCATCTCCATTTCAGATCTTCTTTACAAACACCATGGCCAAGAATCTAGATCAATTTGGACCTACCAATTTGGTATCAGAGCAGGCGTCGGAGTTTAACCTCAATCCAACGACCGATCAAGAACAAACCCTAAATCCAGATTCCACCCTAAATTCGAATCCAGACAACCCATGGCTGCGGCAAGATGAAATCAATAATTGTACTACTTATGCCTTAAGAAATTTAGAAATCACTGCTAGAAATTTGGAGTTTACAGTCCAGAATTTGGATAAGAAGTTCGATCAATCCACCAAAGATTTGCATACTAAATTCGAAGGGGTACATAACATGCTAACCACCTTTGTTACTGAGTATCGTAATCACAGGAACCCTTATCAACCACCTCATGTAGCCCCACCTCCGACAACCTTTCAGCCTTATCCTCCTCATCCAACACAACCACCACCACCTCGAAATTACACACCACCTCACCGAACACCTATAGCCCCACCCCGAAATGTTCCCTTCTTTAATACTCCTCCAAGGTATCCTCAAGAACCCCTAATTCCTCATCCACCCAGAAATCCGAACCACGATTACCATAATCACTTGCCATACCCTATCATTAAACTTGACTTTCCTACCTATTCTGGAGAAGAAGGAGTAGCTGATTGGCTAAGGCAAGTAGAACAATATTTCAAATTTCATCATACTGAAGAATATCAGTGGGTCGAAATTTGTTCTTTTGCCTTGAAGAAGGAGGCCTTGCAATGGTACCATTGGTATGTAAACACAGTAGATAACAATGAAGCATGGACAGTCTTCAAGGATGAGATAATGGTCAGGTTTAACTCTGAAGAAATAGAGAGACCATTTGAAACCTTGTCTAAACTCAAGCAACATACAACTGTAAGGGCTTATTTGAGCAAGTTC
The DNA here is from genome assembly GCA_030737815.1 of Allium fistulosum. NCBI lineage: Eukaryota > Viridiplantae > Streptophyta > Magnoliopsida > Asparagales > Amaryllidaceae > Allium > Allium fistulosum. The sequence goes on along the minus strand of CM060901.1, from coordinate 1,543,767,726 downwards.
GAGCAATTACAAGCCGTAGTGGAAACTCTACCTCCAAGATATTTACTTGATAGGTTTATTGGTGGATTAAAGGAAGAAATACGGTATGATGTTCTCACTTCCAGACCAGTGGATTTTAGAGAAGCAGTGGCCTTAGCAAAAATGTTTGAAAGCAAATGCCTCCAAACCAAGAAAATTAAGTACCCTTCAACCGGGCCTTTAACTACTAATTCCAAAACTACCCAGCTACCCTTATCAAGATCATCCCAAGAATCAACTTCTTATTCCCATTATAACCCTGCTAATAGCTCCAAAGATACCCAGATTGAATCCCTGGCAAAAAGTAGAGGACTTACCCCTAGTCAGATCATTGAAATGAGGAGGCAGAATTTGTGCTATGGTTGTAAAGAGAAATGGTCCCGAGATCATAAATGTAAAAATCCTCAGGTTTATGTATTGGAAGGCATGATGCCGTTACTGAATGGGGAAGATTCCACTGATAGTGAAGTATCTATGATTGAATCTGAAGTACAAGTTGAGGAAACCTTAGCCATAACTTTACAAGCTTTATGTGGGATTCCTGCCTTATCCAACATCAAGGTAGAAGGCAGTATTCAAGGGAAAACTGTTCAGATTTTGATTGACTCTGGATCTACCCATAGCTTTATCAATGACAAGCTTGCTAGAAAACTGAAGTTGAAGGTTGATGAGACCAAACTATTTGAAGTAATGGTGGCCAATGGAGAGAGACTAACTGGTTCTGGAATTTGTAAAGATGTTGTACTCAAGTGCCAAGGTTGTACCATGGCAGTGGATCTGCTCTTGTTTCCTTTAGATGGCTGTCAAGTTATGCTTGGAGCTCAGTGGATGAAAAGCTTGGGAGAAATAACACTTAATTTGGATCAACTGCAAGTTAAATTTGTTTACAATGAAAAGCCTTATGTGTGGCAAGGTTTGAGACAGGATGAGTTGAAATTCATTAATAAGAAAAAGCTAAGTAAAGAATGTGTGCATGGCTAGGTGACTATGATGATTTGTTGTCAATCTATACAGATAGAACAAGATACCGTTCCTATCCCACCAGAGATTGATGCCATCCTCAAACACTACCCTCTAATCACCAGTTCTTCTCCTGATCTACCCCCAACCAGACCCCATGATCACAGAATACCTCTATTACCAAATTCTAACCCTATCTGTCTAAAACCTTACAAGCACTCATATCACGTCAAAAATGAATTGGAAAATATAATTCAAGACATGTTAGACTCTGGCATTATTAGGCCCAGCCATAGTTCTTATTCATCACCTGTTGTTATGGTAAGGAAGAAGGACGGCACATGGAGGCTGTGTATTGATTATAGGAGATTAAATGCACAAACCATTAAGGACAAGTTTCCTATTCCTTTAATTGAAGAGCTTTTTGACGAGTTACATGGTTCTCAGTACTATTCGAAGTTGGATCTCAGATCTGGTTACCATCAAATCCGGATGCTTGAAGAAGACATTCACAAGACTGCCTTTAGAACCCATGATGGTCACTATGAATTTGTAGTGATGCCCTTTGGTTTGGCAAATGCCCCTTCCACCTTCCAATCTCTCATGAATGATATATTCAGATCCTATTTGAGAAAGTTTATTTTAGTGTTCTTTGATGATATTCTTGTGTATAGTCAATCATGGACTGATCATGTTAGACATCTTGAAATAACTTTTCAACTTTTGCAGAAAAATGCTCTAGTGATCAAGCTTTCCAAATGCAGGTTTGCCAAGCAGTCTATTGATTATCTTGGTCATGTCATTTCTGTCGAAGGTCTCTCAGTTGATCCTAGCAAGGTGCATGCTGTCCTTAGCTGGCCACTTCCTCAAAGCTTGAAGGCTTTGAGAGGGTTCTTAGGCCTTACAGGGTACTACCGCAAATTCATAAAAAACTATGGTATAATTGCTAAGCCTTTAACTTCAATGTTGAAAAAAGAGGCTTTCAAATGGAGTGATGAAGCAAAAGAAGCTTTTGAGCAGCTAAAACAATGTTTGATTTCACCACCAATATTAGCCATGCCAGATTTCACACAACCTTTCATTTTAGAATGTGATGCCAGTGGGCAAGAGGTAGGAGCAGTCCTCCTTCAAAACAAAGGCCTATAGCCTACTTGAGTAAAGCTCTTCATGGACGAAATCTAGCACTATCTACTTATGAGAAGGAGCTCCTTGCTATCATCATTGCTACGAGAAAGTGGTCACAATACTTGATGGGTAGACAATTTGTAATAAAGAATGATCATCAAAGTTTGAAGCACTTGCTAACACAACAGATACACACTGGGGTGCAAGGAAAATGGCTGGCTAAACTCCATGCTTTTGACTATAAGGTGGAATATAAAAGTGGGCAAGAAAATAGGGTAGCTGATGCCTTGTCAAGGAGAAGTGAATCTGAAACAAATGAAGTACTGGTCCAAGCTATATCCATAGTGCAGACTCCTTGGCTACAGAAACTCAAGGAAGCTTTGCATAATTCTTCATGGTACACACAACTGTTAGCAAGAGTGCAAGCAAGGGGGTTACCAGAAAGTAAATATAAAGCTGTTGATGGCTTGGTATTCAGAAAGGAAAAAATTTTGGTTGACCATCACTTAAAACAATTGACACAATTTCTTGTTAAGGAATACCACTCCTCTCCTTTAGGAGGCCATTCAGGGGTCAAGGCAACTCTGCATAGATTGAGACAGGTTTTTTATTGGAAGAAATTAAAGACTAGTGTTGAAGAAGTTGTCAAGTCTTGTGAAGAATGTCAGAGAAACAAGCATGAGAACATCTTGGTACCAGGTTTACTACAACCCCTTCCCATACCTGACAAAATTTGGTCTGATATTTCCATGGACTTCATTACCTGTCTACCTAAAAGCCACAAATATACTGTCATCTTCGTAGTAGTTGATAGACTTAGTAAATATGCTCACTTCTTTCCACTTCAGCATCCATATACAGCAAAGGATGTAGCCTTGGTTTTCTTCCAGGGTGTCTTTAAATTACATGGGTTGCCTAAAACAATTGTGAGTGATAGAGATACTATTTTCACAAGTCTTTTCTGGCAAGAGCTTTTTAAACTTCAAGGCAGCTCACTTAAACTCAGTTCGGCCTACCATCCCCAAAGTGATGGTTAAACTGAGGTAGTAAATAAAGTTTTAGAAGGCTATCTACAATGTTATGTGTGTCATAAGCCCGGTGAGTGGTCTAGATGGCTGCCATTAGCTGAATATTGGTACAACACTACTTGGAAGACTCCTACCAAAACCACTCCTTACAAGGTTGTGTATGGCATTGATCCCCCTACCTTACTTTCTTATGTACCCAATACTGCTAAGGTTGAGCAGGTAGAAGAAGAGTTGTTTACTCGGGATATTATCATTCAGTTCCTCAAGGATAGTCTGAAGGTGGCTCAGGATAGGATGAAAAAGTATGCAGATATGAGGAGAACTGATCGACAATTTGAAGTTGGAGACTGGGTATATCTTAAGTTGCAACCTTACAAACAAATTACGGCCAGACATTATAGAACCCATAAACTTTCACCCAAGTTTTATGGTCCTTACAAGATCATAGAGAAGATAGGTTCTGTAGCTTATAGACTTCAATTTCCTGATAACACTCGAATTCATAATGTGTTCCATGTTTCCCAATTGAAAAAGAAGTTAGGAGATTCTGTGGTGATCCGAGATAGTATTCCGAGCTTCACCGAAGAGTTGGTTGAACAACCATAGAAAATACTTGATCGAAGGATGGTCCCTCGAAATAATGATGCCGTGGTGCAGATTCTAATTAAGTGGAAAGACAGACCCGAGGAAGAGGCTACGTGGGAGGATTACTGGCCAATAATCCAAAAGTTTCCTACCCTAGACCTTGGGACAAGGTCTGTTCTTAAAGCACAGGGGAGTTGTAACAACCATAATCTGCTCGCCATGATTAAAGAGCACGGAAGCTGCTGTGAGTGGATTGGGGAAGAAGAAATGGTTTCGACTGGGTATTGTTCTCTAGAATTAGCTGAAGATCATCCGAAGTAGTGGGCTTGTAAAGGAGTTGGCAGAAGAGGAATGTGTGTACTGGTCTATAAATATAATTGCTCAAGTGTATCAGTGTACAAGTTGATGTATCTGTAATTGGGTTGTTATTGGGCTGAGTGCAAATGAGTTGTACTGGTCTATAAATACTGGAGTGTGTTTTGTAATTGATTGTGAAGAAATTGAAAGCAATAAAATTCCTTTTCATTTTGTTACTGTATCGTAGATCTCTATTCTTCATTTTCAGTTTGTAATTCCTTTAATTCTTTTCCCTTTTCTTGTATTCTGGTACATAGTTTAATCTTTGGTAGCCTTACTTTCAAGTTAACTCTATCTCTTATTCAGTTTGTATGCATTTATCATTTTAGTTCATTGTTCTTGATTCAGCTTTAAATTCTTGAATGTTGCATTTGTGTTCTTTAATCTGCATTCATCTTTCATGTTAATTTCATTTCAGTTCTTGTTATTATCAGCCATCATTTTTTTTGAATTCTGTTCAAGTTGCAATTGTGAATGCCTTCCTTTGATATTCTTGTCAATTATCATTTCCAGTTCTTGATATTTTCTTCTTTCCAAGATAATACTCGTTTCCTTTCTTGCATCACAAGTTCATTTTTGTACATTGAAAACTGTTACCACAAATCTGGTATCTTCTTCCCAGAACTTCATCCTCCACTTCGAGTAAAACCTTGAATTTTCCTATACTTCCTTCGAGTCACCACAAAAATTGTTGCGAGCTCTTGATTTTACCAACCTCTGTCAATTTTTCATTGAGTAAATTGTGTACAGAAGTAATCTGTGCACGTGCACACACCCAAATCATCCTCTTCTTCACAAAACTTATCATCTCCATTTCAGATCTTCTTTACAAACACCATGGCCAAGAATCTAGATCAATTTGGACCTACCAATATGAAGGCTCGCAGGTTCACTCCACTCCTCCTTGCAACCCTCCTGGCTAGCGCGATGCGATCTGGACGCGTCAATAGAAATCTGATCCGCCCCTCTAGGTCATTGTCCCCTCCTCGGCCTCTGTTAAGTTCGAACTATGATTTCCCTCCACTCTCTAATGCCATTCCATTAGCTACTTCAAACTCATTTACCCCTCTTCTGAACTCGGCTGTTGATGAATTTGTTGGGCTTAGTTCCCAGGTTGTCACTTCCCATTTGCTTGGTAGTAAGGATGATTGTATTGGTGATCGCATTGATACTTCAGCAAATGTTTTGATAGAAGGCTCTGTAGTCGTGTATCCTTATTTTTTCAGTAAGGTTTCTTGTACATCAGGTGTTCGATCTTTTGCCCAGTGGTTTTTGCTGATGTTAATCATAGCACTGCCTCTTTGGGCAGTCCCATTGCCTCTATGCCTCCGTTCATTGAACCCAAACCCTAGCCATCTCTATTTAATTCCCTTTCCTCAAAATGCTGGAGTTCACTCCCTGTAGATTTTGTGATTGAAGAGATAAACAGAGTAATGCAGCCTCCGCCTTAGGTCGTTCAAGCCGAGGTTGAATCCTGGTCGGACTTCTTAGTTGGATTTTTTCTAGATCCCCTTCAAAAAGTCCAAGACGTCGGAACCCTTTGTCACTGTATTTGAAAGCTTCGAGGTGATCTTCATGTAATCTATATTGACTGCATGTATTATTTCAAATTTTCTTTCAATGAGGAACGTCAACGAGTTCTAGAAGCCGATCCATCCTTTTTCGAGGGGAAACGCTTCATTATCGCCAATTGGACTCCATCAGCAGCAAGTGCTAGGGACCAGGCTTTGCCTATTCCTGTATTGACTTATTTTTTCCATACTCCATCTGTTTTGCAACCATTGATTGGTTTGAATTGGATTTCCTGCACTATCGACAAATTGAAAATTTTTGATTCTAATACGGTGGCACATGAGAGATTGATATATGCTATCCCCTGACAAGCTACTCCCCTCTTCGATCAAGGTTCAGCTTGCTGTCGACCATATTGTGGAAGTTCGTGTTAGATACGAATGGACGTCTGACATTTTTTTTGTTTGTCATTCTTTTGGCCATCTTGATGTCTCATGCAAGCTTCCTTCCTCGGCACCTCCTCTGCCCAAGTGACGCTTCCTCCCCCCTTGTTCGTCGATGGGTTCTTAAGATTAGGAATTGTGATGATGGGGTCCAGCCTGCTATGGTTCCTATTTTCCCTTCCGCGGAAGCTACAAATGATGCCTCTGTTCCTCCGATGCTTGAGTCATGCTATGCCTCATCTACAATTTGTTAAATTTTGGTGACACTATATGGAGAATTATAGAGGTCGGAAGTAGCTTCGCAATGGAGAAAATAGTTCGCAAATCGGAGTTCGGAGGTGGAAGTTATATGGAAAAGGGTGGAGTAGGCTGTTTTGGGCAGGGTCAGACGTCTGAGGAAAATGGCCAGACGTCTGGCCCCTCTGGAAATCTGTTCCATAGAATGAGCTCAGACGTCTGACCAAAAGGGTCAGACGTCTGAGTCTGAGTAGTGTTGGTTCCAGAAACATTTATCAGACGTCTGACCAAATGGTCAGACGTCTGAGCTGAAGCGGATCTTATTCTAGAGACTTCATTCAAACGTCTGACCATGTTGGTCAGACGTCTGAGGCGTCTATCGCCTGTTTTTGCTCTGTGGACTCGGCGTGAAGATTTGTGTCAACTACGGGGGCAATTTCGGAACATTTCCTAGGGTTTCTCTTCTCCTATATAAACTAGCTTCAAGTTCCAGATCGAGATAAGCAAGCGACTGCAAGAGATTAGCCTCCACCAATTAGGGTTTAATCAAAACCTAATTTTCTTCAATTCTCTTCTCCACAAAAATTCAATTTCTTATTAGAATTGTGATCATTGTAATCAATCTCTTATACTCTTCTCATTAATATTAATAAAGCTCTCTCTTAAAGTGGATGTACACTAACACAACGTTAGTGGAACCACTATAAATCGCTATGTGATTTACTTATCGTTATTGTTTTGATTTCTGAATTGCTTGTTTAGGATTGTGATTGTCTTTGGATTGATTGAGATTAGCATTGAGTTATTGGTTGGTTGTTTTTACACTTCTTACCACGATCCCGTCTTCCGCTATACTTGTGGGGTTTCGATTAGAGTGGTCTCCAGTTGGAATCCCATAATAACATTTGGTATCAGAGCATTGGTGTTGGTAGGTGGTTGTAGAAATGCCAGAATCAGATAATACCTCAAGTAGTTCCTCAATGGGTAATCCAAGTGGCGTAGCTCCTTATGTATGTGGATCGTATGCAGCTTCAGGATCATAATTGGTAATAGATAAGTGGAATGGCGATAATGATTTTGAAAAATGGCAATGGAATATGTAAGCGGTTCTAAGGAGGAATCGGGTGCATCGGGTAGTGTTTGACACACATTTGTTGCCAACAACATCTCGGATGTTGAGAGAGAGGAGATGGAAGAGTGGGCATTCACTACACTTCAACTTGCTATGGGAGAGAATGTTATCTCTGAAATTAGTGGTGAGACAACCACTAAGGGTATTTGGGACAAGTTGGAGGAGTTATATATGAAGAAGTCACTAACAAATCGTTTGATCTTATTGCGAACGTTCTTCACCTATAAGATGAAGGAAGGTACTTCGCTAAAGGCGCATTTGAATATTTTTGATGATTTGCTAATGAAGATGAAGGTGGTAGATTTGAAGATTGAGGAAGAGCAAAAGGCGATGATATTGTTGTGTTCGTTGCCAGATCGCTATACAGGTTTCTCAAATAGTTTGATCTATAGTCGAGATACATTGACTCTTGATGATGTCAAGATGGGTCTTCTTAGCGATAAGTTGCGGGATCAAATGAAGGAGTTAGGTGATGGTAGTAGTGGTGCCAGTAGTGGTCATGGTTTGTTTGTGGAGAAGGAGAGGTATGTGAAGAAGGAGAACCGGGGGCGTTCTAAATCAAGGAACCCCGGTTGGAGAGGAAAGTCGAAGGAAAGGAAAGGCAAGTGCTATATTTGCAAGAAGCCCGGTCATTGGAGGAATGAGTGTCCGGACAAGGAGAAGGCAAAGAAGGAAGTAACATCTTCATCTGTAGCGGTGGAGAGTGGAGTTGGTGAGGGAGAAGTAGATGTTCTGTCGACGGTAGCATCGGATGTTTCGGGTAGCGACTGGGTACTCGATTCGGGGGCGTCTTATCACATGACGCCAAATAGGAATTGTTTTTCTTCTTACATCGACAAATAAGGAAATTCAATTGTTATGGGAAATGGTGCTATTTGCAAGTCGAAAGGCATTGGTTCCGTGCAAATTCGGATGTTTGACGGAGTGGTTCGTACTCTCACTAATGTACGCTATTTTCTGGGACTTCGGAAGTCGCTTATTTCTTTGGGGCAGCTGGATTCTTTAGGTTGTAAGATCACTATTGAGAGTGATAGCTTGCGGGTTTCGAAGGGGGCGCTTGTGGTGATGAAGGGTGCTAGGACTCATGGTATCTATTTGCTTCAAGGTGTGACTGTGGAAGGTGAAACTTGTATAGGAGTTGATAGTTCCCGTGGCTTGGATGCAACTAGGTTGTGGCATTTGAGGTTAGGTCATGTCTCGGAGAGAAGTTTGGACATTCTTCGGAAGAAGGAGATGATCGATGGAGAAAGTTTCAACAAATTAGAGTTTTGCGAAGAATGCGTCATGGGGAAGCAAACTAAAGTTTCATTCGGTGAAGCAAAGCATGATTCGAGAAGGGCTCTTGAGTATGTTCACACGGATGTTTGGGGACCGGCACCTGTAGCTTCTTTAGGTGGAGCTTATATTTCTTTTATATATGACTTTTCTCGGAAAGTCTGGGTGTATGTAATGAAGGCCAAGTCGGAGGCATTTGCAAAGTTCAAAGCATGGAAGGTTCTTGTTGAAAATGAGAGTGGAAAGTCTTTGAAGGTTCTAAGGTCTGACAATGGCAGAGAGTATGTTTTCGGAGAATTTTTAGAGTTTTGCAAGCATCATGGTATTCGGAGGCATTTTACTACACTGGAGATCCGTAGTCAAATGGTGTTGCGGAGAGAATGAATCGTACTCTACTTGAGAAAGCTCGATGCTTGAGATTGACATCGGGTTTGGCGAAGGGATTTTGGGCTGAAGCTTTGTCAATCGCAGTGCATATTATTAATCGAATTCCGTTCTCAGCTATTGGTAACAAAATTCCGGAGGAAGTGTGGAAGGGAAAGAGCACTGACTTGAGTTACCTTTGTGTCTTTGGAAGTCCAGTTTATGTGCATGATCCGGGAAATGATAAGCTTGAACCTAGAGCTTTCAAGGGGATTTTGCTTGATTATACGGATGGAGTAAAAGGCTATCGGATTTGGAATCCGGAAACGAAGAAGGTAGTAAATTCTCATCATGTTACTTTTGATGAGTCAGCGATGTTTAAGGAGAATGGAAGCTCATCAGATATACCGAACTTGGTTCACGATGAATCAAAGGAGAAGGAAATTATTTCCACATTTTGTCCAAGGAGTAGAGAGAGTAGAGTGGTTGGAGATGCTTGCGAGGAAGTAGCGGTTGATGTTTCATCACATAGTCCATAGGGTACCTCTAGTAGTGTTGGTGATGTGCATGATTCTAGAGAAGATTCGGTTCAAGGTGGAGCTGAAGGGAGTTTGGGTGATGGTATTGCTACTCGGGTTGGTCGTCGTACTATAAGACCACCCGAAAGATATGGTGATTGGAACTATCTTAGTTTTTGTGATAATTTGGACTATGCTCTTCATGTAGTCCAAGATGAGCCGATGGACCTTGATGACGTCATGAAGTCGAGTGATAGCTCGAAAGGGATTTGTGCCATGGAGGAAGAGATGCAATCATTGTTGAAGAATCAAACTTGGGATTTGGTTCCACTTCCTAAAGGAAACCGTGCTATTGGGTGCAAATGGATATACAAGGTAAAGGACGATGGAAGATACAAAGCTAGGCTAGTGGCTAAGGGGTTTGCACAAAGGAAGAGAAAGGAATATGATGAGATATTCGCACCGGTTGTGCACCATACTTCTATCCGGATATTACTTGCTATAGTTGCTATTCACGACTTGGAGTTGGAGCAACTTGATGTGAAAACCGCCTTCTTACATGGTGATTTGGATGAAGACATCTACATGGAGCAACCGGAAGGTTTTGTTGTGGATGGTAAGTCAAATTTGGTTTGCAAGTTGAAGAAATCACTATATGGATTAAAGCTATCACCTAGACAATGGTACAAGAGGTTTGATCATTTTATGCTTGAAAATGGTTTTGATAGAAGCATCAATGATGCTTGTGTTTATTTCAAGAAGTTGAGAAATGATTATTGGGTGTATTTACTCTTGTATGTGGACGATATGCTCATTGCTTCTAAGGATAAGAATGAAATCAACAAGTTAAAACTGAGTTTGAAATCGGAGTTCGAAATGAAGGATCCTGGAGAAGCAAGAAGGATATTGGGCATGGAAATTGTAAGGGATCGAAAGAATTTTGAGTTAAAACTAACTCAAAAGGAATACATTGAGAAAGTGCTTTGCCGGTTTAGCATGGAGAATGCAAAGGTGTCAAATACACCGTTACCTTTGCATATGAAGCTTTCGAGTAAAGGATCACCTATCTTGGGGGAAGACAAGGCTTATATGGCAAAGATGCCATATGCTAGTGCGGTTGGAAGTCTAATGTATGCTATGGTGTGTACAAGGTCCGATATTGCAAATGCCGTCGGGATGGTTAGTCGATACATGGCTAATCCGGGAAAATCGCATTGGGAAGCTGTGAAGCTTATATTGAGATACCTTAGAGGCACATCATCTCATGGTCTTGTTTTTGGCGGTAGTAAGGCGATGGATTGCAAGTTGGTTGGTTATTGTGATTCGGACTACGCCGGTGATAGGGATCGTAGAAAATCAACTTCCGGATATGTCTTCACACTTGGGGGTACAACCATAAGTTGGAGATCTAGATTGCAGATCGTAGTTTCTTTATCCACTACGGAGGCGGAGTTGATAGTCGCGGTGGAGGCGGCAAAGGAGGCACTCTATTTGAAGCGATTGTTGTGTGACTTAGGATTCGGGCATGATAGTATTGATGTTCGATGTGATAGCCAGAGCGCTATTCACTTGGCAGAGAATTTGGCGTTTAGCTCACGGACTAAGCATATTGAGGTGAGAGAGTCATTTCTAGTAGCCATGGATGAGGATAAGCAAGTATATCTTCGGAAAGTGCACACAAAGGATAACGCAGCGGATATTTTCACTAAGGCATTGCCGGTTGGAAAGTTCGAGCATTGCTCGAACTTGATTCGCTTGGAGAAGTGCTAGGTGCCACGGGGTGACATGGTTAAGGGAGGAGCTTGGTGGTAGATGAGAATGAGTATCAGTAAGAGATTGAGGTTCTATCTTCTTGGTAAGTGCTAGTCTTTGGTGAGATAGCTTAGGATTTGGATGTTTTCAACATTTCATTAGCGGGCGGGGGCTTTGCCTGAGCTCGTTGGTGGAGTGCAATGGGCGATGGCTTTGCTGGAGCTCATTGGGAAGCATTTATGTTTGGTTGAAGGTAGAAGTGATAGTCGGTGCTATCGGTTATTGTTGTTGATGGTATGGTACCATTAGAGTTGGAGATGGATATAGTGTCGAGGTGGAGTATTAAATTTTGGCGACACTATATAGAGAATTGTAGAGGTCGGAAGTAGCTTCGCAACGGAGAAAACGGTTCGCAAATCGAAGTTCGGAGGTGGAAGTTATATGGAAAAAGGTGGAGTAGGCTATTTTGGGCAGGGTCAGACGTCTGAGGAAAATGGCCAGACATCTGGCCCCTTTGAAAATCAGTTTTAGAGAATGAGCTCAGACGTCTGACCAAAAGGGTCAGACATCTGAGTCTGAGCAGTGTTGGTTTCAGAAACATTTATCAGACGTCTGACCAAATGGTCAGACGTCTGAGCTGAAGCGGATCTTATTCCAGAGACTTCATTCAGACGTCTATCGCCTGTTTTTGCTCTGTGGACTCGGCGTGAAGATTTGTGTCAACTGTGGGGGAAATTTTGGAACATTGCCTAGGGTTTCTCTTCTCCTATATAAACTAGCTTCAGGTTCCAAATCGAGATAAGCAAGCGACTGCAAGAGATTAGCCTCCACCAATTAGGGTTTAATCAAAACCTAATTTTCTTCAATTCTCTTCTCCACAAAAATTCAATTTCTTATTAGAATTGTGATCATTGTAATCAATCTCTTGTACTCTTCTCATCAATATTAATAAAGCTCTCTCTTAAAGTGGATGTACACTAACACAACGTTAGTGGAACCACTATAAATCGCTGTGTGATTTACTTATCGATATTGTTTTGATTTCTGAATTGCTTGTTTAGGATTGTGATTGTCTTTGGATTGATTGAGATTAGAATTGAGTTATTGGTTGGTTGTTTTTACACTTCTTACCACGATCTCGTCTTCCACTGTGCTTGTGGGGTTTCGATTAGAGTGGTCTCCAGTTGGAATCCCGTAATAACACGATTGTTGGCTGTATCCCTGACCCTTTAGTGCCTTCTATTGTCCCCCCGTGATCGATCCCTCTGTGCCCCCTTATTTATTGGGTCCTTGATGAGCAATCTTGGGAACAGACCTTTTTAGACATGCGCTATAACCCCTCCAATCGTTGTTTTTTCAGATTTGTCTCCGAGCATTAGGGTGAAGATCGTTGCTTATATTACCAAGTCTTGGATGATCAATTCTTTCTGGTTACGGAAGGTGATTTGGGTGATTGGAACTGTCATATTGTTGTGGATAGCTCATGGGACAGAAGTTTTATTTACTCTAGCAATTCTGCAGACTATGAACCAGGACTTGCTAGCCTTTTCGCTGGGTACTTAGATCTTATTAGTCCCAATCTTTCTGATGTGGGATGTGATCCTTCCTCTCGGCTGAGGAATGACATATTTTGTTTAGTTGTTGGGCAATGTTGCCTCTCACCCGTTATGTATGTGTCGAGTGGTTTGCCCACTATAAAACCAGATTTAGTTGTTCCGTGCATATGCAGTACACCTATTTCCTATATTATATAATAATAGTGGTACAGTCACTATAAAACCGACTAACTTTAAAAAAAAAAAGAGGGATCCATGCGATCAATATTTACATAATTATCATTTGTACTAGGTCTTTATAGCAATTTGATCCACTTTCAAAAGATATAAAAAAATTTGAACCCGTCTCAAAATATTTGCACTTTCAAGATGCAACGATATAATTTTTTTTCGAACAAAGTACATCGAAACAATCTCAAAGTGAGCCAATACAAATTACTGAATCAGTGCCAACAAGTTAAAAATAGAATTGAATTATATTTTAAAATGGGAAGTTCTATCTAAACACAAAATATAGATACAAAATGGGATACAATAGATCTTGACCACTCGATCTCCTCCTGAATTCCACCCTCATGTAAAGACAAAATGATCCAATGGTTAATTCTTATTGTGTTTAGTTTTGTGTTTTATTTTGTGTCCCAGGAGCCGGTCTAAAATTATTATCAAACCGACCGTAGGGAGGTTTGCCTACTTCTACTAGCCAAAATCAATTTTCCTGAAGCCAAAAAAACATGGCCCTGTTTCGTTCTTTTTTTCTCCGTGTGCTTCTCCCCCTAATTTTCTCCTCTTCCTGACCGCTTACTCTCTCTTCTTAAAATATCGCCAAATGCCTTTACTAAACTTAGATTCTCAATTTTCCCTAAATTTCAGTTATCACCCAAATCGCTTTCTTGTTTAGTCCATTGACAACTCCAAATCGCTTGCGCTCCTGCTAACCTACTTCTTCCCGTTTGATACAATGGATCATTTCATCCTGTTCCTTCGTTTCCATAGATCCGATCATAGCATGAAATAGATCGCGCTGGCGGATGTCTGGCTGTGATTTCAGCCCATTTGGTCGTAGCAAATGCAGTCGATATTTCAACCTTATTAGAGGCTTCTCCGGTCATTTTTTAATTCGATGGGGCAACAGGCGGGTAAGCTTGGAGGGACGTTGAGAGTGATCGACGAGAAAAATGGTAAGGAATATAAAGTGGCGGTGAGGGATGATGCACTGTTATGGCTTCTGATTTTAAACAGGTGATTTCTCTGTTTTATTTTACTTTTATTTATTAGTATTATTATTGTATGCAAAGTGTAAGTTATTCCATACTGATTGATTTGATTCTTGGATCATGAACTAGCATGATTTCGTCAAAGTATCGATATCCTTCACCTTAACAAACTACAAAACTGGAACCCTGCAAACTATCATGGACCAAAAAAGCAAAAACGATAATTACAGGTAAGAATTAAATTAAGCCATTCTCTGTTGTATTTGGTCAATATGTTTTGAGAAGGAGAGAGGATCATACTCTTTTAATTTATCTCCTTGTCTTTGCTCACACCACTTACTTTTTTATTTTATACTGCATTATGCTAAGTTGCTACCTAAAGGTTTACCCAACTTATAATTAATTAATTAATGTAGAGCTGTGTTGCTCTATTATTTATCACAGTTTGTACATGTCTTTTGATCTATGTTGTTCTATTGGTTATTAATGCAAAACTGTGAATTCCATAAATTGAAAAAACATTTACCTTTTATTTACAGATGCTAACTAAAATTTTAACATGACCAAACCTTTTCTGGTTTGATTTGGCTGCCATATATAGGTTATGATTGAATGTTCAATCTGAATACTAATTGGATAATTTCAACAGGACCGGACCAAAGGTTATTAGTTATTATTTACTAACTGAAATTGGTGTAATATAATTGTTTTGCCAATGTATGTTATTATTCAATTTTTTTTTAAGATTTGAGCGAGTAGGCTGTTACTGGTACTGGTTGTGGAATAGGATGCTTTCATTGCCTCTGCATTTTATATTGGCTTGGAAAGAAATAGGTATGTAAAACACATACATGCTTAGTTATTATTTCCTCCAAGTAACTCTGAAACTAGGGAAACATCTCTCCTGATCATTAATGCAGTTCCCCATTTGGAACGTTAGGGGGATGAACTCCCCAGCTGGAAAGAAGGATGTATCTGAACATATCTATAAAACAAAAGCCTCAATGGCCGTGCTAAATAAACATAAACTAAGTGCAGATCAAGTTTTCCTGTTTACTAAAAGCTTAAGCAACACCTGGATGCATTCGGCCAATGAATGTGGGGAAAATAAAAGTAGAATACTGTTAATGTGGGACCTTACTGTATGGAATGTGTGCATATTAGAAACCGACTACTAATACATCTCCAGTCTTATAAACACTAGAGTGTTAAGTTTTTTCTTCGGTTTCATTTCTGGCCTTTACACCCAGAACCAAAAAACTAAATTATGGGAGCATATCCAAATGATGAATCAAAATATAAATATGCCATTAATGGTGGTAGAAACTAACTAGCGCGGTGACCGATGGGCACAGGCACACAGCACGCGGTCGCTTCGAGCTCCATCATACAGGCAGCGGATGACGCATCATACTAGCAAGGATATCGCAATGACGGATGGTTGATGGTATTTGATTTCATTTTCTCAATTTATAACATAACTGCCTGTTCTTGCTTATTCTTTACAAGTGGGAATTGCTGGTGCTGCTATAGCCACCGTGCATCTTAGTATGTTCTTTATCTGATTAGTAATCAGTTAATATCATTCAGATTATTTACTTAAATAAGGTATATTAATTAAGTTTGTAAATTTTGATGAAGCAATTACAAATGTATTAAAATTTAAAATTTATAAGATAAAATTCTATATATTGTTCAAGTAAATTTGTTTTTCCTAATCTGAAAAATACTTAAGACAAGAACATAGCTGTTTAATTTTACAGAATTCATTTATAAAAACATATCCTCCGGACCATGAAAATTTTGTTATTTTTTTATACATGCTATTTATTATTGTTTTTTATTATAGTTATGAATCTTTGATTGAAGATTAATATTTGGAATTATTGTCTAGTGAGCGTAATGAGAATTGTTTGAAGGACTAAAAGAAATAATCCATTAAATCGATATAAATGAATTGTCATTTTTGTCGAAAAATAAACTGAATAGCAGTTTGCTTCCATATAAAGCAACAGGAAGCTCCAAATTTAACGAAAATTGACTAACATGTAAAAGTCTTCTTAAGTATTTTGTGTTTTTCGCAATATTGAGACCATTTTCTAAAGTAAGCAGAGTATTGAAGTTAACATACATTAACAGATCAACATTTGACAAAATGCTTTAAGAAAAAAATCGGTTGATTAATGTATATCAAGGTTCAATAGCCTTTTGGTGGAATGCAACTGATAATTTTCACCAATATTACTACTTTTACCATGTTGATATTGTTGAAAAACCTTTCAACAAATTCAAATTGTTGATTTTCATCGATATTTGTCTTCTGCTATTCAACATCATAATACTTCTATGCATACATTATCTTTGGCAAAATGCATGAGAAATTTCAATATCACAAAATACACACACATACTTGAGGAAGGTTCAACGTCACCCCTCTTTAACATCCCCTTAGCATTTTTATAACTTTTGAGTTACACCATCCCAAACTACTACAAGATTTGTTTATCTGTTTCTTACTCAAGATTATCTTTATAAAGTTTAACTTATTTTAGTACCTCTAACTCAATGAAATTCATATTTTAAGTCAACGTCAAAAGGTAAATCTTAACGGTTAATATTGCCTCGTAATTTTGAAGGCGCTGGAAGTTTTGAATTGACCTTATTTGTACATATATTAACATCCGATAATCCTTTTATTTGTAGCCTTTTTATATTAGCAATTTGATGTAATGAATTAATGGAAGCTTTAATGTGAGTATTTGATAAAAGAAATGTGTACTGTTTTTTTCTACTTTACTTACAAAGAGGGACCAGAATCATCTAGGTTCATCTTTCAAGTGATGGCTAGTAGATCGTCTTACTCCTGCCAAGATCTACCATTAATACTCTTTTGCTTTTCTATATTTTTGTCAAACTCTAGAAACTAATGTAGAAGATATTTTCTGTTGACTGATGTACATGAATATATGTAGTAAAATTCTCTCTAAATATTTCTCTTTAGTCACTTATATTTATATTATGTATTTCTTTATCAGTTGCAATTATATTACTATAACTGCAAAAATCTATAGCTGCAAGCCTACAACTAAGTTTTGGTAATGGAGTTTGGATGAATTCTTTTGAGTTATGGATGATGAATAATTATATAGATCTGCAACTAAGCATTGTCGTAGCTGATATATGCAAACTAGTTGCAATGAATATAACTATCATTGTTAGCGCAATCGTCCATTTTCAAAGATGTAGTTTGAGCTAATGAACATTGTTTTTCTTATTGCTAATATGTTTATTTAATGTACGTTGTTTTTTATGTTTGTAATTTTTTTTTTAATAATTAAAATAATTTTTTATTTAGTATATCATCAGTTTATGTTTAATCGAGATTAATAAAAAATACAAAAAATATTTATAATTTTAATATTATACAATCAAACGGTCGGTTCCACACCGTTGTGCGGTTATACTAGTATATTTTGAAACGCGGCTAAAAGGATTTAAAAAAATTAATAATCCTTAATAATATCATGTCACGTGTAAAATTTACCACACAACAACATGGAGACCGTTATATAAGGAATACAAATCATTTTGTCTTAACATTGGTATTCTCGACGTGCACAGCTAGTGGGAGCACAAGAAAATTGCAAAAATGTTTATACAGATAAAAGTAAGATAGACTGCTTTATAAAGTTTCTTGCGCTCTGGGCTTACTTGAACACCAAAATAATGATAACTAAAATGTGGAAGTTGAAATTAGAAAAAAATAATTATTATTACATACCTGTTGCGGGAGACTGACAATAGAGGATAGAAAAATTATGATACATACTTCTTTATCAAAATCTGGACAATGAGACCTTCAAATTTTGACATGTGTACTAGATGACAAAATTTAGTATATTTATTATGTTTTGGTAACTGCAATAGTTTGACATGTTGTTTGTTGTATACATGTTGATTAAAGAAGGACATCAGAAGAATTTGATACACCCCGTTTGAATCAAAGTACTACTCATTAGAAGAGAAGCTTGTCAAAGACAACTAGAGGCGACTTTGAAAGTAAGAATTGACGTGGCTGCCATATTAGGTGGAGACGAGAAAGGATATTATTACATATCTTTTTATAAAGCGGCTTTAGAGACAAATCCCTATTGATAATTTTAATAGACAAAAAGTCCCCTCTTATCTTCGTCATTTTCTTCTTTACCGTCTGTTATCTCATTCATTATTAATACATCACCATAAATTTAGTTTAACTATTTAAATTACACTATCTTTTTGTAAAAACACAAGTTAGGAAAACCGTATTCATCGTTAAATCATAAATTTTATTATATTTCTAATAATATGCGCGAAACAAATGCAAAAATAAAAATAAATATAAAAGATAAAAAAATAAAAAAAATTTAACATTTTTACTTTTTTTTTTCTAAATTATGCCCTATCGGGATTAATGCTCCTCCTTTGCGGGGGTTGAGGTAGGACTGTCAATGGATACCCGAAAAATCCGAAATCCGTCCGCATCCGTATCCGAAAAGCGGATAATATCTGATATTCGAAAAACGGATGCGGATGCGGATACTTAGGCATCCGCATCCGAAAATTATCCGTCCGGTCTTTGTCAATATTATAGTACAAATTGTGTGTATTTTAGTATAATGAAAGGTATTTATTTGTTGTTTTATCAAGTTAATAGTTTATATTATATACATGTAATGCTTATTAACCGCTCAAAACTATTTATTATCGCCATATTTGTTTATATTTAACACTTTTATGATTAATTGGATTGAAAAAAATGTATGTTAAACTTAAAATTTATATTTATATTTCTTAATTTATCGATCGTTAGCGGATAGTATAATTATCCGATATCCGTCCGTATCAGTGAATGCGGATATCCGATATCCGAAAATCATTTCGGATGCGGATGCGGATATGGCACTATCCGCATCCGAAAATATCCGTTGACAGGCCTAGGTTGAGGCCTCAAGGGGCATCGACTGGAAAGCTACAACAAATCAATGTAATAAAAACCGAATCTTAGTGATGCAACTAGAATGACATCGTCAGAAAAAATTATAATAGGTTGATGAAGTTATAACCACATCATGGTGATGTGGTCAAAACGCATCTATGAGATGTAGTTATAGCTGTATGTTTTAAACGTAGTTATTACTGCATTTGTCAATTGCATTTATAATGCATCTCACATATGCAACAGCATGAAGACTATTGCAGAAGGTAGAGAAAGAACGATACCTGTTGTGGGAGGCTGGTAATGGAAGAGAAGGCTGTCATGGTCAACCTGTTATTTGCCCTCTGCTTTTTTGCACGTACCCGAACCAAAGGCAGATTTGCAATGTAATTAGAGGAAGCACCATTGATATTGATATGGAACGGAGATGATGCATAAACAAGTTCAAGCTTTATAGGTCGACAGCTTTGGTCAGGGAAACGAGCTAAGCTGAGAATACAAGCCATGCTCTTTCTTTCTCTTTTATTTATTTTTTGAACTTTTCCACTTGTTTTAAGTCCTACTATTTATGACAGTCCTGTGCTTTCTTTGAAAACCAAAGCTAAAGTTATATATAGTTGGTTTATAAAATTTATTCGAGTACAATTGACAAAATTCCTATCACATAGTATTGAACTTTTATTTGCCACTCAGGAGCTATCTGTTTAAGAAAGAGTGATTGGGTACTATTTCAATCAACCACATGATACATGTTGGGATGACCTTTGTACAATGGGGACACCTTCTTACGTTGGAATGACCTTTATCTTTTTAGAACAACTTTTGCATGTGAATAATTTTCAATTGAATAATTGAACAAATTGCATGTCCAAATTGAAAACAATATGCATGTGAATAATTGAACAATAGAAAGTAACAGTTGCGATAAATAAGTTCTTTCCGGTACAATTTTTTTTGTAATGTTGCATAAACCGCTCTAGACAAAGTTCTGTTTGGAGCCATGCATATTGTTTTCCAGAAAATTATACGTTTCCAATACAATTTATAATAGCAGAAATGATAAACCATAAGCGCAGATCATATCATATTAGTTGATGCCACCAAATCACATATCAGTTCAAATGTTAAACTACTTAATAAAATATCGATTATCTATGAAAAGTAACATATACATAGGTGGAAAGGGTTATGATTTCACATTCATATTACAAATTTGAACGGTCGTAAACAAGATAACATCATATTACAAATTTGAACGGTCGTAAACAAGATAACTTAGATGTGGTTCGCAGCCATTTTTAGCCACGCTTACGTTTTTGATGCATCCGAAGCGTCCAACAAGACGGACGCACCAACGCTCCAAATCCAACATTTAGACTGTTTGGCCGATTAGAGGAAATTCATACGTTGACGGCCGGGAAAGAAGGATTATATGTTAATGATGGTAATTAGTTATTTAATTAAGTAATTAATGTAATCTCAAAGCTTATAAATTGAATAATTTTTGCGTACGAGGTCCAATCGAGATGTGGTCAGTTGCGTTGGACTTGTGGAAACGTTTGCTATGCATTGAAGCTGCTTTCATTGGATTTGGACCCATAATCGTTATACTATCACTTATGAAATATCATCTCCTTAAACCTTTATCGTGTGTTGAACTTGTGTTTGTATTTTTACAAAATAATTATTTGATCATATTTTTGACGCTTTGAAATTTTTTTAAACTATATTTTCAAGTATTTTAAGAATTTTGAAAACGAAGAATAAGCATTGATTAAAATTTATAAAAGGAGTTATAAATTTAATTGATTATCTTTCGGGATAATTAACACTGTTTTAAATTTATAAAGATATTGTAAATTTGTATAGTTATTTTTCGTGATAATTAATGTTGTTTTGAACTCATAAAAGATTATAAACTGGACTTAATTATCTTTTGGGATAATTACCGTTGTTTAAATTTATAAAGGTTTATTACCTTAAATATTTTGTTAATTCTTTTCAAATGGGTTGTAAGGATTTGAAAAGAATTTGAGGTTTAAATATATTTTTAATTATTGTTTAATTTTAATAAAGTTAATTAATAAATTTATTAACGATGTTTAAAGTTAATTAACTGATTTAATAAAGTGGTTTAGAATTAATTAATAAATTTAACAAATGGTTTTTGAAGTTAATTAATTGGTTTAAATAAAGGTGTTTAAAATTAATTATCTAATTTAGTAAACGTGTTTAAAATTAATTATCTAATTTAGTAAAGGTGTTTAAAATTAATTATCTGATTTAATAAAGGTATTTAAAAATAATTGATTGATTTATTAAAGGAGGTATAAAGTTGATTAATTTAATTTCGGGATAATTGATGCGGTCTTTAATTTAAAAAAGCATTTTAATTGATTTATTACCTTCCGGAATAATAAATGTTGTTTGAAATTTATAAATAATAGTTTATAAATGAGAAAATCTTTTAAAAGGAATTGTTTTTAAAAATAAAGCTAAGTGTAAATTGTTTGAGGTTTATAGGGAACAATGTTTTAGTGACATTTGTCTTTTTTACTCTTTTTAGTACGCTTAAAAAATATAATTTGCTCTTTAAAAAGGATATTTTAAAGAGTGTTTTTTAAAGTGTTTTACAAATATTTGTGATGTGAATACTAAGCACAAGTTTGGGTTTTAAAAGTTTAAAAGTTTGATTCGGGTACAGAAAAGATAAGAAAATTCATTTTCGTAAACGATATCGCTGATATAGAAGGGATTTAGTCATACTATTGGCATCAAATGTCAAGATATGGAAACTCGTTCCTATCTCTACTATCTTAACTTGTCCAGCTTCATTTTCAACCAAGGGATAGTACATGTTTGAAATCGACGAGTAGTGGTAAGGGTATGAGATTTAATTTACGTATACGATCATTCTGATTATTCTGGATAGTTGATTTATTGGTCATCGATTCAGCTTTCTTCTTTGTGTATCGTCAATTTAAGATGATTTATTGTTCATTTGAGCATTGATATCCTTTATCAGAAATGAATAAAACCAAAGCACGAGTGGACGTCAAGTTATGTGGGGTTGCTCCCATTAGGGTATATTCACATCTACTCTAGATTGGATTCGTGGTATACGTACGGAGATGTGAAATATTCGGATTCCCGGTGTTATGAATAATTCTGAAATTCTATTCCTAAACTCTAATGTTTTAGTTGATTAAGGTTATTGGTTATATGTTGCTTGGTTTGTACTGCTGTTCATGGTTAAAATCTGAACCTGGTTCTAGTTGAAGATTAGTGCTTATTCAAGTCCAAGTGCACCAAGCCCGAAGCCCAAACCTTTAGTCCAGTTTATACTTGCCTAATATGTGTACATGCTTTATATATATCAGTGTATCTCTTTCCCTGTTTTTATGTAGAAAAGAAGAAAGAAATTAATGGCTTCTGAAACTTCTGAATTCATATTTTGTTTTCTAATTTCTCTTGAATAATTGAATCTCATATTTTCTGAATATTATTACATGGTATCAGAGCGTAGCGCATCTATCTAGGGTTTCAATTCAAATCAAGATTCAGATCTATCCTTTCTGTAAGAAACAATGGCTGAAAGCAAAAGTTCGTCGATGATGGATGTGATGCCGATGATGCCTAAAATAACATATCGAAAATTAACAGGCACAAATTATCTAGAGTGGAGTAAAACAATTCGATTGTATCTCAGAAGCATAGATAAGGATGATCACTTAGTCAAAGATCCACCAACATCAACAGGGCAAGAAGATCAGATCTGGTTGAGAGAAGATGCACGACTATTCTTGCAAATACGAAATTCAATTGATAATGAAGTTATCAATCTGATCAACCACTGTGAATTCGTGAAAGAATTGATGGAATATCTCGAGTTTTTATATTCTGGAAAGGGCAATCTAACCAGAATGTTTGATGTGTGCAAGTCGTTTTCCAGAGCAGAGAAACAAGATCAATCTCTCACTACATACTTTATGAATTTTAAAAGAACATATGAAGAGTTTAATGTTTTGTTGCCTATGAGTATAGATATGAAGGTTCAACAAGATCAGAGAGAGAAAATGGCAATCATGAGTTTTCTGGCTGGATTATCATCAGAGTTTGATGCAGCTAAAGCTCAAATTCTATCTGGATCATCAATAACTTCACTACAAGAAGTGTTTAGTCGTGTCCTTAGAACTGAGAGTTCAACTTCTTCATCTCGTGTTAACAGCAGTGCCATGATGAGTACTAATAATAACCAGACTTCATATACTAATGCATGGAGACCACCAACTAACTTTAGACCACCATGGAACCAATCACAACCGTCTAATTCTTGGAGACCACCATCATCACCATCCTTAAGACCACAAAGGGCTGCATGGAGACCAAGCAATAAAATATGTTCATATTGTAAGAAGCCTGGACACTTGATTTCTGAATGTAGAAAACTTCAATATAATAATCAAAACAAAAATCAAGGAGCTGTTAATACTTCCAATAAGACTGTGTTGATGACTATAGAAGAGTTTGACAAATACAAAAAGTATCAAGAATCCTTACAAAACTCAGCTAATAACCCATCATCATCTGTATCTACCATGGCTAATATAGAAAAGCAAGCATCAAAATGGATTATTGACTCGGGGGCTACTGATCACATGTCAGGTAACCCTAGATTGTTTACAGATCTTAAAATACATGACCATAGTCGAGCTGTCACTTTAGCAGATGGGACACAATCCAACATTCAAGGATCTGGTAACATAAATACTTCACCACCACTAAAGTCTACATTATTTATACCATCCTTATCATATAATCTTTTATCTGTCAGTCAACTTACCAAACACTTGAGTTGCAGTGTGTCTTTCTCTCCTGAAGCTTGTATTTTCCAAGATCTTACAACGAAGGAGATTATTGGTAAAGGCTATGAATCTGGGGGTCTTTATATTCTGGATACTTTACCAGTGGCTTGTTCTAGTATAGAGTCAGCAATCAAAGTTCATCAACAACTCGGTCATCCCTCTCTTACTCTTTTTAAACAACTTTGTCCACAATATAATCACATTACTACTCTTGATTGTGAATCATGTCAATATGCTAAACTTCATCGTGGTAGTTTAAAGCCAAGAATAAATAAACGTGCAAGTGCACCATTTGAAATTGTACACGCTGATATATGGGGACCTTCTTCTGTTGTTTCTAAATTTGGTTATAAATACTTTGTAACGTTTGTAGATGATTATTCTCGAGTTACTTGGCTATTCCTAATGAAAAACAGATCTGAGTTGTTTTCTATTTTTTGTGACTTTCATGCTGAAATTCTAAATCAGTTCAAAACATCCATTCAAACCCTAAGGAGTGATAATGCTAAGGAATATACCTCTCATATCTTCAGCTCTTACTTAAGCCAACATGGCATCTTGCATGAAACTTCGTGTGTGGACACAGCCCCCCAAAATGACAGCAAAAGAAAAAAACGAACCCAAAGACACAAAGCAGCCAGGATGGCTCAGACAAAGCCCAAATAAACAGAAACATCCCGAAGACCCTCTCTCCCGCCACAACCAAAAGGTGTAGGCCAGTTCACCCAACATACCACCAACCACCAACAAGTCGAACAAAAATAGACAGAAGCAGCAAAACCAATCTGAGAATGATCCAAGGAAGCCGCCCTTCTGCCCTCACCATCGAGCTCCGGCAAGGCCACCGTCCAATGGTGTAGACAGAAAAGGAAAAGGAGATCACCAGAGAGGAAGCAAGAGCCCTCAAACACTAGAGGCAAGGGTCGATTGCTGAGACGGCGGAGAAGACCCAAACGCATAGACAAATAAGATAACAGAAATCAAATGCGAATCCATCCTAAGCGAAAATCGCACCAAGGAGACAGCAGAAACACCTGAAACTAAAACAAGCAGCCGGATTAAAATAAAACGGGGGGGGGGGGGATGGAGGAGGGAGCGGTGGGAGGAAAACACCACCCGAAGGCAGAGGCCTAGCCAACGCCCAGTCTAGCGGCAGTTGGAGAGCAGGAAATCGACAGAAGTCCCACTAGCTGCCCAGAACGGTGGCTTATTGGACCCCTGAAAGGTCTACCCCGGAAAGCCAGGAAGACGTCATTCCTCACCCGATGGATAATGGACGGTGGATCCATCGATGTGCTCTCGAAAGTAGCCTTATTCCGCGCACACCAGACGTGCCAGCAGATGAGACAAGGAATCAAACGGAACACGATAGACTGAAGGGATTTTCCAGAACTCCCAACCCACCACGAATTCAGAAGTTCAAGAGGATATCTTGCAGTACTCCGAACACCGACTAGATTTCCGAAGTAATTCCAGCAAGCTCTGGCCGAGAAACCACCGAAAAACAAGTGGTTTAAGGATTCCGTTTCACCGTTTCCGCAGCATCTACAGCGGGAAACAGAAGGAATGACGATCTTTTGAAGATTCTCGTCCAGTGGCAATCCATCATGTAGCAAACGCCACATTAAAAGAGAGACCTTGGGGGAATGCGAGAATCCCAAATGAAGGACAATTCAGGGCGGATGGGGAAAGGAGTTCTGATAAAGGACCAAGCTTTTAGGATGGAAAACGAATCGCCATCCCAACCTGACAAACCGCCATGAGAATCAGCTAAAAGCTTCACTGACTGCATATGCTTCCAGGTCTCGCTAGCAAAGGATGGAGTGCCCGAAAAATTCGAGCCCACAAGTCTGTGGTACTTAGCACGGAGGAACGACGCCCATAAAGAGTTGTTGGCGCCAAACCTGTACCACAACTTACAAGCAAAGGCCGCACAAAGGTCTGTGGGGTTACGAAGACCCAACCCGCCTTTACTTTTGGGGCGACAAATCGCGTCCCACGACACCCAGTGGTGACGACGGCCGTTGTCCTTGTTTCCCCAGAAGAAAGACGAGGCCAGAGACCGATAAGATCGGAAAAAAGAGGAGGTAGGGGTCATAGTCGCGAAAATATGAGTTTCCATCGATTCTAAGACCGATTTGATAAGAACAAGTCTGCCGGCTTGGGAAAGAATGGACGAATTCCAGCGTAAAATCTTCCCCCTCACTTTGTCTATCAAGGGGTCGAAAAGCGTGTTAAGTTTCCTGCCCCGGTATAGGACAATACCAAGGTAGGGAAGGGGAAGGGATGTTTCCTTGAAACCGGAGATAGTCTCGATCCAGGAGGCACGGAAGTGAGACATGTCCTTCGAATGGACAAAGCAACATTTGGAAGGATTAACGAGTTGGCCCGAAGACCTCTCGTATTAATGGATGAAGCTAAGAAGCCTCCGAACAGAGGAACGGCTGCCATTAGAGAAAATGACAATGTCATCTGCAAAGGATAAGGAGGAAATGAGAGGGCAACCCCTCGGAATCCCGAAGCGCTGGATTTGGCCGTAGATGGTTAAGGATTGGAGACCGTGAATAAAAGCCTCTGCCGCGATCACAAATAGAGAAGGCGAGAGAGGGTCGCCCTGACGTAAGCCCCTCCCAGCCTTGAAATACCCATGGGCCGAGCCGTTAATGAGGACAGAGAACCAGCAGTTGGAGATGAGCCTCCACACCAAGTCAATCAGGGCCTCCGGAAAACCGAAGGTCCTGAAAACCTTGATGACGAAAAACCAGGACATGCGGTCGTAGGCCTTAGCCATGTCCAGTTTGAAGACAACATTAGATCCCCAAACTTTCCGATCAATTTGGGAGATCAGTTCCTGGGCAAGAAGGACGTTATCAGAGATAAGACGCCCCTTGACAAACCCTGCTTGAGATGGAGAAATGATACGCTCAAGGAAAGGAGCCAAACGAGTGGCCAGAATTTTAGAAATAACCTTATTAGAAAAGTTGCAAAGACTTATAGGCCGGAAATCCGCACAAGTCCTTGGGTTTTCACACTTAGGAATAAGAATTAGGTTGGTGGAAGTCCATCCAGCTGGAAGATTTCCCCCGGAGAAGAACGATTGAATGGCAAGACAAAATTCAGCCTGGATAATAGGCCAAGAACACCTATAAAAGACACCATTGAAGCCATCAGGGCCACTGGCACTGTCCTTGCTAAGAGCGAAGACACAAGCGCGGATCTCCTCCGTGGACGGGAGATCCGCAATCATGGTACCTTCCGAAGGGAGGACCACTGGAGGAATGAAAGCTAAAAGGGCCGAATCTTAAACCGAGACAGATGGAGAGCCCAGAAAGGATTGGAAATGGGAAAGGATGATGTCTTGGACTTCCTCTGGCGACGAAGCCGAAGAGAGATCAGGCCTCATAATCTCTCGAATCGCTAGAAGGTTATTCTTCTTCCGAATAGAAGAGTGGAAGAATTTGGAGTTCGCATCTCCGACGACTACCCATTTGACCCTCGCCTTTTGACGGAGGTAGTCATTCTCAACACGCAGTTTCGAAGAGAAGGAAGTTTGGGCAATGGCCCACGCCTCCTTGTTGGCAGCGGTCGGTTCCTCGTCTAACAAGGATTCGGCGACGATAAGCGCCTCCTCTGCCATACGAACGCGATCGAAGATGTTCTTGAAAACCTGAAGGTTCCAAACCTTAAGGCAAGCCTTAAGAGGCGAGAGCTTTCTCCCGAAAGCAGCACAGTGGGAGGCAGAAATAGGAACGCTCCAAGAGTCAGATACCACCTGAAGGAAAGAGTGGTGGGATTTCCACATGCTCTGAAATCGAAAGGAGGAAGGCCCAGATAGCGATAGAGGAGAGCATCGAACAATCATATGAGCATGGTCCGAGAAGGACCGATGGAGATGGGCGATTGAGAAGGAGAATGGAAGACGAAACCATTCCTCCGAACCGAACACATGGTCAAGTCTAGAGAGAATTCGATTCGGTCCCTCTTGGTTGTTAGACCAGGTGAAAGCAGAGCCGATAAAGGGGAGCTCGGAAAGGCCAGAGGAGGCAATGAACGAGTTGAAATCCGCCATCGCCCCTCTGTTGATGGCCGCTCCTCCCCGTTTTTCCGCTTGGCAAGCGACGATATTGAAATCGCCATCTAACACAGAAGAAGAGATGCCCAGAGAATCAAGAGCAAGAATGTCGGACCAAAGAAACTAATCTCTCCGAACGATCACACTTGGCGTAGACTGCGGAGAAGAGAAAAGGAGCAACAAAGGACGGAGACGTGCACGCCACCGAAAAGAGCTGAGGGGAATCGAAAACTGGACGAGTCGCAATAGATTTGGACCATAAAATCCAAATCTTACCCGAGACATTAGCAGAGCCACCGCCAAATCCTAAGGATAAGACAATCTTGGAAATACCTGCCGGGTCAATAAAGGGTTCCAGGATAGCGACCAAACCAACAGAGTGTTTCCTAACAATGCGTTTTAGCCTAGCCAAAGACGCATCATTACCGATACCATGGACATTCCAGAAGAGAAAGTTCGCCATGGAACGAGAAAGAAAGAAAAAGAGAAAAAAGAAGTGAAAACAATACACCATCCAGAAGGAGCAAGAAAAAGCACAAACTCAAACCAGATACAGCGAAAAACGAGCAGATCGGTCGATCCGCTCGGACGCCGCTATAGAGCGTGTGCGAATGGTGCGAGGGGTAGTAGGAACTCTCTGCTGTCTGCGTCTCGTCGTGCGAGTGGGAGGGTCGGGCGGCTCAGAAGGAGATAATGAGGAACTAACCGACGAAGACGAAGGAGATGAGTTCCTAGCTAAACAATCTAGACGCTCATTAAGGAGCGAAATCTCTGCCTTACTCATCAGCGGAATGGAGATGGACAGAGGACAAGTAGAGGAAGGACGCGAACACTCCGAAGAGCATCGCACGGGAGATGGTGCCATACGGTCCGAGTGATCATAGGGAAAACGAAAAAGAGATGGGATGCGAACCAATCGCAGTCCATACAGCCAAAAGAACCAGACAGACGAGGGAGGGGAAAGAGCACCAGAGGGGGAAGCAGAGACTAAGGAGGAGCCGCCATCAGACGAAAACACAGTATCAATCGGAGAAGGACAAGAAGATAGAGACGGGAGAGCGGGAATAGAGATGAAGGGAAAAACAGACGGCTGAACGACTGACAGAAAAATGTGGAAAAGCACACAAGTTGCTTTCCAAGTTGCTGTGGGAGTCCTACCACTGCCGGACTGTCACTAATCAAACAGTCCCGCGCTGTGGGTAGGAGTCGCATCTCAGGGGTAACCGCAGAGCAGAACAACGAGGGCTGGCAATAACCTATACTGTCCGTATAACGGTCAAAGATGACCGCTATACGACCAGAGCAGGGAGATAGCCCTAACCAACCGCTCCAGGTCCGAAGCAACCCCCCAACGAATCGATGGCTAACCGGCAGAAAAGAAACACAAAACCAAGAGAAGGTCACTGACGATAAAAAATGGGTATTGTAGTGACTCCACACTAGAACCCAGCAAGCGGTTCCCAGACAATCGCTCCCAACCGGAAAAAGGACTAAGACACAACCAACAAGACACAACCAACGAGGCCAACCGGAAAAAGGACTAAGACACAACCAACGAGACACAACCAACGAGGCCAAGGGAGATCACAATGAGTGGTAATGTTTCAATGTATAATGAGAAATTGCGACCGAAAGTTTCATTTTTTCGTCTGTACGTGTGAAAACTGTTGTACTCCTACCCTTGAAAATAAAACATAAATTTATTTGTGATGGAATAGGATAGGTTGGCCAATGGGAGGAGTTTTCGTTAGAAAATCGGGTTGCTGCTAGGTTTAAACGAAAATAGATGGAGCATCTTTATTTGTTTCTTGCTGTTGCTTAATTAAGAGTTCAGTTCTCTATCTTGTTTTGCCTGTTTTCTCTTCTGATGAATTAGCTAGCAAAATTTATTGTCATTTAGCTAGACTGATATTATTCTATGTTTTCCACTGTGAGTATGGATATGTATTGTTTCTTAATTACCTCAGATCATACATCAGGTTTCTGTTGCTTAAATATCACTTTCTTCAGTCATGTTGCTGTATACACTGTAAACTAATTTACTGGCTGATTCATGGTCTTCAACATTCATTTTAACTGTAACCACATACAAGTTGAAGGAATCAACATACAGTATAATTTTTATGACAGTAATAGAATTATATATGCTAAATGGAAAAAAAACAGTGGTATATATTAACAATAAGAAAAGATGTAATGTAGGCCAAAGGGACAGGTAACTCGGGTCATGAGTTAAGCATCAGGATGCCTGCGAAATTTGGACCATATCTTTTTCTTCTATATTTTTCGAATACATTATCCAGTTTGCATGATCCACCACATGGTCCATTCTGGCTTTATTTTATCCGACAGTTCATTTGCACCGAAACAGTCTCAGCACTTGTGGTAACTAGTTATAAGTTTGTGTAAATTGTCCGATGAAAACCGGGTTAATATTTCTTAAAATTTCTTATGGTAAGCGCAGAAAATTGTCTTCCATTTTGTACACTAGGCACTGAAATTGTCTAGTCTCTACATTTTTTTCTCACGTTGGCTTCAACTGATAACACCCGGGTTGGAATTATATTACTTATCCAGATTCATCATGATGCTGCTTAGCTAGCTATATCTACTTCATTTTAAACGGTTAAATCATTTTGACTTTATTGTGTTATTCTTATCCTTCACTTTGCATTTAGCGGTTGATGTTTGCAGATGAGATATTATTACAGAAAAATATTTGAGAAAATGTATATAGAATAGTTAGTAGAGTTTATTTTATTCTGTTATCGATGAAACAGGCTGCGGCTTCTTTCCTTTTCATTTTTTTCCTTTTCCTTTTCTTGTTTTGTTTGTTTGATAATATCTATATATGAACTAGTATACTTCAGAAGGAGACGCAATTCTTAGTTTTGCAATATAACTAAGCAAAATTTATGCATGTAGACCCTTTTGAGAAATTATTAAAGAAATATGGTTGTTTTAAAACTAATTGCAGAACGGATAGTTTTTTCATACCCTAACAATGTATGTTTTAGGGTTTATTGTTATTCTGTATCTCTATATTGTTTCAGTTAATATTTATGAGAGGATTGAAACCTATGGATTTTGATATGAATATATTTACTCTACAAAATTTAGGCAATTAAGCATAAGTTTCCATAGCCTGCTGCTACTATATTACATCAATTCTAAATCGGTTGCACATTATATTACATGTACTGGCTTGTAGTTAATTAGATAGGAAACTTATCTATAAACCATATAAGAGATTGTGCAAATCACCATGTTCCGTGACTTTCACCTCACACTCAAATACAGTTTCTTATCCTTTTATTTTGTTTTACTTTTTTATGTAATGAGTGTAATACCTTTGACCCATGCTGCCAAAGGGTTTCGTTCTGGCATCAAATGCCTTCAGTGTCATGTGTTTTGCTAGTTTTATGGTATGCGTTATCCCATCTTTTGGCAAGGCCGTGACATCAAATAATTGACTGAAAACGGAAGATAATCAGTCCCGACGACCGATTACCTACAAAGTTCACTATGGATGCTGGTAAAAATTTTCGAGTCCGGATCGAGCTGCAATTAACATGACATGACAAGCAAAGCCATGAAAGCCAATGTTCCAAATTTCAAGTCAATCGAAGTTCGTATGCTCAAGATATGATCGTTGCAAATCAAGCAATAATCTCATTCGCATCCATCAAGCAATCATCAGTTCGTAACCACCCAGGCACATTCCACTTTGTATCCATCAAAGAGAAACCTCCTTCGTATCGATCTTGTTCGAATCCATCAAATGCGCATTGCTTCGTATCCATAATGTGAGCACTTGATCGTATCCATCAAGTGCATACCGCTTCGTATCCATCACACGCACTTCAGTTCGTATCCATCGTATTTACTTTATTTCGTATCCAGCAACAAGTCATGTTTCGTATCGATCACACCAACCTAACTCGTATCGATCAGTTAACCTATCGACACAAGGCATACCATTAAAGAAAGCGATACGAAGAACGCATGCAGCGATCGATACGAAACACCTTCAAATCATCGATACGAATGAAGCCACACCTATGGATACGAAGCAATGTATATGTGAAGCGATACGAAGCAATGTATATGTGAAGCAATACGAAGCAATGTGTGTGTGAAGCGATACGAAGCAATGTATACGTGAAGCGATGCGAAGTGAAGTACAAGAGCGATACGAATGGGGAAGCAATGGATGGATACGAACAGGGCGCATTTAAGTGAGAGACTCGGTCACTCGGCATAAAAAGTGGATCGATCCAAAAAGTTAGTGCCACGTCATCAGGCATCATGTGTCCAGAAGAGATGCGAACAGAAGCGATGCGAACTCAGCAGCCTTCAACAAACCCAAACTTGCATCGATCATATCTCACAATCTACAAGTCCAAATGCCACCAAATTTTCACAGGAGCTTGCGTACAACCTCAAGAATGTCCATGATCGATCCCAACTCAAAAGGAGCAGTTTTGGATCGATACGAATGTAGTTTGTATCGATCATGGATCAAGTTGAAATGTCAGGGGATCGATCACGTGGGCCCATCCACGTGAGAGAAGGAGTCTTCCAAGATCTGGGCAAGATATTTGCAGCCTACACCTATAAATAGCAGTCCAAGAGCTTCAGAAAAGGGATCTTTTTGGTTCTTCTACGCCTTTACTCGGAAGAACTCCATTGTAACTCGATTATTATCATCTATACTCTTGTAACCGGCGAGTGATAATCAATAAAATAGCAACTCTTCAAAGTGGACGTAGGCCGGAGATAGCCGAACCACTATAAATCGTGTGTTTCCATTGCTTTCCTTTTAATTTTCTAAGCGTTCTTCATATGCTATTCTCTATAAACTTGCTATCTGTGATCTGTAATTGTGAACGGGTGCTTTCATCGGTAATTGGGTGTTTGTGACCAATTTTGGCGCAAACATTTTGGTGCTTTCACTGAGAAGGCTAGCATTCAGGGATTCTATAAATTGGACTTTGGATCTGAAGGCTTAAAGACTTGGATCTGGAAAGCTATGATGAAGCAATCAACAAGGAGACAAAGAGCGGAGAGAAGTCAGCATGAAGGAAGCTAGGAAGCATCCTCAGGAGCTAATCATACTTCGGCCTTCATCACCAGAGACGAGATGGAGATGATGATGGAAGCTATGCAGGAGGGAATGCTGAAAAGGCAAGAAGAGATGATGTAGAACCTACTCCAGCCAATTGGACAAGCTAGAATGCATAATCAAGGGAATGCTACGACAGGAAGTGCTGGAAATAGAGGTCAGGAGCATGGAGCAATCAGAACCCAGAACAGAGCGGGACCATCAGGAGCAACCCCAGAGCTAGGGGGCACTCCTCCGGAGCATGCTGATTCAATCCTAGGCAGAATACCAGGCAGAACTATGCGGCATGGCGTTGATTGAGGAATGGGTGCACGCCCAGGAGAGCAGGTTCCAGAATTCCCTCGTGAACTCGAGGGGCAGATCAGAGGCAATGGACAAGGATCGCAGCTTAGAGATAGTGACAGATTGACAGAGATGGTCAGCCAAGCAATGAGAGGCAGATTAGTGAATAGAGATCCGGAAGATGTGAACAGGAGCCCCTTCGCTCTCGCAATGAGGCAGACTAGGAATCCACCAGAATTCAAGCTACCAACACTGGAGACGTACGATGGAAGGACCGATCCTGTTGTTCATCTTACGAGGTATATAAGGCACATGGAGGTACTGGGGGCATCGGAGGAGGTCACAGCCCGGCGTTTCCCATTGTATTTAACAGACATAGCAACACTATGGTTCAGACAATTGGAGAGCGGCTCCATTGAAACATGAACCGAGTTGACCGAAAAGTTCATGAGGTAGTTCATAGTTCACATTTCGAGACCCAAGAATGTGATGAGTTTGGCAACACTGAAGCAAAGAACCGGGGAATCTTTGAGGAGTTTTCTGACACGATTCAATGCAGCGGCAGCATCGATGGATCGACCCGATCCATCCATGGTTTTGATGGCAGTTGTATCTGGCATAGCCGATGGCACAGAATTCAAGAACTCATTGACGAGGGATCCACCGATTGATCTAGGAGAGTTTTACCATGAGGCAGAAAGGTTTTTGCGACAAGAGGATCCAAATGCTGAGAGAGAGGAAGGAGAGGGAGTTGATGTTTATGCAGTCAAAAGCGGAGACCTGCCCGGAAAGGATTCAGGCAAAGATAAAGGGAAATGAAAGGCAGATAATAGCGATGATGAGCCAAAGCGGCCGCGAAAGGAACCGAGATTCACCTCTTACACGGAGTTGAACAATATTTTGGAACGAATTTACTAAGACACCAGGAGGCAGGTTCCCTACCGGAGGCCGATGAGGAGGGATCCGACCAACAATGAGAGGAAATCAAACAAGTACTGCTTATTCCACGGGTTAAGCGGCCATAGTACAAATGATTGCAGACACCTGAGAGATGAGATAGAAGGGCATATCCGGAACGGCATGCTATTACAATACGTGAGGAGGCAAGCAGCAACGGTGGAGCAAGAACGACCACCATCCGCATAAACTGGGGACGGCTCAGGATCGAGGTATCAGCTTGTCATCAACCGATTGAAATAATAGCGAATAATTCACAAACTCCACACTAGTGCGGTTAAGTCGCTTACACATGTACAGGATCACGAACGGTCCTTAGGCGTGCTCTGAGACGACTATCAACCGCATCTGTGTAGGTGTCTGCACTTTGACGTCTCTATTTTGCTTTTGTTTTCTATTTTTTGCCTATGGACTTGATTTGGTTGGACGTTTTGGTTGTAAGACTCATTTTGAATGTAAATCTGGTATTTGTAATTCCATAATGGCTAAGTCACTTACACATGTACGGGATCGCGAACGGTCCTCAGGCATGCTCTGAGATGGCGATAAACTGTTATAACAAACAATTCGGAAACTCACTCGAACATGAAATCCAACATTAATGATATTAAGTCCCCTCGGGCACACACAACTTGCCACGAATGGCATCCAACCTCAAACGGTCACAATTCACCTCGAACGGCACCCGACCTCGAACGGCACCCGACCTCGAACGGCACCCGACCTCGAACGGTCACAATTCGCCTCGAACGCCACCCGACCTCGAACAGTCACAATTCGCCTCGAACAGCACCCGACCTCGAATGGTCACCATTCGCCACGAACGAAACCCCGACCGCGAATGGTCACATACCGCCCCGAATGGCATATGATCTCGAACGATTGCCATTCACAGCAGGTAAGACTATCAATCTCTTTACAGGACATTATCAGGATACGAACATCCAGCTTATTGAACTACAAAACACACCTTCCTATCGCAAGGCATGTTTTGGGGGGAAAGTGTTATCCCGCCTTTTGGCAAGGTCATGACACCAAAGAATTGACTGAAAACGGAAGATAATCAGTCCCGACGGCCGATTACCTACAAAGTTCACTATGGATGCTGGTAAATTTATTCCGAGTCCGGATCGAGCTACAATTAACATGACACGACAAGCAAAGCCATGAAAGCCAATGTTCCAAATTTCAAGTCAATCGAAGTTCGTATGCTCAAGATATGATCGTTGCAAATCAAGCAATAATCTCATTCGCATCCATCAAGCAATCGTCAGTTCGTAACCACCTAGGCACATTCCACTTCGTATCCATCAAAGAGAAACCTCCTTCGTATCGATCATGTTCGAATCCATCAAATGCATATTGCTTCGTATCCATAATGTGAGCACTTGATCGTATCCATCAAGTGCATACCGCTTCGTATCCATCACACGCACTTCAGTTTGTATCCATCATATTTGCTTTATTTTGTATCCGGCAACAAGTCACGTTTTGTATCGATCACACCAACCTAACTCGTATCGATCAGTTAACCTATCGAAATGAGGCATACCGTTAAAGAAAGCGATACGAAGAACGCATGCAGTGATCGATACGAAGCACCTTCAAATCATCGATACGAATGAAGCCACACTTATGGATACGAAGCAATGTATATGTGAAGCGATACGAATCAATGTGTATGTGAAGCGATACAAATCAATGTATACGTGAAGCGATACGAAGTGAAGTACAGGAGCGATACGAATGGGGAAGGAATGGATGGATACGAACAGGGTACATTCAAGTGAGAGACTCAGTCACTCGGCATAAAAAGTGGATCGATCCAAATAGTTAGCGCCACATCATCAGGCATCACGTTTCCAGAAGCGATGCGAACAGATCGATGCGAACAGAAGCGATGCGAACAGATCGATGCGAACAAAAGCGATGCGAACTCAGTAGCCTTATACAAACCCAAACTTGCATCGATCATATCTCACAATCTACAAGTCCAAATGCCACCAAATTTTCACAGGAGCTTGCGTACAACCCCAAGAATGTCCATGATCGGTCCCAACCCAAAATGAGCAGTTTTGGATCGATACGAATATATGACAGGGGATCGATCACGTAGGCCCACCCACGTGAGAGAAGGAGTCTTCCGAGATCTGGGCGAGATATTTGCAGCCTACACCTATAAATAGCAGTCCAAGAGCTTCAGAAAAGGAATCTTTTTTGTTCTTCTATGTCGTTACTCGGCAGAAATCCATTGTAACTCGATTATTATCATCTATACTCTTGTAACCGGCGAGTGATAATCAATAAAATAGCAACTTTTCAAAGTGGACGTAGGCCGGAGATAGCCGAACCACTATAAATCGTGTGTTTCCATTGCTTTCCTTTTAATTTTCTAAGCGTTCTTCATATGCTATTCTCTATAAACTTGCTATCTGTGATCTGTAATTGTGAACGGGTGCTTTCATCGGTAATTGGGTATTTGTGACCAATTTTGGCACAAACAGTATGTAATAAATTCCAAAGTAAAAGCATCAACTATGATATGTAATAAATTGTTCCTTTGGAACCTTTTACTTTGTGAATATATGACATAATAATTACTGACACTTTGACTGTTTATTTGACAGTAACATGACCAATATTGCTGATGTTAGGGAGAAAATATCAAAAGCTAAGCAAGATTAAATCAATGTTTGATTGCTTTGTAAGTAACTCGTTGATGCAAATATGTATGACATATTATGCATGGACACGAAAAAGTTGATAAAATGATATGTATGAAATACTAAGTTTGGATATGTGAAAAATTGTTTGAATGATATGCACGAAATACTAAGTTTGGATATGTAAAAAGTTTTTTGAATGATATGTATGACATATTATGCTGTAAGTTACATATTTTTGTCTGTAAAAATATGTTATATTTATGTGCAGATAAGAAATGAGCAAATGGATATTATATCTATGAAAAAACTTAAACGATGACAAATAAAATCTATAAATTAATATAACTTATAGCATTCCATAAACGCCGTTGATTAAAAAATGCTATGGAAACTGACCATGAGATATATAAGAAATATGCATGTAAAACGCTATAATATAACTAAAAAAACGCTATATAAATATGCTGACAAACGCTATAGGAATATCACAACAAACGTTATAAAACATGAAAAGAAACGCTATAGAAATATGCAGAACAAACGCTATAAGAAGTAACAATTGGATAATATCTCCTATAGTGTTTTTTTAATTGCAAAGGCAAAACGCTATAAAATTTTTATCTTTCACAGTGTTTTTATTTCTGCTATTTAAAGCTGAAGGTCTAACATAATATGTCGTTCCACAACGTTCTCTGAAACGCTATGGTAGGTAATGATAGCATTTTTGTAAACGCTATGAAAGTCCCCTTTTGTTGTAGTGGTGGAGAAGAGCTCTGATCTAAGTGCACCATAACAAGTAAACAAGTTTATTATTTTTTGTTTAACAAAATTATGCACCTCACGGGTAAGCATTAAATTATACATTTACTACATATTTTTACTCATGCAAACTATTATGTGTTGTCCATGCTTACTAAAACCGTGTTCATTTGAACCATGGACTTTACGCTTGAGCGTCACATGTCCTAACCAACTGCACTGCATTTGTGGGCTTGAAAACTATAATATTTGAGAGGATATATTTCCAAATTCTTTGAATTATGTTAGGTTCTATTTTCTAATGATGTTTTTTAATAAGTAAGATCACAAATTATTAATTTCTGACCATAAATTAATCCTTTATCTGTAGGCTGCCTACTGAAAAGATGCAAGTAAATGGAAAACATATTCTCAAAAATGTGTGTAGCTGCAACTGTATGTATGTGTATGTGTATTTATCATTATAATGTATGTATACTTACAAATCATCCTAAGGTACTACTATGATTTGATTTAATCATATGTTTTTCTTGTTCACATGGTTTAGATTTCCATATAATGTCTATATGTAGTTCAATATAGTACTCTCTTTTTTAATTCTTTTCCGTCGGTTATCATGTAAATATATTATCATGAATGCTAATTTTGGTATGGGAATTCATGTTTATTTTTACCTTTAATTAATTGCATTACAAGCTTAGTTCATACACTGTCAATTATTTATATGACCTCAGGTAAAATCAACTTAGTTTATGTTCAAGTTTTGGATTGATTTTTTGTCAATCATTCACTATCAAGTACAATGTTTTTTTTGTATCATGCATTAGTTCTTCACACATAACTTTGTGTTTCTAGCCTTTTTTTAGCCTGTAAACTCTTTCAGTGCTTTGATTAACATAAAAGCTTGTATATGTATTAGTTTCCCTACTTTTGGAGTGGTGCTTTGGTACCACGCTTTATCTTTTGTAACTTTCTTCTTTGACATACATAAGTTTTTATTTTGGCTCCAAACCCAAATTTTTGGCTTTAGATATAAATTTTCACCTAATTATTTTTGCTCCTTCTTTCTAGAATCTAGCTCAGATAACCCCCACTTCCCTTCCAACATCTCCTCTTCCTAACTAGAAACAATGTAGCACCTATTACAAAAACAACCCGACCCGATTTCTAAAAGCTTCAAAATTGAAAACCCTATCCCCGCCTCCCTCATTTCTATATGAGCATCTAAATCAAAAAAAATCCCTAGAATTTACTCATTGAAAAATCAAGCCAACAACCTAAATATTTTCAGAACCTCGAGCTGAACATGCTTATCATCACCTCAGGCTTCAGGCTTCCAGCCTCTTCACCGCTCCTTAAGTACTCTAAGTTGTTGCATCACCAGCCTCAACCTCTGACTATCGCGCTCCAAATTGCAAGCTTCAGGCTGCATTGCAACCTCCACCTAATATGCTGCCAGATCAGCTTGCATCGAGCTCCATGCCGATCGCCCTCCCCATCGCAAACCCTCTTATTGTGTCTTCTCCCAACCTATCTAACTTCGTCTAATTCAGGCGCAACTACCAAGCTTCCTTAGAGCCAAGATACCATAATATTACCTTTCATTTACTTAATGAGGGTATAAATTGAATGGGAAACTTTAAATCATTGATATACACATTAATAACATGTTTGCTGATGGTTATGATGGAGGTTCTTGCATTTCATGAAGACCATCGCAGAGGGGAGGTTTTTGTTTGAATTTCGAATAGAAATGAGAGCGAGAGATTCAACTGTAAACACAAAAGAACTACATTGTAATAACTTAATTACATCTCTGTTTATTTATTTGCAGACATAGCCTTATATAGACAAGTACATAGTAGTCAATGCACTAACCCACTAACCTAAAGTTATGGATCTTAACCAATGAGACGGCCGCCCTACACCACCGATGCGCATATAACCGAATAGTGCACTATTGGAGAATCCGGTTGATGTAGGATGATTGTCAAGAGAAAGAAAAAGAAATAAAGATGAAGAATATAAAAGAAGAGAAGAAAATAGAAGAAAGGAGAAGGGAATAAAACATCATACAATCACATAACCTATCGTATATCTCATAGCACATCAGATAAAATATAATAGTCATCATAGGTATAAAATAGGCAAGGCAGTAATAACTATATAAACCACAGAATTCGAGTACACATGCTCATATAGTTATACAAAACAGTAATAGAATTTTTACAACTGATAAATAAACTCAACTGATAAACTGTCTCTAATAAATAGTAAATCAACACTATCATGGCTCCATAGTGTCACACAACGGAATAAACAATAATAACTCAAAATATAAATATAGAGAAAACGTCACCTTCTTCTAGTCCATCTGCACAGCTCCAAGTGCTATTTATATCCGCTATCTAGTCTACTCATTTAAGAGCACCCAAGATAATAAGAAGCAAAGCATAATACCTCAAGTCAGACAATAGTCTGGTGTGAGCGATAAATAATCTAAAAACGTTATAAAAGTTGGTATAGTATATAAAACAGAGGGTATGGAGAATCATACTTGACCTATCCCTACATCCACAGAGTTAGCACATAACACCGAATATATGCTACTCTATGATAGTCATCATGGGTGTACTATACATCAAAGTACTATGGGCGTCTAGATATCACATCAGTAATATCAACATCGTGTGACATCCCTAAGATGATAAAAATAGTCAAACAAACATGGCATCCATCATCCATCCTCACATTCACTCGCTCAGTGCGTTGGATATATGATACTCATAAGACTCCATCATTAGGTCAAGGACTACTCAACGTCCCAGTTTCTCAGTACTCGAATCCATGCCACTCAGCAGGCTAGGAACTAGACCGCACTCCCTATAACAGTTCATAGTACGGATCAAAACATCATGCGATTCAGGGCGCTCTCTATAACCCAAGTGAGTATCCTCACTTACCCCTACTATACGAAAACAGTTCGAGACCTACGAATACCAACGATCCCTTTACACACGTCATCCATAGCAGAGCTCATCCCAGAATTGTTATTACAACTACCGTCTGAAGTCATCATGGTTGGGAACTATTCTAGACAGTCATCATCAGTCATAGAACGTCATCGTGCGTCCCTTGACATGGAAACTATTCTAGACAGCCAATGATAGTCATATAATATCATCGTGCATCACATAACCTTCCTTCGATAGTTCCACTATTCCAACTCATCGTCACCTACTCTACATCCCAAAATACAGCTACCCACTGTCGAATCTGTCACTTCCTATCATGGAATCATCATCGTCGAATCATGAAATCATCGCTTCGAAGCGCCACATCCTTACTTCGTAGCTAAACCACTCATTGAAGAGTAGTAACACCAAAATTGAACATCGATCGGACAAACGAACCATCACATCGTGCTCCTCGAAGCCTCTCCATCATTCATGTCAAAATAGGACAAATCAGCCATTGTCAATAGTGGTAGATATCGACCATTCCAGAGTAGTTGAAAATGACAGCCTTAGTCGTGTACTTGACCGAAAATGGTTAAACACAAACCAAATGAAAATGTGTGGTGTCTTTATTGTAGCCCGAAGCATATCTCCAAAGTCCACCGTGCTTTAACTTTAGATCAGTCGATGTGCATGATACTTTATGGATGAAATCCTATCCTTTGGGATATATTCTAATCCTATATTGAATTTGAATGGCATTTTCTACCAACTACCAAGTAAGCAAACAACAACCAATAAGCATAGAAATGCCTATAATAGCCTACATATATTTGTAATAATACAATACAATCCATCCAAGCAACCAATATGGGATAATGTAGGATTAATATCAAAATAGCCTAAATTTATCAATATTGTCGAAATAGTCCGTAAATGGGAAAATGTGATATTTAACTTAAAATCATTTTAAAACACTTATAATTCTTTTTATAAAATAAGATATAGGTTTTAACTATTTTAGAAATCACGTTTTAAAGTTAGAAATCTTTTCAAAATGTCGTTTTAATACTATACTAACAATCATAGTATGGTGAGAGACAGTATAAATCACCTCAACCAAATCTATCCAAACCTTCGTTAAGTCATAGAGATCTCCATCATGAGCGCAATGCAAGAAATGACGTCCAAAACGGACCTCGGATGCAAAAGATACGCATTTTATAAGATAACAGATTATTTAAATAATTAATTAACTTAATGAATTCACTAATTTCCTTGTTAACATTAATCCATCTTCTCCATCACCTTCTTGTATGTGCACAAACATATCATAGCGCATCTGGTCGTGCATGTTTCTCTCCCGCTCTCGAGCTATACTCCGCTAAATCGTGCACCGTCAGTTGTAGTGGACTTCACTTCCAAACCTCTATGCCCCAGAACCCAAGATGTGAAGCTCAGCCTTGCCTAGGGGGTCGTGACCTGACAGCCCCGTTTTGGTACGGTGCAAGGACGCATTTTGACATAGGGCTTCAGACCATTTGAATATCGCGGCGATGTTAGATATCGGTAAGAGAAAAATGATGGCAGTGCTCGTTTCACGTATCGTCACTTAAATCGCTAATCACAAACCCTAACCATCAAGCCTTGTACCACCATCCCCAAAATCAATGCCGCACTCAACCATATGGATATGGGCTCGAAGCTCCCTTCAATGCGAATTCAACGAGCCTGGTTTCATGATTTTTAATGAAGAGAATCGTTAGATTTTAATTTTTTTATTGAAACATAGGATTGGCGGCCATTTCTTAATATAACAGTAATGTATAGTGAAAATGTTGTGAGGGAGGGTTTTGAGTGTTAATTTAAATAATATAATATTCTTTCTTTATTTAGATTCTCAAATAAATGATTGCGCATTTCGAGCCTGCACGATCAAATGGTGCATCCAATCGCCATGAAACTTGTCTACGTGCATTGCCTCATTTTTCCGATTCCAAGGGTATAAATTTTGTCGCTATCCGAGACTGTTTCGGCTTTCAATTGTCCGGTCTCCAAATATAGCGATCCTTATACTCATTTTAATTTGCAACATCGATACGAACTCAATGATAGTGGTCTCGAGTCTTAATTCGATCGTATGTGAAAAATCATATTTTTGGAACCATCAATTAATTAACGATTAAATATTTAAATCAATTATTTAAATATTTTACCGTTAAAAATACGGGTCGTTACATTCTCCCCTCCTTAAAAGGATTTCGTCATAAAATTCCCAAGGATGAAGCAATACAACTCAATACCCTTACATAAGCAATGATACAAGAAAAATCATCACTTATCAACTCTCGACAACAATCACTAAAATCAATAGCAACGAAGGGAATAGACTCGGAATCAGTTGTTGCCATCATACTCATCCCTAAGTACAATCACTATCAAATCTAAAGTCAATGTGGCTAAACCAAACCTCTAAGTCATGCGCTTATTTCCAAAGAAATAGAATGGAAAACAAAAGTGCCAACTCACTAATTGAAAGACAAGTCAACTAAATATCATATATTGCAAACTCTCTCAATTATGAGCAACGTCTAATATCCTATACATTGACTTTTCTCTCAATTTTGGCTTATGTCATGGAAAGTTTCAGCAACACTCCTTTGCGAGGCTTGGACGGGGAGAAATCTCAACATAGATAAATATACATCTCATATCTGAGGCATCTCATATCCGAGGCATCTCGTTTCCGAGGACAACCAAAAATGTATAGCCAAATCTACACTACATGTGTTACATACCTCTTTTATAGCAAGAACATT
This sequence comes from Allium fistulosum, assembly GCA_030737815.1. NCBI lineage: Eukaryota > Viridiplantae > Streptophyta > Magnoliopsida > Asparagales > Amaryllidaceae > Allium > Allium fistulosum. Next base: position 1,543,724,168 of record CM060901.1, on the reverse strand, counting down.
TTATTTAGATGTGAATATAAGCGGGTAAGCATCCAAATAGTCAACACTTGCTTCCATGTGTCTGATCAAGTACTCAACAAAGAGGTTAAACACCATAGCAACATCATAATGTAAATAGGCATACTAGATCATATACATGGTAATCATATTAAGTAAATACGCTACATCAAACAATAACTATCCTGCATTTCTAATAACCATATAAGCATAAGTAATCGTATCAAGTGTCAATAATCAAACATCAGTAGACACATATAAGATCAAACATCAAAAATAACATCCATGCCTATCTTAGCATCCATGATACTAAACTATATAGTATAATTCATCAAATATCATATCTAATATGAAAGCCGGCAAAAAATAGAAATCCCCCCAATGAAGAGCTTCGGACAGCGATCCTCATGCTATCATCGGTTTTTTATGTGTAATCGCCTTCGCTTTCGCTCAACTGAACCTTTACTACTCCATTGTCTTCCTCCTGACTCATTTCATATCATAGCTATCGGTACGTATAGGCCTATGAGGCCTCGAACTTCTTGGTTCAGTCTTGATATCATATGGTCAATTTGGTGCAAATTTGCAAATTCCCCTTGTAAGTTCTCCCGAAATCCACTAGTGAACAACGGGTTTTGGCCACTTGTAATGCTCTTGGCACACACTGGAATCACACTATCCATTCCACATATAATTTGACAAATTTGGATGTCGTCCTACTAGATTTGAGGAATACAAATCTAGCATTATTCATCAATCAATCGACTGTGACACAAATGCTATCATACTATCCTTACATTGGCAATCCATCAATGCAGACTATAAACATATGTTCCCACTACTCGAGAACAAACAATGTCTCATTTCTACAGAACCAACAGTCTCGACCGGGTCCACACTGCATCACCCTTACAGACACTACTCGTTCCAATAATTTAGCCATTATCTTCGCTTTTCTAGCTTCACGCCTTTAACGACCCGTATTTTTAACTATTCTAAAATTTTAAATTTACTATGATTATTGAATAAAAATGGTTAAAAAGGTAAAATTTAAATTTATTAATGTAGTTTATTGAATATGAACTTGAATAAAAATCTTGAAATAATAAATTTCGAAGGTTTAGACAATAACAACTATTAAAAATGAAATTCTATATATTGAATGTGTTTATAATCAATAGTTGGGATTGAATAATGAATATCGAGTTGATGTGAAATGAAAGTAGTTGTGTTTTATTATTTGTTTTAAAATTGAATTCTATAAGTTAAAGAACTTATATTGAAATATGGTGATTTATTGAATAATTAAATTGTTTAAAATTTAATATTGCAATTGTTTAAATAATTGAATCTTGAATTAATGTGAATAAAAATGATATCAGAAATTAATTTAAATTCTATTTAAACAAGAATGAAGATCATTTACTTTTAAAATTGAATTTAATGGTGAATAAATAAATTTTATATTTTAATTAATGTGTAAAAATAGCCATTTTGGCCATTGTCTCAGATTTCGACGAAACTAGTTTCATCAAATCCGTAAAGGTGAATTATTATAGGATTTTAAGTTTCATAGCGATCAGACTTGTCATTTGGCCGTGCGAGCTTAAAATGCATAGAATCTAATTTAAGAATTTAATTAAAATAAATTGATTTTAAAAAGCTATCTTTTGAATACAATCGATTTAGCCCTCGAAACTAGTTCCATTGTGTTCGGAATGGTGGCAAAACATTAGGATAGCCAAGCGGCACGCGTTGTTTGGAGTTCGGATATTTCGCGGATGAATAGTGCCATGAAATTTCTATATAAGGCCTCATTTGCAGAAACCCTAGCCCACTTTTTTCCTCAGCCGCAATTTATATTCAATGGCTGAAATTGTTTGACCTTCCCTCATTGATATCTCTCAATCCATTCATCAAATTCTAAAACTCCCAACATGAAAGTTGTAGATCTCAACCTCCTCTTCAAATCAATACGGTTGAATCATGAAGAGATGAGTTGAAATTGCCAGAATCGAGGCGATTTGGTGATGCGAGTTACCTCCTATTGCATGCAGATGGAGGCATCGTGCTCGTAGGCGAAGATGGAGTCGGCTCTGACGCTCGTCATGGTGGAGTCTGATGGGGCTCCAATGGCTCCAAGGGTGGCGCGCATCGATGGGAACGACAGCGTGATGGGTTGGGTCATGTCCTGGCATGTCGCGTGAACGATAGTAGAAGGAGCTGTTAGTTTTGGTTGGTAATTAATTAAGTTAATTAATATTTTAATTATCGTTATTAATCGTTATATTAATTAAAGTGTAACTTTTTCATGCGAGGTCCGATTCGAACGAAACAAGTCGTGTTGGAATTGTATCGACGAGGATTACGATAGGGAGTTGAGTTAAAGTTTATTTGATGCTGAAAAATTTCCAGTTTCAAATAAAGGTGAGTGTTTCAAACCACTCACAAAGTACTAAATTCACTATTGCAAGTTAAACCCATTCACGAAGTGATAAAATTATATTGATTGTTGTTTGAAAATTTAATTGGTTGAATTTGAATTGATTGACAGTTAAACCGACATTTAAAAATTGATTGATAAATTGGATATTAAAATTGATAGCGTAAATCGACATTTAAATTTGATAGAATTTTTTTGGCAATTTGTACGCTTATTAAATCAACATCAAAAGTTGATATTTAAATCGATCTTGGATTGCGTATCACTTTAGTTAAACACCCAACACTGATAATTATTGATTTTTGTGTGATATGGTTGAATTGGTTGATTTGGATGTTAACTCATATGGTGTTGGATGATATTGTTGATTTGCTCTATGTTGCTAGTGGTTTTGATATTTTCATGTTATCACATTGATATTACCACTATTGATATGATTGATCACCTGAACATTTAAATTTGATATGGACGTTGGATATCCTATTTGATTGTGAATTTTGATGCGTTGTTGACTGCTTTGGCCGAATTGTGATTTTGTGATTTTTCACCGTTCGATTGAAAATTTAGTTTTATCTATTGGACTTTAAAAGGTTTTAAAATCTAACCTTTAGAAATTTATATATTATAAATAATCTGATTTGGTGAATCGAATTAAATTTAGTTTCTGGAAATAGCTTGAATCTCATTTATAAAAATTCAAGTTCTAATTTCATAATTATATATATTTTCCTAAAAGAGTAATAAAAAGGGTTTGAAATTTTCCTATAACTTTAATAAATGAAAACGAAATGTTATAAGAAGCTGATGTTTAGAATCCAACTATTAAATGATTTTGATATGTTTTAATGGGATTATTTTAAAATTCGAGTTTTGGGAAATGTTGGAATTCTAAATTTTAAAAGAATTTATGTAAAGAATTCAATTTGGAATTTCGAAGTTATAATCGATATATGTTATGAATTATGGAAATTGGATTATTTTAAAGATTTGAATCTTAAAAATTCGAACATTGAAGTTAAATTGATTTAAGTGCTTTAAATCGGTGTATTGAGATTAGACTCAAATTTATATAAACTGAGATGGTTTTGAAATGAGATTTGAATTGAAACTCGAGCCACTAAATTAAATAGTTTGATTCAAAATTGAAATTGATTTAAATTGAAATCGAAATTGAAATTGATTTAAATTGAAATAGAAATTGAAATTGACTTGAATTGAAATCGAAATTGAATGAAATTGAATTTGAAAGGAATTGAATTGAAACATTGGAATTCTATTCATTTGTTTGGAATTTGGATTTAAGCCTAGATTTATTGAAAATGGAAAGAAATAGTTTGTCTGGAAACTATATTTCTTCTGATTTGATTTGACTTACATGAGGATTTTTAGTCCTGACTCGAGTGTTTTGTTTCTCATTACGCTCGGGTCAAACCGAGTTTTTCAGTTATCGAAGACAGTTATTCTAGAGGACGAAGACGAAGCTTTGGTATATCATATGTAATAGTATTTATTCTGCTGCACTATTTTATTTTGTATATTGAAACGTATAACTCTGATAGTTTTGTATGACTTCAATTCATGTTACAAATTGAATTGAGTATATATTATTAAACAGCTTCATGAACTATTTATGTGATTATTATATTTTATTGTTCCGCTGTGAGATTCTGTTGTTTTCTTCTTTTCTTTTATTTAAACCCATTGATAATCTATTTTTTAAACGGTTTGAGTTGGAGCATGGTTTATTGTCGACTTGAACTATTCAAATAGGTGGGTCGTCACAGTTAGTATCAGAGCTTTGGTTTAGCGTATACCTAAACCTGTAGGATAAGCTCATCGAGTGTATATACGTATGTGAGAGAGTGTATTTGTTAGTGATATAAAAATATTTTGAAATTAACAAATGAAATGATTTTAACTTGGATTATATATAGAATACAAAAGAATGAATTCTATAAACTGATAAAATTATTCGTGACTATTGGTGATGAATGGATGTTATTTCTCTGTTGATTGATTGTTTGATTAATATGGATGTGCATATTATCACTTATTGATTGATGAGTCGTGCTCGGCCAGTTTATGAGCATCGACTATTGATTTAAGCATTTGACTATGGTTGGAAATTTTGGTTTTGAAATACATTTAACCAGTTGAGAACTGCATGTTTTAACATAGATTTTGAAGTGAATTATATATATATATATATATATATATATCTGAATTTCACCTTGTATCACTTTAAAGAGTAATGGATACTATTTGAAAGTGATATATGAAATATGGTTTATCTAGATATGGTTAATAAATAAACAAAAAATTATTCAAACTAGAAATTGAGAGTTTGAATTCGGGGAGTTTTGAAATTAGTTTTTAAGATTCTGAAAATATATAGTAGCATAATTTGAAATTATTTTCCGAATAGAAATGTTATAAATGATTACAAAGTGATTTCAAAAGGGATTTTCAAATATTTAAAAGAAATGGAAGTTCAGAACTCACTTTTGTCGTTGGAAAATAATTACGGTGATGACTGCAGCATCATCGACATTCATTTTCGAGTTTCAAAGTGGGGGAGGCCACTTTAGTAGCTTTGCTACTTGATTGTTTAAGGAAACTGATTTGATTCAAATCCCTGAAGTATGATTTGGTATTCGAAAGAAATATGTATACATTTATTTCAAACGATTTGAAATAAAACCCGATGTTCAGTTCTCGAATTTTGGGTTGAATTATATTATGAACACATGTATCATATGCATTAGGATTGATTGATTGATTGATTGGTTGATTGTGCATCTTGTGAGATGATTGATTGTTGATTCTTGATTTGAATTGGAATTTGATTTTTCTGACTATTCTGAATAATAGAACACTTATTAATTGTTTAAAAAGCTAAGTACTTTGGGAAGTATATAAAGTTTAGTTTTGGAAATTTAAGTTAAAGACAAATGGAAGTTGGGAAAAAATAAAAAATAAAAGCTAAATATTTTGATAAGTAAATTGTGTAAGTTTATTTTGAATTATATAAATATGAAATTTAGTTTTGGAAGGTTTTGTAATAAGATTTGTTTCAAGAAATGTTTATAAACTTAGTAAAAGTTTTATAAAGTTATTTATGCATAAAATGATTGTGGAAAATATTTGATTTCTGAAAGGAAAATCTTGATTTATAAATTTGATATGAATGGTAAACTAAAGTTGTGAAAAACTATTGATTTGAAATTTGGAAAATTTTGAATTTGAATGATATGTGATTTGAGAAAAAAAATGATAGTTGAGATCGTATATGGACTTGAAACTGAACTGATATTTGAAATGGATTGATTTCGAAGACCTTTGACTCTATAAAAATATTTGATTTGAAAGTTTTCGACTCTTATATGAAAATGGTTTGCATAAGTATGAAGTTATTTCAAAAACTATTGACTTTGAAAGGTATTCGATATGAAAAGTGATAATCTTATATATAACAGAATTTATATAGGAATGATATGATATATTCGAGAATATTGATTTTGGAAGATACTCGATTGGGAATGAAATCTTATATATAATGGAATTTTTATAAGTGTGATATTTGAAATTATGATTTGGAAAGGGTACTATATATGATATGATGTATTTCAAAGTAAAAGATATAGAAAGAACCCTCTATGATTTTCAATAATCCACTTGGTGGATTCATTCTATTGTTTGATTTCGGTCGTCCGAACATAAACTCATGAGTTCTTTCGAATTCCATAGCGCAACCTATGGTCTTATGATTTGATTAGCATTCTGTAATTCGAGGGGGCGTGATGCCTATAGTCTACTTATGATTTTGCTAGGATAGCGACGTAACCATTGTGTAGCTGCGATCTATGGTCGGTGTATTTGGCATAATTCAAGGTTGTAGAGATTGCCTACAGTTACTATGATTTCGCTGGGATAGTGACGTAACCATTGTATAACTGCGATCCATATGGCTTAATTCGAGGGGCAGTGATTGCCTATTGTCCACTATGTTTCTCTAGCACAGAGACATAACCATTAGGCGTAATTGCTAAGTAGACTACGATCCATGGGCGATTTGATTTTGATTTGCATGGCGTAATTCATGGGGTAGAGATTACCCAAAGTTACAGATGTTTTCTCTAGGATAGATGTGTAACCATTGTGTAACTGCGATCCATGGTTGGTTTTCGAGTGGTACTTTCCATATCTATTTTTAAAAGTTTTTCAAGTATTTCACTGGATATTGAAATGGGTCTACTATGTACTTAAATATTCCTAGTCTTACGTCTGATCAATGTATTACTAGATTCTGTAAGAACGAGGATAAACTTGTTGAAACATCGAGTTATCAAAAGTAGTTTCAATATAAAATTATTTCGATATAAAAGTATTTTTGTTATAAAAGAATTTTAACAAAGAAAATTTTCAAATATTTAAGAATTGAATATAAAAACCACTTGAATTATCTATTGGTGTAATTAAGAAACCAATGGAATAAATATGTAAGTTGTATATAGACCATTCTAGAGTCCACTTGAATTATCTTTTGTGTTAAAGGTAGTAAAATAAAATTGAAAAAAAGAGATGAGTGTAAGAAAATTTAATATGAGTAACTGAATTTAATTTAAAATTGGATTTAAATAAGTTACATGCAAATAAAATGAGTTTTAATAAAATCGAAAGGTAACTAATTGAATATGAAACAGATTAATGAGATAAACTAAAAAAAATAGAAGTTAACTTTAGAGAAGTTGAATAAATTGATTGTGATAAAAAGAAAATTTAGTAATATAAAATTTACTTAAGTTAATGATGTGAAATAAACAAATGAAGTGAATCAAAGAATTAATATTGAACTTAGGTTATGAAGAAAATAATAATAAACATGAGTTGCATTTCATAAAATGTTTAAATTTAAAAGTTTTATGAAATGGTTTATAAATGAGATTGATATTAAAAAGAGAATATAATAAGTGGTAAATAAATAAAATTTAACTTAAACAAGGTTAAATGGAATAATTTTATAAAATGGTTCATAAATTAATTTATATGAAATATGTTAAACAAAAAGTAAAACAATTGAAATTTAACATATTAAATTGAAAAAATTGAATGTAAATGAAATAGATTTGAATAAATTGGTAGTAAACCAATTAAATGTTAATGGAAATTGAATGTTAATAAAAATGAAGTGTATAAATTAGCTATGGACATTGGAAGATGTAAATTAACATAGTTATGAGTTAATTGGATAAATTGGATGAATATTATTAATTGAGGGGTTTCTTTTTTTGTAAATCGTCGTTTTAACTGTTTTAATTGCGTATGATTGTTGTATGTTGTGTGTTAGTGCTTATACTTATGATTTGAATTCAAAAATTCATGTTATATAGTCTATTAAGCTTATACATGCCTTTTGTATCTTTATATATGACTAATATCTTAAATTGAGTTGAGATAGGTACATACGAAGACCGTTTGGACGTATACGTGGATTTTACATGTTTTTACTTGCTTAATACGAGCGAACTTGTTCGTATTAATAATATTAAGGCACGTATCTCGGATTACATACCGCACTTTTATATTTTTCCCTACGGGATGCCTCATCATTGAGATGAGATGTATATTTGGTATATATTTGTGTTATATATTGTATTGGCAAAATTTTATGATCGAGCCGCGCAAAGGAGACTCTGCCGAAATTTTCCGTAAATTCGAGAGTCAGAAAATTATTGGGGTTTTAAAAAAATTTATAACTTTTTTTAATTATAAGTTGTAATTTACGTAAAACCGATATCGAAGTGGCGTGTGAGAGCGTAAAGTTTTGTAAATAAGATTTTAATGTTTTATAAGTTGATTATTTTGAGACAATATACCGTATGTTAAATTCCATACTTAGCCCCTTTTCGAGGACGAAAAGTTTTGAGTCGGGGAGAATGTAACGACCCGTATTTTTAACTATTTTAAATTTTTAAATTTACCATGAATATTGAATAAAAAGGGTTAAAAATAAAATTTTAATTTATTAATGTAGTTTATTGAATATGAACTTGAATAAAAATCTTAAAATAACAAATTTCGAAGGTTTAGACAATAACAACTATTAAAAATGAAATTCTATATATTGAACGTGTTTATAATCAATAGTTGGGACTAAATAATGAATATTGAGTTACTGTGAAATGAAAGTAGTTGTTTTATTATTTGAATTTGTTTTAAAATTGAATTTTATAAGTTAAAGGACTTATATTGAAATATGGTGATTTATTGAATAATTAAATTGTTTAAAATTTAATATTGCAATTATTTAAATAATTGAATCTTGAATTAATGTGAATGAAAATGATATCGGAAGTTGATTTAAATTTTATTTAAACAAGAATGAAGATCGTTTACTTTTAAAATTGAGTTTAATGTTGAATAAATAGAAATCGAAAATTTTATATTTTAATTTACGTGTATGTTAGCACCAAAATTGGTCACTAACCTCGTTGAGAAAGATTGTGTAGAGATGTAAGTGATGAAGTTAAGTTAAACAAGGAAGAATATGCTAATTTAAATGCAGAAAGTAAGAACACCGGATTTATAGTGGTTCAGCGTAACTGCCTACATCCACTTTGAGTTTTGACCTTTATTTCTTTCACAAGTAGTTGAATACAGATACAATCCATATATTAATGACTTGAATACAAGTTTGAACTGAAAATAATCAGTCTTGAAAGTGGCAGAGTCTCCCCATTGTTCTCCCAAAAAAGGTCCCTTTTCACTATGACCCTGCCCCTCTATTTATAGACAAATATGGGCTGGACTTCCCAGGTGGGCTTGGTGGCCGAACACTCTAGCCCAAGTGTAGTGGTCGTTGTATGCCGAACCAAGTAGACCGAACACATTGACGCCGAACCACCTTCTCAATGCCGAACGGTACGTTTGATGGGTGGGAAGTACAGAATAGTTGTCAGTCGAAGCCGAACGTGCCTTCTGGCTGAACGATGCTTCTTAACCGAACGATCCTTTGGCCGAACGATGCTGCCATGTAGAGTAGTTATATACGCCGAACGTCTTCTAACGCCGAGTACCACCGGATGCCGAGTACTACGCCGAGTACTCCTTGATGACGGGTACCATGGATGCCGAGTACCATGGATGCCGAGCACTACGCCGAGTACTATGAGATGCTGAGTGCTACCTGATGCCGAGTACAATGGATGCCGAGTACTTCGCCGAGTACTCCTAGATGCCGAACACTCTCCGATGCCAGTTCCGCTGGATGCCGAGTACTAGTTGCCTGGTCAAATCTCCAGGAAACACTTGCCCCCCAAAGTGTGTCGTGTGAATCAACACAACATGCTTTGAATCAACGAGTATTCCTTGTCTTCAGAAAGAAATCCACCATGTTTCTTGAATAGTCATTATCCTCCAATTTATCCTCCCAAGGTGTTGTATCCTTCTTTGGTCATCGTGATGCTTGGTCGATTCCCAATATTATAAATCCAGGGTTGTAGTTCATTAGTGGCCATCCGTGACTGATTCTGCAGAGCTAATAAGCTTCGGCTATCTGATCTAGTCTTTTCTTAATAACCCTTAGTGAGAATTCAATTTCTGTTGATTTTAAGAAGTCGAACTTTTTCGGATGTACACATGCACGTTCGGGTACATGTTCTTGCCATTGGCTCTCAGATGCATTTTATATGCTCATAAGTCGTCACCAACTCCGTCTAGTTTAATAGAAATTCAATCGCGATTCCTTGTTTGTATTTTCTGTGAAATAAGGGTTGCAATCAGCCACTCGAGGAGTTTTCCAAACCTCTCTTCAGTACAGACTCTATGATTTTGTTCACAGCTTCAACCTGTCCATTTGCAGTTATAATGGATCATGGAAGGTCATAAGGACAGATGACGTTACGGATAGAGAAGTTGATTATTTTCTTCATCTTGGTCGTGGTTAAGAGTTCTTCATGATGAAATCAATAGAGATTGTGCTAGCTTTTGTAGCTTCGGGTTGATATTCAATGCATGGCTCGCGATAGTTAATGAAATCACATATGCATGTCAGAATGGGTCCAAGGGAACATATCATCATTTATTCAGAAAAATCCAACTAATTCTTTTATCATCACTGCACTGAGCTGTGATCCGATATTCAGCACCCGGAAAGGGTCGCCATGGCTGGCTGTAATGTCGACCGTCAGCTTAGCAGGTGCCATCCCAGATTCTTTGAGTAAAGATGTAACATAACATTCAATGTGAAATATGGTCGGGACGGTCAATGTTGATGGTTACTCTGGTCGAATCCTTGAGTCTTGTCATGAGTTGTTAAGTCAAATAATGAAGGGCTCTGAATGCTCTAATTGATTATCTGCAAATGGCCAAAGATCAGGCTTAAAAGCACGTTGAAGGAAACGTCGAGTAGGGGCCAGCCTCGAGTTGCGTGCAACTACATAGCTGGATCTTGCTATGAGTTTGAATTTGCTTGTATATTCGAGTGACACATTTTCTATTCAATGCATTCATGATCCTTCACTCGCCCTTCGGGTTGGAGTGACAGTCAGTTTCCCACAAGCATTGGCATCGATTTTATGATTCTATCTCTAGGCATCCTTTCGGTCGTTGCCTTGAGTAGCTGTAAGCACTATATATAAGTTTTAATACTGAGCTATCGTAGCCAGTTTTTGGATGACCATGCATCTTCCCCCAGTCCCGGGTTGGTAAATGTACTGCATGGACGGTTGAGTCTCGTCCTAGCTATGTTTATGTTTTCACCTAAACTCTAAAGACATAGAGGTGATTGGTGAATAGTCAGTTCACATTCATCTTGCTTCTCGCTCGTGCCCCCAGCTCTGGGGCATATACCGATAAGTAGGAAGGCCAGCCACGCCCACTTTAGCTATACTCTCCTTCCCGTTGGATCGTGGGATCATGTCAGTCAATGGGAGACTAGGTCTCGCCTATCTTGGATTTTATCGTGGTTTTTCATTCCAAGAGGAATACTTCGATGCCACATAAGTTTCAGGGAGTAATTTGGATAGTGGATGGTCATCCACGTCCACTTTGGTTCATGCTCTGTAATCAGATCTCGGGGTAAAGTTGGCTACAAATGCAGTCGGGCTATGCTCATCCAGTTTCATACTCCTCCTGATGAATCGAACGAGGGTGCTGGAGAATTTTTGACCAAGTATTCGTGGTTTACCCTCCTTTCCATACTCTAGGGGTCTTAGTTTTTCAAAAAACATCCGAGTCACATTCGTATGTGCTTGGTGCGGATCGGCATTGACCCTTGGTCTGAGGTATGATATAGTAGGTTGCTCGTAGCTTTGGATGCCGTTTTGATTGGTTCTGTATTGAGGCCTCCCTGCAGTCGCTGCCTCAAGTTATAAAGAACGCCACACTAGGGCTATAGTAAGCTGTCGTATTCGGCTTTTTAGTGTTTTGTACCCCTGCCCCCAGCATTGATTTGGCCAGGTCACTAGTTGGACGGTCGAACTCCATCCTCAGCGGGTTAATAATCCTCCTGTCGATCCCAGGCCGAAGTTTACGGAATAGAAAATGGTCGGAATCCAATCGCCTATTTATCGATGTTTATACACCACTCTGCATTCTGGTGACTTAGTGTTATTCTCCCTCCGGTTGACTCGCGTCCAATTTGTGTTCATGCTTCGGTCCACGCTCCGGGGACTTAGAGATTTGTCGAACGGTTTATGCCTTAGTCCACAGTTCGAGACGCAGAGATTTTCGTCAATTCGTTTATACTCTAGTTCGCACTTTGGGAACTTAGAGTAATCTGGTCCACTTCTGGGATTTAGGGATTTTTCTGAAGTTGTCTATAATCTAGTCCATGCTCTGGGGACTGAGAGTACTGTAGTCCGCATTCTGGGGACGTAGAGGTTTTTGAGTCATTTATACTCTAGTCCGCACTCAGGGACTTATAGTACTTTAGTCCGCATTCTGTCTCCCGTTCTAGAGGGTGAGACCCCCCGGATGGCTGAGAGTTTGCCTAAACCTGGTAGATAATCCTTCTCTTTAAGATTCTCTTTAAGATTTCGAAAGTCGTTATTCTTTATGCAGGACTATTGCATTCTAATGCTTGTTTTCCATGATCTTGTGCAGGCCGTTCTGACCCCGAGCCCACTCCGAGGAGCGATGATGCCAAGGGAGTGTGGGAGAAAACAAGTGAAGCCACTCACGCAGGGGAGGCTCCTGGTCCAGACGCTCAGGTGATCGGAGCGCTTGATGAAGACAAGTCTGAAACCTTCTCTCCTACCGACGGGGGTTATAAGCGCCTCTGAGCACACATCCGAATTGAGCATGGAGGAACGACTCGAGAAAGAGAAGGAGGAGACGGTCAAGGTCATAGTAGAGCCCCGAGTTGTGGACTTGGATGATCCTTTGAAAAAGCCGTTGAAGGTCATCCTTCCTAGCGGGTCCAAGCCCATAGAAGGCCCCCGTACTCCTTCAGTTGCTACCCCTCTATCAAAGAAGAGTACCAAGGGTAAATGCTCTGGAGAGGAGATGTTGAAGAAGCACAAGAAGTGATTACTATCCTTGTTCAACGAGAGTTAGTTTAAGTCATGTAATTATTTTCATCTATTTCCTTAGTCCTTGTAAATAGAATGTCGACTCCGAACGTTGGAGGGGTTGTAATAGAAACTCATTTCTGAATAAGGTTTAGTTCCTTTTTCTGTCTTACAAAAGACTCTTATTGTTCAGTTTTCTTTGTGATTGTGATTTTAATCCAAGCAGTTGTGAGTAACATAGACTTCTCAGTCCATCTTCATATAACTCAGAAACTCTTCGGGGGTCGTTGAACTTCCATTCTGTGCTTCGTGCACTTAGAATACTTTCTAGCCCGTATGCCAAGGATTTGACAAATTCAAGTCATTTGTGTCATAGTTCATATTCAGGGAACTTGGAGATCCGATTCGCTTATATTCGAGTCCGCACTCTAGGGAGTTAGAGTACTCCAGTCCGCACTCTGGGGACTTGGAGGTTTAAGTCATTTATGCTATAGTCCGTGCTTTGGGGACTTAGAGTACTCCAGTCTGCAATCTGGGGACTTGGAGGTTTAATTCGTTTATACTCTAGTCCACGCTCTGGGGACTTAGAGTACTCCAGTCCGCACTCTGGGGACTTGGAGGTTTAAGTCGTTTATACTCTAGTCCGCGCTCTGGGGACTTAGAGTACTCCAGTCCGCACTCTGGGGACTTGGAGGTTTAAGTCGTTTATACTCTAGTCCACGCTCTGGGGACTTAGAGTACTCCAGTCCGAACTCTGGGGACTTGGAGATTTTAGTCGTTTATACTCTAGTCCACGCTCTGGGGACTTAGAGTAGTCCAGTCCGCAATCCGGGGACTTGGAGGTTTTAGTCATTTATACTCTAGTCCGCGCTCTGGGGACTTAGAGTACTCCAGTCCGCACTCTGGGGACTTGGAGGTTTTAGTCGTTTATACTCTAGTCCGCGCTCTGGGGATTTAGAGTACTCCAGTCCGCACTCTGGGGACTTGGAGGTTTAAGTCGTTTATACTCTAGTCTGCGCTCTGGGGACTTAGAGTACTCCAGTCCGCACTCTGGGGACTTGGAAGTTTTAGTCATTTATACTCTAGTCCGCGCTCTGGGGACTTAGAGTACTCCAGTCCGCACTCTGGGGACTTGGAGGTTTTAGTCGTTTATACTCTAGTCCGCGCTCTGGGGATTTAGAGTACTCCAGTCCGCACTCTGGGGACTTGGAGGTTTAAGTCGTTTATACTCTAGTCCGCGCTCTGGGGACTTAGAGTACTCCAGTCCGCACTCTGGGGACTTGGAGGTTTTAGTCATTTATACTCTAGTCCGCGCTTTGGGGACTTAGAGTACTCCAGTCCGCACTCTGGGGACTTGGAGGTTTTAGTCGTTTATACTCTAGTCCGCGCTCTGGGGATTTAGAGTACTCCAGTCCGCACTCTGGGGACTTGGAGGTTTAAGTCGTTTATACTCTAGTCCGCGCTCTGGGGACTTAGAGTACTCCAGTCCGCACTCTGGGGACTTGGAGGTTTTAGTCATTTATACTCTAGTCCACGCTCTGGGGACTTAGAGTACTCCAGTCCGCACTCTGGGGACTTGGAGGTTTTAGTCATTTATACTCTAGTCCACGCTCTGGGGACTTAGAGTACTCCAGTCCGCACTCTGGGGACTTGGAGGTTTTAGTCGTTTATACTCTAGTCCGCGCTCTGGGGATTTAGAGTACTCCAGTCCGCACTCTAGGGACTTGAAGGTTTAAGTCGTTTATACTCTAGTCCACGCTCTGGGGACTTAGAGTACTCCAGTCCGCACTCTGGGGACTTGGAGGTTTTAGTCATTTATACTCTAGTCCACGCTCTGGGGACTTAGAGTACTCCAGTCCGCACTCTGGGGACTTGGAGGTTTTAGTCGTTTATACTCTAGTCCGCGCTCTGGGGATTTAGAGTACTCCAATCCGCACTCTGGGGACTTGAAGGTTTAAGTCGTTTATACTCTAGTCCGCGCTCTGGGGACTTAGAGTACTCCAGTCCGCACTCTGGGGACTTGGAGGTTTTAGTCATTTATACTCTAGTCCGCGCTCTGGGGACTTAGAGTACTCCAGTCCGCACTCTGGGGACATGGATGTTTTAGTCATTTATAATCTAGTCCGCGCTCTGGGGACTTAGAGTACTCCAGTCCGCACTCTGGGGACATGGAGGTTTAAGTCGTTTATACTCTAGTCTGCGCTCTAGGGACTTAGAGTACTCCAGTCCGCACTCTGGGGACTTGGAGGTTTTAGTCATTTATACTCTAGTCCACGCTCTGGGGACTTAGAGTACTCCAGTCCGCACTCTGGGGACTTGGAGGTTTTAGTCGTTTATACTCTAGTCCGCGCTCTGGGGATTTAGAGTACTCCAGTCCGCACTCTGGGGACTTGAAGGTTTAAGTCGTTTATACTCTAGTCCGCGCTCTGGGGACTTAGAGTACTCCAGTCCGCACTCTGGGGACTTGGAGGTTTTAGTCATTTATACTCTAGTCCGCGCTCTGGGGACTTAGAGTACTCCAGTCCGCACTCTGGGGACATGGATGTTTTAGTCATTTATACTATAGTCCGCGCTCTGGGGACTTAGAGTACTCCAGTCCGCACTCTGGGGACATGGAGGTTTAAGTCGTTTATACTCTAGTCCGCGCTCTGGGGACTTAGAGTACTCCAGTCCGCACTCTGGGGACATGGAGGTTTAAGTCGTTTATACTCTAGTCCGCGCTCTGGGGACTTAGAGTACTCCAGTCCGCACTCTGGGGACTTGGAGGTTTATGTTGAGAGCAGTCGTATTTCCACTCTTTAATTTGTATTCATCTACTATATCGAGGCTAATTTCATCGAATGAACAATCGAACCACGTTTGCTCACGGAATGGGATTCTGCCCCCCAGGATGAGGGATGGAATTTGAAAAATGGACGATCGATTCTCGTCCGCTTGGTGATTATAGCTCTTCCAATCAAGTCAAGGAAGGAGGTATATGACAGATGGTTGGATCACATCCATGTTGGGTTAGATAGCCAAATCTCTTACAATTTGCTCTGTATCTCCTTCTAGAAAATAAGGATAATAGATTGTTGAGTAGACAAAGTAAGTTGCTATGTTCCAAGGTGCAGTCGTGTCCATATATTGACAGCGATGGTTAGTGAGTACGCAGTCTACCATAGCTACTCCAAGTTGGGCTTTCGAACAACCTTTCATGTTCAGGGTAGGATTTGATGTGTAGATGATCGAATAACGTCCACTTTAGACGGATCCCGGCATCACTGAGCTTCAAGAGGGGTATCTGTATTTTGTCGAACTTTGTTCTATGACTCGATTGGAGTGGATGATCGGGCCCTATTCATTCCAAGCAGTTTAGGTCTCCAAGTCAAATGTGGAGGTCGATGGATGGATGGTCGGTTGTTCGAATCGATCATAAGTTGAGCATACGAACTCGGATCGTCTTGAAACTTGGAACATTGGCTTCCCTGGCTTTGATTGTTATGTCTTGTTAATCGTGGCTCGATCCAGACTCGGACAAAATCCATCGATATCCATAGTGAGCCTTTGTGTAACCGATCTCCAAGACGAACTGTCACTGGTTTCTAATCAAGTTCTTGGTGTCACGGCCTTGCCAAAAGGCGGGATAACATTTGCCCCCCAAAGGACGTCTTGTGTAAACATGACGTGCTTTGAAAAACCGCAGTCTTTCATGCTGAATATTTCCGTTCAGTTGATTGCTTGACAGTCGTCTTTTAATCGTTTCGTTGCAATCTTCTTTTAGACAAATGTTCAACTAGCATGCTTTGCTTTGGTTCTGCCCCCAGTTTTGGGGATGAGTATGGAGTTGATGTATGTTTATACTCCGTCTCGCACTCTGGGAGTACAGAGTTGAGTAGATGTTTATACTCCGTCTCGCACCCTGAGAGTACGGAGTTCAGTAGATGTTTATACTCCGTCTCGCACTCTGGGAGTACGGAGTTAAGCGAATGTTTATACTCTGTCTCGCACTCTGGGAGTACGGAGTTCAGTAGATGTTTATACTCCGTCTCACACTCTGGGAGTACGGAGTTGATTAATGTTTATACCCCATCTCGCACTCTGGGAGTACGGTGTTAAGTAGATGTTTATACTCCGTCTCGCACTCTGGGAGTACGGAGTTGTGCGAAGGATCGTCGTGTATCAACCCATTTTTAGCCATGATGTGATGGCTTGCCCCCGAGCTCGAGTTTCACTTAGCAAGTGGCCGGCCGTATCGCAGCCGCTCTCTACTTGAATAAATTCCACTTGCAGGATGGAATTCAGCTCTCCGTGCATCGTGATGTTGTACATTGTATTTAATCCAATGCCCCAAATCAAAGGCATATGGTTGATGATGAGCGATAGGATTATGCTCGTCCAGATGTAACTCCATACGTCCGATCACGGTCTGCGTAGATTGGTTGGCAACCAAATCTGAGTACCTGGTCACCTGCATCGTTTTGAAAGTAGTTTAGTTCAAGCTATTCGTAGTTCATAGAACAATTGAAATAGAGATGGAAATGGAAATAATTCAAAGAAGATTATGGTAAATCTCATTGATATGTGAAGTAGCATCGTGTGCTCACTATTCGACTCTGCCCTTGGCTCCTTTCAAAGGGATGTCGGCCGTCAACCGTCCAATTGATAATCATAGCCCTTTATTAATAGGCATCAGATATTCGCTGCCCGCAATTCTACAGGACTTTTACATACTATTGAAGCTTTCCTTTCCAGGTCATCTTTTCGATCACACCTCGGAGGTGTTTGTAATCGCCCGTGTTAGGATCGGTGAGCATCTGGGAATATACAACATTCCCCTGATTTTCTTTAGACTTTGGTGTACTCTCTCGAGGTTGGTTTCTAGTATCACTCCGAGTCGTGAGTCTTCAAGTAGAGGTTGTCAATTGAATCTTTCAAAGAGCATATGAGCTGAATTCTGAAGTCTTGTTTCGGCTACTGGGATCTACATCCTTAGCCAACGGGCCTTCATTGTTATTTTTCTTAGTCTGCTCCACTCCTCCTCACTTTAGTTCTGATTTATTTTGTAAACGAAACGATCCATAGTCGTAGGAGGATCTTTAGCTAACTAGCTGCCAAAATATATCTGGAGGTCGACTTTCCTCAAACGCGATCAGTATGATACCCTTGTTAGTATTTGAAATAAATTGCTTAGAGCATTGGTTTGCTTGGAGTCATCTTGGCGTTTGCTAGAGTCATATCATCTATGTTCTCCAACCTTTGGGAGTACCGCTTGAATAGCGGTTGCTTGTTCGTTCCCTTGATGCCGTTCATAAGCTGCCGCTAGATCCTCTATGCCCTGGTTGATCATGGGATGTCAAGGAAGTGGATAGAATGTTCCTTTTTACCCTCTTTTTTGAAAATTTGGGTCGTACCCGAATTTTTTTTTTTGAAAATAAGGGTCGTACCCGATCCATATACTTTTTGTATAGGGACCAGTCAGGTTTTTTTGTGAGAGAGAGATTGGTATACAGTGCATGGATCGGTCTGGATACTTCGTTCGGCACAGAAGTACCGTTCGGCATACAGAAGTATCGTTCGGCATTGGGGCGTTCGGTGTTGGCATGTGGCTCAGCCAAAGCTGTTCGGCCAAGGCTGTTCGGCAGAGTGGATCGGCCTGGAGTGGTTCGGCCAAAGCTGTTCGGCCAAGGCTGTTCGGCAGAGTGGATCGGCCTGGAGTGGTTCGGCCAAAGCTGTTCGGCCAAGGCTGTTCGGCAGAGTGGATCGGCCTGGAGTGGTTCGACCAAAGCTGTTCGGCCAAGGCTATTTGTCCAAAGTGGATCGGCCTGGAGTGGTTCGGCCAAAGCTGTTCGGCCAAGGCTATTCGGCAGAGTGGATCGGCCTGGAGTGGTTCGGCCAAAGCTGTTCGGCCAAGGCTGTTTGTCCAAAGTGGATCGGCCTGGAGTGGTTCGGCCAAGGCTGTTCGGTAGAGTGGATCGGCCTGGAGTGGTTCGGCCAAAGCTGTTCGGCCAAGGCTGTTTGTCCAAAGTGGATCGTCTAGAAGTGGTTCGGCCAAAGCTGTTCGGCATCCACACTGTTCGGCATTCCACACGTGTTCGGCATTCACACTATTCGGCATTCATTCTTGTTCGGCACAACCGAGTCGTTCGGCATACACTACCGTTCGACATTACAGAGGCGTTCGGCCTAGAGGTATGTTCGGCCTGGAAGGGCGTTCGGCCTAGAGGTATGGTCGGCCTGGAAGAGCGTTCGGCCTACACCTTTTCTGGAGTGTTCGGCATATGCCTTTTCTGGAGCGATCGGCCGAATTGCCTTCAGAGGGGGGTCGGCCTTCATTCGACTTGAGTGCAAACTTCAACGTCCAATCCCCAGATCTTGCGTACATCAGCGAATCCAATCTACAACTATTAGCTTCCCTTAGATTTCTTTCAAATCTGAGTAGAATAGGAAGTTTTCTAGTAAACAACTGGATATATCTCGCGAATATGGAAATCCACTAGTAGACGATGAGATCCAATCAAGCTGAGAATTCAATTCTCAGTGAAAGCACCAAAGTGTTAGCACCAAAATTGGTCACTAACCTCATTGAGAAAGATTGTGTAGAGATGTAAGTGATGAATTTAAGTTAAACAAGGAAGAATATGCTAATTTAAATGCAGAAAGTAAGAACACCGGATTTATAGTGGTTCAGCGTAACTGCCTACATCCACTTTGAGTTTTGACCTTTATTTCTTTCACAAGTAGTTGAATACAGATACAATCCATATATTAATGACTTGAATACAAGTTTGAACTGAAAATAATCAGTCTTGAAAGTGGCAGAGTCTCCCCATTGTTCTCCCAAAAAAGGTCCCTTTTCACTGTGACCCTGCCCCTCTATTTATAGACAAATATGGGCTGGACTTCCCAGGTGGGCTTGGTGGCCGAACACTCTAGCCCAAGTGTAGTGGTCGTTGTATGCCGAACCAAGTAGACCGAACACATTGACGCCGAACCACCTTCTCAATGCCGAATGGTACGTTTGATGGGTGGGAAGTACAGAATAGTTGTCAGTCGAAGCCGAACGTGCCTTCTGGCTGAACGATGCTTCTTAACCGAACGATCCTTTGGCCGAACGATGCTGCCATGTAGAGTAGTTATATACGCCGAACGTCTTCTAACGCCGAGTACCACTGGATGCCGAGTACTACGCCGAGTACTCCTTGATGACGGGTACCATGGATGCCGAGCACTACGCCGAGTACTATGAGATGCCGAGTGCTACCTGATGCCGAGTACAATGGATGCCGAGTACAATGGATGGCGAGTACTTCGCCGAGTACTCCTAGATGCCGAACACTCTCCGATGCCAGTTCCGCTGGATGCCGAGTACTAGTTGCCTGGTCAAATCTCCAGGAAACGGTGTAAAAATAGCCATTTTGGCCATTGTCTCGGATTTCGATGAAACCGGATCTGTAGTGGTGAATTATTATAGGATTTCAAGTTTTGTAGCGATCAGACTTGTCGTTTGGCCGTGCGAGCTTGAAACGCGTAGAATCTAATTTCAGAATTTAATTAAAATAAATTGATTTTAAAAATCTATCTTCTGAATAAGATCGAATTAGGCCTCGAAACTAGTTCCATTGTGTTCAGAATGGGGGTAAACATTAGGAATGCCAGGTGGCATGCGTCGTTTGGAGTTCGGAAATTTCGCGATGAGTAGTGCCACGAGATTTCTATATTAGGCCCCATTTGCAGAAACCCTAACCTACTTTCTTCCTCAGCCGTCATTTATATTCAATGGCCAAAAGTGTTCGACCTTCTCTCCTTGATATCTCTCAATCCATTCATCAAATTATAAAATTCCCAATATGACAGTTGTTGATCTCAACCTCCTCTTCGAATCCATACGGATGAATCGTGGTGAGGCGAGTTGAAATCGCCAGAATCGAGGCGAGTTGGTGACGTGAGTTACCTCGTATTGCATGCAGATGGAGCTATTAGAGGCAACGTGCTCGCATGCAATGATGGAGTCGGCTATGGCGCTCGTCACGGTGGAGTTTGATGGGGCTCCGGTGGCTCCAGGGGTGGCGCGCATCGATGGGAACGGCAGCGTGATGGGTTGGGTCGTGTCCTGGCATGTCGTGATGCGTTGTTGACTACTTTGGCAGAATTGTGACTTTGTGATTTTTCACCATTCGATTGAAAATTTAGTTTTATCTATTGAACTTTAAAAGGTTTTAAAATATAACCTTTAGAAATTTATATATTATAAATAATTTGATTTGGTGAATCGAATTAAATTTTGTTTTTGGAATTAACTTGAATATCATTTATAAAAATTCAAGTTCTAATTTTATAATTATATATATTTTTCCTAAAAGAGTAATAAAAAGGGTTTGAAATTTTCCTATAACATTAATAAATGAAAAGAAAATGTTATAAGAAGCTGATGTTTAGAATCCAACTATTAAACGATTTTGATATGTTTGAATGGGATTATTTTAAAATTCGAGTTTTGGGAAATGTTGGAATTCTAAATTTTAAAAGAATTTGTGTACATAATTCAATTTGGAATTTCGAAGTTATAATTGATATATGTGATAAATTATGGAAATCGGATTATTTTAAAGACTTGAATCTTAAAAATTCGAACATTGAAGTTAAATTGATTTAAGTACTTTAAATCGGTGTATTGAGATTTGACTCAAATTTATATAAATTGAGATGGTTTTGAAATGAGATTTGAATTGAAACTCGAGCCACTAAATTAAATAGTTTGGTTCGAAATTGAAATTGATTTAAATTGAAATCGAAATTGATTTAAATCGAAATCGAAATTGAAATTGACTTGAAATCGAAATTGAAATCGACTTGAAATCGAAATTGAATGAAATTGAATTTGAAAGGAATTGAATTGAAACATTGGAACTCGATTCATTTGTTTGGAATTTGGATTTGAGCCCAGATTTATTGGAAATGGAAAGAAATAGTTCATCTGGAAACTATATTTCTTCTGATTTGACTTACATTAGGATTTTTAGTCCTGACTCGAGTGTTTTGTTTCTCATACGCTCGGGTTAGACCGAGTTTTTCAGTTATCGAAGACAGTTATTCTAGAGGACGAAGACGAAGCTTTGGTATATCATATCTACTAGTATTTATTCTGCTGCACTATTTTATTTTGTATATTGAAACGTATAAATCTGATAGTTTTGTATGACTTGAATTCATGTTATAAATTGAATTGAGTATATATTATTAAACAGCTTCATGAACTGTTTATGTGATTATTATATTTTATCGTTCTGTTGCGAGATTCTGTTGTTGTTTTCTTCTCTTCTTTTATTTAAACCCATTGATAATCTATTTTTTAAACGGTTCAAGTTGGACATGTGTGGTTTATTATCGACTTGAACTGTTCAAAAAGGTGGGTCGTCACAATGCCTCTGACCAGTACCAATCTGCTAAATCAAAGTAGGTATGATTCTCAAACTAGCCAACATCTTTGGCACTAGCTCATAGCCTCATATTGAGTTATGGAGTCATAGCCAGTGATAAACTCGAGCAATGCCCACTCAAGGGATATTGCTCCTAAACTGGTATGTATCCAACCCAAAACATCAAAGACCACATTTTCCTTACGAACATCTAGAAATGTCAAAGCCGCAGAGGCGAAGAACTCTAACCATCGCTGCTACTAGCGAGGATTAAGACCATTCCCAGGAAGAGATACTTCAATGATGTGGGATCACTGAACAATTTGAACCTCTCTCCTAATAGATAGTGCCGCCAAATCCCCAAAGCGAACTCTATCGCATCTCACTCTAAATTAAGAGTCGGATACTTTCTTTTATGCGGTTTCACCTATCAATAAACATGCGACAACTTTAATTTTCTATATCAATACCGCACCCAGTTAAGTAACATAGGCATGTGTATACTATCGTCTCCTTATTCATGCTTAAAATGAATAACATCAGTGCACTCATCAAACTCTTAGTCAGATCCACTAACGCTTGTCCGCACCTTGCATCTAAAATAAAAAGTCTGATTCTCCCTCGTCAAATTGGTTAACTATGTTGCTACCTTTGAGAAGTCCTTGGTAAAATGTATATAACATCTAGCCAATCCAAGGGAACTTCTCATCATTAGTCGGTGTTTTCTCAACATCTCCAACACAATCATCAATCGTGTTTTGTGCTCCTCTTTCGTCCATCTATAGATGAAAGTATCATCAACGAACACAAGTACGGACTTACTCAAATGAATCCCTGACACACGGTTCAAGAAATCAACAAAGCATGTTGACGAGTTGGTTAGCCCAAACGCGTAACCAACCAATCAAAATTAAAGTAGCATATGAAACGCTGTGATCGACACACTCTCACTAACTACTCTCAGTGGATAAAACCCCATTGTAAGGTCCTACTGATAGAACACCTTCGTGCTATAAAGCTGATCGAACAAGCCATCAATAAGTTGGAGTGGATGCTTGTTATTCATCTCATCCAGCTCATGATAATCAACATATAATCTCAAACAGCCATCCACCTTAGTGGTGAACACTATAGATGTATCCCACTCAAATGTGCTTCTATGGATGAACATTCACATCAATAGGTCATCCGATCGCACCTTTAGTCTCCTCTGCACTTTGGGCATCATCTGCCTTAAAGGCATAACTATTGGTCCTATACGTCTAACCAGATTGATACGAAACTCAATTCCTATATGATGGTAATCTGGTCACCTCATCGAATACGTTCAGACAGTCTCTAGCAACAAGCACATGTGACAACTCATCGTGTGAGATATCGAGCGAATATAGAAAGCTAACCCTCACCTCATCATCATGTGGGCAGCTACACACTACCTTCCACTCATCGTCAGTCCCTATCATCATCAAAGGCCTCTCCCAATCCATCACTATTCCATACCCCTTCTAGCCAGTCAATTCCTAGAATAATACTAAATCTAATTAAACCCAAAGCAAATCAACCGCAAACAAACAAACATCCATGACTCTATAAGCCAAAGTTTCAACAAACCATGTATAAGCTAAGTGTAGACAAACCATGTTGCAATACTCCCCATTTTAAGGCCCGAAACTAAGCAATATAGATGCTACACTCATCCATGGTTTTAATTTTCGATGACAAAATATAGGTTGTTGCACATGTATAGCCTAGTTGAGCTTTCAACAAGGTTCTTCATAATTTTAAATGGTCGATCAACAATTTTGGGTCTCAATCCCAATCTATCTAAAAATCACTAAATATAAAGGAATGTGCAACCTCGACATCAAATAAAATACGTATGGTATCGCCATAAATGGAAACCATACTTTAGGTAGTAATGCCCTTTCCCTTATCTTTCGCCGATGGAGCAATCGACGAAATCAAAACGACATTCAACGCATATGCTTCCATGGTTTGTCTCTACTCAACTAGTTCAGGACAGTCCTTTTACACTGGGTATAGGCTCTCACATCACAAAGCCTTTTCGATCAACTTCTAGAAGCTCTAATCAATATGACCAATCAATCGCTTCTTGAGATAATCGATCCACCCAATGATAAATTCTTCATTCTTTTTGAGTGGAGTATCAATGAAAGATAGATTGTACTTCGATAAAGCATCAAATTCGGTCATATACTCCGATACAGACACATCGCCTTACTTTAAGTCAGTGAACTTTCTAAACAACACCGACGTTTGTAAAGTCGAGATAAATTTCTTCAAAGCGAACTATCAACCAATCCCAAGTAAAATGGTCCTTGGGAATCGAAGCTATAAGGGAGCTCCACAAGTTTATTATTCATTATTGGAGTCATCTAGAGGTCAACTTCTACCACATTACATCCCATAAGTTCATTGCCCCATCTAACCCCAAGTCAATGAAGATTCTTTCGCAAATATCATCCAATCTTGCACCTTAATAGCCGACTCTTTTCCAAGGAATGATCTGCCTCTTAGACTCACGTAGTCTTTATACCGCTTGGCAAAGTCGAGTCTAGGTATTTTCACTTGAGCACCATAATCATTTGGAGCAATTTGGGCATTCCAGAATAATAATTCGCACCATCTCTACAAACATATTCTGCAAATTGGGGTTAGTGGCCCCGATCCTGCCCATTCCTTAATTCCGAAGGTGGAGTAATAATAGCATCTCTCGTATGCTAGATCACTCCTAATAAATAATATGCATAATCAATCTCTTATAGAGAAAAACCGCGTCAATGGTACTCGTGTGTGCAATACAACTTATATCTTTATATACAACTATATATTTTTGAAAATCAAAATATATAACAAATACACACTCTCTCATATATAGGTATACTCTCAATTCAGTATTGGGTGAGAACTCCTACCTTATCTCTACTGAATCACCGTATCAACTCAAGTTAATCATGTAACCTAAGCCTTGATTCCAAATGAAACGACCTTCCTATGCTACCGATGTTCAAATAACCGAATAGTGCACTGCTGGAGCATCCGGTTGATGTCGGACGATTGTCAAAGGAAATAAAAAAGAAATAGAGATGAGGAATAGAAAAGAAGAGAAGAGAATAGAAGAAAGGAGAAGGAAATTAAACATCATACACTAACATAACCTATCGTATATCTCATAGCGCATCAGGTAAAATATAATAGTCATCATAGATATAAAATAGCCGAGACAGTAATAACTATATAAACAACAGAATCATAGTACATAGGCTCATACAGTTGTACAAAACAACAACAGAGTTTATATAACAGATAAATAAACTCAACTAATAAACTGTTTCTAGTAAACAATAAGTCGACACTGTCAAGATTCCATAGTGTCATGCAAAAAAATAAACAATAATAACTCAAAATATAAATATGGGGAAAGCGTCACCATATGCTAATCCATCTGCACAGCTCCAAGTGCTATTTACACATGCTACTTAGTTACTCATTTAAAAGCATTCGAGATAATAAGCAGCAAAGCATAAAATCACGAGTCGGACAACAGTCTGGTATGAGCAATAAATAATCTCAAAACATTATAAAAGTCGGTATAGTATATGGAACAGAGGGTATGGAGAATCATACATAACATGTCCCTGCAACCACGGAGTTAGTACATAACATCGAATATATGATACTCCATGATAGTCATCATGGATGTACTATGCATCAAACTACTAAGGGTGTCTAGATATTGGCATCGGTAGTATCTACATCATGCAACATCCCTAAGGTGATAAAAATGGCCAAACAAACATGCATCCATCATCCACCCTCACATTCACTCACTTAGTACGCTGAATATATGATACTCATATGACCATATCATCTGGTCAAGGACTACTCAACGTCCCGATTTCTCAGTATTCGAATCCATGCCACTCAATAGGCTAGGAACTAGACTGCGCACCCTATAACAGTCCAAGGTATGGATCAAAACATCATGCGATCTGAGGCGCTCCCTATAACTCAAGTGAGTATCCTCACTTACCCCTGTTATACAAATACACTTCGAAACCTATGAATATCAATGATCCCTTTGCACATGTCATCCATAGAAGAGTTTATCCAGGAACTATCCTTATAACTCCTGTCTGAGTTGTTGCAGTTGGGAACTATTAGACATCCATCGTCAGTCATATAATGTCATCGTGCGTCCCCCGAATTGAATGTGAGTAAGCGAAATAGGGACTTTAAGGCTAAATTAACAGTATGGGGTGGATAGCTTTTAATGGATTATATGAACAATTTTCAAATTCTTTAAGATTATACTTGGAATGATGTAATTAACAATCAAAGAATCAAAATGCAGTCAAAAGTAAATGTAAAAAGGAAAGAACACAGCAAGATTTTATACTGGTTGGAGTTACCCTACATCCAATCCCGCACAATTCCTTGAATGGATTTCTTTTCAGACAGCAAATGCAAATACAATCTAGATTTCATAGCTACAAGACACACCCTCCAGAATGCCGACCTCTGGGTGGAGTCACTTGATTTCTGGGCTATTAGAATACCCACAAGATTTATGGGCTACTAAGCACACCCAATTGATTTAACGGGCTACAATCACACCCACAAGTATAACAACATTATTTGATAGAGTTTTATAGACTTGGATCTTCGATCTTGATTACAATTGATCCTATAACTCTTGAAGAGGACTTTCATCTTGGTTTGAGTGAGAGAGATGAGAGAATTCAAAGAGTTGATAAAGGAGAACCAAACTTGTGATGATTGAATTTGATTCTTGTTAAATTTCCAAAGAGTTTGGGTATATTTTGATTTTGAAAATGAGGGAGTGGAAGGAGGAGAGATGAATAAGAAAATTATGGTTAAAAATTCGTTTGAAAGTCTAGTATTTATAGAGGAACAATGGTCGTATTCATTCGTGAAGAAATACGATGAAAAGACACTTCCATTCAAATTTGAATTTTGAAAATTATTGCCACTATGTCGATGTACTCTTGACAAAATTGAAAAACACTTTAAAAATATTATTTTGAAAATCTGTTGCTTTTTTGACTAATTTGATACTTTGTTGAATCATTTCAATATAGTTTGTACACATTTTAATCAAAATATAACTTAATGAAACTTTATAAAATAATTTGAAAGATTTAATAAGTGTATTCAATATAATGTAACTAATACATATAAAATCAATATAGTTGTAAATTATAAGTAAATATCTAAAATATAAATATAAAAAATAAACACAAGGAAGATACCAAAAAAAATTATAATATATTAAAAATACATAAAAATTAATATAATATCGTTGTAAGTAAAAAAAGTTAAGAAATTATTTTGAGAAATATTTTGAATAGATGTTTGAAAAGATTATTTTGAAAACCAGGATATTTGAAAAATATTTAAAACTTATTTGAAATAGAGAGAGAGAGAGATCAAGAAAGTGCTATAAGGGTTTTAACAAAGACTTTATGACTCTATGGCTTACCTAGAATATCTTGAACACTTCAACACTCATGAGTCTTCAATTATCATCACCTTGAATCTACTCTTAATATCAGCATCTTGAATCTACTCTTGATATTGTATAGTCTTCTTAATCAACACTTGTCCAATATCATGCATTATATATTACCAGTATGTATGGCACGTCCGTTGGACATGTGCAAAGACAACCGTGAGTTAACTTTCTTTTAATGTAAAATAGTACATACAGACATGCATATTTTTTCAGTGTATATATTTTTCATGTAATACCGTTTATATGATAACTGACTTTGTTTTGCATGCATGAGTATGTTAGATCACCATTAAGTTAGCTCATTATTTTAGTTTAGTTTGTTATTTCTTTGTTACTTTGGCTATGTTTGAAATTATTGAGGTATATTTGTGTTGTTAAGTGAACATAATGGAGTCAGTTTATTGTTGCAAAACATTCTCTCGAACATATTTCAACTATTAGTGGTTACCAAAACTGGTGTTATTTTATGTAACTATGTACTACTATTAGAGAGAGTATAGTTATATGTAAGGATACATTATATAAATCTAGCATATTGTATAGAAAAATTTGCAAAAAATTAAAGAGTTGTACCGCTCTCGTAGGATCAATATTAGCTATTTTAAAAGCATGCCTGAAGGTTTGCAGACAACGGAAGTTATAAGCATATTGGAAAACTAAATAAAAAATGAAAATGACGTGCAGGAAAGTTAAAAGAAAGTGGTTTTAGCTAAGATCATGGGTTGAGAATTGACCAAAATATTCATGGATTGTTATAGAATTCTGTAAGGGTATCCTCGTAACTTTAAAAGCTTCTTTTGAATCATATATTGGTCAATTTATAAGCGAAACATTTCATAAACCATGAAATTTTCTAACCAACCGATTTACATTTTAGGTTATAAGCTACAAATCGAGCTTCGATCTCTTAAACAATAAATAATTAATGAAAATAACAAATTAATTACCTGCTTAGGTGTTCCTTCAACATATATCTTCTTCATCGTCGTTAGTTAGGAAAAGATGTGGAAAAGCCAACAATTTGAAAGTAAGATTAGATATTGGAAGTAGTAGGATAATGAGGAGCAAAAATCGTGAAGGTCATTGTGGTAAGTTGTGATTGGGAACACCATAAGAATAGGAGGATTTCGTGATTAGCAGTCTGTGTTAACTGTACAATATCAAAAAGAGCTATCAAAAATTGGACATAACAATGGACGAAATACCATTAGTTAATGGAGGGCTAAAAGGGCAGTTAAGTAACTTCAAAAGTTTCAAATGGAGGTATTTCTATTCAAATTTAGCTTTACATAGAACCTATTCAGACAGTTAAAAATCAAATGTTAATGCTAGAAAATGTGACAATGTAAAGCTTAAAACATTTTGGATTCGTTTGGAATATGAAAAAGCTTTTACGTGTCATCTCCACCTACCGTTACGAAGCCCGCTCCATTTTGTTTATTCATCAAGGAAACATTAATCCGCTTATAAAATAGAATCCACAGCTTCGATGAAGATCGAAAATTTCACTTTTCATGATTTGCAGTGGAGAAGAGCTTGAATAGCTGACAAATTATATGTTAGGAATAAATTATAACAGTATCAGTACTTTATTTTCTAAGTTCCAAATTAAAAATTAAACCCGGAAAAGGTATACATAAAAGGATACAAAACTGAAATCCAATATTCTAGTTTCCAATAGTGATTTATTTTTATCAGTCATAAACAGAGGCAGATACAATCTTGGCTTAGCTGTGGAAGATTCCTCGTTTAAATATATCATAATCCCTTACAACCGATACATAAAATAATTTGAGTCATACGTAAACCAAACCTACGCAACAACAGAATATACATAATTCTAGCTCATCCTAACATTTTATCAGCTGGCTAAGCAGCGGTTACACTAATTATTATGCAATATCAATTCTTTGTTTGCAAGCTTGCCCAACCTGCCATTTTGTTAATTCAAGGAAGAAGTATATGCATTAGAAAACTCAAATACATCCAAATCTGCAAATTCCTACAGCAAGGAAGGCATCTTATTCTTATATTTTATTAAGAGATGCAATTCACTTTTTCAGATGGATTTTGAGTTCAAATAAATCAGATTCATGAACTAATAATCAATCTTCTATAAAATCGGTTGATAATTTTAACTCGGTAACTAAAATCAATTCGCCTTTTTTCTTCATTTTATTTCGATTCAAGCCCTTATATAGCAAAAACCCAAACAGTTTGTGATTACATACAAATTACCAAATACAAAAATTTACATCAAAATTAAGATGACGATAAAGATAGAATATTTACCGCCCTTCGAATACCCTTTTATTGGTGAATGAGTCTAACTACTTTCGATGAAGTAAAGGATGAAGGCAGATCGCAAGCTGGCAATTGTTAAAAACATTAATTTTGAAAAAAAATAGTTTTTTGATGTGTGAGTTCTAGACAAAAGTGGAACTGTAAATTTTCAAGAAGTGCATCAATAATGGGAGAGATGGAATTAAGGAGGACAGAAGCTAAAACGAACGAACGTGCGTAATTAGGACATGGTCAAAGTGAATGACTAAAATGACCACAAATTCACATTTTTATTACTGAAAAAAGGAGTAGGCAATTTGGTAATTTCAAAAGCTTCAAAACCAAGTATTCTCATTATATATAGATATATAACTTTATAAAACATTGGTATTTATATTTTATATAATGCCTATAGTTTTCATCAATCTTCCCTTTTTGATGATGACAACTCTGTATATAAAATATAATATAACTCCCTCTAGGTTACAAAATTCCGCCTTAATCTATGCCTAGATTATATATATATATATCCCTTTGTCATCAACAATAATAACCACATAAAACTATAACCCTAACACTTACTCTTACTCTAACTCTAAATAAAATATTATAGACTAATGGCATAAAATGATGATGAGAATGATTTATATAAGAATAATAAGTGGTATTTAAAATGAGATAATCGTGAAATGGAAATAATGATAAGAATGATATAGAAGAAATGATAAACGATAACGGAAATCATTAATAGTAACCAAACCAATCTATATATTCATTCAATACCACACCATATTCCAATCACACCTTAAAATGTACATATAAGTAAGCAAAACAAATGTTAAACTAAATTAAATATTCACACCACATAATCAAATTAATGAAGACAAGTACCATCCTAACGTGATTTCCTAATGATCAAGGATTTGTGAATAGGACAATGAGGATAATGAAGGCAAAAATTCCCCTTTTTTCGACGAGATTTCCATCTCGATCGAAACATACTTCTCCTATGCATCGAACTTTGTCATCTTCTTCCATATGTTCTTCCTCTTCTTTTTCTTCCCCTTCTTTCTCCTCTTCCTCGTCAATGCTAGAAAATCTATGTAACGAGTTTGCAGATATCATGAAAAATGAATTTGAAATGTCACATATAGGAGAATTAAATTTTTTTCTTAGGATTATAGATTAAACAGCTAGAAAACGGTATTTTTATAAATCAAGAAAAATATTGTCACAATTTGTTAAAGCGTTTTGGAATGGAAAAAGCATCTAGTAAACCAACCCCCATGAGCACAAGTACCCATTTATATAAAGATGAAAACAGAAAAGATTTTGATCAAAAGTTATATCGAAGTACAATAGGATCACTATTATACTTAATGGCCAATAGACATGATATCATGATGAGTGTATGTCTGTATGCAAGATTTCAAGCACAACCTAAAGATTCACACTATCGGGCGGTTAAACGTATTCTGCATTACTTAACCGGAACTACGAATTACGATCTTTTCTATCCTAAAGATAGCTTCTTTGAACTTGTATCCGTTAGCAATGCAGATTTTGGCAGTTGCAAAACGATAGGAAAAGTACAAGTGACACCTGTCATTTTATCTGTCAGTCTCCAGTTTCGTGGTTTAGTAAAAAAATAGAATTGTGTATCAATATCAACTTGTGAAGCAGAATATATTGTTGCCGCTTTATCTTGCACGAAAGTAATATATATGCAACAAACCCTTAAAGATTTTGGAAAAATTATAAACAAATCTCTATATTAGTATAATAAATCTGTCTAAAAACTCAACAAATCATTGTCGAATGAAACATATAGATATTCGCCATCACTTTTTAAGAGATAATGTTGAAAAAGAAACAATAACTCTAGAATTTGTAAACACCGAAAATCAAATAGCTTATATTTTTACAAAACTTCTAAGCGAACGAAATTTTATTAATTTAAGACGTGAACTAGGTATTGTATCGTTACATGATCTTTAATAAGATATATTTTGGTTTCTTCTATGAGTTATATATTTTTTCTACTGGTTGAAATTTCAAATATTTTTTAACCACTTATTTTTATACCAACCAATGTCTTATGGCTGACATTCTTCACCAACTAATAAATGGAACTTACTCTTAAAATAGTATATAAAATTATATATATATATATATATATATGTGTGTGTGTGTGAGAGAGAGAGAGAACCTTATCAGAATTTTATCCAAACTCTTTACATAACCAAAGAAACAGCTTTCAAAACTAGTATATCAAAAATGTCTTCGGATCATGATTCTACATATTCCGCAATTGATTACGCCTCACCCTCTTCTGGAAGTACTTATACCTCTCTGTCTAAAGTCACACCTAACATCTCCATCCCTTAACATCATTCCATCACCAACTTACCATACTGGATTTTCTCCAAAAGATAAGAAAGCCAAATATAGAATGTCTCCAAAAACATCTTCTCTCTCCAAAAAAAGTCGATGGCATTCATCACTACCAACAAGAAATGATAGGATTTCAAAGAGAGATGTACTACGAACAACACCGTCAAGGAGCACACTTAAACTTCCTTCAAAAATGCTCGCCATATGTGGCTATTCACCAATAAAGGATTGTGTACATCAGAGGTCTCCGTGTTTATGGAAAACTCCTCTGAGAGCTCATAAGATTACTCCACGACAGTTATGCGGTGAAGGGACATCGCATGCAGAACATAGTCCTGTGTCTACTTACTGGTCACCACTTCGGCCGTCAACCGAGCACACCAAGGTTGAACCAAATTCTTAGGAGAAACAAAACAATTATTCTTTTGACTCCCCAGCTAACAACTAAAGAAGAATTTATCGATGGTCAATATATACATATACATATTATATTAATATGCTTACAGTCATTTATATTTTCTTCTTTTCAATAAATGTTTATATATATAAAAAATTCACGAAGACAGAAATAAAATTTTCTTTCTGCCAGACATCTGAAAAGAGAAGCCAGGCGTCTAAACAGATACCCATGAATCTATTTTCCCGAAGTCAGACATCTAAAACAAAAGGAAATATTAAGATCGATATTTTTCTTTTAGCACAAACGTCTGTCTAAAAACACCAGATGTATGTTCACAAAATTTGGAATTAAAACGCTGACAGTTTCAACACGGATGTCTGAACATAAAGTCAGACGTCTGTTCGGTCCCTCTATTAAATAAAAACAACATTGTCTCAGCACAAACGTCTGAGTTTTCGATCAGACATCTGTCTCTACACATTGGAAAAATACAATTTTCGAAAACAGACGTCTGTACTACTTCCCAAATGTTTGAAAATCTTCTCCACCTAAAACTTTACCACACTCAAACGTCTGATCGCATACTATCAGACGTCTGACCGTCAACTCACCCCCACCATTTCACCCTCCTATAACTTATCTTATACTTCTTCTTTCTTTTTCACCGTTCATTTTTCTAAACCCTTGATTCAATTTACTCCTCAAATTACAAAATCAATGGCCCCTAAACCTAAGAATCTTGTACTAAAACGTCGCAAACCTTCATCAGGAAAAAGCTCCCAACCACCGTCTCAACAATTTATAACCGAACACCACATTGAGGAATGGATTGTGGAGAAGCAACATGGAAAACAATAGCTTCAATAATTGGAGAAAAAGCCTTTTCACAACGGACCTTCCTATCCAATTTGCCGATTCATCCACTATGATGCCATAGATCTGCTTGAGGATGTCGGGCTCTACCACTTGGTCAACTATGACGATAATGCTGGAAAAATTGACTAACCAGCAGTATTTCCATTCTCAGTTAATCTTTGTTCATTAACTCTTTGAAATCCTTTGGATGAAGATAACTAGATTTGGAATAGTGTTTATGATCAGCTGATAAAACTTAATGTTGAAATAATTAGGCAAATACTTAACTGTTCTTATAAGGGAATTCGATTACAAGAAGTTTGTAACGACCCGCTATTTTAGACTATTCGCATCCGCACATGTCGGACTTGAATAATTCAAAATACCGAATTGTTAATTTAAATTTGGCAAAACTGAACATATACAGTAAATAAAATAATCACAGATCACAGACACGGAGTAATAAATGCAGCGGAAATAAAAGAGATAGTAGTTCATGAAGCTACTATATAAATATATATAAGTTACATCAGAGTTAAACCAGATACAACGGAAGAGTAACACGATACATCAGATACAAATCAGAATACATCACTGGAATCATCTAATATTGAAAGCAGAATAGATGGCTGGATCTTCAAGCAAAGCTCCAACTCCCAAGGTGAGTCTCGAATACTGATACACTCAGTCTGACCCGAGCGTAAAGCAAAAACACAAGACACTCGAGTCAGGATTAACATTCTTATATCAATAAATCCAACTCAAGTGAAATAGCAATTGAAATACAAGTAACTCAAAGGATGTTTGGAATAACCATCCTTTAAGGATCCGTTAAACTATCTACTATGTAGTAGTGTACGATAAGTAGATAATGCCTATCAGTAATATAAAGTATCAAAATAGTGTTAAGGCGTTACCATTATCCCCCTTAACACAATTTTATAAGCGTTATAGACTATACAGCACTGTAAACTCCACCGTAAACTAGTGGGCTATCAGGGAGTACTCCATAGGTATAACACAAAACAAATCGTAGTGGTCGCGCATATAGGGATCCAAGTATGACAAGGCACATGAGGCAATACCCAAGGTAGTGAAACTACCGTTTGCCTGATCCGGACTGGTGAGAATGCATCGCCGCAGCGATCGCAACACTGCGAAACAACACTCCCAAAATCAAGGGTGCACGAATCGACAACAAGTAATGAGTAGTTTTCGAAGAAGTGTGTCCGCTCGAGGTAGCTAACCCCCATTTGGCCCGGCACGGCTCCTGTTTTAGTCATTTCCAATTTGACACAAGTGTCAAGGCTATCCATTATCGTTCTCTTTCTTCAGTCATCACGTACATCATTCCAACCACTTCATTCTGGATCACACTCCGCGTATAGTTATTAAAGTGGTTTTCGGTTTAGACAGTGAGTATGTCCCTAACCGATTCCGGTCTCTTTAATAACTTTCGTGATTATTACACCGATTGGTCATT
Source organism: Allium fistulosum (assembly GCA_030737815.1). Classification (NCBI taxonomy): domain Eukaryota; kingdom Viridiplantae; phylum Streptophyta; class Magnoliopsida; order Asparagales; family Amaryllidaceae; genus Allium; species Allium fistulosum. The sequence goes on along the minus strand of CM060901.1, from coordinate 1,543,688,847 downwards.
TATATATTTCAAAATCAAACCAATTTCAATTCAATTAGAATTCGTAAATCAACATTCCATTTGTCTTTCTAAATCAATTTCAATGATTTACGTTTCAAAACATCCAAATTACCATTTCAAAATCTTATAATTCAATTTCAACTTTTATTTAAACAATTCAAATATTGATTCAAATTCATATATACATTTCATTCCGAAATCATTTAAATTAATTTAATTTAACATTCAAATTAATTTAAATTCATTGATCGATTTTATTCAATATTCATTAAGTAAATTTGTCATTCAAAACAATTTCTATATAATTTCCAATTCAATGAATCAATTACTTAAGTTCAACTTCATTATATCAAAACTCAAATTGAATTAATTAGATTTGTCAAATCAATTCTTTACATTTCAAGTCTTACATTAATTTCAATAAAACACATTTTATTTCTTGTTAAAGAAATTCGATTTCACTTATTCATTTATTTAGTTACAAATTTCAAAACTTAATTATTTCATAACTCAACTTTACTTATTAATGAAGTTCAATTTCACTTATTACGAAGTTCAATTTCACATATCAAGAATTCAATTTCATTTAATTATTAAATGATTCAATCTTATTTAATTATTAAATAATTTCAAAACTTGATTTTTAAATAATTTCAACTTAATAATTAAATTTTAAACAACATTCTTTCATCAACTACTATGTTAATATTTTGTTTCGGATTATTACATATTATCATTTTCCTTTCATAAAAATTCAAATTCCAACTTCATTTCAAAACCTTATCATTTATTCAAATAAAATCTTTATTTTATTTTTAAATCAAATTATTGACCAATCGGGTTTTATTTAATTTTCTATCCTAAGTCAAAGTTCAATTTGGGTATTTATCATTTCAACCTGATTCCAATTCAATTCAAAATCAAAACATAGCAAAGGGAACTTGCAGTGTGATAACTGGAATGGTATCAAAGTAAATAAACAAGCAATAACAAAAATCAATAACAATCCAATAATTAATTCAAATAATCCCGAAATAATCGTATTAATTCACATTTGTTGTCAATGCAAATTAATATAATTATTTCTAGAATCTACACTATCATTTCATGTAGATTAAAGATTATTACACAATTATTTATACGGTTTTCCACTTGATATCCACTATTCAATTTCATACTATATCAACTTATACAACATACATTCAATGGTTCAAGGTATAGTTAACACTATTTCTACGTGTCGAGTAATTAAACATTTAAAGGGGGTCATATTATACAAATTTAACAAATCAAATCGAACATACAGATCCAATTTAAATTGTTGACTATCCTATATCAATTCGATTGCATATTATTTATCACCTTAACATTAACAATTTAACGTCCAATATAAACATCATCAATCAATCAAATATCAACCAAACTGGATTATTATCGCATAAATAATTAACAGATAATGGTGTCAGATGTCACAAGTGAACTGATACAGGAAATAACATATATAACAGTGTAAATTACTATAGCAGCATATTTCAATTGTCGTTTCAATTGAAATCAAATTTAATAAATAAAAGAACATTAATCGTGAGTGATTGCTCACCTTTCGAGGCTAGAGAGATTCGACAAATGAAACAAGTTACAAATCCAAGCACGAATTCCAAAGCAAAGCTAAATTGGCACGAATTCGACGGACAAGCTGATAAATAAGAGTTGACGAAATCAAATCAGAATTGGATCAATGGTGATAATTGGGTATAAGTGAACACATATATATATATATAACTATATATATATATATATATAATCATAGCTTATATTCAAACACATTTTTAAATTTAAATACATATAGATATATTTCAAAATCTTTGTTTAAATTAAACTCATATTTTAAAGTCAAATATATGTAATATATGTTGAAACGATTATCTATATATACCCAGCCATATCATTACTTATATAAGACTAATATATATAAGCTAGTGTATATATGTATTCCTAAAATCAATATATATATTTATGTACAGAAAAAAACAGAGCTTATAACTCGTATGGATAACAGAGTATAACTTATATAAGCTACATGTTTTTTTTTGTTTTTTTTTGTTTTTTTACACACATTAAACAGAGCATATATATGTTCCCCTATATTTTTTTAAACTGATATGTAACTTGTATCCATAGTAAATTTATAGAAAGTAAACATACTTTGTAACATGTATATACTGTAAAATAAAATCATATATCCACATTTCAAACTATCAATTTATAACATAAACAGATATACTAACCAGACCTTTAAAATACTATATATAATTCAATATGAACGAACCTATAAACATATAACTATATATATATCAAACTGTTTCAAAGTACAGTCTCAAAGTAAATGTTATATACATATTTAGAAATCCACTAGCTACCATATATGCTTATAAAATTAATAATACACGTATGCAGACGTTGATAAATATGCAGACTAAATATAACTGGTACACTGAGATGCAAATAGATTATATAATGTACGAACAAAAGAACAAAACATACTTTTACTATTTATCTCATGGATAATATATACATGTACCTTTAACAGAAATATCATATCTCAAACAATATATACTTATATATATACACAAACTGTAAATACAGAGAAATACAAAGCTATAGGATTTATATATATAATATGATTCATAACCGATTGAAATCGTCAAAATATAACTGAGCACAAATAAGACTGTACGAAAATATAAATACTACCATGAGCAATATACATACAAACATCAGCACTGTCATAAATGTATATATCCTATAATAGATCATAGGTAAACAAATATATATACTTATATATTACCGGTCACTCAATACAAACTATTACTCGCATAAAAATATATAACGTATCACCATCATATAGCATAATTATATATATATATAAAATGATATATATATATATCTTAAATGGATAAAGAAGTGAATGAGACTGCAGTTCGGAAGGGGAGTATGAGTTTGAGTCGCACGCGACCTGGCAATATGGAGGAGGAGCTCGGTCGGAGGGGATTCGGAAGGGAAGGCCGGGGCTGAGATTGGTGGTGAGTGGATCTATGAAAGAGGGCCGCGAGCTGGACGGTTACTGAGAGGATATAGGGAGAGGCTGCTCACGGTTGTGGACCGATGTCTTGCGTGCTTATGTGCCAAGTGAAGGAGGAAAGTGGGTTGTGGCGTACGGTGGAGAGGAGATAAAGATGTGACGTTTGGCCTGGGTGTTGAAAGCTTGGCAAGGTGAGAGTAAGTCATGGGCTTGAAGGGGATGGGGAAGAAAGTAAGTGAGAAGGAAGAGGAAATGGCAGAGAACGAAAAATGCATATTAATTTCTTTTCTTTTTCAAGCAAATGAATAGACGGAAAAATTTATTTTGAATGCCATAGGTAAAGTTGGAAAGCAAAAGTCACAAGAAAGATCTGAGAATTTTAAAAGACAACGGCTATTGGATTTTACTATGTAAAATAAAAAGGCACCAGAACCCAAAAGCTTTCGAAATCTTACAGATACGGCTATCTGTTTCCCGGTTTCCGCGACGTATCGGACTTCAAAACACAGAAGTGAATATACCGTAAGGATCAGCACGTCGTGACGATCAAAACAGTTTACAGATATTAGTGGTACGATTAAATTATAAAAATTCGAATTTTCTACTAGCGGAAAATGCAGCAAAAACGAAGAAAAATAAGATCGACGAAGCTAAAGATGTCCGAATTTTGAAAAACGAAAAATATTGTTTGCTCAGAAAATGGTTTAGAATTTTTCTATGTAAAAATATTTAGGTTCCGAAAATATTTTATTTTCATCGCTTTTTAACTGATTAAATTGAAGTAAATTTATGCGCGAAATAAACTTTCATATTTTTAGACGAAAATTTATCAGTCGCTATGTTTAACTAGACGCATTTCAAATATCTAATTTTTATTTCAAAATTTTATTGTTTAAAATTTCACAAAATTTCAATTAATTACGTTATTAAAACGGTTAAAATTTACGGGTCGTTACAAAGTTCTTGATAAATTCTATGCCGCAAGAGATGCTATTACACATCTTATCTGGGATGATGACTTCCAAAAATTAAAACCATCTAATTTCCATCCACGTGCATGACTTCTTAACCGAATGCTCATAAACACTGTCATCTTAGATTAGGAAGTCACGAACAAGTCTACGATGATGATCATAAAGCTTTATATGTTATTTTTGGTCAAATTAAAGTAAATTGGGCATAATACGTTTTTGACCAAATTAACAGTTTCTGGACACCTACCCGTCGTAGCATTGTTTATGCTCCCTACATCATGAGAATTCTACGGGCATTAGGAATTCCTTCATATCTCTTCCAATATGAAGAAATATCTGTAAAAGATAGTGGCATTAGATTTCTCTCCTTAATGCATCTCCCCAAAGCACCGCCGAACATAATTCCTTTTTCCCACTACCAACCTCCTCAACAACATCACCAAGCACCTACAACTCAACCTTCCCAACCTGCCAGAGCTTCAGCGACTACAGAGTATTACTCTGATTCTGAAATACAGGAAGGCAGGATAGTTGCGGGTCCAGGAGAGAACTATAGAGATATTGCACTACAAAACCAACGTCTTCTCTCCTTAAACAAACAAGTGCTAGATAAAAAGATGTCATGTTTGAAACGGTCTTTTTCTACTCGTATGACCAAAGTAGAAAAGACATTAGATAAGGTTGTTTCAAGTTTGGGAAAGGTTCTCCAAAAAGTTCATGGTCGTTCTTACTCCCGCTTGTCGTCTTCTCTGTCCCATACACCACCACCACCACCACCAGTTTTTCACTCAGGCCCATCTTCAGGCACAGGACCTTTACAGGAACCTCCACAACATTCTCGTCATGGCAAAGTGCCTATTTGTCTTGACATTGAAGAGAGTGAAGGTTTATCGTTTCCTTCAGAAGATCCTCATGCTTCACACCACCCCTAGGACTGCAGCTACTACACGTCATTCCAGGGTCTCTCTATTCAGGAAGATGAGGAGTATGCTGACTAGTCTCAACAGTAATAAGGTACATATTATGCAGACTCGTCAAGCTTCTGGGGATATTATAACTATCAATAAGATTTTTAGTATGTTCAATCATATTTATTTATGTATCTTTGTTATTTTTTTCTAATATTGGATGCCTATAGAACTGGTTAAACTTTTATTTGATTGGCCGTGGACTTATATTTTTTCAGTTGTTTTCATACTCTACTCCATCTATATTCTTTTTGATTATGCCAAAGGAGGAGAAATATCATATTACATATATATAAAGGGAGGAATCACATTTAGGCGGAGTTATATTGTTATAAAGCAATTGTATAGTTATCATCCTAAAAAATGGGAGAATGTTAGTACTACTATCTATGATTTCGATGAAAACAACTATACAATCATGCACATACAATATATATTATATCTACCTACAGGAAAAAGCCTTCAAAATTCAGCTTGAAGACGACTAACAAAGGAGAAGAACCATCAGTATTAGAAAAGCTAATATAGTGTTGTTATTGTCATAGATATAACTTGTAAATTCTCCTTTAGTAGTTGTTTTAAACACAAACATTGAACGGAAAAATTCTTTTAATACTTCATATATGAAAAGGCTGAAGTATAGAAAATAGCATATGTCAGATGTCTGACATTACATATCAGACGTCTGACTAAAGCTTCTGATTTTAAAAATGAACATACAACAGATGTTTGGTAAAATATTCAGACGTCTGTGTCTGGCTTCTATTAAAAAAAATATAAGCTCAAACGTTTGAACGTTATAACTGACGTATGTGCTAGGTAACGGCCATAAACTATGAATGGTCACCTACTTCATTTTAACGGTTGCTTCCATAACTCTTCACCACATCTCTTCCTTCTCAATGATTGCAACCTGTATATTAAAACAAAATGCTCTAATGGATATTACTCTTCAGAAAAACTCTTCATCATCTATATATATGTAAATATTTTAAGAAATAACCTACTTGAATTTTCTGAATCTTATATTTACATTCTTCGCATATTCTGATTTCTAAAAGCAAACCAATATTAATCTTTATCACTTCCTAAAAGCAAAGCTTCACATACACATACTACTCAAAGGAGATTATAGGAAGATTTGTACTGTGCAGTCAAAATCAGTGTTTTCCAGAATACATACTTGTCTCAGAAATAACTTTTGTATTGAGCCTATTCCTCCGGGCAAGGCGAGGGTTGTTTATTAGTTAAAATCAAAGAGGAGCTTCAGGACTAGACGTAGGACAGGAGGTCCGAACACGTATAAAAACTCTGGTGTGATTATTTTTTTACTATTACTTACTTTACTCTGTCAGTCATGAGTTAGCATTTTACTACACTTACATATTAAATATAAATATACCTTTCATTAACCATTGAGGATGTAGGAGCACAATATATGGTTAATGTATTTTGGTAAAGATACTAGTGAGGAGAAAACCCATTCCGCCCAGCGGTGTGGTCTCATTAGATATTTATTGGTTTGAGATGGTATATTATTATTCACACCATAATTTTTGTCTGGCTTGAAGTTTTTGATTTCCCCTTAAACTTTCTGGTGCTCAAAAATTAATTTGAGTGGGTTAAGAGTAAGGGTTTTTCAGGTTCCATAGTAGGACAAATAAGCTTCTGGAGATGGGTAGGAGGCATTCTAGCTATGTAGGAGTTCTGTACTAATCCATTGTGTTGTTCGAGTTTGTCTATTTGGATGTAATGAGAAAGTTGTATAATTGCCAAGTAATGTGCACGTAAATGTGCATATTTTTACTTCCATATTTAATCTAATTTAATTAAATAAATGAGCATATAGGATATTTTAACATGTTTAAACCCAAACTTAAATTATATTCAAATCATCATTTATTCACCTTCATATAGGGGCAAAATGTCATTTTTGTGTATGATTCAATGTAATTTTTCATGATATTCGGCGAAAGCTCGGGTAAGGATAAGGATAAAGGGAAGAGGAAGTTGGATGAAAACTCTGGCAGGGCAAGGAAACGCTAGGGAGAGCCAAAATTCTCCACTTACATAGAATTGAATGAAACATTGGAGCAGATATACATGGAAACCCGGGATCGCCTTCCCTACCGAAGGCTGGCAAGGAGGGAACCCTCAGAACGTGAGGGGGCATTTGGAAGGCACTGTCTCTTTCATGACCTGGACGGGCATGATACCAACAGCTGCAGGCATCTAAAGGATATAATCGAGGAGCATGTAAGGAGTGGTCAGTTTCGGCAATATGTCGGAACTCAGAATGTGGCGGTGGAACAGGAGCCGCCACCGTCTACCTCAAATGACGATGGCGCGGGGCCTAGGAATGATGGTCAATTGGTTATCGACTGTTAGGGATGGTATGGAATAAGTAGCAACTCTGAGCAAACAACCAAGTCACTTACTCATGTACGGGGATGGAGATAGCCCATAGGCATGCTCTGAGATGATGGTAAACCATGATGCTCTATTTTGTGAAATCTGCCTTTTCTTTTTGGGTTTGGACATTTGCTCTTTTCTGGTTTAGTTTTGGAGTTTGGTTTGAACTCTTGGTTTTGTTTGTTTTCTCATATGGACTTTGGTTTGAATGCTTGTTTTTCGATTTGGATATTGGTTTGGATTTTTGTTTTCTGATTTAATCTGGATTTCGGATTGGATTTTGATTGGATTTTTATCCGGTTTTTGATAAATGGTCGTCAGGTATGGATTATGCCTGGCAAGGGGTAAGTCGCTTCGTCTAAACGTGGCGAATTGGCTTATTTAGGTCGTCGAGTATGGACTATGCTTGGCAAGGGTCCGGAGAGACCAAGATGCAACCTAGGGCTTAGGCCCCATATTATCTATCGGTTACTATTTCAGGTCATTGAGTATGGACTATACTCAGCAAGGGTCCGGAGCGACCAGGATTCAGCTTAAGACTTAAGCCATGGCATTACTCAGCATTCAGGGACACTGAACCAAGAACATCAAGGCATTGCTTAATATAGGTAGTCGAGTGTGGGTTGTGCTTGGCATGAACCCAGAGAGGTTAAGGATTTGGATATCGGCTATGAATAGCTAAGGATTTGGGTATAGACCCAAAGTAGTCCCGGATTCGGCTAAGGGCCCGGAGTGGTCCCGGATTTGGATATCGACCCAAAGAGGTTATGGATTTGGTTATTGGTTATTGGATATGATGGATTAGAACTCGATTGTCAGGTTTGGATGGATATGAAATTGGCTAAGGATTTGGTTACTGGATTCGGAATCGGATATCGGCTCGGAGCGGTCGTGGATTTGGATAAGGATACGGCTACGACACTTGATAGGATGGCTAGGTAATAGATTGGATTATGGATCAGATGGTATGGCTATGGATGGAATAAGGACTTTGGATGTCGGATTCAGAGCTATTCAAAACACGCCTTCTTACCACAAGACATGTTTTGGGGGGCAAATGTTACCCTGCCTTTTGGTCAAGGCTGGGATATCAACAATTGGCTGGAAAGGATGGATATCAGGATTGGAGATCGATTGGAAACAAGGCTATGATCAATACCGTCAAAATTTAACTGAGATCCAATCAAGACGGGATCGATTGGGAATGATGAGCAAGGCTAGGAAAGGCTAAATTTCAAATTTCAAGTCAAACGGAGTTCGTGTGATCGAGTTATGCATGGATCAATATTGATAAGAAGTGGTTATGCATCGATCTCTTCGTATCGATCATGGTGGTAGTTAGTTTGAATCGATCGTTCTTAGGATCGATGGCTTTCGTCGATGGAATGTGCATCGATTTGGTTGGACACGGCATCGGTATGGCAGCATACTTCGTATCGATCAAGGCTGGATCGATACAAAGAACGAAGCAGCGATCAAAGGAGTTTGGAAGAGCATTTCATATCGATCGGCTATTGGATTGATACGAAAGACTTAAACAGAGGAACGACCAATGGATACAAAGTCATATGACTTCAACAGGACATTCAGGATCGATGCAAAAGTAGGAATAGAACATGGGCACGAGACGACAGTTGAAGGAGTTTGAGGAGGCATTTCGTATCGATTCATCATTGATCGATACGAATTGATGGAGCCAAATTGATGGATACAGACAAAGGCACAGGTGATGGACACGAAAGGCAAGCATTCAGGGATCAATAAGAACAGAGGCATGGATACGAGTTGATGGAGGCAAAAGCGATGGATACGCACTGTTCGATGGATACAAAGGTTCCAGCCTACTCGGAAATGCAAACTTGGATCGATCATAACTCTCATTCTACAAGTCCAAATGCTATGAAATTTTCATAGGAGCTTTCTTGTTCACTCGGGGTGTATATGATCGATCTTGGCTTGTTTGGACCATTTTTGGATCGATACAAATTGTACTTGGATCGATCCAAAATCACTCTAGATCGATCTGGCGGGCCCACCTATGCAAGAGAAAAGGTATTCCAGGTTTTAGGGCGGATATTTTCGGATCTACACCTATAAATAGTGGTCCTATGGCAACTAAAAAGGGGACCTTCTTCTGCTCTTTATGCCAAAACTCTGCTATTTTTTTTGGTTGATGTTCAAAGGCTTGTGATTATAATCTCAATACAAAAGGAATAAAAGGATTGATTCAAAGTGGACGTAGGCCGGAGATAGCCGAACCACTATAAGTCTTGTGTTCTTTCTTGCTTTCTTACATTTTAATTTTGCTATTTCTTTATTTTTGTTCTCTACTTAATTGGGATTTGAGATCTGTGTTTGGATATTGAGGATCTGTGTATATACACTAGTGTTATCACTACTTCTGGGGTTTGTGACCAATTTTGGCACAAACAACAGACTCCTTTGAAACCACCCTTTTGAAAGCATTGGTAAAAGCAGCTACATGGACCCTTTCGAAAGCATTGATGTTTGAGTAAAGAACTTGGGGGGTAAAGGATAGTTTCGAAGCCCTTTCGAAACCATTGCCTCCCAAAACACTTGTTAAAAGTGGCTATAACAACTCTTTCGAAAGCCTGGAGAAGGCAGCTTCAAATTCTATAAAGACGAAAGCTTCCTTTTGAAAGCATTAAATTAAAGTTATAAAGAAAGTGGCAGCTAGGCTTCGAATAGATTCCCAAGCTGCTACCCATTCGAAAGCTGTTTTTCAAAACTAAATATACGACAACTCAATCGAAAGCTACTTTTAAAACAAAGGCGGCAACCTTTTCGAAAGCTCTTATAGTTGGCCTCAACCCTTTCGAAAGCATCATTTAAAAGTAGTAGTAATTCAAAGTCAAAATGAATGGTTTCTACCTCTTCGAAAGCATGGTTTTGACACTGTACCTTCTACCTTTCTCCAATGCACTATGTATCAATTGCTTGATACCATGTGCATTGGCTTCGAATAGGTTCTTTGGTGGAGGCATGGTGTCAAAAGCTAGTATATGGAATTGGCGAAGTAGTAAATCGACGCGAAACTAATTCTTAGCCTTTAAAAGTAATTTCTTTTCACCTACTTGCCTTATTAGTCAAAATATGGTTGGTTGCCAAATCCTTTACCCAAACCTTTTTCTAAAAAGGCTGCCGAATTCATCAAATTACATTTGGATTTATTTTACTAATAAGCCATTCTCGTTTGTAAAACAATTAAAACATTTAATTCCCTTTTCTTAAATAATTTAATTTTCATAGTAAATCACTTAGGAAAAATCCTCAAAAATCAAAACAATTCACTTTTAATATGTTTTCTAACATATTGAATTTCAGACCCGAAATCCATATATATTTTCGAAAATATTATAAACCCAATTTGTCTATTTCTTCTATTTGAAAATTCGTAATAGCTTATCCATAACTTGGAATACTGTGAAAATTTAAACCTATCTCCAAAATATTGTTTTACATAACATATTAAATCCTCATGGCATTCGAAACCCATTTTACACGATTTTAACCTTAGAATCGAATCAAACTTTTTCAAACATACTTGTTTAAATCAAACATGGCATATAATCAAAGCATATCATCATTCAAATCATTCAAATGGTTTTGAAACTTTAAACCTAAAATTAAGATGTTCATAAAAAAAAATATTAGATGGTTTTGATTATCATTCACCTTGTTTGGATAAGGAACTTAAGATTTGTTCCTACTTAAATCTTCCTAGCTTGACTCTTAGCTTCTACTTGATTTTTAACTTCTTTTCTCCTAGGGTTATAGCCGGCCTTGAAAATCCTTTGTTTATGTTTTTATTTTGTGAAAAACGTGAATGAGGTAAGGGTTTAGGGGTTATGGAGTTATGATATACGGCTATTACCCATATTACCCTTACCTTATTCTCTTAAGTATTTACTTATAAACCATTCTTGTGAATTCATTTAGTTAAGGCACGATCCTATTACACTTCAAATATCAATCCCCTTATCACTCTAGTCTTTACATTATTCTATTTAATTTATCTAATTAAATCTCATGAATAATGTTATTTAAAATTAGGGGTGTTACAAGAACACATACTACAAAAAAATTTAGATGTTGTAAAAGATATTTTTTGTTGTAGTGTAGAGTGTGTGTGTGTGTGTCTGTGTATAGAGTGTGTGTGTGTCTATATATATTTAAAGGATCAAAGACTTTTGTAGGAGAATAAATAGCTTGAAATTTATTTTTATAAACAATTATATATACTGAAAAATAAATAAGTATTTATTTGGAAATCGTATATTATTTAAATATACATATATGTATACGTGTGTATATATTGATGAAGTATGATATTTAGTTGAGTGTTATATAGAAATGAATGTATGTGTTTTCGTCGTATTATTCACCTAAAGTTGGTTGAAGTTGCTATGTCGAGTTATGCATAATTCCAGACATTATAATGAAACATGAACATAGTGCCTTTTAATATGCATCAAGTGTATTGAAGTGTCATTATTGTGTTACATATATACAACCTTGCATATAAACCAGTATCTTAATGCTATGTTACACCTTAATGATGTTTTCTACTTTAATGAGATGCTTTACCTTATACATGCTAAATTATTCTCAAGATGTTGAATTTACAAAATGTTATCCCGAGATAGAGTATGTATGTGTTAATATAATAAATGAGCACGTGTATATGTAATATGAAGTTAGATATATGTGAATTTACCCCACATGTTATGTAAGAATTCATGATGATAAAGAAGCACTTTGATTGCTAATCATGCCTTTAACTTAGGGATGCTCCTTTATATAATTATAATCCCTTGCCTCATTATCTTATTTCTAATATTATGTTATGTTGTTATAATGCATGTGTATTCAGGATTTGGACTGATATGACATGATGGGACAAACCCTAATCATTTTTCCATACTTTCCTAAACATTCTAACCTCCATTAATTAACTTCTTAGCCAAAAAGAGACTTTAAACCTTATTTTAATTAGCCAACTCAACCAATTAAGAAGATACTAGCAAAGGGATTGGCAAAGGAGCGTCTTGGATTTTGAAATTAGTACCTTGGGATTCGTGTCCATGCTGGTTGGACCTTGTTGCCTCGATTTTCGAGCATTTTGTATATTAGGAGCACGATTTATGTCTTTCACTATACTATGGATGCTAATATAGTATTAAAAGATGTTTTAAAATGATTTTTAAAGTTAAAAATGCAGTTTTTGCCTAAATTAGACTCTCTCATGCTTTGAAAATGAGTAAAATGCTTAAAATGAATGTAGATCTAAGTGTTTTCATTTGTGTTCTTATGGATACTCCATTTTATGTTTTTGGCTTGATTTCAGTTATATAATGATTATATTGTGTGTATGATGATTGTATGGTGTTTATAATGCTTGTTGGTAGTTTTTGGAGGTTTATTTTCTTAGTATAAAAATGGAGTATAAATATGAACTTTGAAGACTCTATTATATTTAAAGCGTTTAGAGTTGAATCGATGTAAATGAATTGGATGGGGGAGTAAAGGTATTTGGAGTACAGGGGGGACTAATTCAAAAATGCTGAAACGAAGGCAAGTTTTTGGATGACCGATTATCATCGATCCATCATAACCAATCTATAATGAAGATTGATCCGAAAATGCTTCAAATTGCTTGTGATTAATCTTCAGAGTAGACGATGGTGTGGAGAAGCTGGAACATCGATTGCATGAAGATGGGAAGTGATATGGAAGAGATATGGAATGGATCAACTATAGGTTGAAGGGGATGACTAATCCATTCTTGACTTCGATATTTAAGAAGTGGGGCTTCAGGATTTGAGTAAAGGAACTTCAGGCTTGGTTGAAAAATGTAAAAGGAATCTGGGAGGTGATGCCTTATTAAAAATTGGCTAAGGAATTAGGCTGGAAATGGATCATCACCGAACCATCTAGAATGTATCATCACCGATCCATTTTAGACTTTGAATTTTAAAGGAAGGTGCACCGGGGTTGGCCACTTGAAAGAAGGAGAGTTCCTTTGGGCTGGAAGACTTTGGCATCAAGTAAGAATGGAGGAAACTTTGGGTTGAAGTGGTGAAGGCATGGGTAGATGGATAATACACGATCAGTCCTCCATAGTCCATCATGGCAATTGATTTCTACTTCTTTAAATTTACCCCAAACTTGTAGGAAGGGAAGAGCATGCCATAGAAAATCTACATGAAAAATTTGGGATGATCCAACGGTTGGATCTCGAGATATTCAAGGAAGATGATCGATGATGTTTTAAGCTTACTACGGGATTTTCGAGACTTGTTCGAGGTAGGCGTGAGGAAATGGAAGTATTACTTTAGGCTAGACATAGGGAAGTCTTAGTTACTCTAGTATGATTTTCCAAATGTCGAGGAATCAATGAGGTTGGACGTTTGAATCGAGTACTTCAAGTAGGAAGTATATGTATAGAGCCAAGAGTCGGAGAAAGAACGTTCAATGAAGTGAGGGGATGGAGTGGAAGGTTGAGCGTGTTCTACTATCGAGTTGTTTGCTTAAGGGATTGTTGATAACTCCAGATGTAATATTGTTTAACGACGGATTTTCTATCGAGTTAGAAAATCATCGAAAAATTTATAATAAAATTACCGCAAGCGCACGACATACAATTTTAGTACGTGATGAGTACGGGTCGATCCATAGGGAATTTTTAAGATTTTAAAATTTTCTAATCAATCAAATTAGACCAAAGTGGAGAGAAGATTGTTAAATACAAATTGTAAACAAAATGAAAATGAGATTAAAAACTATAAGATTAGAAAACAATTTAGAGGCAAATCCACACATATATTTTTTTGTAAATCAACAAACAAATAATCTATGATCTCTATTTTTGATATTAAGTGAAATAATTGTTGCATTTATCATAAGTATGGTTTATTTATGTTATTAATTAACATAACTTAAATCATCAAACTATAATACAACAAATAAACTACTTATCAATTCTCATAAAAATGAAGCCAAAGCGAAAGCTATTTTAAGTATGATCTATTTACTATTGTAATTGGTAATATTGATCATCAAATTTTGTTTTTACTTTCATTTCAAAACCAAAAATCAATTAGCAAATGATGATGTAAATTGTGTTTATGTTGAATAAGAATAGCTCATTTGCAAATGCAACATAAGCTATCAAACCCACTTGTATAAACTTACATCAAAATCTACTTTCATGAAGCACAAACAAAAGAGACCATAAATCATAGAAATTTTGAATTTACAAAATATTTGAGAGCTTCATTACCCCTAAATTTAAGGGGTTTAGCTACTCATTTGTGTTATCATATTAACACATGTAAATTTCAACATTAAAAAGCAAAAGAAATAGAAAATAAACAAAGGAAGAAAATGAGATTAACTACTAAACTACTTGCATAAAAAAATAAAGCTAAACTACTTACATGAATGTAAATTTAATCTACTAACGAAGAAAAGAAGAGAGCATAAAAATTAAAATGAACATTAAAGTAGAGAAAAGCATGTAGAAAAGAGAAGGCTTAAAAAGCCATTTTTATTTCACTTTGATTTTGTGTTTACAGCTTGCTAATTTCCTAATTAAAAATGAAGAGTAAGAAGATTCTCTACATGTACATAAGTGGGCTATTTATACATGCATAAATCCCTAATTTAATTTTTAGGGTGCTTTCCAAAATGCCCTTTAGGAATTGTGGCCACCAAGTAACCATTAACCTCTAATTAATCCATCATCAAATATGCATGAAGCTTTAACCTCCACTTAATTGTCCATTAGCTTCTAATTGTAGATTTAGGTAAGTGGGTATGTGGGGTTCTCCATGATCATGTATTTGAATTATTTCCATTTTCCTTTCTTTGTATTCTCTTGTGCATGCATATATCTTCATGAAACCCTCTTCCATATGCGTCCAAATTCCTATAAAAATCATAAAAAAAGTCCAAGTAAAAATTTTCAAATTGACACATGCACAAAAATGACCATTTTGCCCCTGTATGAAGATGAATATATAATGATTTGAAAATAATTGAATTTTGGTTTAAGCATGTTAAAATACCCAAATATGACATTTATTTAAATAAAAATAGATAAAATATGGATGTGTGTCTGTGTATGCACATTTATGTGCACATCAAATATGTGTTTCGTTGGGCAAGGGTATGTGATGATACTCACGTGGGTACCCTGGACCATGGGATGGTCTTGCCTGCTCGGTGAGGGAAGTACCTATGTGATAAATATGTGATCAAGCTCCAAATCCACTTATCACATAGGATGACGCTAACTCGGAGGTAGTATTATAAGTTATCTTATATTTGAGAGCATCTTAAAGGCAATGCGAGACCATGGGATGCTCATTTTAATTACTTTTGTTGCTTTGACTTCTATGTGTGCTATGGTTGTTATGTTACTTTGATTGTTGTGTGCTATGGTTGTTGTGATACTCTGATTATTGTATGATTGAGATGGATGTCTTGCAATGTGTGTATTTATAGGATTGATACCCCGACATCCATATTTTACTTAGTATAATACCCCCATATGATGATAGTATAGCATATAGTATGTTATGTGCTGACTTGTTGGATACAAGGACAGGACAAGTATGACTCTTCATACCCAGTGTTCCTTGTACTATATAGGCTTTTATAGTACCTTGAGATTATTTATCACTCACACCAAATTGTTGTTTGACTCAAGGGTTTATGCTTTTCTTCTTATTATCTTTGGTACTCCTAAATGAGTAGATAGGTCTGAAATTAGTGCATGGAGTTGATCAAAGGACGAGCAAGAGGATAGAGCTTATCCGTAGTATATTCGAGTTTATTGATATTCTATTGTGTAGCACTGTATAGCTTGGTCAGTGCTATACTTTATCTGGAGATGGTTATTTTAGTTTATTATTTGTTAAATAGACTCTATCCTGTGTTGTATAGCTTTGATGAACCTACTTTATTCCGATTCTGTAGTTTAATTTGGTTATATACTATCTCTCCTATTTTACATCTAAGTCGATTATTATGTTTTATCCTTGCGCTTTGAGATATAGGTTATCTATTGGAGTTATGTTACTTTACCCTGGGTACCACTACTGCGTATTCTATAAGTTACACTGGGTACCTGGGTGTAGGGAGGTCATCATATTTGGTATCAGAGCCTATACCCAACCGGAATTGTGTGTTGTAATGCTGCAGATGTCATTCAGTGTAGTACTAACGCGAGTTACGAACACAATGCTTAGGAACTGTGTAATGATGAGTCAACAACGACGTCGGGCTCTTTAAGTGGAGTAGTCTATAACACCTCTTTCGAAAAGTTAACATAAATGTCTTTTAGCACATTCATTAGTGCATGGTGTTGCTTTCTAGGGTGGTAGGGGTTCAAATCCCGTGGTCTTACGTTTGGTATAAGAGCTTAGGTTACGTAGTTGACCTATGTTGATACTTGGATCCATTAGAGATAGAGTAAGGATTTTCACTCTAGGATGGAATGGGCGATGTATGAGAGAGCATACTTGTTATATATTTTGATTTTTAAAAACTATATAGTAGTATATATAGTATAATTGCATTTCATATACAAATACCACTTATGCAGCTTCCTTTATGAGTGAATGATCATTCTTATTATAGTTGCAAGGATGGACATGCATAACAAAAACTCCGCATCTAAATTAAGGCTGGAAGGGGCACTGGTATTGCGAATGACCATAGATGTAGACAATATTCATTTAGATGATGATGAACATAATGCAGGCCGCCTAGACATGTAAGCAACAAGCCGTTGTTCTTAAGGAGGTAGTTGAACCACAAGGGGCCGGAGTAGTAAGAGGAAGAGGGACAAAAAAGTTGAAAAGTAGTCCAAGGGTAAAGATAGTCGAAAGAAGGGAAATTGGGTAACCACTTGTTTCTAGTGTTTAGATATGGTCCATCTTCTCGGTAGGGATTATGAAAGCTAAGAGAAATTGTGCATCAACTACCGCGAACCTAGGCATCTTAAAGTGGAGTGTCTAGATCCAATTAAGAAGGGGCAGTTCAAAGGCAAGGATGGCAAAGGGAAGGGAAAATGGGAGCCGCTCTACTTTAATTACCATGAGTAAGGTCATCTTAGCAAAAGAATATAAGCCCCCGAGGAGTGGGGAGAGGAAGTTCTTTAACTGTGATAGTGTTGGACATGTGAAGGAGGATTGTCCAAAGCCACTATAGCGAAAGCGAACTATAAAGGCTTCTAGTTTGAAGGTTGTTCCTATACCCTCGAATGCTCTACCAACGGAGGATAAAGGGAAGGGCATTGCAATTGGAGGTACGTTTTAATTATATTTTACATATTTTTATTTTTATTGGTTTCGATATATTAGACCTTTATATCTAGTGACATTGTAGATAGACTTGGACTAAGACCCAACTTAGTAGAAAGACCTTTGATTGTATCGAACACTGCAGATGGTTTAGCCAACCTAAGTATGGCATGTCATTACATGGTGTTCTTGAGTCACGATTGCATGTTTTTTTGCTCTTGGTTTTGTGGGTTTTGGTATCATTTGGTGATAGTCTAGCTTAAGAAGTATGGGGCAGTGGAGGATTGCGAGAGTTCGCTGGTGATGATAGGGTCAGGGAGTCAACATAGGCTTGAGTACAGCTACATTCCCTAGAATGCAATGATGGTTAACTTTCTATATTCCTTCAGGATCCCGCACAATAGATTGTTATCAGTACCCATGATGAGTGAGCATCCATACATACTTGAGGAGGTGATCGGATTACCACCACATCCAAAGATTGAGTTCCGCATTGACTTAGTGAAAGATGCGGGTCCAGTAATTTTGCCACCGAGGTGTATGGCACCTGGGGATCTGTGAGAGTTCGAGATATAATTGAATGACCGGTTGAGATGAGGGTCCATTCGAAGAAGTATATATGAGTGGGGAGCACCCGAAATGTTTTCCAAGAAGGCGGATGGCTCCCTGAGACTTTGTGCTGACTACCGTGAGTTGAATAAAGCGATGAGAAATCACAAGTATTCACTTCCGCGTACTAATGACTAGTTTGATCAGCTCCATGATGCTAAAGTGTTTTCCTCATTTGGAATTGGCAATGAGGTTCCATAACTGAGAGTGGCGAGAGAGAGTGTGTCGATCACTACATTCTGTATGCCATTGGGATTTTATAAGTGGTTGGTTATTCCATTTTGGCTAACTAATGCACCGGCATACTTCGTCGATCTCATGAATCGAGTTTTTAGATATCATGTTGAATAGTTTATATTTGGTTCGTCGATGTTATTCTCGTCTTCTCTTGGACAGAATAGGACCGCAAGACACACTTAAGGGTTGAGTTAGAAGTGTTGAGGAAACACTAGCTGAAGGCGTTATTTTCTAATTGCCACTTCAGGAGGAAGAAAGTGCAATTCTTGGATCATGTTGTTTTCGAGCGGGCATCGTTTAGATCTTGCAAAAGTAGCAACGGTCTAGGATTGGAATCAACCCAGGAATGCTACCGATGCTAGTAGTTTCTTCAGATTAGTAGGATATTACAGACAATTCATAAAGGACTTCTCAAAGGTAGCGACACCATTAACCAAATTGATGAAGTAGAATTAGACTTTTGCTTTGGATGTGAGATGCATGCATACTTTCATGAGTATGAAGGAAAGGTTGACAAGTGCACCAGTGTTAGTCATTTCGAGAGGGATTAAGAAGTTGACGGTATACTGGGATGCTTGTGTTACCAAATTGAGTGTGATATTGATGTAGAGGGGTAAGGTTGTCGCATATGTTAGCCAACAGTTGAAACCGCATGATACAAAAACTCGACTCCATTCATGCTGAAGATTTAGAGGCACTACTTGCTTGGAGAAGGTTCAAGCTATTCACCGAGCACAAATCATTTAAGTACATCTTCTCCTAAAAGGATCTCAACCTTCATCAACATCGATGGTTGGAATTCTTAGCCTCCTACGACTTCAACAATTCCTATAAGCTTGGTAAGGGAACTGCCATCGCTGATGCTCTAAGTAAAAACATTCCAACTTGGGAGCTATATTCCTAGAGTGGACGTAGTTAGAATATATCGCTGGTTATGATTTTAGAACTCGATGTAAGCTGGAACCCGAGATGTTAGCTAGTTTGACTACCAGGCTTTTTCTGACTGAGAGGATTGGTATTAGTCAGAGACATGATGCTAGAGTAGTAGAGATCATTTATAGGAATGAGAGGACTAGAGTCTAAAGATAAAAAGTAGTACAAACTCGACAATTATGGTTGGATCCATAAGGATGGGAGATTGTTTATACCTGACATCGATGGGTTGAGGGATAAGGTGCTATGTGAGCATGGTCATTCGAGATTGATTATACATCATGAATGAAATAATGTACTGTGATATGAGGTAGACATTTTGAGAAGGGATAAATAAGGATGTCATGGCATTTATCTTGAAGTGCATGAACTGCTGGTTAGTGAAAGCTAAGCATAAGAACCCAAGTAGTTTTCTGCAATGTTTGAAGTTTCAAGTGGAAGTAGGAACAAATATCGATGGATTTCATGGATATATCCGAGGACTAGAGGAGGGTATGATAGCATATGGGTCCTAGTTGATAGATTAACGAAGAGTGCTTGATTTATACCCATAAAGTCTAATGAGACAACATCCAAATTGGCCGAGTTGTATGTGAAGCTAATTATGCGATTCCATGGTGTGCCAAAGAGCATTGTAAGCAATCAAGACCTGTTATACATGAGAGGATTTTGGAAGGGCTTATAGGAGGCATTAGGTATGAAGTTGTATCTAAGTACATCTCATCATCCATGGACCGATAGGAAAACCGAGAAAGTGAATCCTATCTAAAGGTTCTCTTGTGAGCTTGCATTCCCAACTTTAGGGGCTTGTGAGACAATCATTTGTATCTTGTTGGCTTCGCGTACAACAAAAGTTATCAATCTAGCATTGGTATATGCTAAGATCACTCCATTGAAGATTTTGGTTAGATTCGGTGCTAAAGAGAAGTTGACAACGAGATCCATGGGTTCTTTTCCAATACTCTAGAGGATTGGGAATCTAGCTTATAGAGTTAACTTACCTTAGAGGATGGCAGGTTTTTACAATGTGTTCCACGTTTCTCATTTGCATAAATTTTTGCACTACTCAAGCGTAACTAATACACCAGACCGGCTGAAAGTTATCGAGGTTGAACCAGAAGCTTTGAGACCTCATAAGCCTATTCGTATAGTTAGTTACTCATGATACAAAGTAGCTTAGGAGAAAGATACTGAAGTTGGTGAAGGTTCAATGGAGTGAAAGCAAGAGTTATTGCAATTTGGAGACTAAGGAGAGCGTGAGGGCACTTGTTCGAAGCTCTTTACTTGGTAAGACTTTGTTTATCGCTATTTTCTCATTCGATAGTGATTTGGCCATTCGAACAAGTTTTTGGCGCCATTACCGAGGAATTTGCTTTGATTTTAACTTTCTATTCTTCGAATTATTTTTGTTTGATTTTTGTTGTGTGTCTGTTTTGTGTGTGAATTTGCATTTTAAATTTTTTTTTTGTGTATTTATGTGATTATTACTTGCATTTGTTTATGTGTTTGTTTGCATTTGTTGTTTTTCTATTTTGCATTTGCAATTTTCTACTTCTATAAAAAATACACAATCTCATTGGAAAAAGGAAAAAAAATTACATTTCATATTTGCATTTACGATTTCAACTACATTTACATTTCATTTTGATTTTAGATTCAACTTTAAACCCTCTTCTGCCATAACCACGTATCCTTCAAGACTCCTCTGTGCCTCAAATCAACTTTACCCTCTGTTTCTACCACTTCAACAATGCACGGTCGAGCTTCTCTACAAACCAATTGCCATACATACTGTCACCACTTCACTCCAATAACTTCCTATTACCACTTACTTCCCATACATACCCATGTTATCCACCACTACCCTGAACATCAAACCACCTCATACAACTTGCCTACATCAACCACCCTCCCTGCTACAACAGTTCAACATCACCACAGACAACTTCACTTGCCTTCTCCTTGTCATTATTACCACAAACTCTATCAACTTCTCCAATTCACATACTGCCATAAAACTGCTTCATTCCAACCACTTCCTACCATCAACTTCAACTCATCAGATTACCACTGTGAAAGTCAACTTAACTACTACTTCATAAACTTCCCCTACAACTGCAACTACAGCCATAAAACCATCTTCACTTATGTGCACCACCATCACTTTTGAACTGCCAATCAGGTAATAGTTGTAAACCGATTGTAAACCACCATCACAACAACTCTTTATAGCACACCGAACTTTATCACAACAAAACTACACAACTACCTATACATAATCAACTGTGACATTCATTACTTCACTGACCACCCACTACCATCAGTTCCATCAACCCCAATCCACCACAACACACTACTGCAACTCACTACACATACCCATAAAAAAAATACACATTCCATAGACCATCAAAATTACAACACCACAGACCATAGCCAATCTCATCTCCACTCTTGAACTGCTGCACTTCTTGCCCTGCACCTCACCATTTCAATCAACACTTTCAAGTCTGCACCCCTTCTCAATCATTTCAATCAACCATTTCCCATCAAAACTATGAACCATTCACATAACACTGCTTCAGACAAACCAAAGTTCAACATCCCATCCAGTACAACACTGCTACAGTCCAAACCATAACCTGCCTTCAACATAACAATTGCTGCACAGTGCCTTCACTATTCCCTGTCACACTCATCTAAGCCTCACCAAACAATTGTTTTTAACCACAAAACTGCTAGCTTCAACTCATCAGTACAACTTACTGCATGTGTACCGGGTTCAGCTCATACTACTTACACAAACCACAAGCCATTACACTGTTGTGCTTCCATTTCAATACTGTCTTCTCCTTCACAACCTCCCACATACATCACCTGACGTAGCACTGATATCACTTCCCCTTCCAGCAGCCACAAAATCCAACATCATCAGACAACCAGACATACAGCCATCATCCACATCCACCTGCCAGTAACCTTCCTCCTGCCAATTACATCAATTACCAGCCACAACACTACCTTACACTTGCAAATACCCCATATCCAAAATCACATATACCCATTACCACTTACAATTTCAATTCCACTTGCCTTCATCAAAAAGAAAAAAACCAGCAGCTCACACATACCATTGCACATCCTCCTGGGTGTTACAACCTCCCCAAAACAATTCGCGACTTCAACTTCACTTACCTCCACTGCAATCTTCTGCAAACTGCCTATGCAAAAGACTATAATCTCATGAATACGAGCCAAATCAGAACTAGTGGTTATGAACTTGGGAATTGGCTTCGATTCTTAAAGTTGATTTGGGAATTAATTTTGCAAATTGATTTTGGCGAATTAATGAAGTAAAAATAAGTTTTTTTTTATTTTTAGTTTTCACGTAAGATAAAATTGTATGGTGGTTTCCTTCTTTGGCCGGGATGGCTTGGAGGCTTTTAAAAAAATTGCTTTGTTTAATTTGTTTCAATTGGTTTGCTTTTAGTATAACTAGTGTGTAACCCATGCGTTGCACACGATGATGTTATTAAAAAATAGTATTTATATTTTAGTTATGGTAGAAATAAATTTTATTATGCAATATATGATATGATAAATTTATTGTGATATATTATTAATCATAAATTAAAATGACATACAACGCTTAGATATAAAGTTGAGTGTTCAATCCTCACTAACTACATATCTTTGTAAAAATTAATGTTCTAACTCAAAAAAATTATAAATTAAAATTGTTAATATTGTGTACGTAAATAATTTATGTTATGTGACATTTTTTTATATGTACGAGGGAATAAGTAACTTTACCAGTTTATTAATATAATTATTGTATATATATGTATATATGTATATATATTGAATTGTCATCCTTTATAAAAGATTACAAATGCATTAATGTACATTAAATAATTGAATTTATTTAAATAATTTGAATTAATGATCAACATAACTAATTAAATATAAGATGTTGAATGTACAAAAAATGAAGAAAATTGAGAAAAACTTTGTACATATTTATAATTGAGAAGAGCATTGGTCTTATGGTTAGCTTATCTACATGTGAAATTTTATCCATATTTAGTTTCCATTTTAAAATAATTTTATCCTTGTAATTAACTATATAGTTCTTACTGTTATAGAAGGATCATGCTTTCAACTTTGACAATTGCAAAATAATGTTATGTACCATTTAGTTGAGTTATATGCTAGGTATGGTTTGTTAACGTATTAAAAGTGACAATGTTTATATAATCTAATATTAGTGTAATCTGTACGTTCACATCATAATATTATAAAATATAAATTTATCTTTTACTGGTTGTTCAAAATGAAATTATGTAATGTAATGTACAATAATTTTTTGAGATAAATGAATCGGAAATTAAAAGAGTTTTCATTATTTATGTATACATTTTATGTTACGTGGTTTAAATATCTTTATATATCCGAATAAAGAAGAAATATTTTATCATTCTTTCCATATATATGAATGTTGTATGTATTGAGATTCTCGTATTTTTAGGATTTATTACATGGATTAGTGAATATAAATTAATCATATTTATCTAAGTAGTTTAAATTTACAATTACAAAATTAGTTAAATATATGGACTTGAATGTATAGTATTAGAAGATAATTGAGAAGAGTTTCAACGTAATTGTAAAAAAAATAAAATTAGGTATTTGAAGTTAATATAATTTTACAGTGCAATGTATGATAAATTCATTTATTAAATGAATTTATTATTGTGATTAACGTGTATAATTTATGTTATGTGATTTATATATACTTACATCTAAATGATTTTGTTAACCAATTTGTTGATGTGCATGTAGTATGCATGTTGAAACTTTCATCTTTTAGGTTTATTAATAAATATTAGTTGACTAAGTTTAACAATTAGTTTAAATTTTGGATTATATAATTAATTTAAACGTGTGGATTTTAATGTAAAAAATTAATAGAGAACCGTGAAAGGTTTGTAAACAATTATAGATTTTTTTTAAAAGTAGGTATTTGAACGTAAAATAGAGTGAGCAGTTTAGTAGAATAATGGTAAAGTGATAGATCATAGGATTTTGAAAATAAAATCTCTGGACTTGGAGAGGATTAAGGAGAATAGAGATAATTCCTTAGACTCGGAGAGAATTAAGGAGAATAGAGATAATTCCTAGAATTAATGAGAGAGTTTCAAATTCTTCCGCTTTACTATTATTTAATAGATTTGTCTTTGTCTAATTTATTTTTAGTTTAATCAAAAAAAACAAACAAAGGTTCGCTTTCCTTTTGTTCTGTTTTATACTTCAATAATATAAATTTGTTTTGTTTTGTTTTAAGTTTCATCCTTCTATATTAACAAAAATTATATATATCTTGTTTAAAATTTCAGGTTGCAGATGGCAGAAGTGCTTGCTTAAAAAAAATGTTTGCTTGCTTATAAAAATATTGCTACTTAAAATAAAATTGCTAATAATTATACATGCTCTGGTATCGTGCCTTTAGCCCTTGTTTTAATTTGTTTTGCATTGTTGGTTGCTTGCATTTAAAAAAAATTCAAAAACAAAAACAAAAATCCATTCGTAGTTGCATTGTTAATTCACATTTATTTCTATTTTGCATTTCATCCTAGAATTTGCTAACAATAACGGTTAGATATCTTAAGGGTGTCGCGAGCTCATCTACGACTTAATTGTATATTGACAAGTTGTCCTCTTTCGACAATTTAATTTCTTGGTGTCTAGGCTACGGCAGAGCAATAACCATTTATAAATATCACGGTGATTCGTAAATATTATAGTGGTTGTTTCTCTGAAAATACTTAAACCTTTGGTTGCATTGCTACGGTGATCCGTGGTGCACCGATAAATCCTGTTTGTTACCTAGCTGAGAACTATCTTGTTGGATTAAGACAAAGTGTGGTTATACAATTTTGGGTTAGAAGCTACTTAGGATAGATAATTTGTAATTAAGCATTTGCATTCATTTAGTTGCATTATTTCATGCATATTAAAAAAAGAATTTCAAAATCCAAAACTAAACAAATTGTAAATATTCCTCTACTTAGTTTTTAAATCCTTTTCCTTTGAAAATTTTCAAAATCAAAAATCCATAAAAAAATTTAAGTTAGTTTTTTTTTCAAAAATCCAAAAAAATATATAAAACCTTTTCAAAAACAAAAAAAAATTAAAATCCAAAACAAAACAGAAATCAAATTTCCCTTTAGAAAAATAAATTCCCTTTGGTCAATAGTTTTCCTTTGAAAAAATCCAAAACAGAAAAAAAAACATTTTGAAAATGTTGGAATTTTCTTATTCTCCAGAATTTTACGATAATTGTGAAAATCAATATAATCCATATAATTTCACACCAAATTCTTAAGGATATTTTAATAAGGACTATTGTATAAAAAATTCGAATTTTGAACCACAAAATTTTCAAAATGATGACTAATCCTCAAATCCTGAAAATAGCATTGAGATGATTTCGTCTTTACTTGAACTCTCTACACAACAAAATCAAAGGATAAATGATTTGTGTAATTTATATTTGTGCAATGATTCAAGTTAAAGTTTTCAAAATAATCAAGATTTGAATTCTCTTCAAAATTCAAATCATTTCGATTATAACCCATGCAATTTCAATTTTGAATTTCAAAACGAATCTCAAATTCAAAATCAAAATGGAAACAATTGTTTAAATAATTTTGGCAATATTTTTTTTTCTCAATAAGTTCAAATCGAAAATTCTCAAGTTAATAATTATAAATTGGATTTTGTTTAGCAAATGGATGAAAGTTACAACGATCATTCAGATTTGTTGTTTGAAACATATATGAAACAACGTGAGAAACAAAATCAAAACCCAACGATTGACAAGTCAAGTGATAATCCATATTTTACCAAAATTGAGGATTTTCAAATAACAACTTTTGAAATTGAAAATGAAAATCCTAATGAAGTTGTTGAAAATACGGTAATTGATTCGGATTTCAACTCTTTTGAGGGTGAGAAACTCGATTTAAAATTCGATCTTCCTTTTTTCGATTTTGAAAATTTGAATACAACAACTTTAGATTTTGAACTTGATATACGTAATAAAGTTGTTGATAAACTAAAAAAGGAAGACGAATTTAGTGAACATAATTTTTTTTGGACTTTTCGAAGATGAGTTGTTGAATTCTGAAGGGGAAGATTTAAATCACCATTTCGTTTTTAAAATCATTAATTTTGAAGAATTTTTCGATGATGAGCTTGACTTTCAAATTGTTGAAACTCAACTTGAACTCCAATCAATTGTTTTATCAACCCCAAAAATCATCGAAAATAAAACAGCTCACTTTATTTTTAATAAAACGACATTCGTTTTTCCAAATCGACATTCAACTTTAAAATCTTTTACGGTTTGGTTTTCCGAGCTTAAGCTGTGTCTCGCATACTTGACGAGGCAAATGAATTAGTCTTTGGAAGACATTTTCATTTACTCTTTAACGGCATATTTTCCGATGTCTTGTAAATAATAAACTTTTCATGTAAACATAGATCATGTTTTTATTTTATTTTTCTTCTTTCACTTGGGTTGACTATGGGGACATAGTCAAAATCAAGTGTGGGGGGAAGTCTCATCTTCATTTTTAATTTTTCATAGTTTATTTTTTTGCATTTTCTTTCCAAAAACTTTTAAAAAATATATTATTTAAAAATTAAAAAAAAACAAAAAAAATTCCAAAACAAATTTTCTTTTTAGCATATGAATTTACATTTTAAAGAAACATTATAGGATAAATATAGGATTTTGGATATTAAATTGGAATTTTTGAAAATTTATTTGTCTCAATAAAAATAAAAATGAAGTTTGATTACAGGCAACAATTGTTTAACTAGTATATATGAAGATTCATGGTCATAGTTATGAAGTATATCCTAATTGAAAATCTTTGTTTAAAAAAGTGGTAGATTTAAAGAAAAGGATATAACATTTTTTATCTTCTAAGTTAAATAGTGCTAAGATGATTCTACAAAACTCTCTCTGTAAAAAAAATACAAATAAACAAACAAATAAAAAATTTGTATATTTTTATATATGATTTATTAACACCTAGAGACATGTGTTCACATGCAAGTGTGTACACTCGCCATGCTCTATACCCTTCTCACGTAAGCCCGAAAGGTAGTGCATGATCGGTATATCTGGCCTCAGTTTATCTGAGTTAGACGTATGTATATAAAATTTCTTTCATTAATAATGCCTATAGTCGATAGGTGTTTAGACTTATGTGTTCACTCTCCACACTCTGTGTTCCCCTCACATAAGCCCGCAAGGCAGTGCATGGGTAATATATATGGCCTCAGTTTTCTGAGTTTGGTATATGTACATATTGTTAATATCAATAAATTTTTCAAAAATAGAGAGAGTAAGCAATTGAAATCCAAGCACTATTTTCACTTATTTGATTTGACTTGTTATTCAAAAGAAATGAAAATACCACTTTGATAAACTTTGATAATCAACTAAGGATCCATTTCATAGTTACATTGTGTTATCAACCGAAACAACTAGCCAAACTAGAGTCTATTTGTTATGATAACTTAGTTTTTATTGGAAATTTTGATAAGTAAAATGACTAAAATTTCAATATGATGACCAAAACTTATATTTAACTTATTCATGTTAATTTAAAAGTAAATCCTTCATTTGTAAATATTTTCAAAAACTTGCATTCATCTCTTCATAAATAAACCTTGCATTTAGAAAATTTTCATTTCGCATTTGGATTTTGTGGGTAGTATCCGTTGAAAGCCCTCACGAGACAACACTCATCCTACTAGGGACACCAAAAGGTTTAACGGCTTGTTGCATATGCTCAATGCAATCATGCTTCCTACGAAAACGGATTTATCTTGGTTTTAGTTTATTCGAGGACGAATAAAAAGATAAGTGTGGGGGTATTTGATGTGCACGTAAATGTGTATATTTTTACTTCTATATTTTATCTAATTTAATTAAATAAATGAGCATATAGGATATTTTAATATGTTTAAATCTTCAAATTATTTTCAAATCATCATTTATTCTTCTTCATACATGGGCAAAATGGTCATTTTTGTGCATATATTAATTTGAGAATTTTTACGTGGACATTTTTATTTATTTTTATAGGAATTTGAATTCAAATGGAAGAGATTTTCATGGAAAATATGCATGCACAAGAGAAGACAAGCAAATGAAGATGGAAATAATTTATTTAATGAATCATGGAGGACCCCACCTATCCACTTATAATTATATACAAATTAGGAGTTAATGCACATGCTAATGGCCATTAAAGTTACATGCACATTTAAATGGAGGATTATCTCATGCTAATGATAACTTGGTGGCCACACTTCCTCAAGGGTTGTTTGGGTAGTTCCCAATAAATGGATTAAGGTTTCCAAACATTTATAAATACCTCATATGTTCATGTAATTACCCTCTCCCTTCTTAGCCTCCATTTTAGTTGGTTTAGTTTGAGGCCTAAAAATAAACAAAACTCTCTTTTCTTTTTCATGGCTACTTAGCCATTTTATTTTATGCAATTTTCTTTTTATGCAATGTTAATTCATGCTCTTTCCTATTACATGCTCTCTTTCCTCTTATGTTAGTAGCTTAGTTTCATTTCTTATGCAAATAGATTAGTGTTTATTTCATTTTAATTAGCTCTCTTTTTAATTTGCTCTCGTTTTCTTCTTGTTTTTGTTTCATGTTGAATGCTACGTTTGTTGAAATGATAACAAATATAAGAGGCTAAACCCCTTCAATTTAGGGATAATGAAGCTCTCTTAATCATGTAGATTCAACATTTTGATATCTTGTGATCTCTTTTTTTGCTTAATGGAAATATTTGATGTGGTTTAACTTGTTGTTTTAGCTTTAAATTAGATAGCCTATGTTGTTGACACCAAGTAGGTTATGCTTAAACAAACAAAAACACAAATTACCTCTTCATCTACATGTGATTATGGTAATGAAGTGAATATTGAAATCAAAATTTGATGGTTTATATTTCTAATCAATAGTTAATAGGTCATTCTTAAAATAGATTTTATTTTCAAGTTCATTGTCATTTTCATGAAACTTAAGAAGTGGTTTAATGGGTGTGTTATAGTTTGATGGTTTATATTGGGCTAATTAATAAAACAAATATTCCATATTTATGATAAACACACCAATTAAATTCACTAATAACTAAAATAAAGATATCATAATTTTATATATGTTGATTTATGTGATCATGAGAAAGGATTTTACTCTAAATTGCCTTCAAACTCTCATATTTTTATCCATTTTCTTTTGCTAGTTTTTCTACATTTTTTAGCTTAAAACAATTTCAAACTCTTGGTTAATTTGATTGAATAGAATTTTAAAATCAAAACAATTCTCTATGGATCGACCCATACTCGCCACATACTAAAATTGTACACCGTGTGCTTGCAGTTATTTTTAATTTAAATTTGATCAGCTATTTTCTCATTCGATGGAGATTTGGTCGTTCGAACATGCATCTATGATGGAAGGCGAATTGTGTTCAGTAAGGGTTCCGCGTGTGCATGCGTACTCAGGAACGAAAACTAAGTAAAAGACGCAACCTTTAGGTGAATGTTATCACTCACATTTCTATGTCTAAATCTAAGGTTTTACATATATATGAATGTATTGAAATGGAGAATGTATATTGTATGTGCTTTGAACTTGCGGTGAAATCAATCGAAGTATAGACAGCCTGGAGCGTATTTTCTCCAAGTTAATTCTAACCGGTGGAACGATCATTGATGACCGGTGCATCGGTGGAACTTGTTGTGTGCGTTATCTTTAGTTTGCATGTGTATTTCTAGTTTGTGTAGCTTCGTGCATGAGTACGTTTGTGTGTGATGCATTTTCCAATACTATGTAGTGTGCTATGTTTAAGTTTATGTGCATAGCTGAGTATGTGAGTGCATAGTGTGTTGTGTCTAGGTGTGTGAAGTATGTGAGCATAAGTGTAATCTTGTGTGTTCGTTAACAATGGTGTGCGTGTGTGATATATATGCGCATTTGTGTGTGTGTCCATGTTTGTTTATATTCTACTGTGTTTATGTTAAGTGAATATGTATATGCATTTTTGTATTCTTATATGTTTGCATATTTTCATGTTTCATGTTTGCTGCTGTGTATCTTTAGTACTTGACTCTGTATTACTATGTTTTTCAGTATTTTTAACCTTGTTATATCAATTATTTTACTTGTACTAAACTGTTTTTACATTATTTCTTGTTCAACTTTGTATTGTTGACAAAGGTGAATATTTATTTACTGCATTTTCATTTCTTATATGTGCATGTGCAACCTTATTTATATGAGCAAGTTTTTAGTAATTTATAATTAAAATATACATATATTTGCATTTAAAATAAACCAAATAAAATATACCTAAACTCTAATATATACTTATTTAATATTATATAGATACATATATGAATGTAAATAGAAGTTCGATAAATTAATAATGTAAATTTAATTATATTATTTAAATAGTATTTAATAATCATTTTATAGATGTATGAAATTAAATATATATAATTTAAGTTTAGAACATGTATTTATTTGAATATGAGTATATTAATTTAGTTTGGATATTTATAATTATTTAAAATAATATTTGATTATAGTAAATTATGATATAACTTTTATACGTAATATTTAGTTTTACTAACTATTTTGGAGTTTATAAATGAAAGAATTGACTCTTCTAATATTATTAGTGAACGTTTAATTATTGATTATTTATATATGAAATTAGGAAATTAATTATTTATTGTAAACAATAAAATTATAATTGAATTTAAATTCTAGTTAATCCTGAAATACATATTTATTATTTATTTCTAAGTATCTATTTTCTTATATAAGATAGAATGTTGTGAATGAATTTTTATTTAAGTATCAATTGGGTTGTTTTATATTATTATTTACTTATATTTATTTGTATAATCTATCTTCATAGTTTCTTGATCAGTTTCTTCTATATACTGGATTGGATTATATGAATGATTTACCGTTGATATGGATCTAATTGATGATTTGAGATGATATGGTGATGACATCCTTGATATGATTTTGTGTTATAATTTTATCTGACGAGAAATCTGAATAAACGGTTATAGTACCGTCTGGTATGAGACTTTTGATAATATTTCTCTTATTATTCTTTGGACTCATAACATAGAATATTAGAGAGATAACTACAGTTTATAAGTGGTGAATAAACTTTTCAGTATCACGTAGTGGTTTGGGATGCTATTGTGATATTTATTCAGATTGTAAGTAGATGACAGGCGATGGGAATAGAGTGAATAGTGTGTGGTGATACACATAGTGATACATGGCTCCATGCTTATATTAGCAATATGGCTTCGTGCCTAAGATGACCAAGACTTCGTATCTATATGTATTTATTGTATATGTCACTGTTATGATGTACTCCTATTAAGTTTGTTGGAAAGGACCAGATGGCTAGAGCCCACCCTAGCAGCCTGATCGTGGGGTTGCACCCCTGATCTGTGACACCTTATACGTATATAGTTTCATACTTTTAGCTTAGTGCTTTCTCTTTTTGCGTCCGCCCCTATGTCACCTAGGCCTACAATTTGTTACCTATAGGAGCAATTGTAGTGTCGTCACTTAAGAGTCCCCGCATTGACAAGCACACTAGTGGATATGTGTCATGATGACTGTAAGGTAACTAAAGACTATAGAGACTCAGTGTTTATAGAGCTTGCTTAGTGCTATCCGTCTCCCTTCTCCTACTAACGAAGTAGTAGATTGGCGTATACGATTGATACACTTCACTTTTGTATAAATATAGGTTTGATGACCCACATATTTTTATATAGATGGATCTATTTGGGACTTCATGTCAGCCGTACAGCCATTTCCCATCACGATATTTAGAGATAGATATTATATAAGGAGATGAGATTATACATGTAATACAGGTCCAATGTATAGTGATTCTCATTTATATTGATAGGCAGCCTATCTTATTATATGTACATATTGGTGATGATGTTTTATTGAGATTGAGAGATATATTTGGGCATGCTTCATACTAGCCTGATTGTACTTGGTCATATCTCATTTATTGAAATTTCTGGATTTTGATGATGATTCCTGGATAGTATGATTCACCCATTTCTATTGATTTAGTGATCTTGATTTGATTTATTAACTGTATGGTTGATGACATCTTTTGATATCGGTGCTGATTGTTTCATATGGATTTGAGTTAGTTGGGTGATGTGATGCCTAGATGATTATTTATGGCATAATATATATATATATATATATATTCCAGACACGAATTATCATATTTATAGGCATCCATGGACATGTTGTTTGATGATTTGATTGTCTGTTTTTGAGCTATCATATTATTATTCTATATTTATGCTGTGTTACCTATATTATAGATCCTTGATTAGACATAGGCTGACCCGTGTGTTATTATGTAATGCTCGAGGTCAGTCCGAGGCATTTCAGGTAACAGGGATAACATGACCAACATTAGTTTTATTGGGCTTAGAGGAGTCTCAAACTAGGATTGTTATAAAATACTTATTTGACATTGATTCACTTTAAAAAATTGACATTGATCTGTATAATGATTATTTATCACATTATACCAAGATAGCTAACATTTGGGATGAGTTGTACCCTTCTTGTATTATTCTATTATACATTATATCTCATCATTGCGATTGACTTTGTGTTCTCTATGATTTACTGTATATTATATATTGTTCTGTCATGGAGGCACATGTGTTTATTGCTTTGTACTGATACTGTGTACGTATGGATGAGTTGTTTATTTGATGTTTTAATACGTAACAGTGTTAGTCCAAGAAAATATTCACATAATACCACATATAGTCTCATTCTCCGTACTTTATAATACAGTTGGATAGTATGGGTATAGAGGTAGGATGCCACATGAAGGCATGAATAGGTTGATCATAAACGATCGGTCCTTCATACTTCATCATGGCCATTGATTTCTACTTTTTTAGATTTACCCCAAACTTGTAGGATGGAAAAGCATTCCATATCAAAGCTACACAATTTTTTTGGGATAATCCAATGGTTGGATCTCAAGATATTCGAGGAAGATGGTTGATAGTGTTTTAAGGACGACTAGGAGGTTTCTGAGACTTGCTTTGGGGTAGCATTGGGAAATGGAAGTATTACTGTGGGCATGACATAGGGAAGTCCTAGGGACTCAAGTATAATGTTCCAAACTTCGAAGAATCGATGACGTAGGACGTTTGGATCGAGTACTTCAAGTAGGAAGTAGACGTATGAGGTCGAGAGTCTGAATTGGGCATGTTCAATGTGGTGAGGTAATAAAGTGGAATTCATGGTGTGCTCTACTATCGACTCATGTTCTTAAGGGATCGTTGATAACTTCGGATGTAATGTGTGTTTTGTGGGGCAAGGGTATGTTAAGATATTTTCCTGGGTACCTTGGACTATGGGATTGTCTAGCCGACCTATTGAGGGTATACCTATGTGATAGGTATGTGATCGAGCACCAAATCTGATTTAGCGGCATAGGATGTCGCTAACTCGAACGGTAGCAATACAAGTTATCATATATTCGTCTTAAGGGTGATGCGAGACCATGGGATGGTCTTTTTGATTGCTTTGGTGTTTTTACTGTTAAGTGTGCTATGGTTGTTATGTTACTTTGATTACTATGTGTGATGATTGTTGTGTTACTTTGGTTGTTGTGTGGTCGAGATGGATGTCCTGTAATGTGGGTACTTGTAAGATAAATACCCTGACATCCATATAGTACTTAGTATAGTAACCCAATATGATAATAGTATAGCATATAGTGTATTATGTGTTAAATTGTTGGATACAGGGACATGGTAGCTATGACACCTCATATCCAGTGTTTCTTGTACTATATCAGATTTTATAGTCTCTTGATGTTATTTATCGCTCACACCATACTCTGACTTGAGGTTTTATACTTTGATTCTTATTATCTCGGGTAAACTTAAATGAGTAGACTAGAGAGCACATCTGATTAGTGCATAGTGCTATTCAGAGGACGAGTAGGAGGCTGTTTATCTATACTATATTCAAGTTTACCGATATTCCGTTGTGTAGCACTATGTAGCTTGATCTATGTTGTAATTTATCTAGAGATAGTTATTTGAGTTTATTATTTGTTGGATAAACTCTATCCTATGTTAAATAACTATGATTAACCTACCTTACTCTTATTCTGTAACAACCCGCACCTTAATGGGCCCAAATTCGACTAAATCGATACCCAAATCCATTAGGGTACGGATAATTGGTGTTGGTAACCTGTAATAAATCTAAGTATATTAAAGAGTTATCTACAAAACCTCACAGCGGAATCCAAAAATATAATAGAACACACACACAAACACACACACAAACACACACACAAACACACACACACACACACACATATATATATATATATATATATATATATTGACTAAGGCTACTACCTTGGAACCAATATTATTCCTTGGATATCTGGTTGCCTTGTCAGCATCAAGTGGGAATAAGAAGACTTCTCCATCTACCATTCCTGTCTTGCACCAGTAGTTTGTCCCTCTAATCTATCATGGGGGTTGTAATGAGGAGAGTGTCAAAACAACGTTCTGGTGATTGAAAAATTACACACTCTATCAATAACACTGCTTTATGCCGATTGATTTCCATTTACGTGCTATGTTTATTATTTATGGCTAATCCGTTCAATCCTAGGTGTGTGTACGATATACCTATACTAACCATCTCTAAGGTATAACTAATATATATATATATTCTTATATACATACATATATATATATATCTAAATGATGTACTATTCAAAAGGAAACCCTGGCCGCTTAATACTTCTTAAATATGGAGGAGGCAGTCTCAACGACAATTTAATACCTCAATCCTGAAGTGGGTCCTCCGTAACATAATCGCTAGTCAATCAGCTCTAGCTATGGAGACCGATGACCCTTAGATATGACTTTGTAATTTAATTGGTGTACTACTAATGCATCTCAAAGACTCATCTAAGGGTTAAGAAGCCCACCTTTGACAAACAAGCAACTAACTAATTAAACTGTGAGGTTTGTGCGTATCCCATGCAGATTCTGCACTGGTAGGAAGCAAAATCCATCAGGGCATAACCCGAGTCTTTGCAACTAATTGCTCAAGACCGCTGGTGGTCATAGCCTATATGCCAAACCTACTACTAAATACCGGTTCAATAATAATAGCCTGCGGACCTCCCACAACTGAAATCCCATTTAGACTAACTTAATGTAAGTCAAGGAAAATGCTCATTCCAGTTACTTAATACCTCTTATCAGAAGAAAAAAAGTAGACCCCATTCCCCAAAAAGTACCGAGCCATTTAATGCTTTAAATCCGAGATGAACCCTTGGTATGTTTTCCTGTACTTATATACAACCGCATATCCTTTCCCCACGAATCCTACGGTGGAGATGTCCCATATAAGTAGTAAGTATACACAACCACTAGTAGCCTCTAGGTGAAGGGCAGACTTCTGTTGTGTGACTGTACTGACCTTGCATCCCAACCCACCAAAACAAACCAATCATCCTAAGCTTAAATATTAGGCTAGGTCCACTAATTCGCGGTTATCCTAAACATATAATTAAGGCTATATAAGTTCCCATTATGAAAATTATACTGCTTACTAGTATTTAACTCCTATCTTATACGCTTATTTACTATATTCCATAAATGTCAATTTTCCATAATAAATGGTCAGTATTATTCTAATTGGACAATCTCTAATGACGTTTATCTATTCGTTCTAATTCAGCTTATTATGCATATTTCATTTCTTTAGAAATGCAATATCAGTCCCATTAAATGCATTTATGTTCCCATTTAATTCATGTAACTCCCTACTAACTACACATTTATTGTCCTATTAATTTTGGAGTTACTATCTCTTTTCCATCTACACCTCATAGCCCTGTAGTTTACTACGCTATTAATATCTAGACATCCTAATTATAACTAATATGAGTATTGACATATATTATGCTATATATATTTGTATTTTTAATTGGTAGGCATGGTTATATATATATATATATATATATTCTTATTTCTAACTATTAATTCCTAAACCAGAGCATTCCTTTCCATGTTTTAATTTATCAGAGCCTATCCTTCCAAAAAGAATTACCATTGTAACTTGTCATAAATTAACCGAAAGTGAGACCTTTTCTTCATTTGAAATTACAAAGAATTATCCCTTTTTTTGTTTAAATAGATAGTGCAAACTACGGGGAAGAATATCCATACTTTACACATCCCTTTCATTTTTGGTATATTCCTTGTTATTTCAAGTAACGCATTTGTATACATTTGTGGAATTGGATAACATACGGAAATTACACAGGAATAGATAAAGTTAAATTGTAACCCGCTCCCAATAAATTAAAGTATAGAAATTCACATTCCAAGTCAGATTAAGGCAATCTGAACTAATACTAACTTTTTACAGCCCTATATAAATCTGGAATAAATTTACACCTTCATCAATATTTAACTTTAACAAATTTAGGGATGATTTCCAAACTTCCAGATTATAGTGTAAATACAATTCTTATTCCAATTACCTATCTTATAGAATACTAGTGTAAACCGCATATACATGCATATAATATGTGTAGATATTTACATTTTATTTAATAAAAAAATGAGTGGACGGATGTGTGTTGTAAGTACGAATGTTTTGGTAGTCATAGCCTTTTTATTTCAAGTTGTTTTGTTAGTATTGTTGGTGACAAATTGATAGTAAAATTCCATTGATATGTAGTTGGGAAGACGAGGTGGGGGAGGTTGCAAACCAATTGTGACATTTCGTTGATGGATGGGTTAATTTTTGGAATGTCAAAAGGGCATTGTTGAAATCATATTCATTGAATTCTCGTTATTAACAGTAGAGATGTAAGCGATATTCCTATACGTCCGTTTTAAGCCTACAACTCATCAGATCTTATATAGACATAGTAGTTAAATAAAATCTAATGATATAAATTTCAATGTTATAAATAAATCATATAATTTCCCACTGAACTTTCTAAATTTCCAAATCTTCTAAATCCCGAATTCATCTCTTTACTTGACTCATTTTCCATTCTAATCTAAAAAAATATGTATAATAAGATATATACTACTATTAGAATTATAGATTTGAGAAGAGATTTGAGGTTTAAGGGGAATATAGATTTATAATTATGAAATTTACCTTTTCCTTTCGCAACGTTGATTTACTTCTTCTCTTCTATTTTTCGCCTTCCCCGATTTATGTGTATATATATAATATTTTATAATTTCTTGAAATAGTTTGAAAGGAAAAAGGGAGAGCGTCATTAATCTAATTAGATAATATGAGAAGAAAAGTGAAAGGCCACGCCTATATTTATAGGAGTACGAATCAATCATATCCATTAAATTAAATATTTAAATTCGGGCCATTTGGCCAAGGTTTAACCCTAGCCTCAACCATACCAACCGGTCGACCGTCTCCTATAATCAATCGACCATTAGCAATGGAACGACCCAAGTAAGCGGATCGACCGGTGGGGTCCACGCTATTAATATTATTTATTTCCTTTTCCTCATTTTAGTTATTTTCATTTTGAAAACTTCAAACACTAATAACTCCTTCGTTTGAACTCCAATCATAAATCTTTAAACATGAAAGTTACTCAGAAAATCGCCACGAAGACAACGATGTAAGTTTAATGGCCAAACTCCAACATTTTCATAAATTCCATTTTTGAGCCTTAATAATTATTTATAATTACCGTTAATTTTTCAGGGTATTATAGATTATGTTGTTTATTTCACTCATATATTGTCTCGCATGTTTTATATATGTGTTAAATATTGTATTATATCCTTGTGTTGTGAGATATACAGCATGTTATCTATTGGAGTTATGTTACTTTACCCCCTTGAGTATCACTCTACATCGGTTGGGTACTACTATAGTGCACTCTACAGGTTATATTGAGATTACAGTTTAAGGTGATCATCATAATATATGAAGCACGACGGTGAGCGCTAAGCGAGGATGTGAGGAGAAGATAGTGCAACGAAGAGATTATATGGGGGCACCTACAACAACAGATCAATGGGCATACGGATATAATAGGCAGTGCTATCTTTTTTTTGATGTGGCATCTGGTAAAGACTGGTCGAGGGGGTATGTGGATGAAATAGACTGCATATCATGGGATTGGCTCTGTAATAACAAAACGAATAGGATTTACTTAGAAATATACACCTTGTACACTTGTATACTTAAATATGATGTGATTAATAAGTATAAAGATCCAACTCATAAATGTAAATAGGAATGATTCCACGGTTTATTAGAGTAGAAGCTATGAGTTACATAATATAGAGTCGTGACACGTGTGTTAAAACTTGTATGTGTGATGAGATTTGGGGTGGGTATTAGACTAGTGAGTGCGACATATATGAGAGTAAAGGCATATCACAATTACCCAACACACATTATTTATGTATTGAAAAAAGTTACACTCATAGCTAGTTTCTAACATGGCTCGGGTTTGTTATGTATTTAACCACTCGGGTTAAGCTGAGGTTGTTTTACAAGTTATGATGTGGTGATTGTATGTATTTTATGGGTTTTGAAATGGAGATGGGGCCGAGGATAATGGTTGGATATCTATTTCTACTATATCGCATATCTCATATGATGTGATGACTTGTATATATATATATATTAAGATTCCATTGTGTTTGATTATATGATGTATTAGTGTTGTTTAGCCATGTATTGATTTGAGATGTATGTTATGAGAAATTGTTATATATTTTGATATATATATATATATACAGATAATCTTTTATTCGCTTCTGATTCTATTAGTTTGGGTTTATTTCTTTATGTATCTCTAATACTGCATTATTTAGTTCTGGGAAATCATGTACATTGCTTTATGCTAAGAAGATATGCGCATTATTTCATATGTGTTTAGGTTTTGAAATGTATCCATTGCCTAAAGGAATGTATAAGGGAGATTGCTCCTATCAAGTACTTTGCTCTATGCCATTGGAAATATTTTACTCTTTAGTAAAATGGACACTGGGCTGAGGTATCACTTATTTTGTATCAGAGCATAGGTTGGAATACTATAAAGATAGAGACATATTGGAATACTATAGAGATAAAGACATATTTTGTCCTCAGAGAAGTGATACATATGATGTTTTACCCATTTTTATTCTTCTCTTACATGTGATGTGCAGGTTGTTAGATGATTGAAGGGGTCGATCATTTTGGTAAGATATATATATATATATATATATATGTGTGTGTGTGTGTGTGTGTGTGTGTATATTTGTGTGTGTATGTGTCTGTATGTATGTATATACATATTTGTAGTGATGATTTATCAAGTAAAGTTATTTTATAAAATTTTGAAGAAATTTTTTATTTATTATTTTAAGAAAAACAATATTCACATGTATGGTGTGAGCTTTTATGTGTGTTTATAATACAATAAAATAAATTTAATTTGGATGTAATGGATGAATGCTTAATGTTTTGTTTGGTTTATTTTGGATGTCTAATTGATAAGTTGTAAATGAATTTATATGACTATATAAGCACAAGTATGAAGAATACTTACAAGAAAAGCCATCTTATGTTTTCAAAAATAGTGTGGATATTTATTTACAAACAAATATTTTGGAAAAATATTTTGGAGATAGAGTATTTATTAGAAATGATACTTATTTTTTATATGTATATATACATATAGGAATTTGAAAATGTATTCAAGTATAAATTGATGAGATATTTTTATGAAGAAAAGTGATATTTAAGTTTATTTTTGAGTTATGGTTTGGGAATTTGTTGTGTTGACTTATCTGTTGAGTGCTTTAATAATTCTAGTTGATACAAGTAGCTATTGTCTCTATATGGATTCCTAAACACTAGAATGAGGTACTTTGACATAATAATATTTTGAAATTATAAAATAGAATTTTGCTTTGAAAAAGAAGTATGCTATTTATAGAAAAGAAATTTCTATTTATTATGTAAAGTAAATATTAAATTTGGAAAATAATCCATTGTTTTACAAAGTGATTTTTATAGTAAGAATATCTATTTTGAGCCAGAAGTTCATAAATAAAGTTAGCAGGCTAATTAAATTGAAGTTTTAGTGTGTATGAGATTTTTAATATGTATATAATGTTTTATTGGTTAATTAAGAAGTATGAGTAAATAATTTTATTTGCTAAGTTTTAATGAATTTCATACGATGTTTGCAACCGTCCGGTGTTACATGAATGTCGAGGTCAATGGCAAGGCAGTGTTGATATTTACTTTTCCATCAACACTGTAGCCAATCTATGAAACTAGTAACCGAGACCCATAGTGAGGCAACATGCTGTATTAAATATAAATTAATTAGTTGAATTTTATAGGTGTATCGTTGTATGTTGATTTTTGTGTGCTTGGTTTATTTGTTGTATATGGTGCGTTGCATGTTCTATAGCCATGTAATGTTATTAATTGATGGTTTGTATATACGTATGAAAAAATATTGATACAATCTGATGTATGAGTTTAAATTTAAAAAGGAGTTGAATTTTGTAGGTGTAACGTTGTATGTTGATTTCAGTGTGCTTGGTTTATTTATTGTATATGGTGCATTGCATGTTCTATAGCTATGTAATGTTATTAATTGATGGTTTGTACTTGTGTATGAAAAAATATTGATACAATCTGATGTATGAGTTTAAATTTAAAAAGTGATTTGGAGAATGTTTATGCCTTTCAAATATTGGTGTATAGATGCATGTATGAGAAGAGTGATTTTAAGTGAATGCATGTCTTTTAAATATCTAGCATAAAATATGACCATTCTTCCTTTTGAGGTAAGTAATAGATAATGAAATAACTTAAGGTTTAGTTGTGTATTTTGAAAAATAAAGCATTCTTTTGGCAAGTTATATTTATACAAATAACGAGTGTTTGAATAGTGTAGATTCTAAAGAAAGGAAGTGAAATTATGCTTAGGTATAAATAGAAAAAGATGATCTAAAAAGGTTTTGATGTTTGAAGTCTAATTATTTTTGAAAATGTATGTTTAATTAAAGGAAGGTATCTATTCAATTATATATATAATTCAATACATGGCCATTCTTTATTTATTCTTACATTAAATGTCTAGGTTAATTATCGATTTTTATAAAGAAATGTCTGTATCTTTTATTTCTCTCATTTACTCCTTTACTGCAATGTCTCATTATTCTTTGCCCATTTTATATCGGTCTTAGTTTTTATTTTCATTAACCATGGCTTTCATCAAGATAAAAATGATTCTTCGCTCAATCATCATCTAAAAGCCAAGCTCCAATCTTCTCAACTTACATGTATATACTACTTCAATGCCCTTATTTCATTATATAATAGATTAATGCTTGATTTCCGTTGAATGGCAAATCAATAATTTTTATTAACTATGTTTAATTAATTTAGTGATTCAATATTGAATTTTATATCTTATGTAATAGATCCCAATTATGTGAAGCTATTTTGATACTAATTGCTACTAAATACAAAGAGTATGTCATTGATGATCCATTGCTATGTTACATTTAGTTTCCGTGTTGTATTTCTCAAATTAAATATGCTCTTAATTTCTCCTTTTTCTATCTTTGCATCTTCTTTTTGTCTGATAAGTTGGTTCATTACTTATCATACTATTTTTTTCAAATTGAGTACTTAAGTGTTAATATATGGTTGTACTCTAAGTCATATGTAGTATATAATAAACTGCAAGTTAACATGTGTCCAGTGGTTTGAATCATGCGTTATGCAAGATTAGAATATGTGATCTTATGGACCAAAGCCATAGCGCCTAATCACCAGGATAGTGGTTGATATACGTGTACAAATGAATATTCTTACTCTCGTATTAATCTTCTTCTATTAAAATAAATGGCATATTAGGGCATTTATTTTACATTTATTGACTAGTTTACAGAAGTGTTTTCAAATCATCATTCATTCATCAACATTTGGGCAAAATAGATATTTTTGTGTATGCATTAACGTTGAGAAAATTTATTTGAACATTTTAATTTTATTTTATAAGAAATTGAGTGCAAATTGGAAGAAGCATCATGGATATATGTATGCACACATTTTGGAACCCAAAAGAAAGAAGAAAATAAAGAATTATCACTTTGTAACATCCCTAATTTTTGATAATATTATTCAGAGAAATTTAATAAGATAAATTAAATAGAATAATGATGATAATGGAATTGAGATTTGAATAAATTATATAAAGGGCCATGCTTAATAATTAAATAAATGGGCTTTAAATTAGTTTAAAGACTAATTGGTTTATACATGGGCATATTAGTAAATAGCCATTTTAATTTATACGGCTATACACTTCTCATTTTTGTCCATTCGCGTTTCATTTCTCACCATCACAAATGCAAATCAGAGAATAAAAATATAGCCGGTCGTTAACAAAGAGGAAAATAGGAAAATTCAATCAAAAGCTAAGGATCAAAGCTAGAAAGGATTAATCAACAACAAATCTCAAATTGCTTATCAATTCTAAGGTGAATAATAATTCATTCCATCTCTTTTTTGTTTCTATAATCCTATGATTTCAGATTTAAGTTTTTATTTCGTTTCTATGATATTTTGGGATGATGATATGCTAAAGTTATGGATTGTTTGATTTAAACAATTTATTTATATGCGAAATTCAAACGGTTTTAGGGTTAAAACTATGGTTTATTAGTTTTTAAATGCCATGGAAATTTTTTATGTTAAGTAAAACATGGCTTTGGAGATGGGTTTTAATTTCAGAATTTTCCAAGCTATGAAAATTTTACTATGACTTTTTGATGATAAATATGATGTAATTGGGTTTAAAATTTATTTTGAATATTTCAGGAAGAAATTGGATCTAAAAGTTTAATATGTTTGATTACATGATGAAATCGAATTTCTGTGATTTTTGGAGATTTTTCCCAATTGATTTACTAGGGAAAATAAATTATTTTAAAAGAGGGACTTTTTTGCAAATATTACTTTTGTTATATGGAAGGGCTTAAACATT
Source organism: Allium fistulosum (assembly GCA_030737815.1). NCBI lineage: Eukaryota > Viridiplantae > Streptophyta > Magnoliopsida > Asparagales > Amaryllidaceae > Allium > Allium fistulosum. Next base: position 1,543,645,068 of record CM060901.1, on the reverse strand, counting down.
ACACTTTTATGGTTCAAATCTGATATAAGTGCAATAGCTATAAATGTAAAGTATTTGAAAAGTTTTATGGCAGCCAATCAATAGTTTACAAATAGGCAAGTTGTTATAAAGCAATTACTAAAAGAAGCAACATTTCAGCCTTTAATTTTAAAAAAGGTGTTCCGCCTTAATTAGTAGCCCCTTTCGACTCCAATGATTTCTCCCCATCCTATTCGAAACCAACATAGTCGAAACCCACATAGTCGAAACCAATACACAATGTATCACCTAATGGTACGCAGTGGATTGGAAGGAAGGCGAAAGCCTTGGTGCAGAAAGGAAAGCTTCCGATGGGGTCGAAACCCTGCTTTGATTTCAAAAGTTAAAGTCTTACCTTGTTTTATTTAAAGCCTTCGACATAGTGGAAACATATGCTATTGAAAGGGTTTTATAAATAGCTTTCGAAGAAGGTCGTCATATTATTTTAAAGTATCAGCTTTCGAAGGGTTGCCTTTTTCCTTTAAATAAGAGCTTTCGAAAGGGATGGTTCCGACCTAGCCGCTATTTTCTTTCCAAAGTATTGCATCAATGCTTTCAAAAGGTTGTCTTTGCTTTTACCTAGTTTAAGTCGCTTCCTACTTGCTTTCGAAAGGGGTGACCGTTTCGAAGGTAATGGAGTCGATAGGGGGTTTTGAATCTATCCTTCGAAGTTTTAATTTTTAAAGATCTTTGCTTTCGACTAGATGGTTCCGACACCATCAACTTTTCTCCAAATAAATTTTGTTGGTTTCGAAAGAGATACTTTTGTATTTAACCATTTGGACCCAGATGATGTTTCTTAAGAGTAGACCCAATGCTTTCGAGAGGGTACTTTATTTGTTTCGAAGCTATGTTTTAAAGAATGTTTTCTTGATACCATCGAAAGGTATCATTGGTTTCGAAAGGAATATACTTAGAGTTTTGAAAAGAGGTTTTTCTATGCTTTCGAAGGAGGTCATCCAGTGGTTTCAAAAGTGATGTTTCAAAGTTTCAAAACAAATAACCCATTCTCATTTTTGAAGGAAAAACCATGGCATAAATAAAGATTTTGGAAATATTATTCACATTGTTATTAACCCATAACTGTATTTTGGGGAAAGGGCAAAATAACCAGTTAGGTTGACCCAATAGTGAATATAACTTAATAGATGTTAAAATCTTGATTAAAGATATTGGAAGGCACTAATAGGTTTACAATAAGCCTATAAAAACTGTATGATATTGGCAGAGGCCAATAGGTTCATAGTCAGCCCATGAAAACTACGGTTTGATACTGGCAGGAGCCAGTAGGTTTGTAGTTAGCCCATGAGAACTATATCCGGATTAAGATATTGAGAGTCAGTCAATAGGTTCCTAGTTAGCCCATGAAAACTAGGATAAGAAATCAGATATTGGAGTTACCAATAGGTTCTTAGTGATCCTATGAAAACTATGATATTGGACAGATAATCCATAAATAAAAAACAGGTTAATACTAATCCTAAAAACTATAATTGAGACAGATAGTCAGAGTGAATGGAGATGGGTAATCTGGATTTGATTTATTTATTTTTCATATCATCATAAAGTTTTTGAAACACTATGTCTTAACCATTGTGGATGTAAGAGCACAGTATATGGTTTTATAAATGTTTTAGGATACTAGTGAGAGGAAAACCCGTTCTGCTAAGTGGCGTGGTCTCACTAGATATCTAAATGGTTTTAGATGGTAAATTATTATTCATACCAGGCTTTATGTCTGACTCGAAGTTTTTGCTTTCCCCTTAAACTCTCGGGTACTCAATTGATTTTGAGTAGGTTGAGAGTGAGGTTTCCTAGTGTTTTTTAGACGAATAATGCTTCCGAGGATGTGCAGGAGGCAAGGTTGTTGTTAGAGTTCTTTTATTTTCGCTGTGTGTTTTGTTTGTAAAGGCAAATTGTTTTCTTGCCGATCTACATACTCCGATCTACCAATGGGGCATCTTCATATGTCGCTTTTGGTGTATTTTGTAATAATCATATGTTATCTGAACGTGGTCTACGAATTGGGATTATTTAATCAATTTGGAATATTTGAAATGGAATGTGGAATTTGTTTGCTATTTAAAATTCTTCCCATATTCATGTGTTTCTATGTATTAATGTATCTAATGTCGTCGTATTTGATCATCGAGGATTAATAACTATGGATGACTGCAGCATCCGTAGTCGTTAGTTTTGGGCCTCCAAGTAGGGGGATGTTACAAGTTGGTATCAGAGCATGGTTTATGATACTTTAAAAGAAACTTAAACCTAAAAGATTTTTCCAATCATAATCCATTGAATTAGATAATAAGATTGGGGTTTGGGTTAACGTAATAGTAACATACTTGTATTTGCTATATATAGTTATATATATTTAAGCACGTATTCCTCACTCTCTTAGATCGTTCTCCTGTATCTTACTAAGGATCATATGCAGATTTACGAGAAAGGAGATATGGAAGCAGGAAACAGAAGAGGAAATCTCGATGGAGGAAGCACCACAACTAATGGAAATGCTAGACCCACTACCAGGAGGAATTCGGGTCGATAGGCTAATGATAGTAATCAAAATGTCAATGCCAATGTGAGTGCTGGAAATCTACCAGTAGATATGTGGGTGATGTATCAGTTCTTTGCTAGTTTGATGCAAGCAGGGGCTGCTGCTGGAGTTGCTGAAAATGTAGGAGGAACTAATCCCGTGGCTCCAGTTGGGAATATTGCTTTGCTGAGTAGAGATTACATCAGTTTAGGTGGGAAGCCATTCTTGGGAACAGAGAGTACCATAGAGGTTCAGAATTGGCTGTTGCATTATGAGCATGTATTTACTAATTTGGGTCTAAATGATGGGAAAAAGAGAAGGTTGGCCTCTAGACAGTTGCAGGGGTCAACACTGCATTAGTGGAATAGTGTCACTACCAAAGTTCCGGAAGAGCAATTAACTTAGGCTGATTTTAAAATGAGATTTGAGCAGAAGTTTGTTTCTAAGTTTGCTAAGTCTGAGCTAATGAGGAAGTTTATGGATTTAGTTCAAGGAGAGATGTCAGTAGTCGAGTATGCTACTAAGTTCGAAGATTTGTCTCGATATGGATATGCTGTTATAGATACTGACATCAAAAGGAATGAGAAGTTCATTCAGGGATTGAGGCCCGAGCTTGCTAGAAAGACCATGACACGTCTGTAATCCTTGTAATATAGTGGTGGAGGTGGTCATTCGCCATAAGGAGTTACTTGCTGATTTAGCTAAAGAGAAGTCAGTGGAAACTCAGGGTTCTCAAGGGAAGAAGAGGAAGTTCTTGAAAAAGAAGGGAGCCTAGAAGGGAGATACTGCTAAGAAGTCAAAGGCTGAGGGACAAGAAGGGTCAATTTGCTAATGAATGTCGATCAAGAAATGGGAAGAAAGCTGCAAATAAATAGAATGTGAAGTGCTTCAACTGTGATCAAGTTGGGCATTACAAGAATCAGTGTTAAGAGCCAGTTAGGGAGGACAAAAGAAAAGTTTTTGCTATAGGACCAGCTAGGCCTACTACGGCTGATAAAGGAAAGATTACGATGGAAGGTACGCTTTTGATTCAGAGTATTCCAGTTAGAGTACTTTTTGATACCGGTGCATTGCATTCATTTATATCTTATTGTTTGGTTGATAGATTATGTTTAGAACCCACCTGCCTTGTTACTTCCTTAAGGGTTGCAAATCCAATAGGAGGGTATGCAACTCTAGGGTTAAGATGTGACCAATTAAAACTTGATTTGTTGGGTCATAAATTTGCATGCAGTTTGTATGTTATTGATTTCATAGATTTTGGGATCATTTTGGGTATGGATTGGTTAAGTGGTATGAGGCTAGAATATTTTGCCAGGATAGGGAAATATCACTAAGACAACCTGATAGTCATAACCGAGTGATATTCTCAGTAGAGAATACTGAACGGAGTGTTAGTGCTATGCTTAATGCTATGGAGGTAGGAAATGAGTTAAGTCGGGTTTGGGTAGAAGAGAGTTTGCATGTCTTTGAGCCAGTCACTGGACTACCCCCGAAAAGAGTTGTTGAGTTTAGAATAGATTTTATGCCAGGAGCTGAACCTATAAGTAGATCACCTAGTAGGATGACACCAACTGAGATGAAGAAATTGAAAGTGCAGCCAGTGGACCTAGAAGGAAGGAGTTTTGTTAGACCAAGCAGTTCGTCTTGGGGAGCGGTCGCAGTGTTTGTAAAGAAACCGGATGGGTTGTTAAGGATGTGCATTGACTATCGCAAGTTAAATGAAAGAACAATTAAGAATAAGTATCCATTGCCAAGAATAGATGATATTTTTGATTAGTTGAGTGGAGCCAGAGTGTTTTCCTAGTTGGGCTTGGCGACAGGTTTCCATCAGTTAAGAGTGGCGGAGGACAATATTCTTTTGACAGCATTTCGAACTAGGTATGGTTCATATGAGTGGTTAGTGATGCCATTTGGATTAACAAATGCACCTACTTTCTTTGTGGATTTGATGAACCAAGTTTTCCGAGAGTATTTGGACAGGTTTGTGTTGGTGTTTATAGATGACATTCTAGTCTACTCTAGGGATGAGAGAGAGAGCATGAAGTTCATCTTAGAGTGGTACTTAAGACGTCGAGACAGAATTAGCTAACGGTGAAGTTTACCAAGTGTTATTTCTGGAAGAAAGAGGTAGAATTTCTTAGTCACATGGTTTCAGAGAAAGGATTGTCAGTCGATCCAGATAAGATCAAAGCCGTGAATAATTAGAAGAGACCAGAGACGGTGACTGAGATTAGGAGTTTTCTTGGACTTGCTGGCTACTACCGGAGATTCATTAAGGATTTCTCGCGGATAGCAACATCCTTAACTAAGCTAACCAGGAAGGAAGCGAGACTTGTTTGGTCCGACAAATGTGAGGAGGCATTCCTTTAGTTAAAGCATTTGTTGACCAATGCACCCGTGTTAGTAGTTTCAGATGAAAACCAAGGGTTGGTGGTATATACTGATGCATGTGGAACTGGATTAGGAGCAGTATTGATGCAGAATGTAAAGTTTTTACCTGCGCATCCAGGCAGCTTAGACCGCATGAAGTTAGATATCCTACTCATGACTTGGAGTTGGTGGTAGTGTTCTTCGCACTGTAGATTTGGAGATATTATCTCTCAGAGGAGAGATTTGAGTTATATACCGATCATAAGTCATTACGGTATTTATTCTCTCAGAAGGAGTTGACTATGAGATAGCAGAGGTGGCTGGAGTTTTTGGTTGCTTATGATTTTGGTACAAAGTACACACCGGGGAAAGGTAATAAGGTAGCAAATGCTCTCAGCAGAAAACATCAGAATGTGGTGTTAGAAATGTTAGCGGAGTGGAAGGATATAGAAGCCTTAGTCAGTTGCGATGTGCAGTAAAGATTGATTGTTGGTTCTAATCTGATTTCTGCCAGGTTGTCTTGTTTAGACGTCCGACCAGTATTGATCGAGAAAAATTCTTCTAAGCAGAAGGAGGACCCAGTATTAATTGAAAGGATCAGAAGACACGAAGTTGGAATAGAGGTCGACGATTTAAAGGATTTTAGCCTTGATCAGAAAGGATGACTAAGAAAGAAGGGACAATTATGTGTTCCAAATGTGGAGGACTTGAGGAAATAAGTTCTTGAAGACTGTCATCGATCCAAGTTTACGATTCATCTTAGAGGATCCAAGATTATCAAGATATGAAGAGGAGCTTCTGTTGGGAAGGAATGAAGAGGGACGTTGGCTTGTGGGTTAGGAAATGTGCAAACTGTCAACAATTGAAAGCTGAACATCAGAAACCGAGTGGGTTGCTTCAGCCTTTAGAGATTCCAGTCTGGAAATGGGATTCGATATCTATGGATTTTATAGACGGGTTGCCAAGGTCAAATTGAGGTAATGAAAGTATATGGGTTATAGTGGACAGATTGACCAATAGTGCCCATTTCATTCCAGTTAAGTCAACCAGAACGGCACCAGTTTTAGCTAAGTTGGTCCCGAAGAACATAGTTAGACTACATGGAGTTCCTAGTAGTATAGTCAGTGACAGAGATGTTTTATTTACTAGTGAATTCTGGAAGAGTCTACAGGAAGTGATGGGTACTAAGCTTAATATGAGTACTGCGTATCACCCTCAAACAAATGGGCAGACCGAGAGAGTCAATAAGGTACTCGTAGATTTACTGAGAGCTTGTGTATTGGACTTTGGTGGATCTTGGGAGGATCACCTACATTTGGTTGAGTTTTCCTATAATAATAGTTACCAGACTAGTATAGGAAAGGCGCCGTTTATAGCTTTGTATGGAAGACCATGCAAATCACTAGCATGTTGGTTGAAGACTAGAGATAGATTAGTCTTAGGTCCAGATTTACTTAGAGAGGCGTCAGAAAAGATTGAGTTAATCCAAGGAAGGATGAAGGAAGCTCAGTCCAGACAGAAGAGTCATGCAGATAAGAGGCGTAAGGACATAGAATTCTCATTTAGAGATAAGGTTTTCATTAAGGTATCACCTATGAAAGGTGTGGTATGATTTGGAAAGTCAGGGAAGTTATCCCCAAGATATGTAGGTCCATTCCAGATTATAGACAGTATTGGAAAGCTCGCATACAGAATAGAGTTGTCGAGTAGTTTGGCAGGTGTTCGTAATGTATTTCATGTGTCTCGTCTTCACAAGTATGTGCATGATCCAGAGAGTATTATTCCTCCGACAGGGTTGGATGACTTAGTCGTAGAGCCTAATTTGACTTTTGTTAGACAACCAGTTCGGGGTGTAGCTAGAGATGAGAAAAGATTAAGGAACAAGACAGTCAGATTAGTGAAAGTTCAGTGGAGTGACAACAAGAAGGACTGTACTTGGGAAACAGAGGACATGATTAGAGATACTTATCCCGATTTTCTTTGAGAGTATGTCTATATTACATTTATATAGATAGTTTCTAGTCAGTTAGACTAGTATGGTTGTTAGGAGTTGTTACAGACGATTGCTATGTTTAGTATTCAGTACTCACTGAATTTTATGGACGAAATTCTTTAAGGGGGAAGGCCTGTAACATCCTTAATTTTTGATAACATTATTTAGAGAAATTTAATTAGATAAATTAAATAGAATAATGATGATAAGAGGATTGAGATTTGAATAAATTATATAAATGGCCGTGCTTAATAATTAAATAAATGGGCTTCAAATTAGTTTAAAGGTTAATTAGTTTACACATAGGCATATTAGTAAATAGCCATTTTATTTTACACGGCTATACACTTCTCATTTTTGTCCATTCACGTTTCATTTCTCACCATTACAAATGCAAATCAGAAAATAAAAATATAGCCAGCCATTAACAAAGAGGAAAAGATGAAAATTCAATCAAAAGTTAAGGATCAAAGCTAGGAAGGATTAATCAATAACAAATCTCAAATTCCTTATCAAATCTAAGGTGAATAATAATCCATTCCATCTCTATTTTGTTTCTATAATCCTATGATTTCGGATTTAAGCGTTTATTTTGTTTCTATGATTTTTTGGGATGATGATATGCTAAAGTTATGAATTGTTTGATTCAAACAATTTATTTATATGCAAAACTCGTACAGTTTTAGGGTTAAAACCGTGGTTTATTGGTTTTAAAATTCCATGGAAATTTTTTTATATTAAGTAAAACATGGTTTTGGAGATGGATTTTAATTTTCAGAATTTTCCAAGCTATGGAAATTTTACTTTGAATTTTTGATGATAAATATGATGTAATTAGGTTTAAAATTTATTCTAAATATTTCGGGAAGAAATTGGGTCTGAATTTTTAAGATGTTTGATTACATGATGAAATCGAATTTCTGTGATTTTTGGGGATTTTCCCTATTGATTTATTAGGAAAAGTAAATTATTTTAAAAGAGAGACTTTTCTATAAATATTACTTTAGTTATATGGAAGGGCTTAAATGTTACATTTTTATGGTGTAAATCTGATATAAGTGCTGCAGTTATAAATGTAAAGTATTTGAAAAGTTTTATGGCAGCCAATCAATGGTTTACAAATAGGCAAGTTGCTATAAAGCAATTACTAAAAGAAGCAATATTTCAGCCTTTAATTTTAAAAAAGGTATTCCGCCTCAATTAGTAGCCCCTTTTGACTGCAATGATTCCGCCCCATCCTAGTCGAAACTTACTTAGTTGAAACCCACATAGTCGAAACCAATACACAAGGTAACATCTAGTGGTACGCTGTGGATTGGAAGGAAGGCGAAAGCCTTGGTGTCGAAAGGTAAGCTTCTAATGGGGTCGAAACCTGCTTTGATTTCAAAAGTTAAAGTCTTGCCTTGTTTTACTTAAAGCCTTCGACATAGTCGAAACATATGCTATCAAAAGGGTTTTATAAATAGCTTTCGAAGAAGGTCGTCATATTATTTTAAAGTATTAGCTTTCGAAGGGGTGCCTTTTCCCTTTAAATAAGAGCTTCTGAAAGGGTTGGTTCCGACCTAGTCGAAACCTAGCCGCTATTTTCCTTTCGAAGTATTGAAGTCATCAATGCCTTCGAAAGGTTTTCTTTGCTTTTACCTAAGTTAAGCTGTTTCCTACTTGCTTTTGAAAGGAGGAGGGTTTTGAAGGTAATGCAGTCGAAAGGGGGTTTCGACTCCGTCCTTCGAAGTTTTAATTTTTAAAGATCTTTGCTTTTGATTAGATGGTTCCGACACCATCAAATTTTCCCCAAATAAATTTCTGTTGGTTTCGAAAGAGATACTTTTGTATATAACTATTTTGACCCAGATGATGTTTCTAAAAAGTAAACTCAATGCTTTCGAGAGGGTACTTTATTTTTTTTGAAGCTATGTTTTAAAGAATGTTTTCTTAATACCATCGAAAGGTATCATTGGTTTCGAAAGGTATATACTTAGAGTTTTGAAAAGAGTTTTCTATGCTTTCGAAGGAGGTCATCTAGTGGTTTCGAAAGTGATGTTTTAAAATTTCAAAAAAAATAACCCACTCTCATTTTAAAAGAAAATCCATGGCATAAATAAATATTTTTAAAATATTATTCACATTGTTATTAACCCATAACTATATCTTGGATAAAGGGCAGAATAACTGGTTAGGTTGACCCAGTAGTGCGTATAACTTAACAGATGTTAAAATCTTAATTAAAGATATTGGTAGGGACCAATAGGTTTACAATAAGCCCTTGAAAACTGTATGATATTGGCAGGGGCCAATAGGTTCATGGTCAGCCCATGAAAACTATGATTTGATACTGGCAAGGGATAGTAGGTTTGTAGTTAGCCCATGAAAACTATATCCGGATTAAGATATTGACAGTCAGTAAATAGGTTTCTAGTTAGCCCATGAAAACTAAGATAAGAGATGAGATATTGGAGTTACCAATAGGTTCTTAGTGATCCCATGAAAACTATGATATTGGACAGTTAATCCATAAACATTAAACGGGTTAATAGTAATCCTAGAAACTATAATTGAGACAGATAGTCAAAATGAATGGAGATGGGTAATCTAGATTTGATTTATTTGTTCTGCATATCATCGTAAAGTTTTTGAAACACTATGTTTTGACCATTGTGGATGCATGAGCACAGTATATGGTTTTATAAATGTTTTAGGATACTAGTAAGGAGAAAACCCATTCTACTAAGCGGTGTGGTCTCATTAGATATCTAAATGGTTTGAGATGGTAAATTGTTATTCATACCAGGCTTTTATATCCGACTCGAAGTTTTTGCTTTCCCCTTATACTCTCCGGTACTCAATTGATTTTTAGTAGGTTGAGAGTTAAGGTTTTCAGGTGTTCTTTTGGACGAATAAAGCTTCCTAAGACATGTAGGAGGCAAGCTTGTTATTAGAATTCTTTTATTTCTGCTATGTGTTTTGTTTGTAAAGGAAAATTGTTTTCTTGCCGATCTATGTACTTTGATCTACCAAGGGGCATCTTTATATGTCGCTCTTGGTGTATTTTGTAATAATTATATGTTATCTGAACGTGGTCTGCGAATTGGGATTACGTAATCAATTTGGAATATTTTGAAATGGAATGTGGAATTTGTTTACTGTTTAAAACCTTTCCCATATTCTTGTGTTTCTGTATATCAATGTATCTAATGTCGCCGTATTTGGTCACCAATGATTAATAATTATGGATGACCGCAGCATCTGTGGCCGTTAGTTTTAGGCCTCCAAGTAGGGGGATGTTACACACTTCATGGAAGATCCCACCTACCCACTTGCTAATAGACCACAATTAAAAGCAAAAGTACATGTTAGAGGGGATTAATTAATTATTAATGATAACTTAGAGGCTACACAAAGTCAATGGTATTTTTGGCAGCACCCTAAAAAGATATTAGGGTTTTTAACTTGCATTAATACCCGCTTCTGGTTCATGTAAAAGATATGGAGTTGTAGCCACAAAATAGAAATAAAAGTTCTCTTCTCTTTAATGGCTTCTTTGCCTTCTCTTTTATTTTATGCGCTTTTATTTCATGCTTTTTAATGTTATTTTATTTCATGCTCTTTTTATTTCATGGTAGTAGAATAGATATCCTTATTGCAAATTAGTGTAGATTTATTTTTGCGCAATTAGTTAGCTCTCTTTCCTTTTGATTAGCATTTTCTTTCATTTTGTTTATGTTGAAATTTATTTATGTCGATTGAATTCAAAGTTGAGAGGCTAAATCCCTTCAATTTAGGAGTAATGAAGCTCTCACGAATAAAGTAAATTCAATATAATGGTGTTATTTATGATCTTTTATTTTTGTGCTTAATGTAAATTTAGATGTTGATGGAAGTTTGTTTTTTATTAGTTAATTTGATATCCTATGTTTTTAATCACTAATAGACTATACTTAATCAAATATAAACACAAGTTACATCTTTATCTAACTAATTGATTTTGATAATGAAATTAAAAGTAGAATTAAAATTTCATGTTCTATGTTACTAGATCAAAAATAGTAAATAGATCATACTTAAAATAGATTTTACTTCTAACTACATCGTCATTTTCATGATATTTAATAAGTTTGTTTGGTTGATGTATTAAAATTTATTGGTTTAAGTTGTTTTAGTTAATATCACAAATAGATCATACTTAAAATAACTATATCAGCTAGTTCTACTTGGGTTAAAAAGATAGATTATAAATTTATTTATTATATGATGATTTATTTGAATGTGAGAGTGAATTTGACTCTAAATTGCCTTTTAATCTCATTGTTTTTATTCTCATTTCACTCTAGTTTTTCACAATTTTTAGTTAAACACATTTTAAAAATGTTTGGGATAGTTTGATTAAGTAATTTGGAATTTTTTACTTTCCTTATGGGTCGACCCATACTGGCATACGTACTACAACCGTACGCCACGCGTTTGCGGTATTTTATTACAATATAATTCGGTGGTTTTCTAGTCGATAGAAATCAGTTTTGAATCAGTGGTGCAAGTGTAACAACCCACCCTTCTTGACACCCAAAATCAGCGCCTCATTTCAATGCCAAACTTTAGGATGCCATAAAAGATGGATTATCTAGAAAAGAAAGAAAGAAGAAGAAATAAAACATAATATCCAGGCACAATGACGCAATCTCACATTGGAATCATAACATATAATATACGGAATATACATGAATAAAATTGGATGAACAATATATAAGACTATACTGGTGAAAATAACTGATAAATAAATATCAATACAGAGAGTCAGAATAAAGTATCCGATATAGTAAGTCTCCTATACAAATAACATCTGTCATGTACTACTAGAATATCAAGTAGATAAATATCCAAGTATCGTCTACGCCTAACAAAGCTCTAATTGTACCACTCTAATAGCATATCCTCAAAAGCACTTGACTCCCAAATTACTAAATTGAGTACCCAAGAGTTGTCATGACATTAATAGACAAAAGACAAAAAAACGGGTCAAACATGAAGCCTGGTGTGAGAGAAACTATTTTAAAATACTTCGTATTATAATTATATATCAATAAACATGAGATAACTAATTCACAGCTGGCCCTCTCCATAAATGTGGCTTAGGAGTAATCTGGACTCCCCATAAACAAGTTAAATAAACCTATCCAAAAGATAGGAAATCATACCATAACATGTCTATTTTCTATAATTAACGAGTTAACACAACCAATATAATGTGACTGAAACGTAAAATCATACTATGATACAGGTAACCCAACATCCATAGGAGGGTAATCATAATCTAAGACTATCGCAAAGTACAAAATGGTAGTAAATGTAGCAATAATGACAACAGTCAACTAATAACACACATAACATAATAATTGAAAGATAACTAAAAAAGTACAAATCAGTGTCCATCATTATTGATGGTTGGAGTCAACTACAGAAATATGTTGCGATCCAATGATTGCCTTCGAGAGTTCAAGATAAATAGAGTCAGTACCTAATTGTACCAATAATCCCTGAGCCACATCCTGAATGATGGGTCTCATATAGATCTTACTGTATCCCTATAATGAGCTTTGGTAATATATGTTCTACTCTAAATACTTGAAACCTATATTTATAATAGATAGAGTCAGTACCTGAATGTACCATGGACCCCGAGCCACATCCTGAATGATGGGTTCGTGTAGATCCCACTGTAACCTTATAATGAGCTTTGGTGATATGTGATCTACTCCAAATACTTGCGGCCTTTGAGGATCACACCGTACCCTTATAATGAGCTTTGGTAATATTTGGTTCTGTACTAGATGATTGTTATGATCCCCATTAAGTACATCAAAGATTTCTCGAATAACTTGTGTACTCCTCTTATTAAAAAGAGAACGACGGTCGTATCCTGTGTAATATGCTATCAGGGTAACAAAGGAACACCGATGCCATACAAATATATGCACACATCAGATATCACATCGCGTACTCAAATGTGCCTATCACAAACGAGGACCGGTTTCTTGTCATCATCTATTAACATGGATGGTTTCTATTATAAGATCTGTAATTCATACCGCTACTAGTATAAGGTCAATACCATTCATAAAAAAACCTACCTTAAGGTCAAAGCCAAGGGGCATGGACTAACTCTGCTCAATCGTACACGCTCACCAAACATGACCGTGTAATCAATCACTACATTGATATCGTGTCTGGTCATCATTGACCTCACACGTACCACTATACAAAACATCAAAATCCCGAGCTTCGCCTTGTATCCCATTTTCTCGAGTAGCCCGAATATTCCCTAAGGTCCTGCCGAAGCCCCATGTTGTAGTGCATCCAAATCCGGGGAGAAACTCCCATCGTATTGGATTCTACCTGGGCTTTACTGCCCAGGAAAGGGAATCACCGGTCGACTGGTGAAACACCACCGATCGACCGGTGGCTATCTTTCATAGGCAATAAATCCTAGGTAGAAAGCCACCGAGTCACTGGTTCAAGCTTCATCTTCTCCGTCACTTCTCTCGATGAGTCGCCTAGCTCTTTTAGCTTGTCTTTGCCACATCGAACCTCTTTTGGAGTTTGTTGGTTGATATTTTATAAGTGGTTTGTTTAAGAGTTCAAAAACCGATTTCGATATGAGTCCAGATCTTTTTCGTATAGAGTCTCCTCGGGATGACTTCAACGACCCTGGGCTCCTCTACATGCCTAAATGACTCAACCAACCTTCTCGCCTCACGTGATGCTCACACGTGTGTCGGCACACTCGCTCATGCATGCATATGCATACATGTATACACAAACGCGTGAAACTTCACAAATCACATTTCGAGCTCTACTGGAGCGATTACTCGACTGGTACTCTCACGCAACTTAGCTCACCCAGTTGTTGCTATGGCTACATAAGATTGCTCGTAGAATGTTTATACACATATATAATTAATCACACAAATATATTCATGCATTCACACATACTAAACCATTATTAACAATTCAAATTATAATTCAATAATTGTATTTATTATTATATAACTTCAAATACACGTTTATGCATACTTACCCATATCCATATGCATACACATATATTTGGACAATTATTCGATTATTTAATAATCGAATCTTACTTTTATTTATCAAATCTTTTCTATTAAAATTCAATATCATTTTCTACTATTTTTTAAATTACTCCATTATTTTATAAAATAGAAAACTAGCTTATAAATCATTTTAAGCTCTTATATTACTTATTTCCTTCATCAAGATTAAGTATTCTTCTTAAATTGTTTTATAAAACCCATTGACCACTTTATAAAACAATTCCTTCTTACTATTTTATAAAATCTCATACTTTTATAAAATACTTCTTTTATATTATTTTATAAAACCTTATACTTTTACAAAGTACTTATTTTATATTATTTTATAAAATCTCATACTTTTTTAAAATACTACTTCTCTATTATTTTATAAGATTTCATATTTTTATAAAATATACCATTTATACTATTTTATAAAATATATCTTTCACTTATAAAATTATTTCCTCCCTTAAATAATATTTATAAGCACTAATTAAGCCCTTTAAGCCTCTAACCACTTTGATAATAAGTGTAGAGCTCATAACTCACTTAATTAGGTTACTAGCTTCATTTTATAAAATGTTCTTTTGTTATATAAAATGATTTCTTCTTGTAAACAATGTTTACAAGTGCTAATTAACCTTCATTAGGCCTCTAATCACTTTAATAATAAGTGTAAACTCTTAACTCACTTAATTAGCATACTAACTTTTTTTAAATTAATTCAACTGATTTAATTAATATTTTCTAAATATATGCACATCATTATATTACTTAATTAATCACAAATCAAACCATACCAATACAATAATCATCCAATTAGCCCCAGACCAATTCTAAGGCTTACTAACTTTTCAAAATATGATCTTTAAGGTCTCTAATAAATAACGTGATGATCTAAACATGTTTAATGCATAAACATAATCCTAATTGAAATACTAACATTTATAAATCATTCCAAGTCGCTTCATAATCACATATAATCAATTATATGAAGTATAACATGTAAATTAAGTAAGAGAACCATCCCACTTGCCTCTTTTTCTCCAAACCAAGCTCCAAATCACCAAAACCCAATCCATGCTTCTCTTTAATTTTGAGATTATGCTCTAAACTCCATTCCATGCTAATTTTTTGATGGGTTTTGTAGAGAATGAGAAGAGAGGAATTATGGTGATTTTTATTTAAATTTAGGAATTTTATTTTGGTTTGGATCTACTAATTAAAGAATGAGGATTAAGAGAGGATTAGGGAAAGATTAGAGAAGTGGAATATGAAAGTTACGTGAATGAAAAAGTGAAATGAAGAGGATTAGCTACTTATAGGCAAGTAATGGGCTTAGTCGAATTCATTTCTTTCTACTTAAAAATCACTATTCACTTCAAAAATTCATCGACTCCAAACATAGTCAATTTTATACTCATTTTTCTCGTGTTGAAAAAGCGAACTCAACTATCGAGTCTCAGTTCACCTGTCTATAAAAGTCGAGCATAACTGATGTTCCGTCAATTAACGATTAAATATTTAAATAAATCGTTTAAATATTCAATCGTTAAAATTGCAGGATGTTACATTCTCCTATCCTTAAAAGAATTTCGCCCTCGAAATTACTATGAGTATGAAGAAGTAACTGTCTGGCCAAAAATTCCCAAGTCTATACCTTGAAAAATCTTGGCAATACTTCCCGTTTATAACAAACATTATGAAAATTCCTGAATTAAAACACATCTCACATCTAAAGGATACATGCTAACCTACATTTCCTAGTGATGCATGCCTCTTTTTGAGAAAACTTCCCACCATTTAAATGCAAATTTCAACAAATAAGCATTTAAATAGCTATATTTTAGCTCTCAAGTACCTAATTGTACTATACAAAGAGGATTATGCACCTATTTGATTGCACCACACAATCAAAACATGTATAATTTCAGTGTAGTAACCTATACTATCACAGCCATACATAACTAAAAATTAGAGAGTAAGCTCAAATAAGTCGATACCTAAATATACCGTTGACTTTGGGTTACATCAAAAGGCAACAAACACTTATAGATCCCATCTCAACCCCTACAACGGCCATGGATGACATGATCTATTTTAGATAACTATCGCTATCTCTCTCTCCGAAATACTTTAATAGGTAATTTAAACTAAGATACAAGCAACTAAAAACACAAGTAACAACAAGTAAAAATCAAACAATGGCCAACAATGATAAGCAATAATAACTAGCATACAAACTATCAAACATGCAAACAAGCAACAAAACCAACAATAATCAATCAATCAAACAAGCAACAATAAGCAACGATAAGCAATCGACAATAAAAAAATCAGAATACAATCAACATACAAATAACCAATCAACAAGCAGTAATAACTAATATACAAACTACCAATCATGCCAAACAAGCAACAATAATAAATGAACAAAAATCAAAATCAATCAACAACAAACAATAACAAGCAGAAACAAGCAACTGTAACAAGCAGAAACAAGAAACAATAAACAACAAGTATATAAAATAAAAAAACATACCAAACAGTCTATATCGATATGCACGGTAACCAATCAATCGTTAAAACGTGTATGGCGAACTATTAGGTCCAATGAGTTTGTTTAGCATTTAAGATGAACAAAATGCTTAAGTGGTGTAACTCTCCTTTCATGAATACAGTGCATGAAATACTATTACACCCCCTATAACGACCAGCCTTTTTGACCCTCAAAAGTCGACACTAATACATCCACGGTATTCATATGCTGAGTATCTAAGTGCTGGAAAGATAGATTATTGGGGTGAAAGAAAGAAAAGACGAAACAGAATCTTACATCATGATTAGTAATATATAACATTCAAAGAACCTTTATAAAAGAAAACTATAATATACATACATTAATCAGAGTAAACTAACCTTTCACCAGCCTGGACAGTTATAACAGTCTGTCCTCACAAATGCTGACAAATATAAAACAAGAAATGCAGCGGAAAATAAAATACGTGAATACGTATTGGAGGCATCCAACTTGTCTCCTAACGCTCCAATTCATCCATAACTAAATATGGAAATATGCTCGGGCTGACCTGAGCATTATAAGAAAATAATGCCCAGATCAGTCTGAAAAACCAGCGTGAGAAACACAAATCATAGAGATTTTTAATGTCATAAAACCTTTCAAAAATAAAGTTATCTCATAAGACCACGCCGCACATAAACACGGATGAGTTTTTACCTTACGATAACCCAACCAATTTGTTAGAAATCCAGTGATATTATAATAATGTCTAGGGTTTAAACTAAATATTTAATCATGGCCAAATGGTTACATTAATTACATTCCAGCATATTGAGTGTACAACTAAATCTGTATGGCACGTATAGGAGAAATGGATTCCAACAATGAAAAGGTAAGGGAATACCTTCCATATAGTACACCTCTAGATAAAATGTACCTAGGCTGTAAACCTTGCACATCTACCAACACAGAACTGTCCTATCCCTTCCTGGATAATGCCAAATATAATCATCACCCTAGCTGCCGAATTGACAAACTATTTTCATGGCCACAAGCATACAAAATCCACAAAATATCGATCTAGATACAAGTGATGATCATACCCTAATGGAAGCGACCCATATAGCCCTACTGCATCTAACCTGTTTTAGCAATTTCCAGATTGTGAGGCTTGAGTTTAAGTTTTTCCTTTTAGCAAATACCACTTGGAATGTTAACAATGCCATCTAGGTAACAATGCAATGCCAGCATTCATCCATATAAGTTGTTTTGGAACCGAACAAACTGAAGGCACTACTTCTCCTACATCCATTTTGAAAGCACCCCTAGGATTTGTAGCAAGTAGCCCTCGCACTTCAAAGAACTCTGTCTTCGATTCCATCATCATCGGGATGTTTCTAATGCGAACACTTATGCTAGTTCGAAGTGCTTTTTAGATAACTCATATTTATCCGATCTCGGTCTCTCCAAACCAACAATTGATAGTTTTCAAAACTAGCCAAGATTTGATAACTAGTTATTTAACTATCAAATAAACAAAGAAATCCCATCAGAGATTTAACCAAGCATTGTTCAGCACATAAGCAACCGCTAAGCCTCTTTAATTAATCGTTTTATTAATTAAAACCACTTTTCAGATATTCATATTAAAACACCTTTTTCCAAAAGATATATTCACAAACCCTCTCTACTCCTTTCAATACTTTGAAAAATATTAAGATAATTATCTCATCGGTATAAGTATATTCACAAAATATATATGGAAGATTTCATATTTCAAAAGCATACTTAAATGGGCCAAAAACAAATGTCATTTATAACATTGTTTACTATAAACCCAAAACACTATCATTTTAGTGTAAGTAAACATGCCGTATAGAAATTAAAGCAAATATACTTAACACACTTCCCAATTTCAAACTTGTGTTATCCCTAGATTAGCCATAAAGTCGGACAAGTTAGCATACTATTCTTACCTCGACATACATTCTTAATTCTTAGGATAGGGACGAGTTTCCCTACCTTGGAATTTGGTGTTAAGTATAAAAAGAATACTTTCCAGACGACCATAAGTAAAAATGATCATTTACAGGAATCAAACCTCATTTCCTTTTATGATACTCCTTCTGTAAATCTTCTTTAAAAAACTCATTTCTATTTATAAAACTCCATTCTATTTATAAACTCCTTTCAATAAATCACTTTTATATTTATAAAGCTTCATTTTATTTATAAAACTCTTTTCTTTATATCTCTTTTATATTTATAATACTTCTTTATATTTATAAAACTCCTTTTTATAAATCTCTTTTATATTTACAAAACTTCTTTCTATTTATAAAACTCCTTTCCATGAATCTTCTTTATAAACTCCATTCTATTTAGAAAAATCCTTTCTATTTATAGAATCCTTTCTATATATCTCTTTTATATTTATAAAATTTCTTTCTATTTATATAACTCCTTTCTGTAAATCTCTTTTATATCTACAAAACTTCTTTCTATTTATAAAATTCCTTTCTATAAATCTCTTTTATATTTACATAAATTCTTTTGAAAATCTCCCTTCTGTTTATAAATTCCTTATATAAATCTCTAAATTTATTTATAAACTCCTTTTATAAATCTCATTTACTTATCACAAACCTTCAGTTACAAGATAGAACCAAATACTTTTCAAAAAACGACTATTCCATATATTACTATAAATCCACAAGTGTGATTTATTTTCCAATTTATCAAAATGATATTATTCCCCATTTATAAAATATCATTTATAAATCTATTCTCTCTATACAACATTTTATAAAGCGTTTCACAAATATTTATTCCAAAATATTTCTATCTCTTTTTAAAACCAAAATCACTTTATTATAAAAGATAAATTCTCCTTTTTCCCTTTTTCTTTATACTAAGCATCCGTTATTATATTAAAATTTTCTGTAAAATAAATACTTCCCAAAATGCTTTTAAAACCAAAAAGGTTGGAATAAAATAGAGAATTTCAAAAACCATTTTTAAATAAAATACCATAGAAAATTCCCAAAGTTATATTTAAAAATTATTCTCTGAATCAAAACCAATTTCGAATCCAAGTAGTAAAATAATAATATTTCTAAATACTATACTAAGGCTAATAGCTGCCATAGCACTTATCTAATGCTTCTACTACCTTTATCACTAAAAAATTCAATTTTTAACATATATCAATGTCGTATTCAATATGGCCAACTACCAAACTTTTAGCATCCACTAACTTATACAACAAGTATATAACTGAAATTTAATCAATAAAGGTGAGGAATCTGGATTCCTCTACAAAATTCCTTATATTTCATGTTATATGTCATTCGTTTTTCAAAGTGGAACTTCAACCAAACCATACCAAAAAATCATTTAATATAAAAGTAATAATTTATGTCTACCTATATCATATAGTGTTTATCTAGTGGTGAGTTAACTCACTAAAATTCTACCCAACGCTCATGCATTCCAGATTAGTCGTCATTCAATTTTAGCTAAAAATTACACTTGCTCCAACTTGTCGAAACTCCAATGCATAGGTATTGCTCCCATGAGCACAATGCTAAAGACCGTGTCTTGATTGGACCTTGTATGGAGAAGATATTGATTTTACAAGTTATTGGATTAATTAGTGCTTTAATTAATTACTTAATCCCTTAATTAATTTTAGTTACCAATTAATCCTTTTTCCCTTCCCAAAATGATACTCCCTATATAGGCACACCTTACTTCACAATTCATGCATGCCACATCTCTACCCTTAGTCAATGAAATCAAACACTGATAGCTCCAACGACCTTTTCTTCACACGTGCTTCGCGACGACCACCACTACCCCAAGCTCGACACCCCCTACCAGATCATGACCTACTTATGTCGTACGCCAAAATCCTAAAGTTGCAATCTTCAAAGAGGAGCTGCAACCCCCAAAACTTCCACCACCAACTAGACTTTACTCGAGAAGCATGAATCCACACTCGCAATCGCCTAACGCCACCTAAATTGTACACCATCCCTTACCTAGCATCAACCTCTAATGTCGATCTCCTCCAATCGCCACCGCACCCTTCAATCCTTATATAGATTTGAAGCTCTCGACTACATGAGTTTAACAGATTAAATGATTTTGATTTTCGTCAATCGAGGCTCTTGATTTTGATTTTAGAAGGAGGAGGCTAGGTTAAGTTTTGTTGTAGGAAAAAAACAAAGAAAGATGGAAAGAGGGAAAGTGATAGAGTGAAGAAGAATTTTGTGTGTGGAGTGTTGTTTGTTCTATAATTTCCGGCACTTCCTTACACAGTATTTCTTTCACGTGTGAACCACGAACGACAGAAATAAATATATGACTGTGCACATCAATGAGATACGATTACAAAACAACAATAAAATACACCAGTTATTTTATTCTCTGAAATTTCAAAAATACCATCGTTTGCCAAAAATGTGTCAAACAATAATTTAAATATTTTCCAAATTAGAAGTTATGGAAAAATTCAATAAATTCATTTAAAATATGTCATTAAAAATCCGGTCATTTTATTAATATTTTATTTTCTTATTGCTTGTTAAATATGAATCAAATTTAAATATTTAAATAGATTAAATATTTTCATTCGAAGTGCTATAAATTTCTGGTCATTACACCTCCATTATGAAAGGAAAACTTCTTGATATACTAGATCATCGAGTCTCAAAACTCTCTATTAAATCCAGCAACCTAAGTCTCAATTTTCCTTTCCTTCCGAACAGAATTCATTCTCGAAAGGAGAGAACTTTACTAGTTAAATCATTATCAAATAACAATTACCTATTCTTTAGCACCTCAACTGGACAATGTTAATAAGGATAATGTACTAAGTGTACCATGATGCTCGCCTAGGAAAATATCATATTGCCACTTGAAAGATTATCCGAATCTTCACAAAACTAGTCGAGAAGTCCTTTCCCAAAACTATCCCAAGCTATCCTAAATGACTATGCTATAAATAAATTTTACAATAACTAAAGACCACCTAAAATGACATAATGCCCGATTCAACCTTTAGTTTGCTCATAAGTTTTCTTTTTTAAATTAGTGTCGACCACCTGACCTTCTTATGCGAACTTTGATTTGGTTCTTTTGTCCGACCACTATAATTTCCTCGCACTACCCAAGCCGCGCTTTGGAAATCTCTCAACCGTCTCAAGATTTCGACTCAAATGCTCGCAGTCTCAACGTATCTCCTTCACTGGATTATCTAACTCAAACTAGTCTGCTTGGTCCTAAGTGTTGAACCTAGACTCTGATACCAAATATAACAAACCTCCCTTTGTAATACTCAAAATCAATACCTCATATCAACACCAAACTTTAGAATGCCACAAAAGACGGATTGTTGAGTAAAGAAAGATAGAAGAAGAAATAAAACACAATATCCAGGCACAATGATGCAATCTCACATCAGAATCATAACATATAATATACTGAATAAACATGAATAGAATTGGATAAACAATATATAAGAGACTGTACTGGCAGAAAAACTAATAAATAAATATCAATACAGAGAGTCGGAATAAAATAACGGATACAATAAGTCTCCTATACAAATAACATCTGCCATGTAGTACTCCAATATCAAATTGATAAATATCCAAGTACCATCTATGCCTTCAAAGCTCCAACTGCACCACTCTAGTAGCATTTCGCCAAAAGCACCTGACTCCCAAACTACTAAATTGAGCACCCGAGATTATCATGAAATAAATAGATAAACACAAACGCGGTTCAGACATAAAGCTTGGTGTGAGGGGAATTATCTCAAAATACTTTATATTATAACTGTATACAAATAAACATCGGGCGACTAATTCACACCCAGCCCTCTCTACAAATGTGACTCAAGAGTAATCCGGACTACCCATAAACAAATAAAATAAACCTATCCAAAAGATAGGAAATCATACCATAACCTACTCTTCTCCTATAATCAACGAGTCATCACAACCAATATAATATAACTGAAACGTAACAATCATACTATGATACATGTAACTCAACATCCAAAAGTAGGGTAATAAAAACAGTAGTAAATGCAACTATAACAACAATAGTCAACTAATAACATGTACAACATAACAGTTGAAAGGTAACTAAAAAATACAAATCAATGCCCATCGTTACTGATGGTTGGAGTCAACTACAGACATCTATTATGATCCAAAGATTCCCTTCAATAGTTCAATATAAATAGAGTCGGTACCTAATTGTACCATAGACCCCGAGCCACATCCTGAATGATGGGTCTTGTGTAGATCACACTGCACCCCTATAATGAGCTTTGGTGATATATGATCTACTCTAAATATTTAAAATCTATTCCCATAATAGATAGAGTCGATACCTAAATGTACCATAGACCCTAAACCGCATCCTGATAGGCCTCATGTACATCTCACTATACTCTTATAATGAGCTTTGGTGATATATGATATATTCTAAATACTTGGCACCTTTTCAGATCACACTGTACCCATATAATGAGCTTTGGTGATATTTGATCCCATAGTAGATGATTGTCATCATCCCCCTCTAGGACATCAAAGATTTCTCGAATAAATTATGTATGCTTCTTATCAAAAAGAGAACGGTGGTCGTATCCCATGTAATATGCTATCGAGGTAACAAAGGAACACCGACGTTGTATAAACATATGCATACATCAAATATAACATCGTGTAATCAAATGTGCCTATCACAAACGATGATCGATATCTCGTCATCGTCTATCAACATGGATGGTTTCTATTATAAGATTTGTAATCTACACAACCACTAATATATGGCCAATACCATTCATCAAATAAACCTACCATATGGTCAAAGCTAAGGGGTACAGACTAACTTCGCTCAATCATACATGCTCACTAAACGTGATCGTGTAATTAATCACTACATTGTTACCGTGTCCAGTCATCATTGACCGCACACGTATCACTATATAATGCATCTAAATCCCGAGCTTCGCCTTGCATCCCACTCTCCTGGGTAGCTCGAAGATTCCCTAAAGTCCTACCGAAGCCCCATGTTGCATTGCATCTGATCCTAGGAGACACCCTTGTCAAATTGCATTTTGCCTGGGCTTTACTGCCCAGGAAAGTGCATCACCGATTGACCAGTGGCTATTTTTCTAGGCAATAAAGCCTAGGTAGAAAACCTTAGAGTCATCGGTTTGAGCTTCGCCTTCTTCGTTGCTTCGCTCGATGAGCCACCTAGCTCCCTTAACATGTCTGCGCCGCTTCAGACCTGTAACAACCCTATCAATAACCATCTAACTAACATCATGATTAAAAAATTTAATTGTGGATTCAAGAATTTAGTTGAAAAGTTAAAATTCAATTTTCAAATAAATGATTTGAATGTATAAATATTAAAAAGGGAAGTTTTAAATAAAATAGAAAATTTCATGTTTTGTAAACATATTGGCTTTTGGAATTTTTGAAATAAATTAACAAATGAGAAATTGATTTGTATTTGGTTTAGAATGTAAATTAAGCTAAAGGAATTTGATTAATTACATTTTTTTAGAATTTTGGCCTTAATCATTCTCAAGCCCATTAGCCTATCCAAAAACCTACTTCCTTAGCTAATCCAGCATTTGATCATTTTCTTTCACATTATTCTTCTTCAAAAACCTAAGCTAATGGAGAAAGCAAGCAAAACCTAATCAAGCCCTAGTTTTATTCATAGAACTCAAGGAAAATACTACAAATCATAAGAAGATTAGGTAAGAATTCCTTGTTAACTTAGCTATCTTCTTATGTAATCAAATTGAGATTTTGAGTTGATAACTTTTATATTGATAAGGGGCAGTTTGAAGTTTTTGGAGTTTGGATAATCAAAATAGGAGTTTTAAGAGTTGTAGGAGAAGAATAATTGTTCATCTTAATCAATTTCAGCCACTTCTCCACTATTTGATCTAATGTGAGTTATTAAACTCACATAATCTATATTGATGGATATAGATGCTTTGATTATTTCTGAATTGTTTGGAAAATTGACTGTATGTGATGAATTGTTCATCTCTGTAATTGAGTTTGGGGATAAACTATTGCACAAACACACATCCAAGTGTGCTTAGATTAGTAATTGTTGTATTGGAATGATTATAAGACCTGATATTGTAATTACCTTACACTGAAAATCACCTAAACCGAAGTAGTTCGATCATCAGAGACTAAATCGATGAGCACCTGGGCAACAAGTGCCCAGGAAATTGCGACAGCCAGTGTGAAAACTGGGCAGTTTTGCCTAGTTCCCGATTGCAATGTTGCTTTAGTTCAATTGGTTGTTATGCTAAGTTTTTTAGCTTGTTCTTGATCTAGTTATTTACTAATTTCAAATAGTATTTGATGGTTTTAATTACAACTCCTTTTTGATATCTGATTTAGAGAAAAATGTGTATAAAAATTATATTTTAAAAAGGATTTACAAATTGATTTCAAAACATACAAATTCTTTTAGCAATTCTTTAAAAGTGAATGTATCAAAACTCTATATATATGAAAGAGTTTTATTTTAAAAAGTATAAACAAATAAGATTATAAAGCTTTCAAGATTTTATGGAAGATAATTATATATATATGAAGGTTTAAAATGAAGAAAGTTATTATTATGAAATATATTGGTTTGGTTTCAAATTGTAGAAAAGAAATTTAATTAAAATTTGAAATATTTTAACTCTTTTCATCTCTAATTTATAAATGAACAAGATCGAATTGGGTTTCCATTGAATTTTTGTGATTTTCTATGAAGCAAAGAATTTTAATAAACGATTGAATTGTCGGATTGGTATGGGACAATTTGTACAATTCTTTTGCTTATTATTATAATTTGTTTAATAGAGTTTGAGTGGAATTTACTAGCTTTTAGTAAATACTTGAATTTACTATCTGGTATGGGACAGTTAGTTAAATTCTTGTGATTACTTGAGTGATAGTAATTAACACTTAAAGTTATATTATCTTTGGGTGTTTGGATTTCAGGCCGATAGATCCCAAGAGATGATGACACATTTTTCATCGACCTGAGAGTTTATACATTTTTGATGTTTGGACAGTAGACGATATTTACCTACTTTGTGTCATTAGGTAAATTCATAAAGTTAGTCTACTTCGTGTCATTTGACTATTCACATATTTGGTCTACTTCGTGTCGTTAAACCACGACACTATGTGGTGTTGTCAACTTCATGTCGTTAGGCTCCATGTCACCATATTATTAGGTACATGGTTAGATGATGTTTACTTACTTTGTGTCGTTACGTAAATTCATATAGTTGGTCTACTTCGTGTCGTTAGACTATTCACATATTTGGTCTCGTTCGTGTCGTTAGACCATAGCACTATCTAGCGGGAACTACTTTGTGTCGTTAGACTTCGTGTCACCGTGTTATTATTTTATAAGTGATGATTATTTCTTTAAAGATTTTTAAATGGAAATTTAGTATCTTTTGGCTCTGGAGAATTTTGAATTGTTATCACCATATTTTTTATGATAATCCGTTTGAGACTTGATATGGATTTATGAAATGGTGATTTGGTTTGATATGACTTATTTTGGTTAATTGGTTTTAGGTATATTTTGTGATGACTTATTTTATGATTAATTCATAAATGGAATTATGAAATGATGATTTTATTTAACATGCCTAATTATGATAATTCGTTCAGGCATATTTTTATTATGGCTTATGTAACATCCCACTATTTTGGACCATTCAAATCGATAATAAATCCACACATGTCGGACTCGAATACTTCAAAACAGTGGATTGTTAAGAAAAATTTGGAGCAAATAAAATCAAACACAGAATCAGAGACACAGAATATCAGAATAACTCGCAGCGGAAATAAAATACAATAGTAGTTCATGAATCTACTATATAAATAATATAAAAATAGATACAAAATATCATAGTCTGAAAAACAAATACAACAGAAGTCTGAATACATAAGTCAACTAATACAAAAGCAATACTGAATAGGAAATAACTGAAATGGAAATAGATGACAGATAGATAAATGAGCTCCAGCAAAATCTCTAGCTCCAGAGGATGAATCAAAGCTGTGATACTCAGGCTGACCCGAGCATAAAGCAAAACACAAAACACTCGAGTCAGGACATACATACTTATACAATGTAAACCAACTCAAGTGAACTGTAACGGGAATGCACAAATAACTTAAAGGATGCTTGGGATCGCCCATCCTTTAAGGATCCGTTAAACTATCTAATAAGCAGTAATATACGCCATCACAGTAATGTTTAAAGTAAAGCAAACTATGCAAAATAATAGTGTTAATGTGACTGGGGTAGCGCAAAGCCGCAGCAATTGCCCACCTCTAGCCACACTTAATAACATCCAACCGTTATTATGACCTGTGGTTATAAATTTCAAAATGGTTATGTTTCAAATCCAAATAATTCATTTAAAACATTTAAAGGTGAAGTCATTATACTTTCAAATCAAAATATTCAATTCCCAAAAATATTCGAAATCAAATCTTTTTTCTCAAAATCAATTATACTCAAAAATGATTGTTTATAACCATCCCTTTAAAACCTTTAACCTATTTATTTTTATTTGAAAGATCCACTTTACCTTTTTGAAAATTATTATTACTATATATATACAAATAGTTTTATAAAAGATGTTACTAAGTTAAAACATTTAAAACTAAATTTTATTCAAAATATTTTAAAACTAAATTTCATATTAGTATAATTCAAAATAGTCTTATTCATTTACTTAACAAAACAGTTTCAAACTTATTTAAATCATATTACTTCATATGTAAACATACAAACTATAATTTATCAAATAGTTTATACTTCCGAAATTTCTTAGCTTTAAAAATTAAACCTCGATTTGGAAGTGTTCAAACATTCAAAATAGTCGGAGAAATCAAATTTCCAATCCAAGAGTTGGAAATCAGCAATAAATCAGTAAATCAATTTCAAAAGATAGGGTTATACCAAATCAAACCCAAAACTCGAGGACTGAACACCAGGCTCGTTCAAACTGTTTCAAATATATACACATATATCTTTCGAATATCAAATCATACTTCGGAATTCGAAATCAAAATTAGTTTCACAAAATCAATCGCATAGCAAAGCTACTAAAGTGGCCTCTCCCCCACTCTGAAACACAAAAATCAATGTCGATGATGCGTGGACTCATCACCGAAATCATTCTCCAGTGACATAAGTGGGTTCTGGACTTCTATTTTCTTGAGAACTTCTTTGAAATTTCTTTGAAATCATTGGAACTCATTTAAAGTCATTTGAAACATTTCTTATTCGGAAAATACTTTCAAATCGTATTATTATATATTTTCAAAATCTTAAAACCAGTTTCAAAATGGCGGAGTTCAATCTCTCAAATTTCAAATTCAAAACCCTTCAGTTATAAATCATTCTTATATAAATCAATTTCTTATATAATTTCCAAAATTTCAAATCCTTTCGAAACTTCAAATTCTCGTTTTTAAAAGGTATATAATTCTTATCTGAAACATTTCACTTTTATATATAAAATATAATCATTCTTATCAAAAATAATAATTTCGATATATAAACGATTTCTAAAATACAAACAACATAAATTTTTCAAGGGATGATTCAAAAATGGATTTCAAAACAAAGATAGAGATTCACTTAATGCAACCTATAATACTACTGATATCAAACAGATCCACTGATCAATACGCCTACATAAACAAAGCATCAGTATTAATTCTTCCGGGTGGTGCTTCAACGGGTCCAGAACACTCCCCCTCAACGTGCCCCCAACTATTACACTTCCCGCATAAGTACACTACACTCCCATCTTCCTTAATGAACTTCGGGAACACAACTTGCCTTCCGTGTTGTCTCTCAAACAATCTCTAGCTATATGCCCAGTCTGCCTAC
Organism: Allium fistulosum; assembly: GCA_030737815.1. Classification (NCBI taxonomy): domain Eukaryota; kingdom Viridiplantae; phylum Streptophyta; class Magnoliopsida; order Asparagales; family Amaryllidaceae; genus Allium; species Allium fistulosum. The sequence goes on along the minus strand of CM060901.1, from coordinate 1,543,616,554 downwards.
AGTGGTAGCAAATAGTTGATTGATCGATTGGTGTAGGGAGTGAAAATTTCACTTTCTTCTCCTCCAGGCAGCGACTTGGAAAGTGTCCCTCCCCACGGCATTTAAAACAGAAAATCTTGGATCGAAAACGCTTGCCCTCCATCTTCTTTTCTTTATCTCTCTTCCCGCACATGGCTGCATAGTGTCCCTTTTCCTGACACCGATAACAAATGACATGGTCATAAGGACCAGGTTCTGCCCTTTCCCTCCACAGCCTTTCTCGCTCCTCGATTGCTTCCTCCCGTTCCTTACGGGCCAGTGCTCTTCTTGCTCGACGAGCTACTTTATGCTCTTCTGATTTTGCCATACACAAAATAGCTTCCTATCATCAAAGAATCCAGATCAAAAAGATAGAAGTTCAAAATTTTCAAGGGAATCCTAATCAAAGAAATTTACTAGCAAGGTGGAAACGAAGGGATGAAGTTTAGAAAATTTTTACTTTCAAAACAAGAAAATTTATATCGAAATAATCTTGAAAAATCCTTTGAAAATCATTTTATACTTTGAAAATACGTTCTCCCACAAAGAAATGATTCTGATATTGATTTCACTCATTCTAGGGTATTTCTACCCTATCTCTAATGAGTTTTTGCTCCGCAGGCTAATGTTTGCCTACCAAAGCTTTGATACCAAATGTAACATCCCACTATTTTGGACCATTCAAATCGACAATAAATCCACACATGTCGGACTCGAACACTTCAAAACAGTGGATTGTTAAGAAAAATTTGGAGCAAATAAAATCAAACACAAAATCACAGACACAGAATATCAGAATAACTCGCAGCGGAAATAAAATACCATAGTAGTTCATGAAGCTACTATATAAATAATCTAAAAATAGATACAAAATATCATAGTCTGAAAAATAAATACAACAGAAGTCTGAATACATAAGTAAACTAATACAAAAGCAATACTGAATAGGAAATAACTGAAATGGAAATAGATGACAGATAGATAAATGAGCTCCAGAAAATCTCTAGCTCCAGAGGATGAATCAAAGCTGTGATACTCAGGCTGACCCGAGCGTAAAGCAAAACACAAAACACTCGAGTAAGGACATACATACTTATACAATGTAAACCAACTCAAGTGAACTGTAACGGGAATGCACAAATAACTTAAAGGATGCTTGGGATCGCCCATCCTTTAAGGATCCGTTAAACTATCTAATAAGCAGTAATATACGCCATCACAGTAATGTTTAAAGTAAAGCAAACTATGCAAAATAATAGTGTTAATGTGACTGGGGTAGCGCAAAGCCGCAACAATTGCCCACCTCTAGCCACACTTTATAACATCCAACCGTTATTATGACCCGTGGTTATAAATTTCAAAATGGTTATGTTTCAAATCCAAATAATTCATTTAAAACATTTAAAGGTGAAGTCATTATACTTTCAAATCAAAATATTCAATTCCCAAAAATTTTAGCAATTTCTAAGTTCGTTTACTCAATTATAATATTTCAAAACATTGTATTTTCAACATTCCCAGCACTTAGAAAATGCTGTTGTAAGTATAGTGATACAGTTCATTTCAGAATTGGCGTCACTTATAAACTGCTGCTGTAAGTATAGTGGAAATTTGGAAAAACACCATATTCAGAAACAGCAGCACTTACAGAATGCTACTGTAGCTACAGTGTTAATTGGAAAACCAATATATTTCAAAATCTGCAGCACTTATGAACTGCTGCTGTAGAGACAGTAGTAGTTTGAAAGCAATACACTGAAACCACAGCATTTCTGGAATGCTACAATTTCTGTTATAAGTTGTACCATAACATTTTAAACAATATATCTTCAACTTTATCATTTTTAACTTATCAAACTTATTCCACTTTTTCAAAATTATTTATCAGGATATCATTTAACTTATAAATTTAATAAAATAACATTTTATTAATAAATATCCAATTAAATTATAATTCATTTAAATTAAGTCAAAATTCACTATAAGTTGCTTAACCTTTATTTTAACAAATAACTTGATATTTTCTTTTACTTTAAAAAGGTATCCATTTCATAAATAAATATTTTAATTACTAAGTTAAGCTTAAAATTTCCACTTTAACTCAAATTTCAATTATTAAGTTATTAAATCAAATTCAAATTACAATTTAAACCATTTATCAACTTATAAAAATTTAATTTTTAGGAAATCACTATTTAAATCCAATTTAAGTCAAAATTTCACATTTTTACATTTAAAAATACTTAATAATTTCTAAAATCCCATTTTTAATCAAATTTCAATTATTAAGTTAAATCAAATTTTTGAATTACAATATAAACCATTTATCAACTTATAAATTTTGAACTTATAGGAAATCACTATTTAAATCCAATTTAAGTCAAAATCCATATTTCTAAAATTTAAAATACTTAAGAATTTTAGAAAAATCATTTTAAAATTTAACCATGGGTCTGTATAATATTTTCTAACCTAGGTCAAGTGATACAGATAATATATCATTTCAATCCGTAATCAGTTAACATTCCGGGTTTTATTATTTCAAACCCGCAATCCCAAGTCAAATAAAAATCGCTCGAGCTTATCATTTCAGCTCGTAACGACTTTTCCCTATTCAATATCCGTTCGGGTATGTATCATTTCAACCCATAGTGATTCTATACTAACAGGGAACTTGCAGTGTGAGAAACAGAAAATAAATAAATAGTAAAACATATCATATGATGTCAGGTGATGCAACAGGTATAAAACAGGTTATATCATTATATAATGTCAGATAACAGTCAGATGTGAGCATATAACATAGCATAATAACTACTACAGTTCTAGTGACATTGTGTCACATTTATATAAGTACGATTTGTCGAGAGTGATAAACTCACCTTCTAAAGCTAGAGATCAAATTCAAAACACAAATCCAAACTCCGCAAAGCACGAAAAAGCATGACTAGATTCGAGGAGAAGATGGTGAGCCAAGATTCAGATCTTGCAACAACAAAATAAAAGAGCAAATAAAAGTAGATTAATCACCAAAGAATATAAGAATTAACAATACAAAAGGAAGAACAAAGTGGAACAAGATGTTTTGACCCATGCAAGTGGTTCGGCCACATCACAAATGGCTCGACCACTATCGAAAATGGTTCGGCCCTGACCTGATGTAGGCCTGAAATACACGGCCATGGTCAGAAAAATGGAAGGCACTGCAAAGTAAGGTGAAGAGGTAGTGGTTGTGGAATTCAAAGAGGCAAGAAGTCATGGCATGTGAAAGGTCATTGGCTATTTGGTTCGGCCCTAGGCATATGGGCTTGGTCTGGGTTCTTGCACGGTTCAGGTCAGGTCTGGCATCATTAGGTGGTGCGGAAAATGTCAGAGAATGATCACGGCTAGGCTGGAGGAGGAGGAGGTGATGGTGGCCGAGGCAAACATGAAGAGAAGTGGTGAATAAGTGGAGGCCGGTTAGGGTTTTGTACATGGAATGGTGATGATCTGGTCAAGGCAAGTCACGACCATGGAAGGGGAGATGGTGCTGGTGGTGCTGGCCGTACAGGAGGTGGTGGTGCGTCGGCAAGTGATGGTGAATATGGTAGAGGCCGAACACACTTGCAACACAAAATAGAAGAGAGAGATAAAGAGGAAGGAAGGAGGAAGAACTTACTGCCAAAATTTTCTTTCAGGTGATAAAATGAGGACGTGAAGAGATAAGAAAGTTTTGTACGTGAATGGAGGAAGTGAAAAAGTTCTTTTGAATGGCCAAAAGATTTTTTAACGGCTAGGAGATGTAAAGGCATCAATCAAGTAACTAAAGTCTCTTTAAATTTCCAAGCCCAATATCACAAGCCCAAACCAAAACAAGCTCAATACAATCAGATAGAATTCAAAGCCCAAACAAAATAAAAGATGGAAAAATAAAATAGAAAGATAAACAATAAAATACAGAGAAAAATTGCATGTAAAACGCTGAATTTTTATCAATTTTAAAAAGTATAAAACAGAATTCGACGAAACAAAAAGCAGGACGAATATTATAAACAAATATTGCTTCAAAGAAAAAGATTAGAAATTTAAAATTCACATTTAAAATTCCAACCGAAAGTCAAAGTTTGGCCAAAGTTGATCAAAATATAAAAATTTCAAAAAAAATCATTATTTTAATATATTTGGAAAATAAATTAGAAACAAAATCCACAATTACATTGGAAAATTCCAAAATTTCAATTTAAATGATTTAAAATCAAAGTTTTCAAATAAAATTAATTTAAAAATATTTGTTGAAATTTATGGGTCGAAAAGGAAGAGGGTAGGAGAATAGAAATAACTAGAAAGAAAAATAAGTTGAAAGACAAGGATAAACAATTAATTTAAAACTATATAAATTTCAATTGAAAGTAATTAATATTTAATAATTTGGTTAAACCCATTTGTAAGATTTCTTGCTTCCTTTATAAATACCATTTATATGTTTAAATAATACCTTTATAAATATATGAAAGCTTATTTGAATACAATTATTTCTATCATTACTTATATTTACAAAGAAGGTATTGAAAACATTAAATCCATAATTCATAAATTTATTAATTTATCTCAAGATACTTTTCCACATTATTAATAAATCAATAATCATTTTCTTTAAATATATTGTATTTAATTAATAACTTCTAAAATATTTACAACACTAATAATTTACTATTAAACCATGTAGTATATAAATAAACAATATTTTAAACATTTTAAATTATTTAGAAGAGAATTGATCAAAATATCCATTATATAATACTTTATCAAAAAACTTTTATAATAAAATACTTTTATATCGAAACAAATTTTCCTTTTTGAAAATACTTTTATAACTCGATGTCTCAACAAGTTTATCCTCATTCTTGCAGACTCTGGCCATGCGCTGATCAGGCGCAAAGCTAGATTTCTCCAAGTATTTAGTAGACTTGTTTCAACACCCAGTGAAAATACTGGAAAAACTTTCAAAACCGATATGGAAATTACAATCCAAACAAATCAACCAAATCAAACCAAATCATGGATCGCAGATACACAATGGTACGCCTGGATCCCCCAGGAAACATCTGTACCCGTAGGCCATTACAGCCCTGCGAATTACGCCATGATAACAACTGTAGACCGTAGATACACAATGGTTACGCCTGGATCCCCCAGGAAACATCCGTACCCGTAAGCCATCACGGACCTGCGGATTACGCTACTAAACGACCATAGATCGCAGATACACAATGGTTACGCCTGGACCCCCAGGAAACATCCGTACCCGTAGGCCATCTCGGCCCTGTGAATTACGCTATGTAGTCGAGTTTTGTAAGACCATGGGTAACGCCATGGAATTCGATGGACACTCGAGTATCATATCCGGAAAACCCAAATCAGAGAGAATAATATCGATAGAATGAATCCACAATGTGGCCACAAAGCGGATATCAAGCAGAAGGCACTTTCCATATCTTTACTTCAAAAATATGTATCATATAGTACATTTTCAAATCAATTTCAAATATCATACTTATATAAAGTCCATTATATATAAGATTTCATTTTCAAATCAAATACTTTCCAAAATCTATAGTATATCAAATCACACTTATATAGACTTCGATTATATAAGATTTCACTTTTCAAATTGAGTACCTTTTCAAATCAATAGTTTTCGAATCAACTTCATACTTATACAAATCATTTTTATATAAGTTCGATAACTCCCAAATCAAGTGTTTATTAAAATAAGGTTCTCAATTTCAATTCGTTTCAATATCAGTTCAGTTTCCAAATCATATATGATTTCACAAAATTATTTCTTCCAAACTAAATATCTTCAGTTTCAAAGTTTCCAAGGTAATAAGTTTAGCAAATAATCCAAGTTATCAACATATTTTATGTCAAACAAATTCATTTCCAAAATCATAGTACTTTCAAGGATATAATACTTTCGAACCCAAACAATTTGAAATAATAATACTTTGGAAATCATAATACTTTGAAATTCAAACTTTGGAACTCATAACACTTGAAATCATAACACTTTCCTTCAAATAGTTTAGATATTAATAGTAGTATATAAAATAAAATTGTTTAAAAAATAAAATATTTAAATAAATAGTAATAAGTTAAAACAATTTATATTAAAATAATTAGTATATTTAAAATAGTTTATCTTAAAAATAGTTATATTAAAAATAGTTTATATTAAAATAGTTTATATTAAAGGTAGTTTATATTAAAAATAGTTATATTAAAGGTAGTTTATATTAAAAATAGTTTATAAAATAATATAAATAGTTTTAAATACTTTATATAATACAATAGTTTCTTCAAATTCCACAAATCGATTCAACTTAACTCAGATTCCAAAATTAAAATTTAATCCAATCTCAAATCCTCAAATTTCAATTCAATTCAGTTTCTCAAAAAACCATTTCAAAATTTAGCGATTTCAAATACAGATGTGAACCACAAAATAAACCATTTCAATTTCAATATATATCAAAGCTTTATATATTCAATATTTCAAAACTAAATTTGATAATTTCATTTATATCTCAAATTCACTTTACTATTATTTAGTTTGAAATATTTACTTAATCATTTCAATAACATCTAAATACAACCTCAATTTTCAAATTTAAATAAACAAAATATCCCATTTCAATTTATATATAAATTTGAAATATGCATTTAAGTCACTTTATATCAAATCCAAGTTATAAAAATTATATCTTTGAAATTTCAATTTTTATTAAATTACAGATCAACTTATTTAAGTATAATTCTTAAATAAATATAATTTCAAATCAATCTCTAATTTATCTTTCCAACCTGAATCATTATAAACTCTATATTTGAAAATATATAGATATCAAATAAATACTGGGTTTTTAAATCCCAATCTATTTTCGAAATCAAATCTTTTTCTCAAAATTAGTTATACTCAAAAATGATTACCAAGTTTATAACCATCCCTTTAAAACCTTTAAACTATTTATTTTTATTTGAAAGATCCACTTTACCTTTTTGAAAATTATTATTACTATATATATACAAATAGTTTTATAAAAGATGTTACTAAGTTAAAACATTTAAAACTAAATTTTATTCAAAATATTTTAAAACTAAATTTCATATTAGTATAATTCAAAATAGTCTTATTCATTTACTTAACAAAACAGTTTCAAACTTATTTAAATCATATTACTTCATATGTAAACATACAAACTATACTTTATCAAATAATTTATACTTCCGAAATTTCTTAGCTTTAAAAATTAAACCTCGATTTGGAAGTGTTCAAACATTCAAAATAGTCGGAGAAATCAAATTTCCAATCCAAGAGTTGGAAATCAGCAATAAATCAGTAAATCAATTTCAAAAGATAGGGTTATACCAAATCAAACCCAAAACTCGAGGACTGAACACCAGGCTCGTTCAAACTGTTTCAAATATATACACATATATCTTTCGAATATCAAATCATACTTCGGAATTCGAAATCAAAATTAGTTTCACAAAATCAATCGCATAGCAAAGCTACTAAAGTGGCCTCTCCCCCACTCTGAAACACGAAAATCAATGTCGATGATGCGTGGACTCATCACCGAAATCATTCTCCAGTGACATAAGTGGGTTCTGGACTTCTATTTTCTTGAGAACTTCTTTGAAATTTCTTTGAAATCATTGGAACTCATTTAAAGTCATTTGAAACATTTCTTATTCGGAAAATACTTTCAAATCGTATTATTATATATTTTCAAAATCTTAAAACCAGTTTCAAAATGCCGGAGTTCAATCTCTCAAATTTCAAATTCAAAACCCTTAAGTTATAAATCATTCTTATATAAATCAATTTCTTATATAATTTCCAAAATTTCAAATCCTTTCGAAACTTCAAATTCTCGTTTTTAAAAGGTATATAATTCTTATCTGAAACATTTCACTTTTATATATAAAATATAATCATTCTTATCAAAAATAATAATTTCGATATATAAACGATTTCTAAAATACAAACAACATAAATTTTTCAAGGGATGATTCAAGAATGGATTTCAAAACAAAGATAGAGATTCACTTAATGCAACCTAACATACTACTGATATCAAACAGATCCACTGATCAATACCCCTACATAAACAAAGCATCAATATTAATTCTTCCGGGTGGTGCTTCAACGGGTCCAGAACACTCCCCCTCAACGTGCCCCCAACTATTACACTTCCCGCATAAGTACACTACACTCCCATCTTCCTTAATGAACTTCGGGAACACAACTTGCCTTCCGTGTTGTCTCTCAAACAATCTCTAGCTATATGCCCAGTCTGCCTACAGTGGTAGCAAATAGTTGATTGGTCGATTGGTGTAGGGAGTGCAAATTTCACTTTCTTCGCCTCCAGGCAGCGACTTGGAAAGTGTCCCTCCCCACGGCATTTAAAACAGAAAATCTTGGATCGAAAACGCTTGCCCTCCATCTTCTTTCCTTTATCTCTCTTCCCGCACATGGCTGCATAGTGTCCCTTTTCCTGACACCGATAACAAATGACATGGTCATAAGGACCATGTTCTGCCCTTTCCCTCCACAGCCTTTCTCGCTCCTCGATTGCTTCCTCCCGTTCCTTACGGGCCAGTGCTCTTCGTGCTCGACGAGCTGCTTTCTGCTCTTCTGATTTTTCCATACACAAAATAGCTTCCTATCATCAAAGAATCCAGATCAAAAAGATAGAAGTTCAAAATTTTCAAGGGAATCCTAATCAAAGAAATTTACTAGCAAGGTGGAAACGAAGGGATGAAGTTTAGAAAATTTTTACTTTCAAAAGAAGAAAATTTATATCGAAATAATCTTGAAAAATCATTTGAAAATCATTTGAAAATCATTTTATACTTTGAAAATACGTTCTCCCACAAAGAAATGATTCTGATATTGATTTCACTCATTCTAGGGTATTTCTACCCTATCTCTAATGAGTTTTTGCTCCGCAGGCTAATGTTTGCCTACCAAAGCTTTGATACCAAATGTAACATCCCACTATTTTGGACCATTCAAATCGACAATAAATCCACACATGTCGGACTCGAACACTTCAAAACAGTGGATTGTTAAGAAAAATTTGGAGCAAATAAAATCAAACACAAAATCACAGACACAGAATATCAGAATAACTCGCAGCGAAAATAAAATACCATAGTAGTTCATGAAGCTACTATATAAATAATCTAAAAATAGATACAAAATATCATAGTCTGAAAAATAAATACAACAGAAGTCTGAATACATAAGTAAACTAATACAAAAGCAATACTGAATAGGAAATAACTGAAATGGAAATAGATGACAGATAGATAAATAAGCTCCAGCAAATCTCTAGCTCCAGAGGATGAATCAAAGATGTGATACTCAGGCTGACCCGAGCATAAAGCAAAACACAAAACACTCGAGTAAGGACATACATACTTATACAATGTAAACCAACTCAAGTGAACTGTAACGGGAATGCACAAATAACTTAAAGGATGCTTGGGATCGCCCATCCTTTAAGGATCCGTTAAACTATCTAATAAGCAGTAATATACGCCATCACAGTAATGTTTAATGTAAAGCAAACTATGCAAAATAATAGTGTTAATGTGACTGGGGTAGCGCAAAGCCGCAGCAATTGCCCACCTCTAGCCACACTTTATAACATCCAACCGTTATTATGACCCGTGGTTATAAATTTCAAAATGGTTATGTTTCAAATCCAAATAATTCATTTAAAACATTTAAAGGTGAAGTTATTATACTTTCAAATCAAAATATTCAATTCCCAAAAATTTTAGCAATTTCTAAGTTTGTTTACTCAATTATAATATTTCAAAACATTGTATTTTCAGCATTCGCAGCACTTAGAAAATGCTGCTGTAAGTATAGTGATACAGTTCATTTCAGAATTGGCGGCACTTATAAACTGCTGTTGTAAGTATAGTAGAAATTTGGAAAAACAACATATTCAGAAACAACAGCACTTACAGAATGCTATTGTAGCTACAGTGTTAATTGGAAAACTAATATATTTCAAAATCTGCAGCACTTATGAACTGCTGCTGTAGAGACAGTAGTAGTTTGAAAGCAATACACTGAAACCACAGCATTTCTGGAATGCTACAATTTCTGTTATAAGTTGTACTATAACATTTTAAACAATATATCTTCAACTTTATCATTTTTAACTTATCAAACTTATTCCACTTTTTCAAAATTATTTATCAGGATATCATTTAACTTATAAATTTAATAAAATAACATTTTATTAATAAATATCCAATTAAATTATAATTCATTTAAATTAAGTCAAAATTCACTATAAGTTGCTTAACCTTTATTTTAACAAATAACTTGATATTTTCTTTTACTTTAAAAAGGTATCCATTTCATAAATAAATATTTTAATTACTAAGTTAAGCTTAAAATTTTCACTTTAACTCAAATTTCAATTATTAAGTTATTAAATCAAATTCAAATTACAATTTAAACCATTTATCAACTTATAAAAATTTAACTTTTAGGAAATCACTATTTAAATCATTTAAATCCAATTTAAGTCAAAATTTCACATTTTTACATTTAAAAATACTTAATAATTTCTAAAATCCCATTTTTAATCAAATTTCAATTGTTAAGTTAAATCAAATTTTTGAATTACAATTTAAACCATTTATCAACTTATAAATTTTTAACTTATAGGAAATCACTATTTAAATCATTTAAATCCAATTTAAGTCAAAATCCATATTTTTAAAATTTAAAATACTTAAGAATTTTAGAAAAATCATTTTAAAATTTAACCACAGGTCTGTATAATATTTTCTAATCTAGGTCAAGTGATACGGATAATATATCATTTCAATCCGTAATCAGTTAACATTCCGGGTTTTATTATTTCAAACCCGCAATCCCAAGTCAAATAAAAATCGCTCGAGCCTATCATTTCAGCTCGTATCGACTTTTCCCTATTCTAAAGTCCGTTTGGGTATGTATCATTTCAACCCATAGTGATTCTATACTAACAGGGAACTTGCAGTGTGAGAAACAGAAAATAAATAAACAGTAAAACATATCATATGATGTCAGGTGATGCAACATGTATAAAACAGGTTATATCATTATATAATGTCAGATAACAGTCAGATGTGAGCATATAACATAGCATATCAACTACTACAGTTCTAGTGACATTGTTTCACATTTATATAAGTATGATTTGTCGAGAGTGATAAACTCACCTTCTAAAGCTAGAGATCAAATTCAAAACACAAATCCAAACTCCGCAAAGCACGAAATAGCACGACTAGATTCGAGGAGAAGATGGTGAGCCAAGATTCAGATCTTGCAACAACAAAATAAAACAGCAAATAAAAGTAGATTAATCACCAAAGAATATAAGAATTAACAATACAAAAGGAAGAACAAAGTGGAACAAGATGTTGTGACCCATGCAAGTGGTTCGGCCACATCACAAATGGCTCGACCACTATCGAAAATGGTTCGGCCCTGACCTGATGTAGGCCTGAAATACACGGCCATGGTCAGAAAAATGGAAGGCACAACAAAGTAAGGTGAAGATGTAGTGGTTGTGGAATGCAAAGAGGCAAGAAGTCATGGCATGTGAAAGGTCATTGGCTATTTGGTTCGGCCCTAGGCATATGGGCTCGGTCTGGGTTCTTGCATGGTTCAGGTCAGGTCTGGCATCATTAGGTGGTGCGGCAAATGTCAGAGAATGATCACGGCCAGGTTGGAGGAGGAGGAGGTGATGGTGGCCGAGGCAAACATGAAGAGAAGTGGTGAATAAGTGGAGGCCGGTTAGGGTTTTGTACATGGAATGGTGATGATCTAGTCAAGGCAAGTCACGGCCATGGAAGGGGAGATGGTGCTGGTGGTGCTGGCCGTACAGGAGGTGGTGGTGATGGAAATGGTCAGCAAGTGATGGTGAATATGGTAGAGGCCGAACACACTTGCAACACAAAATAAAAGAGAGAGATAAAGAGGAAGGAAGGAGGAAGTACTTACTGCCAAAATTTTCTTTCAGGTGATAAAATGAGGACGTGAAGAGATAAGAAAGTTTTGTACGTGAATGGAGGAAGTGAGAAAGTTCTTTTGAACGGCCAGAAGATTTTTTAACGGCTTGGAGATGTAAAGGCATCAATCAAGTAACTAAAGTCTCTTTGAATTTCCAAGCCCAATATCACAAGCCCAAATCAAAACAAGCTCAACACAATCAAATAGAATTCAAAGCCCAAACAAAATAAAAGATGGAAAAATAAAATAGAAAGATAAACAATAAAATACAGAGAAAAACTGCGTGTAAAACGCTGAATTTTTATCAATTTTAAAAAGTATAAAATAGAATTCGACGAAACGAAAAGCAGGACGAATATTAGAAACAAATACTGCTTCAAAGAAAAAGATTAGAAATTTAAAATTCACATTTAAAATTCCAACTGAAAGTGAAAGTTTGGCCAAAGTTGATCAAAATATAAAAATTTCAAAAAAATCATTATTTTAATATGTTTGGAAAATAAATTAGAAACAAAATCCACAATTACATTGGAAAATTCCAAAATTTCAATTTAAATGATTTAAAATCAAAGTTTTCAAATAAAATTAATTTAAAAATATTTGTTAAAATTTAAAAATTTATGTGTGCATGAGCGGGTCAAGTATACGTATACGCAAACACGTAAAATTTCACAAATCATGTTTCGAGCTTCTACATAGCGATTACTTGACCCGGTATTCGCCCATGCAACTTAGCACACCCAGTGGTCGCTATGGCTACATGAGATTGCTCATAGCATGCTTATACACATATATATAATCAATCATAAAAATATATTCATTTATCCACACATACTCAACAATGATTAACAATTCTAATTAAAATTCAAGAATTATACTTACTATTACATAACTTCAAATACATATATACACATATTTACCGATATCCATATGCATACACATATATTTGGAAAAAGATTGGATTATTTAATAATCAAATCTTACTTTTATTTATTAAATCTTTTCTATTAAAGTCCAATATCGTTTTCTACTATCTTATAAAATTGGTAACGACCCAAAATTTCAGTAATCTGATTTTGGAATACTTAATGGATTTTAAATATTGAAAAGTTGGTTTTATAGGTTAAATAACTTGAATTTCAAATATAGTGATTTATTTGGTAATTTAATTGTTGCATTTAATAATTCAAATTGTTTAAATAATTGAATATTGGGTTTTAAGTCAGATAAAAATGATTTCAAAGCTTATTTAAATTCTATTTAATAAGATTGAAGATAATAAAACTTTTAAATTAGATTTAAAAGTGATTTAATGATTTTGAAAATAACTCGTTTTAATTAACAGATTAAAATAGCCTTTTGGGGTACAGTCTCGAATTTCGATGAAACTAGTGTCATTGGATCCGTAATAGTGAGTTATTGTATGACAACGATTTTCATGGCCATCAGACGTATCGTTTGGTTGTGCGAGATCAAAACGCGTAGGATTTAATTCTGAAAATTTAATTTAATAATTGGGTTTAAAAAAGCAATCTTCTGCACACGATCGAATTAGGTCTCGAAACAAGTTCCGTTACGTTTTGGAATATGGGTATAACATATAGAACACCGGGCGACACGCTTAATTTGGAGTCCGGGATTTTCGAATGTTTGTAAATCGATATTTTAAATTGAAATATGTATATATATAAATTATTTTATATTTGCCATACTTAAACTCATACCTACCCCATGCTTCAACCCATACCTCTTCATGTTTCAGCCATACCCCTCCAATCTATAAATCATCATTGACTAGAGAAATGTTCTAGTTTTCAAAACAGGAAAAAATAAAAGAGAAAAAACTAATAAATATTCTTCTTATTGAAACATTGGCCTCATCCAACGGCTCACAGCCATCTGCGCCACCAGCGGGGATATCGGGCCTTGACTTCAACTAGAGTTTTTTTCACATCATCGAGTTAAACGTGTTCAACGGTGGAGATGAGGTTCGACCCCCTATTGTGGCCGGAATCCCAAGATGAACGACGAGGGGAGTTTGACCTTGGCACGGCAAACTGAGCGATGAGGGAAGGAGCGGCTGGTGGCGATGGGTAGCTGGGAGGCGGGGCATGCTACGGTGATGGGGCGGTGGCTATCTATGGATGGTGGCGTCGGAATTTTGGAAATAACTGTCGATCGATGTTTTGGTTCATGCTCGTCATTGGAGGCAAGAGGGGAAGGCGTACCAGGATCATGGATTTCGCCTAAGGGAGGCTACCGTTCAGGTGGTAGGCGATGGTTCCAAGCAGCGTACGGCGGCGTGGGGAAGTGATCAAAGTCACAGTCGAAGTTTCCTAGGAATGAGATTATAGAGAGGGGGAAGAACAGGTTAATAAATATTTAAAAGGTTAGTTATAAATTAATGATGGGATTAAGGAATTTATATATTATTAAATTCCATAAACTTGTAAAATTAATATCTTGTTCGTTTTAGGTCGAAATCAAACGTGATCAGTCGCGTTGCGCTTGCCTCATCGAGATGTACGATATGGAGCTGGTTTGGACGAATTTGGTGACTGTTGAAATTTGGGCTAAAATCGGACATTGTTTGGTTTTAGTTCCAAATAGGAACGTCTCGACGACAATAGAAAATTTCGGTGAGTTAAACTCACCTTTTTGGATAACTAGTATCATATATAGTTGATAAAAATTATTGAATGATTGTTTGGATGATTTACTATATTTTTAAGTTGGTTTGGATATATTCCCGCCTATTGGAGCGCATGAGACCCATTGTGTTACCATGTAAGAGCGGATGACCCTTTGTATATGAATCCTGCCACAAAGCGGTTGATTTATATTTTATGATTATATAACGTTGGTGATGCAGGGGAAACAGGTCGGAGGGATCCAACAGGATTCCTCACAACTGTTGATTTTAATTACATATATATATGTGCTAATATATATGAGCTGTGTTATAGGGGGACAGGTTGGAGGGATCCAACGGGATTCCTCGATATTGTTGAATTGTTCCATAATATTTCTGTTATATGGATTATTGAAAAATGAACCTGATTGTGGACACTGTGGTTATAACATTGTTATATGTTGAAAACTAAAGCCCAGTTGTAATAGAAAATCAATATCGATATTGGTTGAGCGTTAGGTGGCTATTGGCCTCAAATTAATATTTTAAAAATACTATAAACTACCGTTTGAGTTGGAATTGGTTTCTGAGACAGGAAACGTTTTTTAAATCCGAAATTGGATTTCAAAAAATATTTTTTTATAAAGATTATCGATTTAATTATATTTAATATTGTTTAAAAGTTGTTTAATTATAGTAATATTATTTTAAGGCCATTTAATTATATTAGTATTGTTTTAAAGTTATTTGTTTATAATTTGTATTGTTTTAAAGAATTTATCAAAATGTTAATATTTTGAAAGGTTAATTATTTCAAGGATAATTATGATTTGAAATTAATAATAAGGATTATTAATAAGGTTTTGAAGTAAAATATTTTTTTATTATTATAATTATTTTCGAGATCCATTAATAGAATTGAAAGATTTGAATTTTATAAAGGAATTTATAAAATGTTTTGAAGACTTAAGGGAAGATTATTCACATGGTAAAAGAATTTATAAATGGTTAGATATTTATAAATGAATTTTAGAAACGGGTTTATAGATTTATGAAAGAAGTTTTATAAATGGTTTAGAGATTATAAAGGATTTATAAATGTATTTAGAAATATACAAAGAGGATTTATAATTGATTTGAATGTATAAAAGAAGTTTTTATAAATGGTTCCATAAGTTTTATAAATTGGTTTATAAATTGTTTTAGAGGATTAAAGGGGTTTGTGAATGATTTTTGAATCAAATAAAAATGGAATTTTTCTTAGTGTATAAATATACTTATACGGTTGAGATAAGTATATAAATATTTTCTAAGTATCCGGGATATAGGAATTGGTGGATATATCTTTGTAAAGTTTTTTTATACAAGTAATTTATAAATGTTTTATTTATGGAAGATTTATAAAAGGAGGCTCGTGATAGATTATGTGCTTAACCAATGTTGTTTTTCCTATGGAATAAAACCCCTGATTGAATGTTTGTTATTTGATAGTTAAACAACCGACTATCGAAATTGGACCCAAACGTAACTTTGGAAATATCTAGGAGAAACACGTGAATTATATGGCACAGTCATCTCCGTTGATGTTGTACTGTGCGTATAAATCTCATTTCATTCTCTTAGGACAATGTTAAGAAAATCCGTCCACTAACGGTTAGGAGGTGATCTCCGATCTTATCTTTGACGTTTTATTTCCTAAAGAACCAGGGTTGAGCTTACCAGAAATTATCAAAAGTTATTTCGAGGAGACCGGGATTGGGTATCTTATCCGAAAACCACTTCGATCCAACAAATGTGTTTCGAAGTGAGGACATCGTGAAGATGATGGAATTGGAGACGGAGCTCTCAAGTTTTTTCAGTCCCAGAATGAACTTGTATGGATGAATGCTGGTATTGCATTTGTTGCCTGGAAAGCAGTATTACCATTCCAAGTGGGAAGTGCTATATAAAAGGTAAAATGTAGCCTCAAGCCTCATCAACTGGGAATGACTAAAACATGGGAGATGCAGCAGGGCTAAGTAGGTCGCTCCCAAGTAGGGTATGATCATCCATATCTAGGGTCGCTATTATCTCTCATTTGTATGCTTCGGGACCCATTAATGGATGGGTGAACATATTTGGTACTATCCAGTAAGGGGTAAGCTGGTTCTGTGTTGGCAGGGGTTGATAGGTTTAACCTTGGTGTTATTTTATTTAGAAACGACCCTTAATTTCGCTACTTCGAAAACGAGGGATTTTGTTTATTTTAAATTTAAAAGGGTTTAAAAACTTAAATAATAAGCTTTGTATAATAAATAATAATAGAGAAATTATTTATTCTTGTACTTAATAATTAAAAAGTGTAAAATTTGGATTTTAGAACAAATCAGCAAAAGTTAAGTTTTGTTAAAAATAAATAAATGCTTAAATAAATATGTTTAAATAATTATTTGAAAAGTTAAATCTTATTACAATCACTTAATAAAGATAATAGAAGTGTATTAATGGATTTAAAAAAATGTTATAATTTTTTTACAGAAATATCCAAATTTTGTCGCATATCATCAGTTTTACATACACAGTAAAAAAGGAGATTTTGATATTAACCCTAACGATATGAGATTTTAACCTAGATAAACTTGTTTTAATTCATTTAATATAATAGGAAATAAATTTTTAAGTTTGGTTTACTTTAATATATAGCTTAACAAAAACATCAAAGTTTGATTGTAAAATTTATCAATAAAAATGGTGTTTTCAAACGCAACAAGTTATCGCAACATTGAGTAAACATGTTCGCTTTATAACTTATATAATACAACTTTACAAACTTTAAACACATATACATTTAGCATATAAGACAAAAATTTATATGAGGAAAGTTTATATAAAAAAATAAAAGAACATGATTTGACAAATTTAAAATTTAAATAAAATTTTACAAAACAACATCATTACATATCTTTATTTTCTCTCATACATGATGTAACTAATACACCTTGAATTCAAGCAAATGAGAAGTGAAAAGATAACTAACCAAAGGAATTAGTGACACATATGCTTACCATTAATACACACTTACAAATCCATTTAATGCACATCAAATCAAGAGCTAAAGTCTTCTTTTTAAGTTCAAAATTTAAGAAAGGAAAAGTAAGTAATCATTCCTATCTTTAACATCACCATTAATGCATATCAAATCTCTCCTTTCATGCATAAGAGAAATGTATATTTAAATGAAATATGAAGATGGCAGTAAGGTCATTTTCTACTCAATTCTCCACCTATAAATACAAGCCAAACTCCCTTCATTTTTCACTTCATTTTCATTCTACAAACTATAAATTCCATTCTCTTCCTCCATTCTTCTTCCACCTTCAATTCATTCACCATCTCCATGCTTCTACCACCTCTACAACCTCCACACACACCCCTACATGCCTCAACCTTCCATGTATCCCCCTCCAAAAGCCCACACCTATCACCAAACCACCCTACCCGCCACCATACCCCACGCACCCAGCACTACCTGCTACCAAACCCATGCACACCCCAATACCCACCTCCAAAACCCACCCACCTCAAAAACTCATGCTCCCTACCTACCCGAGCTACCCAAGGCTATACACCCTCCCCTATAGCCAGGCCACCCTAACTAAAATAAGGAAAAGAAAAAAAAAAGAAAGAAAAAAGGAAAGGAAATTGGGAATTCGAGATGTTCGGGAAAGAGCACGCTAGTTCTCGTAAAGTTAGACGGAGTGGATATGTAGATGGGAAATTCTCATCGCTATTTGAATTATATTGATTATCAAGTTTAGTTGTTATGTTAGATAATCACCATTTGTTGATATGGATGTTTTGTTGATTGTTTGAATATGTTGGATGATCCATTTTAATATTATGACACTTATCGTATTATACCCATTATTGTATAGGTTAATGACATATGATTCGCTGTATGGTTGTTATGTTAATATGGACATCAATTACTATCATTATTGATTAAGTAACCCCTTGATAAATAAGACCCAATTTTAGTTATATGAGATACTTTGGAAAAATAGGCCTCTTTTTATGTGAAGCTGAATTAAAGTTAAGGTAAAATAGAATTTGAATTTAAAAGTGAAATTGGATTTGAAATCGAAGTTAAAATCGAAATTGAAATTGAAATTGAAATTTGGGTTGAAATTAAAGATGGATTTGAAATCAAATTTGAAATTGAAGTTTTAATTGAGTTTAATTTGAAGTTAGAATTGAAATTAAATTGAAATTGGATTTAAAAAATAATAATATTAAAATAAAAGGAATATAATAATATTATAATATGAAAATAGTGAAAATACATTTCAAATACTTTAAAAGTGAAAATATCGATTTAAAATGATTTGTAATAATTTCATAAGTAATAAAGTTTAATTTGAATAAATTATTTCAAGTATTGAAAAATAAATTAAAACTAGGCGCGTCGCGCAACGGTAGTTCGCAATTTCGCGCCGAAAAGTTCAAACAAGTGTATAGAGTAGAATATAGCACGAAATTCTTCGAGATAAGAAAATTCTGAACTATTATATACATATCTTCTAAACGAAGAAAAAAAATAAAGATTTCATTAAATAGATTTTGAAATATGTCCAAAATAATTTTCTACAATAATCGCGCTTGTGTAGTTAAGTGACCATACGAGAATTCTATTTAAATGAACATTTTTAATTACAAAAAAATATGGAATTAATTTGATAAATCTATTTAAATAGTTTAAAAGATATTTGAATTGGAAAATATGAATTTTCAAATATTAAAAGTTGATTAAATCAAATAAGTCATATATAGCACTTTCTAGAGCACTTTTCTGCTGCAAATTCTATAACTTTTGAAATATGGGTTTAAACTAAACGATTTTTCCTAGAATCAATTATGGATGTTTTTAAAAGGAAAATTAAGCTTTTAAAGGATAAATTGGAATTTATATAATCAATTCCAAAATAAAAGCTAATAACTGTGTATGCGGAAATGACTAGTACATTTGTCCCGCCTGTGAGATCTGAGAAGATAAAACAAGGTATTTAACTAAGGTTAGGAATGGAGCAACCAATGCCCTGAACTTACCTGGCCTATATTTTCTCTTCTTAGGCAAGGGGTGGAACAGATTGAAAGGAAAGCCCGGATGCTCTTAAAGATTATATTAAGTTTTTCCAAAATAAAAGAGAATCACTACTTTCCAGAAGTTAAGCAATTTACGTATAAAAAGATTAATCTCCAAAATGAATAAATTACTACTTGGATTGCATAGAGATAATCTTCTTATACTTGGTATTAAATTCCGAAGAGGGAGCTCATCCTATTCGTGGAATTTAAAAGGTGATTTCACCGTTATTCCGCCCATAGCACTTGTTGACTACAGAAATTGATATTGAGTAAAATTAGAATGATTTCTATGATCCTATTTACTCAATAATCCTTGCTAAGATTGATTTTAGGGTTTACAGTAAACGATGTCTTAAATAACATTGTTTTTGACCCGCCTAAAAGTTAAGAATATCTGGATCGATGATAAGTAAGAAAATAGGAAATATTTTCCCAAATTAATAAGTGAATGAACTTAGAATTACCCTAAGATTAAAAAGGGGTTTAATAAAAAGAATTAAAATGAAAAGAGACTAAATAAATCCTATATACTCATATTCACTTTTTATCGATAATTGGATTTCGAAGGAACCGGGGTCGGATTTGGGTGATTCCTATCCGAAAACCACTTCTACCCAATTTACGTGTTTGAATAATGAAGTTGTTTGGAGACGGAGATACTAAGACGAATAATAATGAAGGACTACTTGTTGATTAATTGGGGATAAACTTCCAATTTACTTATTTTAGCAGTGGTCTCTTTATTATGAAAAACCTCAAAACTACAAGGACTTCTTGCCTAATAATGGCCGAGGAAAGTGCCTTCGGTTTCGTTCAGTCCCAGAACAAACTTGTATGGATGAATGTCGGACTTTGCATTTTAAATTGCATTGAGTGATCTCTATAAATGTATGTATACAAGGTAGCGGAGAAGGCAACTTCTCTTAACTTAACACCTTTCTCTGAGACATACGAGCTCAGAGGTTATATGTTTGTAGAAATCAGTCATGTAATTATGGAATGGCAATGTGGCATTCAAAATGAAATAATTTGTGCTATGTAAAAAGGTAATCATTGCCTCAAGCCTCATCAACCAGAAATGACTGAAACAGGTAGATGCAGCAAGGCTAAGTGGGTCATTCCCATCAGGGTATGATCATCCCCTTCTAGATATATTTCTTCCCGCTATGACGTTCGAGATGTAAATTAATGTTGTTTGTATGCTAGAGCGCGCTTGGTTAAAGGTTGGTGATGACCGATGGATGACATATTCGGCACTGTCTAGTTATAGAGGTAAGCCGGTCTTGTGTTGGTAGAGGAGCTTTGTGATGGTTCCTCGGGACATCCATCTAAAGGTGTACCCATCGGAAGGTAGTCCCTTCACTTGGTCATTTTTATGGAAATCCATTCTCCAATAAGTGCCTTCGGACTTGTTTGTAAACCTAATATGCTGGAATTTAATCAATGTAACAATTTCGGCTAAGTTTAATAAGTTTATTTGCAAATATTTTTCAAAAGAATGTCATTAGAAATAATATCAAATGTTTTGATATAAAAGTGTTTTAGTTATCATAAGGTAAAAACCCATCCATGTTTATGTGTGGGCATGGTCTTATGAGATACTCTTTCTTTTCAAAGGATTTTATTTCCAAAGCTGATATATGACACTGTCATTTATTATTGATTTTTTCTCATGCTGGTTTATCAAGCGTGATCCAGGTATTTTCAATACTCGGGTCACATTCGAGTAGTTTCAAATTTAGTTGAAGACGATTGGAGTTTCTAGAGGAGAGCTGGAGATATTCATTTATGTATGGATGTATTCTATTATCCGTTGCTGTGTTTAATGTTTGTCGGCATTTGTAAGGACATATGTTTATAACTGTCCAAGCTAAATTAGGTTAGACTCTGATATATGTATTTTAAAAGTTTTATGCTGTAAAGATACTGTTCAATATTATATATTATTCCATTAGTGTGAGATTTTGTTCTGTCTATTTTTCTTTGTTACCCTTGATAATCCATTCTTCCGTGCAATTTGGGTCGGACATGTGTAGTTTATTGTCGGCTCAAAGGGTACGGAATTGTGGGTCGTCGCATTTGGTATCAAAGCTTTTGGTTGAGCGAACACCGAAGCCTGATAGGGGTAAGTCTCATCAGAGATTGGATTAGTAATATCCTAGGATGAGTAACTCATTAGAGATAGGGTTAGTAGCACCCTAGAATGAGTTATGAGAGTATTATATATGAGCGCGTATTTGTTAGTGTTATATATAAAATGATTTTGGTTTGAAAATTGGTAAATGAAATAATTTTACCTAGGTTTATATTTTATATAAAAAGGAATATCTTTGAAAAATATTAAGTTAGAAGAATAGATGGTTGTTTGAAATATAGATTAATAAATAAGCAACTTGAATAAATTTAAAACAAGTTAATGAAATAAATCTAAGTATAAACATCTTGAGATTAGAATTGCACGATTTGACTATGCAATATTCCATATAGAATCAATTAGTTGAAAACTAGAATTTAGAACTTTAATCATATACCCCTAGACATTTGGTTATTAAGAAATAATGATTTAATGATCATCAAAATTAATGGATTTAAAAATACAAATATCTTGTGAAGTAAAATTCATGATTTGACTATAAGATATTTGATGATAATATTAAAGCTAGAAGTTGTAATTAGAGAAAGTAAAAAGAAAATGCACACTTATAAAAATTCTTATCAACAAGATAGAAAAAGATAAACCTAAATTGAGACTTTGGGTAAATACAATATAAAAGGGTAAGTTCTATAACTTATAAAGGAGATAAGATAATTTGAAATTTAGACACTTTGATTAGGTTCAAATCAAAGTGAAATTTAGGAATAAGAGATATGAGAAATATCATCCTAATATAAAACTTTGAATTAGTGATACATTTAGGGTAACATTTGTAATTCAAAATAAAGTAAGATTGGAAGTGGATAGGTTAGAAAAAGTAAAAAAAAAGTTTTAAATAACATGGTTAGTAGGTTGATTGTTGGATGAAAATGTTTAAATAACAAATACCATGTGAATTAAGTTTCACAATTTGACTATAAGGTATTTGATGGATTTAAGGTTAAGAAATTTGATTTAGAAATGGATAGGTAAATAAGTTAAGTAGTTAATCATAAGATTAGTAAGAAAAAGATGTACACTTAGTAAGTTGTCTTATTAATATATGGATAAGATAAATAATATTAACTAAATTAAGACCTTAGGTAAATAAAACTAAGAATTAAGTTTTATAACTTATTAATTTGAGATAATAGTATAATTCTACATTTGTTAAACACCCTAATTGAAGTAATAATGGTTTGAAGTTTGGGGAGATGTATATATACTCTTAGGAAGTAAAGGTATATTATACAAGTTTAAGTCATATTTGTATGCTTAAGTAATAATGGATTTAGTAGGAAGAAAATGGTTGTGAAATAAACTTGGATTAATAGAAATTTGGAAGAAATATATTAGGTAAAAATGAATGTGAATAAATACGTAAGTTATACGTAGATCATTTCGGCACATAAATTTTTGATCTAAGATTTGAGTTCAGAACTTTGAGGTGTTTACACCAATCCGAGAAAGGATTTATCATCCGATTCTTGACAGCGAACATTGATGAGGTTTTGTGATTATGTACTCAAGTTTTCTATCATAGTTGAGAGCTATGCAAGGAAAGCAAGGGTTTGTGATCAGGAAGTCTGATCAAAGTCCGCACTAGAAAATCGGGGGATCGATACTAGTTCGAAAGTAAAGTTGTGGATTCGAATAATAGATCGAATCAAATATCATATATAGTATGATGTTTTGGGTCTGTCTACATAATAATTGGATAGTTATCTTAAATAGTAGGCACTAAGATATAGGGGTTAGACTTATGTTTTGGTATGTATATATGGACCTTAGGTGTAGGTCATGCTCAGGTCAGGGGCTGGATTATGTTGGATGTATTCATTTATGTTGATATAGTATCAGTGTGGTTGATTTTGGAAGTATAGTCTATTTCGTAGTTGTGTATATTATCTTAAGTGTGCAGTACTCACTAAGGTGGGTAGGATAGAAGTCTGACTTGATGTATGTATATATAACCTTAAGTACGTGATAAGTACTCAGGTTAGTGTGGGGAATCTCTCTATGCATGTTTGGTATCATTTGTTTTAGTGTTGTTACAGTATCAATCTTATTTTTAATATATGCATTTTTTCTATCATTAGTATAAATAAGTCAAAATGTTTGAGGATGCGAGTATGAGATAGATTCCTTTATCTAACTTTCATTTCGAGGACGAAATGCTTTTAAGTAGGGGAGAATGTAATGACCCGTAATTTCGCTACTTCGAAAATGAGGGATTTTGATTATTTTAAATTTAAAAGGGTTTAAAAACTTAAATAAATAAGTTTTGTGTTATCCCGCCTTTTGGCAAGGCCGTGACACCAAGAACTTGACTAGAAACCAATGACAGTTCATCTTGGAGATCGGTTATACATAGGTTCACCATGGACACTGGTAAATTTTGCCTAAGTTCGGATCGAGCTAAAATTGATATGACATGACAAGCAAAGCTATGAAAGCCAACATTCCAAATTTCAAGTCAATCCGAGTTCGTATGCTCAAGATATGATCGATGCAAGCCAAAGAAATCATCTCAATCGCATCCATCATTTCGTATCGGTTGGGCCGTCTCCATCAATTCACGTCCATCATTTCGTATCCATCAAAATGTATTATTTCGTATCCATCAGGGGAATATGCTTTATTCATATCGATCTATTGGACTCCATCAGCAAACAACTCCACTTCGTATCGATCAGTAGTTGTTTTGTTCGTACCCATCGAGGATGGCCTTCTTTGTATCCATCAGAAGGCAGGCCCACTTCGAATCGATCATCTATTGCCCATTTCGTATCCATTGACTGCAATACAAGTGTCTAGTTCGTGTCAATCAAACATCATACATACTTCGTATCGATCAACCACAGATCCATACGAAGTAGACACTTCCCATCGATACGAACAGAACCAAGCACTCGATTTGGTACGAATATAATAGATCAATCGATTGATACGAACAGGACCAAATACGATCGATACGAAGAGAATAGGTAACACCGATACGAACAAGGCCGAAGACGATCGATACGAACAAGGCATCGATATTGGATACGAATAAGGAAGCAGTCAACATGGCAGGAAAAGTGGATCGATTCGAGGAGTTAGCGCCACGTCAACTTGCATGCACGTGCTCAAAAAAAATTCGAATTGATCGATACGAAGGTATCGATTCGAACAAGACACCATACATAAAACCCAAGGTTGCATCGATCATAACTCACAATCTACAAGTCCAAATGCCACCAAATTTTCACAGGAGCTTACGTACATCCTCAAAAAGGTTCATGATTGATCTCGACTCGATCGGACAAAATTTCGATCGATAAGAAATTCATTCGTATCGATCACGGACTGAGTGCAAACCACATGGGATCGATCACGTGGGCCCACCCACGTGAGAGAAGAGGTCTCCCAAGATCTGAGCGAGATATTTGCAGCCTACGCCTATAAATAGCAGCCCAGAACCTACAGAAAAGGGACTTTTGGCTTCTCTACGCTGATACTATGCCGAAATCACCATTAAATTTCAGTTGTACTGCTATAACCTTTTGTAATCAGCGAATAAAGTTCAATAAACATCAGTCATTTCATAGTGGATGTAGGCAATTCACCGAACCACTCTAAATCCGTGTGTTTCTGTGCATTTTCTTATCTGTTTATTGGTGTGTTTGTTAGATCTGCTTCATTTTATATTTATCTTCTTCATTTTATCTCTTCAAACACATCCGAAGAGTGTTGTGCCCAATTTTAGTACAAACACTTTGTTGCTTTCACTGAGAGAACCCAGCTTTTCTCCTGCTCTATGGATCTACTACCGTCGTTGGATTGCAAAAATCTAAGGAGAAGATCCAGATCCGTCGTCTAGTGGTTCCTTTTATCCTATTCAGATTGCTCCAGATCTAAGAGGATCTACATTCATCAAGGTTTTCGTATCCATGTTTTCGTATCTAAAAAATATGGTGATTTTCGTATCCATGTTTTCGTATCCAGAAAATATGGTGATTTTCGTATCCATGTTTTCGTATCCATGAAAATATAAAGGTTTTCACATCCATGTTTTCGCACCCAAAAAATATGTCAACATTCGTATCGATCAGCTTTCGTATCGATCACTATTCGTATCGATCAGTTTTCGTATCGACCGAACTTTGTATCGATCGAACTTCGTATCGATCACTATTCGTATCGATCACTTTTCGTATCGATCAACATTCGTATCGATCGACTTTCATATCGATCACTTTTGTATCGATCACTTTTTGTATCGATCACTTTTCGTATCGATCACTATTCGTATCGATCAGCTTTCGTATCGATCAGCTTTCGTATCGATCAGTTTTCGTATCGATCGAGTTTCGTATCGATCACTTTCGTATCGATCACTTTTTGTATCGATCACTTTTCGTATCGATCACTATTCGTATTGATCAGTTTTTATATCGATCGAATTTCATATCGATCAGCTTTCGTATCGATCACTATTCGTATCGATCAGTTTTCGTATCGATCACTTTTCGTATCGATCGGTTTTCGTATCGATCAACTTCGTATCGATCCAGCCATGTGCATATTGTATCGATACTCACACGCAGTTCGTATCGATCCATCTGCGTCCAATTCGTATCGATACTCACACGTTGTTCGTATCAATCCATCTGCGCCCAATTCATATCGATACTCACACACAGTTCGTATCGATCCATCTGCGTCCAATTCGTATCGATACTCACATCCACTTCGTATCGGTCCAGCCGTGCGCCTTTCGTATCGATCCAATTGTCCACTTTTCGAATCGTTCAATTTCACCTGCATTTGTATCGTTCAAACGTTGCTGAGAACGATACGAAATTTCAAAAAAAAAAATTCAAGCACGACCCAAATTTCCGAAATATATCGTATCGGTCCAGCCGCAGTGCAGAGCACCCGCATAGTGAATTCAGAGCTCAATTTAATAAAGAAGCATTCCATCCACACTTCTGATTGTTCCATGACTGAACAAGACATAGGAGATCACAGCAACAAATGCTGAATTGCAATCAAGGAATGGGTAAAGAAATACTACTCAACCGGTGCTCCCAAAGGCTGGAGAACCTAGCTAATACGCCAAGAACTAGAGTTGGTTAATATATCATGCTTCTAAGGTGGACTGTAACTTCCTCCAATTGACCAGCTTTTAAACTCCTGAATTGACAATTATGGTACGATGGCTAATATGACGACTGCCCAACATTGTCTACTCTGCCAACTCAAAACATAACTGGTCACCCCTGAACCATCTTCAAATATCCGCATCTTAATCATACCATGTCCATCTAACTAGAAGCATGACATACAACCTTAAGAGGACTTCCTCGCTATCTTATATGGG
Source organism: Allium fistulosum (assembly GCA_030737815.1). NCBI lineage: Eukaryota > Viridiplantae > Streptophyta > Magnoliopsida > Asparagales > Amaryllidaceae > Allium > Allium fistulosum. The sequence goes on along the minus strand of CM060901.1, from coordinate 1,543,589,211 downwards.
CCTCCTACCTAGGTGAAAATTGGAAATAATCACCAATCTATGAGCCCATCTTAACCAACTCACCATCCAATCGGCATTACCAACCGCTCGAAATTTGGGCAATCGTGCATACATCGTTCACCAGTGTTACAAGACCTCGTAGCCATAAAATGGACCTGATCATAATGTCGATCGAAGAATCTTTCCCCGTCGAGACCTATTCGTTGAAACCATCCTACATGCAGAATTTCCTGTGAAAATTCAACGTGTTGACTATGTCAGTGTACTATGGAAATGCAACCACCGACACTATCTTGTGAAGTGGGAATGGCGCGTGGATTTAGCCAAGAGTGATGGATGCCATCAAATGAAGATGTCTTTCCCCATTCCTCAAAGAAGACTGTCAATCGTGGTTAGACGTACCAGTTCTACTTCTCATATTGCTGAAGGGAATAAAGAAGCTGGCAGCCGATGAATTGATCAATCCACGGTCCATTGCTGCCAACACTCATAAAAGAAATAATCACAAGAGCTTATTCCCAGACTTTGACAAGAGAACTAGTTGATAGCCGCCAACAACTACACCAGCATATCCAGGCCATTATTGAGTTGATGAACTAGATGAAGAATCAAGGTAGCAAGATAAAGGGGAAACTTACTTCATACTGTAAATCGAGAAGCTCCTCTTCCTTAGATGGCTACCATAGATGTCGGCACCATAAGGCTACTCCAGAAAGGAAAGCTTCGACAATATGTGCAAGCTTCATAAAGCAAAGGGCAGGGAACCCCCGACCCTTATCGATCAAGAAATTTGATCAAACTGAACCACTTGCATTCGAGTTCCAACTGAGAAGGGCTGGACTGAAGTGCAATAGCGAGCATACGATGCTGCCTCACTTATCAATGAGATTTGATTTGATCTCTTTTGAATTATTTCTAATTCAATTTCATTTACGTTGCAAGTATGACCGACTTGAATTAAACTACTTGCAAATAGTGCAGGTAACTGAGTACTCAAGGTTCGGTGCCAAACAACCTCCGCGGACTATGATCAAGTCATCGAGGTATCATTATGACGAGCCTGATTCAACCACTAATAGGCTACTATATGCCCCTGACCGGAGGCAAGGCATAAAAGCGGAAGAGACAGACAAGGTCAGGACTCTAGTACAAAGTGGATGCAACCGATCATCCACTCATCCGCCTATGCAATTTCATTGGAGATCTGGGAAAGACTTGGAGTGTTGTGTCCCAACAAAGTAGTCTCCATCTCGTACTTGAAGCTCGCCAAAATACTTATGCTTCTTCTGATGCCTAGTAAAATTGGAATCACACCAAGGGTGGATGTGACATGACCGTCTAGGCATCCAATCCTACATTAGAACTTGGGGTAATTTGAGAACATATGTTTAAAGTGGATATGATTTGACCATTCACTCTCCAGCTTGCGTCTGTGATTCAACAAAAACAATCATGCCTTAAACCAACTTTGTTAGGGCCCAAGCCTCAACTTAAAGTCATCAACGACTAACTGCCTACTCGCTAACCATCATGAGCCATCATTTCAACTCTCTTCCTTAGCTCGATCGGAAAAATGCAAAGTATAAATTGGAGGTGACTCGACTGTCTTCTCTCCAATTCTTGCACCCGACTTAAGGGAAAATACACAACTCAAAGTGGATGTAGTTCGACCATCCTTTCCTATGCTCGAGCACAAAGCTTTCCTGAACACTAATCTTACTCCTAAGGCTTAGCAAAAGGGGAATCCAAATGAACATGGACATGATCCAACAGTCCATAAACTAAATCTCGTCCTTCGTTGAGGGGCATATAAGTGGAAATTAATCGGGATCCCACCGATCACTCGCTAAGAGAAACCCCGAGCTCAGGGACAAGCCATCACACTGTGACAATAAGGGATTGATACACGACAATCCTCTAACTAACTTCGGCTCCCAAAGTGTGAGCTGGACCATAAACTTACGGACGTGGGCTCGAGGAGGGTGGATCCGTCCACCTAACGACTTCACCCATGTTTAACCTAAACCTGAGGAGGATGGATCTATCCATCTAACGACCTCGCCCTTCATATTTTCAAGCTCGAGGAGGGTTGATCTGTCCATCTAACGACTTCGCTTGCCTACTCGGGGTGGATGTGATACGACCATCCACGTACCCGATCAACTTCTTGTTCCCAGAGTGTGAATGAAATCCTAATGCCTAAACAGATGTGGCTGACCATCTGTCGGCCAACTCCAGATTCCAAGAGCACGAAGTGGAGTATAAACATTAACTAAATCTGGTCCCGAGAGCGCGGACTGGAGTATAAACACCAATTGGGTGTGACTGACCACCCATCAACTTACTCCAGATTCCCAGAGCGTGAACTGGAGTATAAAACGCCGACTCACTCTACTCCCGACAGCACGGACTGGAGCGTGAATGCCAAATGGGTGTGACTGACCACCCATCAACAAACTCCAGATTCCCAGAGTGCGAACTGGAGTATAAACATCAACAAACTCCAGATTCCCAGAGTGCGAACTGGAGTATAAACATCAACAAACTCCAGATTCCCAGAGTGCGAACTGGAGTATAAACATCAACAAACTCCAGATTCCCAGAGTGTGAACTGGAGTATAAACATCAACTAACTCCAGATTCCCAAAGTGCAAACTGGAGTATAAACTTCAACTAACTATGGTCCCGAGAGTGCAGACTGGAGTACAAATACCAAATGGGTTTGACTGACAACCCATCAACCAACTCCAGTCCTCAAAGCATGGTTTGGAATATGAATACCAAAAGGGATGCGATTCGACTGTCCATCTATCGGCTCTGATTCCTCAGCAAGTTCTGTAGTACAAAAAGCGGATGTGGTTCGACCATCTGCTTTCCAATACTCCCCTGACATTGGGGCACACTTAACACACAAAATTGATGCGATTCGACTATCCAACACTAAGCGGGCGTGACACAATCGTCCATGCATCAACGCTTGACCTCAGCATGGGACCCATAACATAAATTTATAGGGATGCACTCCAACCCCACAAGACAAAATTTCTTCCTTGATTCGACGAGGAGATGTAGATTCGCAAAACGGACCTAGCTGGATGTCCTATTCTGAATTGATATTACTACCATCCAACCGCAAATGAATGTGGCATGGCCGTTCATCTACTAACCCTCGCCTATGATCCGACGGACTGTGTGCGCAACATGGACGGGTGTGACCCGACCACTCACCAATCAATTCCTTCCTATAATTTAGTAGAATAAACCTCAAATTAAAGTTGTCGTAGTGTGACCAACCACACTTCGACTTTCGCCATTGACTAGTGCCAGAGGAATTAATTGAGGAAAATGCGGTCCGACCATTATCTGCTAAAATCTTAGTCCCTAGAGTGTGGACAGGGGTATAAACATCAGATAGGTGTGATGAATGGCCCTTCAGCTGACTCTGATCCCTAGAGAGCGACTACGAGCATAGATAGACGAATGAATGTGATTCGGCCATTCATTCGCCAATTTTGACCTAAACTCGACATGGGGAGTATAAACCCACTATAGATGCAATTAAACCATCCACAAACTCACTCTGCTAACCCAAGACTAGGGGCAGAGGCATAAATCGTTGAAAGAAAAGAAAGGTGACTCGCTATATCTCCAGCTTAGCGTCCTTTACAACTTAAGGCAACGACTACAATGAGATCCTAATGCTAACCAATCAGAATGATGCCCGAAGTTCTGGGCAACCAATTATATCATACCGTCGGATCGACGGGCAATTTCGATCTGCACCTTCTATATCATACCATTAGATTGACAGGAAATGATGTCCGAGCATTCTACATCGTTCCGTTGAATTGACGGTCACTATCGATCCTCTTCGACTACCAATCGATGTGACCCGAATGTCCATCGAATACCTTTGACCAACAAAGCATGGATAGAAATATAAACCACGAATGAGTGTGACTTGACCATTCGTCCTCCGTCGCCTTCCTTCAATCCGTTCGGAAAAGCATGAAACCAGATAGGCATGACCTGACTGCATTTGAGCTAATTTTATCCATAGTTCCGATGAGTGAATGTAAACCGAAATGGATGTAGTTGATTGCCTAACTCCAAAAGAATGCAATGTGACCATTCATTCTTTGACTTTTACCATGATTCGATTAAAAGAGCGATTCAAAACAAGTGCAACCTAAACATCTGCACACCAATTCTTGCCCTAGATTCGGCAAGGGAAGCATCGATCCCGCATTGGCTCTGATTGGACGATTCACTCTTCAGTTTTTGCCCAGAGTATGGCGACATAACCAGCGAAGTGAATGTCATTGACCGTCCAGAACTTAGCTCATGTTTGAATGTCGGCAAGGCAACGAAGTATTCTGCCTAGAGGAAAGAACTAGGACAAAATGCAGGATAAGGCACAACTCAGCCTTCCATCGGTTAACTCGATCCCATGGTTCAACGGGATAAAATGCGAAATTGAAGCGGACATTATCTACCTTTGTACTTATCAAGATATTCCCCGGACTTGGGGGCACGCGTGAGAAATAAGATGAATGTAATTTGATCATTCATCAAACAACTGTGGCTCTTACAGCTTGGACTATAGTATAAACACAACAGAAGCTAGGCTCGATCATTCGCATAATACGTCCATCAACCCAAGACTGGGGGCATGAGTCTGATCATCCAAGAGCTGGATACGACTACTCAATCTTATAGCTCGTGCCTAGTATTTATAACAACTTGAAGTTATGACCGAGAGGATGCTTAGAGATAGAATCATTAGATCGACGCCCGGACTTATGGGCAACTGATCATCATTCCGACCCTTCCGACGAGCAATGGATCGCGGGTACATTGAATGGAAAGTGCATTGCTCGAGAACACAAGTAGATTCAAACTCATGGCTGGAGCCATCTTTGCTGCAGCATGCGATACAAGGCTAAACTCTACTAAGCCTTTGATTCAACGTCCCTACAAGCCTGATCATTTACCATTGCAAATAAGCACATAAAGCGCCTACAACCCATCACGAGTACTAAAGATTAGATACTTATAAGAAAGAACAGAGAGTGGAGGACATACGTCAACTACTCAGATTTGCATGGGGTATGACAAAGCACAACTTTCCACTTCCAATGATCAACCAACTGATGGACCCGACCATCAGACATGACTTACTCACATACATGGATGCAAACTCCAGATACAATCAGATACTGAAGCATGTCCCACACCAGGAATACAACTGTTTCATTATTGACCTGGGCCTATAGTGCTATGCTGAAATCCCTGGATTCAAACTTTAGAACGCTTATGCTACTTACCAAAGGATGATAACAGATCATTCAAAAATCATATCGGCCAATCGATGAAAGTATATGTGGCTAATATGCTCGTGAGATCATAACCATTAAATGACCACATCGATGACTTGGCAAAGGTATCCAATGCTCTCCAACAACTGCATGATGAAACTCGATCCTTTGAAATGCTCTTTCACCATTACATCGGAAAGATTCTTTGTTTTCATCATCAATTCCCATGGAATCAAGGCTAATTTCCAGAAAATTCCGACAATTAGAGACACCCATGTATCGAAGACAACCAAGCAGGTACGGAGCCCAAGTCGGAAGATTACTGTCCTAAGTTGATTCAACTCTAGGACCATCTACAAGTGAATTCTCTTCTTCAACCTGACCAAGAGAGGGAAGAGAACTTTTGAATGAACTAACAACAGCGTCGATGCAATTCCGGCTCCGATAGATCGCTTAAATAGACCTCCCATTTTACCCAAACCTTTAGATCGCGAAGATTTATACATCCATTGGGCTGTGTCAACACACGCCATAAGCATCGTAATGCTATATAAAGAGAAACAAATCCAAAGATCAGAATATAATGAAAGCTAGCTATTGACGGGCTCACCCCATTAGGTCTATATCGACCAATCTCGATAGGTCCTATAGCAACCTTAAATGTTTGGAAGGTTACTCAATTAGAATATCAAGCTAACCCAATTTGATATCACTTATTTCTCTCAGAGAGCTATCCATGGTCAATCATTAGCATACTTCATATCTGAATTCACTGCATTAAATGACTATCCAAAGAGCAGTAGAGAACCCTCCAACCAATGGAGAACCTATACAGATGGACCTTCCAATAATCGGCTTTCTAACATCAAAGTTGCGTTAATGACTCAATAAGAGCGATCGATCTACTACGCCTTGGAACTCAACTTCCCTACAACAAATAACGAAGCCAAGTATGAAGCCTTAGTCGCCACGCTCAAACATGCAAGAAAACCAGGAGTGGGAACTTTGCATGCCTTATGTGATTACTGGTTAGTAGTACGCCAAGTTAGGGAAGATTATCTGACTAGGGGGCAACGTCTCGCTCCTTATCTCAGCTGGGTCCAAGAGTTATTAGCCGACTTTGAGTATTACACCATTACACACATCCTCGGAGAACAAAATGAAAAAACCGAATCACTGGCCAAGAGCTAGCCAATTCTGGGGATGCGCAACAAATAGACTTTTTCCCAGTTGAAATACTTATTATTCCAAGCATTGACATATGAAGATCAACTAGATCTTAGAGATGGATCTAGAAAAAGAGTCATGGATGACTCCTATCAAAGATTATCCATAATCGGGGATTCTTCTTGAATAAAGGAATGAGAAATGGCATATCCTCTGTGAAGCATCACTGCATGAATATGTCTAGATCGTTCAACTCCATTAATACAAAGCATTACTCTTGTACCCATCAATCAGAGACCCAATATTACGTATCCATCGATACGAAGCATACATTCCAACATCTCAGATCGATCCAGGAGAGGATCGAAACAAAGGAAGGACTTAAAACAACCATCGAACGTTGTTACAACTTGAATTTCACTTCGATCCAGGAGAGGATCGATACGAAACTCAAATCCAAACAAAAACTAAAGAACTTGACAACGACTCGTGAACGTGCAAACGTTAACGGGAGTCAGGTTAACATACGTATGCGTATGACGAACTAATATTCAATTTTCAAAATTTACATGAGTTGGATGCTCACCAAGTGACAATTACAACAGTGAACAACAACTCGCTAGCGCTCAACACTCATTTACAACAAAACACTGCATGATCATTGACAATCAACAGTTCGACATCTACATCACTGTCGTTTCAATCAAAGGTTACATCTTTTGATGAAAAGATAGCAGCTACTCAGCAAATCAGATAGAACTTTTTCAGAATAAAGGATGCAGCTTTTCAAAGCACGTCATGTTCACACAAGACGTACTTTGGGGGGCAAATGTTATCCCGCCTTTTGGCAAGGCCGTGACACCAAGAACTTGACCAGAAACCAATGACAGTTCATCTTGGAGATCGGTTATACATAGGTTCACCATGGATATTGGTAAATTTTTCCTAAGTCCGGATCGATCTAAAATTGATATGATACGACAAGCAAAGCTATGAAAGCCAACGTTTCAAATTTCAAGTCAATCCGAGTTCGTATGCTCAAGACATGATCGATGCAAGTCAAAGAAATCATCCCGATCGCATCCATCATTTCGTATCGGTTAGGACGTCTCCATCAATTCGCATCCATCATTTCATATCCATCAAAACGCAATTCTTCGTATCCATCAAGGGAATATGCTTTATTCGTATCAATCTATTGGACTCCATCAGCAAACAACTCCACTTCGTATCGATCAACAGTTGTCTTGTTCGTACCCATCGAGGATGGCCTTCTTTGTATCAATCAGAAGGCAGGCCCACTTCGAATCGATCAGCTATTGCCCATTTCGTATCCATCGACTGCAATACACGTGTCTAGTTCATGTCGATCAAACACCAAACATACTTCGTATCGATCAACCACAGATCGATACGAAGTAGACACTTCCCATCGATACGAACAAAACCAAGCACTCGATTTTGTACGAATATAATAGATCAATCGATCGATACAAACAGGACCAAATACGATCGATACGAAGAGAATAGGTAACATCGATACGAACAAGGTCGAAGATAATCGATACGAACAAGGCATCGATATTGGATACGAATAAGGAAGCAGTCAACACGGCTAGAAAAGTGGATCGATCCGAGGAGTTAGCACCACGTCAACTTGCATGCACGTGCTCAAAAACAGTTCGAATTGATCGATAGGAAGGTATCGATTCGAACAAGACAGCCTACATAAAACCCAAGGTTTCATCGATCATAACTCACAATCTACAAGTCCAAATGCCATCAAATTTTAACAAGAGCTTGCGTATATCCTCAAGAAGGTTCATGATCGATCTCGACTCGATTGGACGAAATTTCGATCGATACGAAATTTGTTCGTATCGATCACGGACCGAGTGAAAACCACATGGGATCGATCACGTGGGCCCACTCACGTAAGAGAAGAGGTCTCCTGAGATCTGAGCGAGATATTTGCAGCCTACGCCTATAAATAGCAGCCCAGAACCTATAGAAAAGGGACTTTTGGCTTCTCTATGCTAATACTATGCCGCAATCACCATTAAATTTCAGTTGTACTGCTGTAACCTTTTGTAATAAGCGATTAAAGTTCAATAAACATCAGTCATTTCATAGTGGACATAGGAAATTCGCCGAACCACTCCAAATCCATGTGTTTCTGTGCATTTTCTTATCTGTTTATTGGTGTGTTTGTTAGATCTGCTTCATTTTACATTTATCTTCTTCATTTTATCTCTTCAAACACATCCGAAGAGTGTTGTGCCCAATTTTGGTACAAACACTTTGTATAATAAATAATAATAGAGAAAATATTTTTTCTTACAGTTAATAATTAAAATGTATAAAATTTGGATTTTAGAACAAATCAGCAAAAGTTAAGTTTTGTTAAAAATAAATAAATGCTTAAATAAATATGTTTAAATAATTATTTTAAAAGTTAAATCTTATTAAAATCACTTAATAAAGATAATAGAAGTGTATTAAAGGATTTAAAAAAATGTTATAATTGTTTTACAGAAATATCCAAATTTTGTCGCATTTCGTCAGTTTTACACACTGTAAAAATGGATATTTTGATATTAACCCTAACGATATGAGATTTTAACCTAGATAAACTTGTTTTAATTCATCTAATATAATAAAGAATAATTTTTTTAATTTGGTTTACTTTAATATATAGCTTAATAAAAACATCAAATTTTGACTGTAAAAGTTATCAATAAAAATGATGTTTTCAACCGGAACAAGTTATCGCAACGTTGAATAAACATGTTCACTTTATAACTTATATAATACAACTTTACAAACTTTAAACACATATACATTTAGCATATAAGACAAAAATTTATATTAGGAAAGTTTATATAAAAAAATAAAAGAACATGATTTGACTAATTTAAAATTTAAATAAAATTTTATAAAACAACATCATTACATATCTTTCTTTTCCCTTATACATGATGTAACTAATACACCTTAAATTCAAGCAAATGGAAAGTGAAAAGATAACCAACTAAAGGAATTAGTGACACATATGCTTACCATTAATACACACTTACAAATCCATTTAATGCAAATCAAATCAAGGGCTAAAATCTTCTTTTTAAGTTCAAAATTTAAGAAAGGAAAAGTAAGTAATCATTCCTATCTTTAACATCACGATTAATGCACATAAAATCTCTCCTTTCATGCATAAGAGAAATGTATATTTAAATGTAAATATGAAGAGAGTAGTAAGGTCATTTGCCACTCAATTCTCCACCTATAAATACAAGCCAAACTCCCTTCGTTTTTCACTCCATTCTCATTCTACAAACTACAAACTCCATTCTCTTCCTCCATTCTTCTTCCACCTCCAAGCCATTCACCATCTCAAGCTTCTACCACCTCTACTACCACCACACACACCAAACCAAGCTCCCACACACCCCTACACCTCTACCCCTCACGTACCCTCCTCAAACCGCCCACACCCACCACCAAACCACCCTACCTGCCACCAAACCCACGCACACCCTCATACCCACCTCCAAAACCCATCCCCACCTCAAAAACTCACGATCCCACCTACCCAAGCTACCCAAGGCCATACACCCTCCCATATAGCCCACGACCACCCTAAATGAAAAAAAGAAAAAAGAAAAAAAATAAGGGAAAGAAAAAAGGAAATGAAATCGGAAATTCGAGACGTTCGGGAAAGGGCACACTTGTTCGCATAAAGTTAGACGGAGTGGATATGAAGGTGAGAAATTCTCATCGCTATTTGAATTAAATTGATTATCAAGTTTAATTATTATGTTAGATAATCACCATTTGTTGATATCGATGTTTGATTGATTGTTTCAATATGTTGGATGATCCATTTTAATGTTATGACACTTATCATACTATACCCATTATTATATATTTAAATGACATGTGATTGTTTGTATGGTTATTATGTTAATATGGACATCAATTACTATCATTATTGATTAAGTAACCCCTTATTAAATAAGACCCAATTTTAGTGATATGAGATACTTTGGAAAAATAAATCTCTTTTTAAGTGAAACTGAAATTAAATTAAAGGTAAAATAGAATTTGAATTTAAAAGTGAAATTGGATTTGAAATCGAAGTTAAAATAGAAAGTGAAATTGAAATTGATTTTGAAATTGAAATTTGAGTTGAAACTAAAGATGGATTTGAAATCAAATTTGAAATTCAAGTTTTAATTGAGTTTTATTTGAAGTTAGAATTGAAATTTAGTTGAAGTTGGATTTAAAAAAAAATTAATATTAAATAATAGGAATATAATAATATTATAATATGGAAATAGTGAAAATACATTTCAAATGCTTTAAAAAGTGAAAATATCGATTTAAAATGATTTGTAATAATTTTATAAGTAATAAAGTTCAATTTGAATAAATTATTTTAAGTATTGATAAATAAGTTAAAGCTAGGCGCATCGCGCAACGGTAGTTCGCGATTTCGCGCCGAAAAGTTCAAACAAGTGTGTAGAATGGAATATAGCTCGAAATTCTTTAAGATAAGAAAATTCTGGACTATTATATCCATATCTTCTAAATGAAAAAATAAAAATAAAATTTCATTAAGTGGACTTTGACATATGTCCAAAACAATTTCCTAGAAAAATCGTGCTTGTGCAATTAAGTGACCATAACGGGAAATCTGTTTAAATGAACGTTTTTAATTATGAAAAAATATGGAATAAATTTAATAAATCTATTTAAATAGTGTAAAAGAGATTTGAATTGGAAAATATGAATTTTCAAATATTAAAAGTTGATTAAATCAAATAAGTCATATATAGCACTTTCCGCAGCACTTTTCTGCTACGAATTCTATAACTTTTGAAATATGGGTTTAAACTTAACGATTTTTCCTAGAATCAATTATGAATGTTTTTAAAAGGAAAATTAAGCATTTACAAGATAATTTGGAATCTTTATAATCAATTCCAAAATAAAAGCTAATAATTAAGTATGCAAAAACAACTAGTACATTTGTCCCGCTTGTGAGATATGAGAAGATAAAACAAAGTGTTTAACTAAGGTTAGGAATGGAGCAACCGGTGCCCTCAACTTACCTGGACTATGTTTTCTCTTCTTAAGAGAGGGGTGTAACAGATCGAAAGGAAAGCCCGGATGCTTTAAAAGATTATATTAAGTTTTTCCAAAATAAATGAAAATCACTATTTTCCAAAAGTTAAGCAATTTAAGTATAAAAAGATTAACATCCAAAATGAATAAATTACAACTTGGATTGCATAGAGATTATCTTCTTATACTTGGTATTAAATTACGAAGAGGGAGCTCATCCTATTCGTGGAATTTAAATGGTGATTTCACATTTATTCTGCCCATAGCACTTGTTGAATACAGAAATGATATTGAGTTAAATTAGAATGATTTCTATTATCCTATTTACTCAATAATGTTTTCTAAGATTGATTTTTTGGTTTACAGTAAATGATGTCTTAAATAACATTGTTTTTGACCCGCATAAAAGTTAAGAAATTCCGGATCGATGATAAATAAGAAAATAGGAAATGTTTTCCCAAATTAATAAGTGAATGAACTTAGAATTACTCTAAGATTAAAAAGGGACTTAATAAAAAGAATTAAAGTGAAAAGAAACTAAATAAATCTTATATACTCATATTCACTTTTTATCGATAATTGTATTTCAAAGGAACCGGGGTCGGATTTGGGTGATTCCTACCCGAAAACCACTACGAACCAATTTACGTGTTCGAAGAATGAAGCTGTTTAAAGATGGAGATAATGAGATGAATAATAACGAAGGACTACTTGTTGATTAATTAGGGATAAACTCCTGATTTACTTATTGTAGTAGTGGTCTCTTTGTTAAGAAAAACCTTAGAACCACAAGGACCTCTCGCATTGTAATGGACGAGGAAAGTGCCTTCGGTTTCGTTCAGCCCCAGAACAAACTTGTATGGACAATGTTCTGACCTTGCATTTTAAATTGCATTGAGTGATCTCTATAAATGTATATCTACAACGTGGCGGAGAAGGCAACTTCTCTTAGCTTAGCACCTTTCTCTGAGACATACTGTAACGACCCGCTATTTTGGACCATTCGCATCCGCACATGTCGGACTTAAATAATTCAAAATACCGCATTGTTAATTTAAATTTGGCAAAACTGAACATATACAGTAAATAAATAATCACAGATCATAGACACAGAGTAATAAATGCAGCGGAAATAAAAGATAGTAGTTCATGAAGCTACTATATACATATCAGAGTTAAATAAGGTACAACAGATGTCTCGGATACAATAATCAAATACAATATCGGAATACATCACTGGAATCAACTGAATATCTGAAAGTTGGATAGATAGCTGGATCTCCAAGCGACGCTCCAACTCCAAAGGTGAGTCTCGAATACTGGTACACTTAGTCTGACCTGAGCGTAAAGCAAAACACAAAACACTCGAGTCAGGATTAACATTCTTATATCAATAAATCCAACTCAAGTGAAATAGCAACTGAAATACAAGTAACTCAAAGGATGTTTGGAATAACCATCCTTTAAGGATCCGTTAAACTATCTACTATGTAGTAGTGTACGATAAGTAGATAATGCCTATCAGTAATATAAAGTATCAAAATAGTGTTAAGGCGTTACCATTATCCCCCTTAACACATTTTATACAAGCGTTATAGTCTATACAGCACTGTAAACTCCACCGTAAACTAGTGGGATATCAGGGAGTACTCCATAGGTATAACACAAAACAAATCGTAGTGGTCGCGTATAAAGGGATACAAGTATGACAAGGCACATGAGGCAATACCCAAGGTAGTGAAACTACCGTTTGCCTGATCCGGACTGGTGAGAACACATCGCCGCAGCGATCGCAACACCGCGAAACAACACTCCCAAAATCAAGGGTGCACCAATCGACAACAAGTAATGAGTAGTTTTCGAAGAAGTGTGTTCGCTCGAGGTAGCTAACCCCCATTTGGCCCGGCACGACTCCTGTTTTAGTCATTTCCAATTTGACACAAGTGTCAAGGCTATCCATTATCGTTCTCTTTCTTCAGTCATCACGTACATCATTCCAACCACTTCATTCTGGATCACACTCCGCGTATAGTTATTAAAGTGGTTTTCGGTTTAGACAGTGAGTATGTCCCTAACCGATTCCGGTCTCTTTAATAACCTTCGTAATTATTACACCGATTGGTCGTTTAATATATTTCAAAACCAAATCAAATTCAATTTCAATTAAAGTTTGTAAATCAACATTTCATTTGTCTTTCTAAAATTTCCATAATTTACGCTTCAAAACTTCCAAATTCATAATTTCGAAATCTTATATTTCAATTTCAATTTCTTTTAAAACAATTCAGATATTGATTCAAGTTCGTATATAAGTTTCATTCCGAAATCATTTAAATTAATTTAATTTAACATTCAAATCAATTTAACTTCATTTATCGATTTCATTCAATATTCGTTAAGTTAATTGTCATTCAAAACAATTTCTATTAAATTTCCAATTCAATGAATCAATTACTTAAGTTCAACTTCATTATATCAAAACTTCAAATTGAATTAAATTAGATTTGTCAAATCAATTCTTTAAATTACAAGTCTTACATTAATTTCAATAAATCACATTTTATTTCTTGTTAAAGAAATTCAATTTCACTTATTCATTTACTTAGTTACAAATTTCAAAACTCAATTATAAAGAAACTTAATTTCACTTATTCAAGAAGTTCAATTTTACTTATCAAAGAATTCAATTTTATTTAATTATTAAATAATTTCAAAACTTAATTATTAAATAATTTCAAAACTTAATAATTAAATTTTAAACAACATCCTTTCATCAACTACTATGTTAATATTTTGTTTCGGATTATTACATATTAACATTTTCCTTTCATAAAAAAAATTCAAATTCCAACTTCATTTTAAAACCTTGGTATTTATTCAAATAAAATCTTTATTTTATTTTTAAATCAAATTGTTGACCAATCGGGTTTTATTTAATTCTCTATCCTAGGTCAAAGTTCAATTTGGGTATTTATCATTTCAACCCGATTCCAATTCAATTCAAAAATCAAAGTATAGCAAATGGAACTTGCAGTGTGATAACTGGGATGGTGTCAAAGTAAATAAACAAGCAATAACAACAATCAATATCAATCCAATAATCAATTCAAATAATCCTGAAATAATCATATTAATTCACATTGTTGTTTGTGCAAATTAATATAATTATTTCTAGAATCTACACTATCATTTCATGTAGATTAAAGATTATTATACTAATTATTCTATGCAATTCTACACTTGACATCAATTATTAAATTTCATACTTCATCAATTAATACAACATACATTCAAATGGTTCAAGGTGTAATTAACCATATTACTACGTGTCAAGTAATTAAACATTTAAAGGGTCATATTGTACAAATTTAACTAATCAAATTCAACACATATGTCAATTCAAATTTTTTAACTATCCTACGCCAATTTCAATTTCAAATTATTTATCATTTACAACATTTACAAATTTAACGTCCAATGTAGACATCAAACAATCAATCATTTAACAACCAAACTGGATTATCATTGTATATATAACATATAATGGTGTCAGATGTCACAGGTGAACTGATACAAGTAATAGCATATATAACAGTGTAATTAACTAACATCAGCATATTTCAATTGTCGTTTCAATTGAAATCAAATTTAATAAATAAAAGAACATTAATCGTGAGTGATTACTCACCTTTCGAGACTAGAGAGAGAACATAATAAGATGAGATACGAATCCAAGCACGGATTTTGAAGCAAAGCAAGGTTGGCACGAATTCATCGGATAAGCTGATAAAAGGAATTGATAAAGCGGGTCAGAACCAACTTGATATAAATTGACCGAAATATGTTTTATATACATAGATATTTCAAAAATCAATTTCAAAACATATATTCAACATATATATGAAAACAAAACATATATCTACTTATCTACATAAACTAGTATATAAATATGCGTATTATCCTTTAAACTAATACACATATAATTAAATGTTGCCAAAACACATATTAACTGTTAAAACTGTAAGTAATTAAGGGATAAAATGAAGTAATTGACATATAATAGTTTACAAACAAAGAAATAAGAGGAGCCGCTACTTACATTTATGTATCATCTTAATTTACTAACAAAATATATGTGACAGTCAGACAAAAAAAACACCGTTAAAACTCACTGAACACTTGTATATATACACGACAACCGATTAAACACTATACAAAACAAGTGCAAATATATGTATATATACTAACATCTATTATATAAAAACAATAACCTGACACATTGTTGCTTTTGAAAATAATAGCCTAGCCTAGGAATATAGGTAGTATTTATATACTAACAGCAACTAGCCTAACTTTGCAGGCACACATACCTGTTATATAAAATACTATTGTAAAGCCACTGTAAATGTGTATAACTGCTTTTATACGTTTATAGCTTATTATTATATATGCACAACTTAGTACATTCCATATACTTATATAAAACTTTTGTGTATAAACTAATGTTTTGAAATAATATATACGTATGCATATGTTTATAAGATGTTGACAAAATGTATATATGCGAATCTAGAAAAACAAAATAGATTCCCAGTTCAAAATAAATGCTCACCGACAATGTATATATGATTTACTTAAACCAAGTATATAGACAGCAACTCATGTATAAACTATTATCAACTTACATTTAAAAATAAAATAAAAAAAGGAAAAAAAACCCAACAGACTTTATATAACTTGCCATATATATAAACAACCATAACAGGATATATAGAATATAATATACTTATAAACAAACTTTATATAAACTGTATATAGATATATACCTACATAAAGTAACATACATAGACTAATACAGATACCGAAAAAATTACTTCATTTAAATATACGTACTATACTAACTATTATCCAAACTAACTAAAGAATCATAACTATATACTACTGGAAATACATAACAGTATAACCAATACAACCCAAACATGAATAAAAAAACCTATGCTTATATAAACTAACTTATATACAACCCGTTCAATAAATAAACTTTAAAGCAAGCACAAATCCATACATACATATCTACATAACAGCAAGGGCCACCTAAACTAACCCAGATAATAAAGTATTATATAACTAACATGTTTATAGTTTAGGTGAATAAATATATAAATGACTTACGTATATATAAATATTCAACAAGGAGAGGCACGGCCAGAGGTGGATCGGAGGCTGCGATCGGTGTTGGAGGCATATATGGTTCGGGCTGAAGCTACGAGGGGAAGAGGGGAGATGGGTGTGACTGTGATGACGTGGGCGGGTTGAGGTGGCAAAGGCTAGGCTGGGTCGGGAAATGGTGCAGTAGGCGGGCTTGCGTGGCTTCAAGATTTGTCAGCAAGAAGCGATGGGAAGGCAAAAATTTAAGGAAGAAGTTGAAAGTAGATTAGGGAGGAGACGTAGGTAGGAAAAATGAATAGCCTGTATTGTTTAGAAAATGAAGAGCAGCCAGTTGGAAATAGTAGATGACAACATTGAATTTTTGGGATAATAATGACGAGTGACTTTACAGCTTTGCACGATGGGAATATGAAGGTAAGAGCTGAAATCATTGTTAATGACTGTTTGATTTGGAACGGTGGAATATTTAGAGTTAACAAGGACCACAGATCACAAAAACCGGTACCGATACGGTACAACGTTTACCGATTTCGCCGTCCACCGGACGTCGAAATTGACAATTGAATATACCGTAGAGATCAGTACGACGAGACGATCAAAACGGTATACTGATATCAGTGGTATGATTGAATTATAAAAATTCGAATTTTTCTACTGGCGGAAAATGCAAGAAAAACGTAGAAAAATAAGATCGACGGAGCCAAAGAAGTCCGAATTTGGAAAAACGAAAAATGACGTTTGCTCAGAAGATGGTTTAGAATTTTTCTATGTAAGAATATTTAGGTTCCGAAAACATTTTATTTTCATCGCTTTTTAACTGATTAAATTGAAGTAAATTTACGCGCGAAATAAACTTTAATATTTTCGGACAAAAATTTACCAGTTGCTATGTTTAACTAGACACATTCCAAATATCAAATTTATATTTCAAAATTTTATCGTTTAAATTTTCAAATTTTTTTAATTAATAACGTTATTAAAACTAGTTAAATTTACGGGTCGTTACACATACGAACTCAAAGGTTATATGTTTGTAGAAATCAGCCATGTGATTATGGAATGGCAATGTGGCATTCAAAGTGAAAGAATTTGTACTATGTGAAAAGGTAATCATTGCCTCAAGCCTCATCAACCGAAAATGACCGAAACAGGGTAGATGCAGTAAGGTTAAGTGGGTCATTCCCATCAGGGTATGATCATCCCCTTCTAGATATATTTCTTCCTGCTATTATGTTCGGGATGTAAATTAATGTGGTTTGTATGCTAGAGCACGCTCGGTTAAAGGTCAGTAACGACCGGGGGATGACATATTCGGTACTATCTAGTTATAGAGGTAGGCCAGTCTTGTGTTGGTAAAGGAGCTTTATGATGGTTCCTCGAGACATCCATTTGGAGGTGTACCCATCGGAAGGTAATCCCTTTACCTGGTCATTTGTATGGAAATCCATTATCCAATAAGTGCCTTCGGACTTGATTGTAAACCTAATATGCTAGAATTTAATCAATGTAACAATTTCGGCTAAGTCTAATAAGTTTATTTGTGAATATTTTTCAAAGGAATGTCATTAGAAATAACATTAAATGTTTTGATATAAATGTTTTTTAGTTATCATAAGGTGAAAACCCGTCTGTGTTTATGTGTGGGCATAGTCTTTTGAGATACTCTTTCTTTTCAAAGGATTTTATTTCTTAGGCTGATATATGACACTATCATTTATTATTGAGTTTTTATCACGCTGGTTTATCAATCCTGATCCGTGTATTTTTGGTACTAGGGTCGGATCCGAGTAGTTTCAGGTTTAGTTGAAGACGGTTGGAGTTTCCAAAGGAGAGCTGGAGATATTCATCTACATATGGATGTATTCTATTATCCGTTGCTATTTTTATTATTTGTCGGCATTTGTAAGGATAGTTGAACTGTCCAAGCTGAATTAGGTTAGAGTCTGATATATGTATTTTAAAAGTTTTCCACTGTAAAGATATTGTTCAATATTATATATTATTCCATTCGTGTGAGATACTATTATGTCTATTTTTTTATTACCCTTGATAGTCCATTCTTCCGTGCTTTTTGGGTCAGACATGTGTGGTTTGTTGTCGGCTCAAAGGGTACGGAATTGTGGGTCGCCACATGCACCGTGATGGGCGATACCCCAGTTGCCCAGTCATTGTATGGAATCTATTCTCCAAAAAGCGCCGTACGGACTTAGTTGTTCCCAACTATGCTGAAACATGAGATGCAAGCATTTCAGCTATATTCATATTTTACTTTGACCCTACACATTATTATATATAAATGGATTTTGTATAGAAAATATTTTGGTTATCGTAAGGTAAAAAACCGTCCGTGTTTATATGCAGCATGGTCTTACGAGATACTCTTGATTTTCAAAGGTTTTCTATAACTTTAAAATTCAATTGGGTGTGTTTTCTCACGCTTGTTTTCCAAACTAACTCGGGTATGCTCGGGTCAGACTGGGCATATTACAGATTAGTTTGGATGCTTTGGAGCTTCAAGAGACGAGTTGGAGGCCTAGAGTCGTATTCAGGTAGATGGTTATTTTTCCGCAATATTCGTTGTTGTATTTATCAGTAATTGTAAAAAAAGGTTGTTATAACTGTCCAGGCTAAAATAGGTTAGTATACTCTGATTGATGTTTTGAATTTACATACATTAAAGTTTATTTTGTGTATAGATTGATGTACATTATAGATTATTCGTTCCGCTATGAGATTCTATGTTGTTTAGTTTCCATCTTATCTTCTTCCTTTTTCCTTAACAATCGGATTTCCCGGCGTTCGATTTTCGGCATGTAATACAGTTGACGTATTATTATAGATTTTCGAAGGTCGAAAAACCCCGGTCGTTACAAAATTGCCCCGTTATTTTATAAAATACAAAACTAGCTTATAAATCATTTTAAGCACTTATAATACTTAATTCCTTCATCAAGATTTAAGTATTCATCTTATTATTTTTTTATAAAACCATATGACCACTTTATAAAACAATTCTTTCTTACTATTTTATAAATCTCATACTTTATATTATTTTTTAAAATCTCATACTTTTATAAATATACCGTTTATACTATTTTATGAAATCTCATTCTATTTAATAAAATATATATTCATTCTTACTTTATAAAATTCATTCTATTTTATAAAATAATCTTCCACTTATTATTTGCTTTAGTAATATTTATAAGCACTAACTAAGCCTGTTAAGCCTCTAATCACTTTGATAATAAGTGGAGAGCTCATAACTCACTTAGTTAGCTTACTATCTTCATTTTATAAAATATTTTTTTGTTTTATAAAATGATTTATTCTTTTAAATAATGTTTACAAATGCTAATTAAGCTTCATTAACATCTAATCACTTTAATAATAAGCGTAGAGCTCCTAATTCACTTAATAAGCATACTAACTTTCCTTAAATCAATTCAAATGATTTAAGTAATATTTTATAATGACATGCACATCATTATATTACTTAATTAATCACAAATCAAACCGTACCATAACAATAATCATCCTATTAGCCTCAAACCAATTCTAGGGCTTACTACCTTTTCAAAACATGGACATTAAAGTTTCTAATAAATAATGCGATGATCTGAACATGTTTAAGGCATAAACATAAGCCTAATTGAAATACTAACATCCTTTGAATCATTCCATGTCGTTCCATAATCACAAATAAAAAATTATATGAAGTATAACATGTAAATTAAGTAAGAGAATCATCTCACTCACCTCTTCTTCTCCAATCCATGCTCCAAATCACCAAAACCCAATTCATGCTTCTCTTTAATTTTAAGATTATGCTCTAAACTCCATTCCAAATTCCTTAGTGGGTTTTGTAGAGAATGAGAATAGAGGAATTTTGGTGATTTTTATTTGAATTTAGGAATTTTATTTTGGCTTGGATTTTCTAATTAAAGAAAGATGATTAAGAGAGGATTATGGAAACATTAAAGAAGAGGAAAAGGAAAGCAATGTGAATGAAAAAGTGAAATAAGAAATAAAGAGGGTCGGCCTCTTATAGGCAAGTAATGGGCTTAGCACAATTTATTTATTTATTTATTTTGGCAAAGCCAGCGGGGTTGAATGGCCCCTACCATATATTATTGCAACAAAAGAGGGTTACAAGCAGAGATGACATACCATCACCAACACATGAACAACAGGCACTAACAATTTAAAAAACAAAATCTAAATATACTTAGTCAAAAAGAGGACCAGAGAGTGTTTAGAGGAGCAAATTCCATTAAACACTCTATTGTTCCTCTCAGACCAAATAGAATACACAACCTTCTTTAAAAATCTTAGTAATTTAGATGTAACAGGAGACTTCCATCTAGTAGCTTGAAAAATATAATACCACTCTTCAAAAGAGTTCAAATTAGGGCAGTACATATTCAAGTATCCCAACACACTTCTCCAGATAAAATAAGAGTATTGACATGAGAAAAAAAGGTGCGAAATACTTTCTTCCTCAACACCACACAACAAGCAAGTGGACATAGGAACAAGTCCATAAACCCTAAGCTTATCAAGAGTAAGGAGGCCATTCGATAACACCTTCCATAACAATAAATTTTCCTTAGGAGCAGATGTAGAAGACCAAATACGAGAATGCCAAGGAAAAATATCTAGATCATCAAATTCAAGTAAAAATTTATAAACAGACGTAACAAAGTGAGCTTTACCATTCCATGTTGAGTAAGCATTGTCAGAGGAATAAGCTTGATTTTGAATAACATTCTAGAACTGCCTAACAGTGGATGAGCTAGAGTAAGGTAGATTAATATACCCATCAATCCAAAACCTACTAACCTTTGCATTGTCTAAAATACCAGTTAAAATTCTAACACTATGATTGAGCATATTTTGAAGGATAAATCCCTGAGACGACCAAGGATCATGCCAGAATGATAATGCTTCCATGTCCTTCATACTACTTTGAAATATAGGAAGAATAACATCTCTGAAATGAAGTAAGTTCCTCCACATCCAACTGCAGTCAGTTGGAGGACTCATAGTCCAAAAGTGTTGCCTCCTGATCAAATTTTTCCTAGTCCATAAATTTCTATCATTTCTAAGAAGTTTGTCCAACCTTGAAGACAAAGCAGCATGGTTCCATTTCTTTATATTCAAAATGCCTAACCCACCATACTTATATGGGCAACAAACTTTACTGAAGGCTACTGGAATGAGTTTTTTAGAGAAAGGATTACCATGCCAAAGAAAAAGATTAAGAGTAGAGTTGATCATGTTAATCATTTAGAAGGAAGAATGAACAATCTAGCATAATATAAGCAAATATAAGTGGCTATAGATTTAACAATAATGAGTCTACCAGCCATTGAGAAGTGATGACCATGCCATGATGAGAATTTTCCAGTAATTCTTTCAAATAGTTGAAGACACTGATTGGTTCTGATTCTAGAGGAACAGACTGGGGCACCAAGATAAACCTCATTATGATTAAATGGAGAGAGATTAGATAAAGTAAACATTGCAGCCTTCATGTGATCAGTAATTCCAGCAATCATCATTTTAGACTTAGAGTAGTTGATAGAGAGACCAGTTTTGGTTTTAAAGTCAATTAAAATATTCAGAACACCAGAAACGGATCTTTCATTAGGCTTGGTGAAAAACATGAGGTCATTTGCAAACAAGAGACAAGAAATATCCATATTTTTGCAAAGAGGATGATAATCCATAAGGTGAAGGGACATTGCATTTTTGGATATGATAGTAAATAGCTCCATAACACATATAAATAAGTAAGGTGAGATTGGATCACCATGACGAATTCCCTGAGTAGCTTTAAAGTAACCAAAAGTGCTACCATTAATGCTCAAAGAATAATTAACTGTAGAAATACATGTGAAGATCCAAGCAAGGAAAGGGATTGGGAAATTCATTCTATGCAAAATATAGATGATAGCTTTCCATTGAACTGTGTCATGTGCCTTCTGAATATCCAGTTTTAATACACATTTGGGGGAAACATTATGTCTGTTGTAGCCTCTGAGTAATTCAGTGGAAAGAGTGACATTATCAATGATGTCTCTTGAAGGCAAGAAAGCTCCCTGATTATTAAAAATTATGGAAGGAATACTATCCTTCATCCTAGCTGCTAATATCCTAGTAATACATTTGTATATGACATTACAACATGCAATGGGCCTGAATTGACTAACCAGGGAAGGATGATCAATTTTAGGGATGAGAGCAAGTCTAGTGGCATTGATACCAAATAACATCTTATTATGTTTGAAGAAATTGAGAATGGCACTAATGACATCACCTCCAACAATGTTCCAAGAAGATTTATAAAAGAATGCATTAAATCCATCAGGGCCAGGAGAACTAGTAGACTTCATGTTGAAAATAGCCTCTTTGATTTCAGATGCAGTAATGGGCCTAATCAAGTTAGCCTTGTGTTCTTCAGAGATTGTAGGAATTTTAGAGTGGGAGAATAAATGGTCAGATATAACTGGAATGGACTGGTTAGCCAAAATGCCTTGAAAATACTCCAAGAAACCATGGTGAATAGATTCAGGAGAAGAACACTCCACACCCCACTTGTCAGAAATATTGGTTATGTTTTCAGAAGTTTGCTTGATTAAGAGGGACTCATGAAAAGTTTTGGTATTTCTATCCCCATACAAGTTCCAATTAGCCTTTGATTTTTGTTTATTCATTTTGTACTCCTCTACCAATGCCTTAGCTAAATTATTCTTCATGAAAATCTCTTGGTCAGTTAAGTTCTTGTTACAAGGATTGAGCTGAATATCTCTCTGAAGTTGCTTAATCCTCTCTCTAATAGATGAAGAAATACAGTTACCAGTTCCAAAATTTGCTCTGGCCCATGCTCTGAGTTTACCTTTGAGATGACTTAAATTTGCCTACAAAATAAACATTGGGTTACCAAAAACATGTATTTTCCATGAGTCTGCAACTATATTTGAAAATTCAGGGTGATCAACCTAGTTATTAAAAATGAAAATGAGGCATGTCTTCTCATAATCTTTTTACCCCAATCCAGAATCATAGGAGAGTGGTCATACAATGAAGGAGGTAAGATGATAGAAGAAAGAGAGGGCCATTTAAGAAGAGAAGGAAGATTTTGGAAAGCTCTATACAGTTTACATAAGGTCAGATTTCCAGTTCTACTTGAATTACTCCAAGTGTACTTGTTGCTAGAGGTAGGAATAGAAAGTAATCTAGAGTCATAGGTTGCATTGTTGAGAGGCCTAGTTTGAGTTTATTAGAGTGGAGAGCCACCATATTTGTCAGAAGACTGCTGCATGCAGTTCCAATCCCCCATGCATATCCAAGGATTATTATGAGGGTGAAGAGTAGGAAGGATATCAAGGAGAATCTGCCTATGATTTGCACTGTTTTCATCATAAACTGTGGTTAGAAAGAAAGAAGAAGATGACGGAATATGAGTTATTGAGGAGTGAATGAACTGCCTTTGCACAGTGATAGGAGATAGAGAGAATATAGCAGGATTCCATAAGAAAAGAAGCCTACCAAAAGGTGCCTGAGCTAAATTATGAATGAATTTCCATTGAGGCATAATACAAGAAGCAGCTGTGGAGGTGGTAGAGTGGTTTAACTTTGTTTCAGCTACAGCCATAAGTTGAAAATTTTGAGAAGAAATAAGATTTTTTATTCCTAATTGTTTTGTAAGGGGGTTTGCACTCCTTATATTCCAATAACCAAGTTTGTCTATCATCATAACTTATTGGTGGAAGCTCTGGTACAAACCCCAAAGAAGGTGGAAGAGGGGATAGAAGATTGAGGTGTATGACCTATTGTTTGTTGAATTGAAAAAAGGCTACCATTATCCCTGTCAGAACCAAGGGCTTGAGGCGAGATAACTTTCTTGGGTCGACCTCTTTTGTTTGTTTTTGAGGAGGAAACATGAGTATTGATTTTGAGAGCTGGAGAGAGTTCAAAAGAGGGATCAATGTCAGGGAACAAATGATTAGGAAGAGTCAAAGAGTTGTAATGGGAGAGGGGGGAGGAGAGCAAGTCAGAGTGCAACTCATTATCAGTGGCCATTTGAGTTATTAGATGAGGATCTCCAATAACTAAAGAGGAACTTGACTTATGATGATCATTGTTTTGAGTTAGGAGAGTTTCAGGAATATTGTTTTCATAGTCTATTTCTTGAAGTATAGAAAAAGGATTGTTTGTATGCAGAGAATCATCTAAAATATTTGCTTCAGGCAACTGCATACAACCAGAAATGTTAATGCAATTAAGAGGCTCTTTGCCAGTTGCATAGGACATGCATTTTTCAAGCATAGCTTCCTTTGGGTGTAAGACATTAATAACATCATCTTCCTTTTCTTTTTCTATTACAATGCCATCAGTAACCTCTTCATTTTCAATTGTAACAACTTCCTTTTCCATATTATCCTTTTTCAAATTAACTCTCCTCCATTCCTTATTTACTTGCTTGTTTCTTCTCCTTCCCTTAACAAAGAACACTGTTAGTTTTTTCTTTTGCCACATTATCATTTCCTTCATTCTCTTGCTCAATATTTATTCCTCTTTCCACCTCATTTTTGGTGTCTAAACCATTTTCTACCCCAATTTTAAGATCACAGAGGCCAGTAGCATGCCCAAACACTTTACAATGCATACATATAAGGGGTTTCCAAGAATATTCAACAATTACATTCAGGCATAACTCATTCCCCACTGCAATATGATCAGGCAAATCCTTATCAGGTAAAACTTCAATCAAACATTCCGCGTATTCAAATCTTTTCATTTTTTCAGTGTTATCATCAAAACATATAAGACTACCCAGGTGGCATGCAAGCCAGTTGATGCCCAAAAGAGGCCAAGTTAATATAGGAATTTTGTATAGGTGCACCCATATAGGAACTGACTTGATTGATGACTGAGCTGAAGTAAAAGAGGAGTTCCATTTTTATATAATAAACATCCGACCACGAATAAAGATAGGATCTTTCATCAACACATATTGTTTATCATCTTCATTACTGAACTTGAGGTAGTAGTTCTGTTTGTCAAAGTAAATTTCATAAGATCCTTTGAGCTTCCATATTTTATCCAAATGAGACTTCACTGCCATGAAATTAACAGTTTCGGCCAAGAAAAAGCCAACAAAGCAGTCAGACCAAATCTTTATACCTTCATTAACAACCTCAGCAGGAGGTTCTAAAGAAGAATTGTAACGACCCATAATTTTCGATAATTAAAATTTATTAATTTAATAAGATTTTGGTAATTTAATGTTGGAAGAATAAAAATTTAAGACTTATAATGGGAATAATAACTAGAATGAAAGTTAATAACGTTAATCTAAGGTAATTATTAACAAATTGAATGAAATTTCAATAAATGGAAATAATGTAAATGTTATACTTGGTTATAAATTGAATATATGGAAACGAATGTAAATATTGAACTAATTAGTGAAATAGTATGAAATTAATGGTAATTGAATAAAATCAATATTATATAAGTAATTGTAACATTTGTGGTGAATAATAAACCTAAATGTGATTAAAAGTCAATGGTGACAATTGTTATATGTTACCTACTTATTTAGGCAATTAAATTAAATAAGAAATCAATGGCAATAAATCTAATTAAATATTACGTTGGTGTAAATTAAGGTAATAATTGGAAATAATGTTAATTTTACTCATAATATGACAATTGGTTGAATAAAAAGAATGGAAATCAAGATTTATCAATTTATCAGGATTTAAATTATAATGGTTGAATTAATTGCAATTAAATGAAATTATATATTTAAATATTACGTTAATGGGAATTTAGATGAAATTGGAGAATGTTAATGTACTAAGACATAAACCAATGTTAATTTTATCCATAGGATGATAATTGATTTAATAACAGGAGTGAAAAATCAAATAAATGATTTATTGGAAATTTAATTTATAATTACTAAACTTATTGAAATTAAAATTTAACATTGGAAATTATGCAATATTCAATGATAAATTGATATAGAAATTTGTCATAGAGGATTATAAATTACCAAGTGAGCCAAAATGATAGAAATTGTGATTTATTAAATTTGAATTGAAAAAAAAGTGATTTAATTAATTTAATATTAATTTATTTAATTAACTGAAATATAACCATTTTGTCCACTCACTCGGATTTCGACGAAACCAGTTTCATCGGATCGGTAACAGTGAATTATTGTAGGATTTCAAGTTTCGTAATGAACAAACTCGTCGTTTCATCGTACGAGCTCGGAACTCCTAGAAATTAATTTAATTGAAATCAATTTGAAATAAGCTGATTTTAACATAACTTCTTCTTACGATGGAATTTGGACTTGAAATCTATTCCATTGAGTTTGAAAATATCAAAAACATCTATTTTGATATATGGGATGACCCATTTTCACTCCGGAGTCAGAATGGGCTTTTCGGGTTGTTTATCGTTTCAATCCAACTCGATCTGGTCCATTCTTTCCATTTTTAGCTTTGTCTATAAATAGCCCTTTATAAACCCTAGGTTATTTCTTATTTCTGATATCAGTATGTACAATTCCATTTGCTTCTCTCTTCTCAATGGCTGCAAACCCTAATTCTCAAATTGCAAATCAAAATCAAAAATCAATTCCAAAATTTAACTCCTCAAACCCTATCGAATTATATATCGATTTGAAGCTCTCGGCGAGCGCAAGTAAAATTTGTAGTTTGTTTTTTGATCTGGGTTGCTGTATGGCCGAAACTAGGCGAATTAACCTCGGTCGTTCATTGATGTTTGATGGTCGTTGGCCGATCGTCAATTGGAGGATACCGTTGTGTGCAGAGGACCGAGTGGAGTTCATCGGAGTGGGTTGTTCGTCGATTTGTTGGTTGGATCGGGCGTTAAAATTCAATTAGGACACGTTATATGAGGCGGCGGCTGTTCGATTTCATCATCGACGAGGCGTTCGGGGAGCTGGCGATGGTCGTGGGGAGGCCGTGGTTGACCAGCGGTGGCTGGTGGGAGCGGCGCGCGCGTTCGAGCGAGAGGTGGCGAGCGCGTACGATACGCAAGTTAGGGCATGTTCGAGGACGAGCTGATGGGTGCGAGCACGTGCAGGTGATGAGTATATTACAATTTTTCCATTTATTTTTATTTAGGTTAATTTTAAATTATCAAATGTTCTAATTTATATAACTTTTACATACGAGGTTTGTTTCACGCGCGGTTTGATCCGCTAGGATCGTATCGAAATTTATGACTTTTTGACGCTGGTTTGGTCGAATTCTGAGACTGTTCAAATTTGGACCTTGTTTTGAATTTCAAATCGATTTGCATTCAAAGGTTAGTGTTTTGACCCACTCACAACTTCCAAAATTTCTTATGTTAGTTAAATTAAATGTATGATGTGATTAGGAATTTATTTATGGCTGTTTGGTATATTTAAATTGCTATCCTGTTAATTTGAATTTATTTTGAAATAATTGTCATTTAATTTATTATTGAATTTAAATTGCCAGTTAATTGCCTGTATATAATAATCTGTTAATTGTTGATATTTATTGGTTGAATTGGATGATGGATGTTTGGATTTATTATTGGGTGATTGGATGCTATATTTGATTTATGAAACACTATCACTCAGCAAGTTCCCTTAGTTATTATTAGGAAAATCACTATGGGTTGAAATGATACATACCCGAATGATCTATAGATTATGAAAAATCGTTATGGTTTAAAATGATAGACTCGAGCGATTTTATGGATATTTCTATTAATTCGGGATTGCGATTTGAAATGATATATATCTGTAAAAATTTAAATTGCGGATTGAAATGATAAATATCCGTATCACTTGACCCTAGGGTAGAGAATTATATACGGACACTGGATTGGTTAAATTAAATGATTTTGAATTCTTTAATTTTTGAATTTAGTAAAACGATATTTTGAAATAAAATTTGATTTATATGAATTGAATTATTATCAAAATTCAAGCTTTATGTTAAAACTGGAATTGATTTAAAAGAAATCGTCGAAGGAATTTAAATTGAAATTTTAAATTTGGTTTTTGAAGTATAACTGAAATTTATCGGAACTGAATTATTAAAATTATTTGAAATATAACTTTGAACGTACTGAAATTGGAGTAAATATAAATTGATATTTCCAACATGGATTGGAATTGATATAAAAATTTAATGGTCTACTGAGAATTTAAATTGAAGATTTGGAATTGGGCTTTTTTGGGAAATTGAAATGGTCTGATTTTGTTGAAAGGAAATAAATAGTTTTAAATGGATATAAATTCCAAATTCATGTTTTCAAATATAAACTGTTTTTAAAATATATTATTTTTAAGATTCTAAATTTTTAGATTTTCAAACTATTAATCTATTTTAACGTATATTAACTATATTAAATCAATTTAACCTATTTTAAACCATTTAATTTATTTTAAAACTAATTAAACCATTTTAATTTATAGTAAATGTAATTAATCTATTTTAAAGCTATTTAATCTATTTTAATCATATTTAACTATTTTAAATCTATATTAACTATTCTAGAGTATTTTGACTATTAAAATTTTATTTAAACTACTTATAACTATCTAAACTATTTTTCTAAATTTCAAGCTAAGTAAAGATTTTGTGTTATATTCAAATCCTCGATTTTAAAGTGAATATGGTTAAACGGCATTATAACCTAAGTTGGGATTTAAATAAGGGACAGTTTGGCACAAGTCCCTAATAAGTTTCAAAATACACAAAAACCCCAGTAAAATAAAGTTTGTAAATTAGGTCCCTAGAATTAAGTTACTGAATAATGACATACACTTATGCAATTATTCGTTGAATAATTGCAGACATTTATGCAATTATATCGAAAAATTGCGAAAAATTCCGCAATTATTCATCCAAAAAATTGCGGAAAATTCCGCAACTATTCACCAAAAAAATTGCATAACTATATGCAGTTACTTAGTAACTTAATTCTAGGGACCTAATTTACACACTTTTTTTTACTGGGGTTTTTGTGTATTTTGAAACTTACTAGGGACCTGAGCCTAATATTCACTTTATTAAATAACATATTTGACTTACTATGATAATTTTGAAATGAAAGTTTAACCTATTTTGGAAATATGACTTTGAACGGAAATATAATTTCAAAACTATGATCCCAAAAGTGATATGAATTCAAAAATGAATATGATTTCAAAGTGAATATGATTTCGAAAGTGATATGGTTTTGAGAATATGATATTTTGATATAAATTATGAATTGGCTTTTGAAATGTAAAAGAAGCATCTGGTGTGAAATAAGCGTTTGGTTGTTAAAGAGACCGGGATCGGATATTGTCATACTCTCTACCAATACCGAAAACCACTTTAACAATTGTGTACGTGGTGGAGATTCCAGAAATAAAGTAGGATGGTTTGGTGAACGATTTCTGTATGAGGTATGACGTGACCCTGACTCCCGTGAGTCAGCTTAGATGTGACTAAAATCAGGAGCCATGCCGGGCCAAGTGAGGTCATTCCTCCGATCGGGCACACTTCTTCGATACTATATTCCGACTTTGTGATTTGATTGGTGGCCACCCTTGATTTTGATTTGGGAGTGTGTTCCAAGGTGGGCGGAATTAGTTGCTATGCGTTACCACCAGTCCGGATCAGCAAATGGTATATCTACCCTGGCATTTCTTCGTGTGTCGGGTTCACATGCCCTAGAGCGCCTTCTATGAGTTTGTTTTGTACCATATCTATGGGGTGCCCTCTGGGTAAACCTCCAGTTTACGGAGGAGCTTACGGTACTATATAGACTATGAGAATATATAAAATGTGTTAAGAGGGATAATGGTAACGCCTTAACACTATTTTAATACTTTTACTTTACTGTAGACATATTATAATAGCGTATTGTACTACATAGCAGATAGTTTAACGGGTCCTTAGGAGATGTGAATCCCGAACATCACTTAAGTTACTACACTCACGTTAGACACTGGATAGGAGATGCCGAACCCCGTAAACATCTCTGACGCTGTCACATGCATATTTACCGTTGATTTTAACTTACATAAGATCTTTTAGTTCTGACTCGAGTGTTTTGTCTTTTCAATTCGCTCGGGTCAGCCTGAGCATTTCAGTATTTGAAGACCTTATTTCTAGAGGACGAAAACGTAGATTTGCACTATTACTATTTATTTATTTATTTATTTATTCCACTGCATTCATACTGTTCCGCTGCATTATTTATTTATCTCTGATATGTGTAACTCTGATTCTATGTTGTATAAGTATAATCAAATGTTTTGTAAACAGCTTCATGAACTGTTATTTGACTATTATATTTTATCATTCCCCTGCGAGATTCTGTTTTGTTTTTTCTTTCTCTGCACTTTTTCTTATTTACCCCAATAACAATCTGCCCCTTTGTATGGTTTAAGTTTGACATGTGTGTCTGCTTAAAACGTCCAAAAGGCAGGTCGTTACAGTTGGTATCAGAGCTTTGGTTTAGCGATAACCTTAGCTTTGTGGGGTCAGACTCATATTAAAAGGGTAGTAATACCCTAGAATGAGTCGCTGAGTGTGTGTGTGTGTATATATATATATATGAGAGCGTATTTGTTAGTGTTATAAAGGGTTTTAGTATTGCGTTAATTTGCTTCGTTTTGTATTTATAAATTCTGGTCAGTACATAGGACGCTATGACATTGATAGGTATTTCTAAACACTTAATAGGGCAGACCGACACAATATTAATTTTGAAATATAGGTAAATGAAATAATTTTACGTATTATATATTTCTGTTATAAAATATTAATTTTATAAATGATATATTTGGCTGTAAAATGTTTGTTGTTAGGTAGTGAAATTTATAAATATTGGTTGAAAATAAGATTTATTGATAAAATAAATATAACATGGAAAATTTAGAACTTAAGTTTCGGATTTTTGAAATTTCTTTCAAAAGATTTTGGAATATGATACTAACAGTATTTAGAAGTATTTTCTAATCTAAATACTTCAATGTGATTTGAAAAAAGGTTTTAAAGAGAAATTTTGAAAGAAATAAGTTCTGTACTCCCCTCTCTGTCGCTGGAAAATAATTTCGGTGATGAGTGCACGCATCATCGATATTCATTTTTGAGTTTCAAAGTGGGACGACTGTAGTAGTAGTTAACTACACCTTGTTGATAAAAAAATCTTGATTTTAATTTTTTTCATATATGATATAAGATATATAAAAATATGGTTATATATATATATTGTCTTAAATGATTTGAAATGGAATCCGGCATTTAGTTCTTAAATTACTATAAATTAGAGATTTTAATTATTGAAATGAAATGAAATTTTACCATTTAATAATTGGAACTTCTAAAATGAAAACAAGAAATTAAATGCTAAGTTATAAATGAAATATACAAGAAATTGAAATTTGTAACCTGTGAATAAAAAGGATACGAAAGTAAGAAAATGTAACTATTAAACATTTTGTTAATTAAAATAAATATGATAACTTGGGTGATATTCAATTTGTATTCTTAAAACATATATATAACTTACCAGAAGATTTAAAAGTTGCAATGTTTAATAAGAAAATGTAATGGAATATTATGCAAGTAAAACTTAAAGTAATGAAAGTGTTCAACGAAATTCTTTTATAAATAAGAACTTTGATATTATAGTTGTTATAAACTTAAGTTATAATTGAAATGCTACTAATTAAGCGTAATAGAAAAGTAAGTATTATAAATAAAGGATTATAAACTTGAGCAAATGTTTGAATTTATTTGAAATTAAATAAGTAGAAAGGATAAATACTGTAAGTAGATAATTATAAACTGAAGTTAACGATGGAAGCCATTTATAATTAAAATGAATACTATATTAAATTTCAGAACTTCAGGAAATTGTTGAAATAATTTAGAAAATGGATTAATATTCAATGATATTATATAATAAAGGATGAAGGTAAATTAAAAAGTTAGAAATTTGAGAATGAATTTGTTATCCCGCCTTTTCGCAAGGCCGTGATACCAAGAACTTGACTGGAAACCAAGGAAAGTCCATCCCGGAGATCAGTTATACGCAGGTTTGTTATGGATATCGATGAATTTTGTCCGATTTCGGGTCAGGCTACAATTGACAAAACATGACGAGAAAAGCTGTGAAAGCCAACGTTCCAAGTTTCAAGTCAATCAGAGTTTGTATGCACGAGATATGATCGATACGAGTTAAGAGAACACATTATTCGCATCCATCAGAGCGCGTCATTTCGTATCCATCAGCTAAAGAGCCTTGTTCGAATCCATCAGACATCGGTAGTTCGTATCCATCAAATAACCATTGTTCGTATCCATCATGTTACTGTTGTTCGTATCGATCGGCTGTAGCCTACTTCGCATCCATCAACTACAACACCGAGGTATACTTCGTATCCACCCAAGGGCGGTTCTCTTGGTATCGAACCTATTCGTACCCATCAAATGATCACTACTTCGTATCCATCAAGTAACCGCTGTTCGTATCTATCACGTCATCCTTTGTTCGTATCCATTAAGTTGGACCAACTTAGATAGATACGAACAAGACCACACAATTGATACGAACAGAGCCGCAGTGCACGGTACGAACTAAGTCAATTCCATCGATACGAACTGAGTCATATTCATCGATACGAACTAAGCCACATCTATCGATACGAACAAGGACATTTCCATTGATACGAACGAGGCGATTGTGATCAATACGAACACGACCCAGTCAAATCGATACGAACGAGGCGCAAACATTGGGAAGACTCGATCGATTCGGCGTGGACTTCGGATCAATCCTGAAAGAAAGCGCCATGTCAACTAGCATCACGTGTGTGGTCATCGATACGAAGAAATCGATTCGAAGAGCATCGATTCGAACCAAACAGCCTACCGAAGACTCGAATTCGTATCGATCATAAGTTCTAACCCACAAGTCCAAATGCTATGAAATTTTCATTGGAGCTTACGTACGATCGAAATAGTGTTCATGCCAAATTTTGACTCGATTGGATCAAATCTTGATCGATACGAAATTCATTCGTATCGATCACGGATCGAGTCGAAATCGCCTGGGATCGATCGTGTGGGCCCACCCATGTGCCAGAAGAGGTCTCCTGAGATTTGAGCGAGATATTTGCATCCTACGCCTATAAATAGAAATCCATAGCTCATAGAAAAAGGATCTTTTTGGCTCTCTAACGTCCAGACTCTGCCGAAAACACATTTGCGCTACAAGGCTGATGTTGTACTCGAATTTCATCACTGTAATTCGCTGTAATTAGTTGTAATCATCGAGAAAACATCAATAAAATCATCAATTTCACAGTGGACGTAGGCAATACGCCGAACCACTCTAAATTTCTGTGTTTCTGCGTTCTTTCTTATTTGTTTTTGAAGTGTTTGTTAGATAATCCTCTTTTTCCATTTAATTTCTTCATTTTTTATCTCTTCAAACCCTTCCGAAGAGTGTTGTGCCCAATTTTCGTACAAACACTTTAGTGCTTTCACTGAGAAAAAACCCAGTTTTTTCCTTCTGCTCGTTGGATCTACTACCGATACTGGATTGCAAACATCCAAGGAGAAGATCCAGATCTCAATTCCAGAAGTTCTTCCATCCTATTCAGATCTGCTACAAGTCTAGGAGAGAGCTTCATCATCCACCATGGTTAACACAAGGACTACTTCTACAGCTGCAGATCCAGAAGGATGGGACAGACAGAATCCCGTGCAGCAGCTTCCAACCAATCAGAATGCTACCGGACCATCAGATCCGAAAGGACCTGTCACCAGAGAAGAATTTCAGATGTTGATGCAAGAATTGACTCATAGCCGTCAGTAGCTCACTCAACAGCTCCGTGCTAACGTGGAATTAACTAATCAACTGAACCGTCAGCGACGGAGGAGATCTAGGAGGGATCAAGCTTCCTATTCTTCCACCGAGAGTTCAGCTTCTTCTGACTATCATCACAGGTCTACACGCCCAAGGCTGGACGGAAGTTACACACAGGCCACTGGGCATCAACACACTCGGAATGTTAGGCAACTGAGAGTTCGCATGTCAACTAGCCGTCAAACTAGACCCTCCTCCCGAGGAGGCGCTACCCCACATCATATCACTGATAACCCTACCACAACAGCCACTGATTTAGATGTTGAGATCTGAAATCGGACAGATCTGAACCATCACCAGCCTGAATACCACCCTGAACCTTACGTCCCCGAGGACATAGAGCCAAGGAGGCGAGACATGGACCATCGACAGCGACCGGCCCCTCCTTGCATTGTGGAACCCGACCACACCTTGGCCCAGCCTTCTCAAAATGCCCAGATGCCCGATCTGCCTGCAATGATCCGTCAAATGATCCGTGAAGGTCAAGGGCTTAGCAATGACGACTGGGGAATCTCCCTAAGTCATACTCCTTTTACCGATGAGATACTTTATGCTGAACCACCTCGGCTATTCAGGATGCCGACTTTACCCGTTTATGAAGGGAACTCTGACCCTAATCAGCATATTCTGAAGTATGAATGGTTGATGAACGCTGCACGAGCTGACGATGCAGTCAAATGCCGAAGCTTCCCGATTTCACTAAGGGGCATAGCGACTATGTGGTTTACCCGACTGCCACCTCGATCTATCTCATGCTTTGATCAGTTGGTGACAAAATTTGTTGAGCAATTTCGTATGCATGTCGCAAGACCGAAGGAAGTTAATATTTTATCTAGTGTCACTCAAGCTCCTAGAGAGACACTTAGACATTATTTAGGAAGATTTCATGCTGCATATGCTGAGATCAGCAACCCAAATGATAAATCTATTCTTATGGCACTGACTAAAGGGATTGAGCCCGATTCTGATTTCGGTAACTGGTTGGCCGGAAAACCCCCCACATCGTTGGACCGTTTCTATTCCAAGGCAGCCCAATTCTTGAGAAGGGAGGATGCGAAACAGTCTACGAAGAAGGACGATGCGGGGCCTAGTGTGGAAGGAGTTCAGAGTAACATTGATGTTAAACAATCCGGGAGAGTTCCGGAAAAGTGCAATTGAATATTCAAAATAAACAAGATCAACAAAAAGGCAGTGGTAATCAAAATAGAAAACGAGATCAGAATCGTGGTCCACGACGTAGAGTTCCAATGTTCGATAATTATACTCCTTTAAATACGTCATTGGAGAACGTATATCTACAAACCTGTAATACTATTCAGTACAAGAAGCCTGCTCCGAAATAGTCATCGGGGAAGCAAATTCAGATGGGAAAATTTTGTAGGTTCCACGAAAGCTACGGCCATAACACAAATGAATGCCATCACTTGCAAGATCTCATCGAAAAGTTCATAAGAGAAAGGAAGTTAGAACAGTTTGTTCGGGCGCCACAGTTTGGAGGTGCGGGCCCATCGAATCAAAATCATGTGCGAATCCGGCTAGACAGGAGGAACCCGCTCGTACTAGCGGGAGGTTGGTGAAAAACACTATTTGTGGTGGTCCTCATCCAGCAGACCGAAGCTGGAAGGAAATGGAGTCGTATGCTAGCTCTATCAGGCATGCAGACTTTGAATGTTGTAGTAACTCTGAAGATGAGGCTCCGGCCAAACAGCAAAGAACGATGGCAGATGACATCGTATTTCGAGGTCGGGACGCCGACAGGGTCGAAGCTTCCACTATTGATCTGCTAGTCATATCAGCTCAAGTAGGTCCTGCTTGGATGAAGAGGATCTTGGTAGACAGCGGAAGCTCTGTGAATATTCTGTTTAAACGAGCTTACGAACAGATGAGAATGGAGACTAAAGACTTGAAGCCATGCCAGTCTCACATTCACGGTTTCAACGGGAGTGCAACTATACCCACTGGAGTGGTAGAATTTCCAGTGGAATTGGGGATTGGTGAGCGCCGAAGAGTCCGGATACTATAGTTTGTTGTTTTGGATATAAACTCCCCATACAATGCTTTCTTGGGGCGACCCGCCCTAGCTGAATTCAGGGCTGCCATCTCCCCATGGTGTCTAACTTTGAAATTCCCCACCGACAATGGTGTCGGAGTTGTTCAAGGGGATCAGGTCACAGGGCGAGCCTGTTATGTTGCTGAGCTGTGCGAGGCGCAGCGGAAGGAAAAAAGGAAAGGGCGTAGAGGAATCTCTCTGCGTCCGATTTACGGATAATTGACAATTAGCGCCTGGGCCCGGGCCCGGGCACCCCAACCAATTTCAAAGAGATCTTTTTTTAGGAGAACGGTTGTGTAGCATGGCACTACACGGCCGATTAGAAATATATATAGATATAAATATTTCGATCAGCAGGCCTGATCGATGGCAAATATGAAACAGCATAATTAGAGTTAAGGTTACAAACAGCATACCAGCATCAAAATACAGACCAGGAAGTTTCTAATATACATGATTAGTCATAGTTTATCCAGAAAAAAACCACTGTCATGGAGAGAGATCCTAAAACACTGAAAGAAAAGATGAACAACAACACTTCAGTCAGAACCAGGGTGGCCAGTCGGCGCAGCCGAAGATGCACTGCCAACTGATTCATCTGATGGGGACCGCACTGATGGAAGACGATATCTGAAGGGGGCCGAGGAGGAAGAGCCTATCCAGTAAGCAAAGATATTAGAAATTATACAGCATATGCTAAACCGCGAGTTGGTGGGTTTGTTGAACACAAAGGCATTTCTTTCTTTCCAAATGACCCAGTTGAAGATGGCTAGAAGGATATCAAGATGGTGATTAGGTGCACTATATTGCCAATGATCAAAAAAATCCGAGATTGTGTGGGTTTGCCCTAGATTGTGAATGCAGACCGAAACCCATATGAAGAATGATGTATCGCAGTCGAAGAAAAGGTGATGGATTGATTCGGCTTTAGAGTTACATAAGACACAGTTCTGGTCAGCTGAGATGTTCAAGCGAGTGAGGCGATCTTTGGTATTGATGCGTCCATGGATGAGACACCATTGGAAGAATTTGATGCAGGGAGGAATGCGGCATTTCCAGACACGAGCAAAGGAGAACAGCCTACCAGGGTGATTAAGGAAAGAGTAGCATTGTGATACAGAGAAGCCTTTGGAGGGAGATAGAGCCCATGAATATTGATCCCATGATGAAGGGTTAAGGGTTATAGATTGCAACAGGCTGAGGGAGGCTAGGAGCTCTAAGAGGGTGTCGTCGGCGAAGAGGGAGGGGGGACAAAAGCTGGGTAGGCCAAGGTTGACAGCATCAGCCACTGTCAAGAGGGGGAGGTTGGTGGAGGAAAAGAGGGAAGGGAAGGAACGATTAAGAGGGGAGAGGCTGTGCCAGCAGTCAAACAAGAAGAGGCAGTTAGAGCCATTACCTAGGCTCACCTGAAGTAGGGGTTTAATGCGGCCCACTGATGCTAGAACACCTGACCAAAAGGGGGAGGGCTTGATAAGTGGAGCGAAGTGGAGAGCACAGAATGGGTCAGCATCGTAGTGGGAAGCCAGGATCCAGTCTTTCCAGATGAACTGGCCCGGCGAGAGGAGACGCCATAGCCATTTGGCTAGAAGCGCCTGATTGAAAGTAGTCAGATTGGTGATGCCTAATCCACCGTGGTCCTCGTGCAAGCATAAACTTTTCCAGTTAACAAGGCATTTGGCTCTCCCCCCATTCCAGAGGAAAGATCGTCTAATAGCATCGATTTTTTTGGATACCCAGCTGGGAATTTTGTGAAAAGAGAGCCAGTAGAGAGGGAGCACCGAGAGTACCGCCTTAACCAAGACCAGCCTTCCCGAAGTCGATAGAGTGTTTGCTTTCCAGCCTGCTAGTCTTGATTCAATTTTGGATATAAGGGGGGTCCAGTCTGAACGATGAAGCTTAGTGGGGCGCAGGGGGATGCCTAGATAGGATATTGGAAAAGTGGCAATGTTGCAGTTGAGGGAGGCGGAGATGGAGGGGCCGAGGTGAACCGCGTTTCCAAGCATAATAACAGAACTTTTATTAAAATTAATTGAAAGGCCAGAAATGAGTTCAAAAGTGTAGAGGAGGACTTTAAGGCAATGGATATGGTCAGGAGAAGGGGAGACGAAGAGGATGGTATCATCTGCGAATTGGAGATTGGATATCATTCGGTTGGGGTAGGAGTTAGAATTAGGGTTGGGGGGACAAATACCAGCTAGATAGTTACCAGCTATCGCCAGTCTGATCATGCGGTTAAAGACATCCGCCACTAGGACGAAAATAAGCGGAGAGAGAGGGTCTCCCTGCCTGAGACCCCTAGCTGATTTGATGAGCCCTCCAGAAGAGCCGCTAATCTGGATTGTGGAAAAGCCTGAATTTAGGATGCATTTGATCCAGTTGCACCATTTAGGTGGGAAACCTCTGTGCATTAGAAGCTCAATAATAAAATTCCAATTAACTGAATCAAAGGCCTTGGAAAAATCTAGTTTTAGAAGGACCCCTGGGATGTTGTATGAATGACAAAAATAGATTACTTCTTGTGTAGCCGCAACGCAGTCCAAGATATTCCTACCCTGAATGAAGGCTGACTGTTCTGCTCCAACTAGCAACTCCATATGATTTTGGAGGCGATTGGCAAGGACATTGGTGATCAGTTTAAAAGTGGTGTTCAGAAGGCTAATGGGTTGAAAGGACGAAAGGGAATTGGCTCCATCGTACTTAGGCAGGAGGACAATATTGGCATAATTAAGGCGAGCAATGACCATGGGGTTGGAACAAAATTCGGCACACATGTCAAGGATATCTTCCCTGACAACCCCCCAGAAGTGCTTGAAGAAAGACAGGCCAAAACCATCTGGCCCCTGGGATTTGTTGTCGTCTATATCTTTGAGGGCGGCCAGGATCTCAACTTCTGAAAAGGGGGAGTCAATTGGGATGGGCGAAGGGTTGGGATAGGGTAGGTTCCAATCTATGGGGGGAAGGGGAGGAGAGGGTTTGCCGAGGATGGAGCGGTAAAAGTCAGAAAAGAGGTTCGAAATTACAATGGGGTCGGAAATTGGATTGTTGTTATGCACTATTTCGGGGATGAATAGGGACCTACGGCGGCCATTGGCTAATTTGTGAAAATAGGATGTGTTCTTGTCGCCATCTTTCAGCCACTTGGCTTTTGACCGTTGTTTCCAACCAATCTCTTCTTGCTTTAAGAGTCTTTCAAGCTCAGCCTCTAAGTTCGAGAGGTTGAGGGAGTCGCTATTGTCTAGGGGATGAGATTCTTCCTGGATGTTTAGGGCTAGGATTTCGTTTTGGATGGCGGCAATGCGACTATGGAGAGAGCCGTAGATAGATTTTGCCCAAG
This sequence comes from Allium fistulosum, assembly GCA_030737815.1. Lineage (NCBI taxonomy): Eukaryota > Viridiplantae > Streptophyta > Magnoliopsida > Asparagales > Amaryllidaceae > Allium > Allium fistulosum. The sequence goes on along the minus strand of CM060901.1, from coordinate 1,543,549,091 downwards.
GCTTGAGGAGTTTTCTTAAGGATCTGAGTTTACCTACTACACGAGCAGTGGCAGAGGTGGACCTGGAGGGCTGGTCCCATACCAATTTGATAAAATCTTCGAATGATGGTTCTAGCAGCCAGAGCCGCTCAAATCTGAAAGGGAGCTTGGAAGTGGGAAGGGTGCCTGAGTCGAGACAGAGGGGACAGTGATAAGATAAGATGGTGGCAAGGCCAAGACAATTGGTGAGAGGATGGATTTCTTCCCAGGCGGGATTGAAGAGGAAGCAATCGAGCTTAGCTAGGGAAGGCAGTTGACGCTTATTGGACCAGGTAAAATGACGGTTATTGATTGGAGGTTCGATAAGAGAGCAGGATTTGATGAATGCATTGAAATCTTCTGAGTCAAATGAAAGATTGCCCGAGTTTCTTTCATTTGAATATCTGGTTGTGTTAAAGTCTCCACCAATTACCCAGGGACCATAAATAGCTGATGCAAAGTCCGAGCAGCACGACCAAAGTTCCAACCTTTCTTGCACTGTTTGAGGGCCATATATGTTTGAGAAAAAGTAAATAGTGTCGGACTGCACGTGTTTGAGTGCTACATGGAGGACAGAGGGAAGAGATATGATTTGACTAAGGGACCATGCAGATTCATTCCACATGGTGATTAAACCCCCTGGAGCCAATAGAGTTGGAGTGGGCCCAGCCTGTAAGAGTAGAACCACCTAATTGTCTAATATGAGAAGGAGATGGATCAGACAATTTAGATTCTTGAAGCAGAAGGATGTCTATGTTTAGGGGAGACAAGGAAAGATAGGTTGAATGTCTCTTTGAGGGGTCCCCTAGCCCACGAATATTCCATGATACAATTTTCATTGGGAAAAGGACAGTCTCTCCTGTTCTAGGGTTTGCATGGCAGAGTAATGCTCATCTTGTATGGTAACCCATATGCAACGTGCTAACTTTCTGTTTAATCTAGAATTAGCAGAAGAAAAGACTACAGATTTATAGAAACTACCTGTATGACCAGGCAAGGATCTTGAGTTCCTCGCACTTCTTTTGACCCGAGCCTGGGTTAGATCTTGCCTCACAAGATGCACGGGCAACGGTGATATAGGAAAGACCACATTATGATCAACCATGGAGGAGGGATCTGGGATGGGGGTTTGGAAGTGGAGGGGCGCAGGAAGTTGAAAAAGGCCGGTTTCAGGTGCGGGGTCATCACTACGCCATAAATGGCCTTCTGCAACACGAAAAAAATGTTGGCTCAGGCCCGAAAAATGTTGCCATAGGTCTATGGCAACACTTTTAGGGTGATGCAATTTTTGCCGTTGCCTTAGACCTCAAAGGCAACATTTTGACTATCTAAGGCAACATAAGTAATATTGTTGCAATAGAACCCTATTTGGGTCTATGGCAACACCCATAGGTATCTGTAGCAACATTCCAAAATGTTGCTATAAATATTAACTTTCTGAATTTGTGGGGCCCACAATGTAGAGCATATTTGATTTTTTAATAGAAATAAATATTTATTTAATAAAATGCTATTGCACAGAATTTGATATTCAAACAGTAATTTATTTAAATAAATATTTTATTTCAACATTTTAAATAGTACAAATTCCCGACTCCACTATTTTACAATTCAATGATATATAACACTGATATTCACATATATAGATATTCCTCGCTACATTACTCAGTTCACTCATTACATTACTCAGTGCCGAGCCGAAGGCGAGCCGAGAAGCGGGTCCGGGCGCAGCGCCGGCGGGGGTCCGGGGCACCGCCCGATTCATCCGATTTTGGAAGATCGAGCCTTCTTTGAAACCTGTCTTCAGCTCATGCATTCATACACTCATGCACATTTGATTTGACTCTGTCTTCAAGCTTGTATCCAGCTGTCCAGTCTTCAATACCTGTCACATATAATTCAAAAGCAGTAATCTGGAAAATAATATTTAACTCAAACAGAAAATGAAAATATTTTTGTTATAATATTTGCCTCAGGTATTTGGGTTGTTTCTTTTCATAAGTGCATAAGCCAAACATGAATGCAACACATGGATACAAGGACACGGCACAAGGTCAAACCCGAGTCATCGACTGGATTCAACTCAGGGCCAAGCAACCAACAAAACAAACAAGAACCAGGTTCAGCAAAATATAGACAAGCCAGTGCAAGAAACACAGCAGTACACATAGGCAGCCCATCAAGCAAAAACAGTGAATGCATCAGGCATGTACAAGAGAAACATAGGCAGTAATATGATATACAGAGGACTTGGAGCATCAATTCATGTTCTGGTTTAACAAATGCAGCAGAAAGGAGCTAACATGCTCAGACCATAAATCAAAAACAAGCCAGTGAACCAAAATCCAACATACCAAATAATATCACATCACAATTCATCATCGGCAAAGCAAAATCAAGCCAGTGAACCAAAATCCAACATACCAATACATCATCGCAATCCAACATACCAGATTTATCAAAGTCCAACAGAAAGATTAAACCCGAGATTATAGGAAATAAAGCCTATAAATAAATCCCAATTCATCATCGGCAAAAGCATGCGAGTGTAACCAAAATCGAGAATAATCAAGTAAACCAGAAGGCATAAAACATACCAAATAATATCACATCGCACCCGACGACGAAGTCAAAGCAATTCGAGCAATCAATCAAGGAATTGAAGCTGGTTTTATGATTGCTGGCCAATTTGAAAATTTAAGCGGCATTCTCTCAAACAAGAAATCTGCGTTTGACATCTTCCTTGAATCTGAAAATGGTACTTTTTGAAGCAATCGAGCAAAGCTTCATCAGAATCGAACTTCTTCTGAACATTGGCGAGAAAGATTCAAGCATCAGATCTGGTCGAAGTATCATAAATTGCCAACCCTGCCGTCACGGAACCACCAGATTCGAGGAACAGCAGCTGAGCCACAACTATCGCCGACGTATCCTCCTCGATGGGTCCGTTAAGGCAGATGAAGCGCTCTTTGAGAAGTCGGGAAAAAATATCGCAGGCACGCTGGCCATGGGATGTGTGCTCGATGACCATCGGAATCAGGCCGTAGAAACGGCGGTGGGGTAGTGGAGTTTTGTTGGGGGCTGCGGTTGGTAGGATTTGGGAGAGGTTGCGTATCGACATGTAGGCAAACAGCAGCGAAATTGGGGGTGAGAACGAAATGGGAACGAAAATATGATTTGGAAATTAGGGATTTGGAAATTGGGGATTTGGATTTGGAAATTGGGGATGAGAACGAAATGGTATGAACAGTAAAGCGGGAAAACGAAAATTTAGGGCAAATTGTAGCGGTGATCCATGTTAACAATCAGATTAAATGTAGACTGTTGGATCGTATTCACGCGGATTGCTAATTTTATTAATTTTTTAATTTGAAAACATCTATAGCAACACTATATAAAAATGTTGCATGTTACACTTGTTTAGCTAGAGCAACACATTTTTATGGCTAAGGTAACACCAAAAATACAATGTTGCAGTAGGACCAAAATTTTATAGCTATCGCAACATTTTAGCTAGCAACACCTTGCAAAAATGTTGCAGAAGGTCATTTATGGCGTAGTGCATGCAGAGTATGGGGCGCCGGGCGGTGATCATCAAAGGGGGCAGGTTCTTGAGCAGGAGCTTGGAGGTGAAAGGGCACCGAGAGGTCCAGGTCTAAGAGTGGGTCCCAGCGCTAGGGGGCTGGATCAGCAAAGGGGTTGGCTTCAGCCTCTATAGTGGGCATCTGATGCCTGGAAAGGGGAAAGATGGGCGAAGCAGGCTCATAATTCATCAAATCAAAACGATCTTCCGAGTCCAGTTCATCCGATGGCATACCTAGCGGATCACTAAAGCATTTCATGTCTCTTTCATAGTCTAGACCCAAAAGATATGCCTCCGGCGTGTTGCGTGGATGAACGTGCTCCCATCTGGATACAGTAATGAGATAGTCAGCGTCGTTGAGATGGACCCTGTAAGATGATGAAGAAGGAACCCCCACTAGGAACTGCATTTTAATATATAGGTGTCGACGGTCAAACTCTGACCATTCACATCTGTCATACTCCGTGAATCTGCCCACCGGGTTGATGGCAGCTTGCACAACATCTGGTTTATGCCTAAGAAACTCCGGGATTCCCTTGACCATGGCCCAGCTTGGAGGTTCAAGATCGATGGGAGCTGGTTGCTCGTATTCTGGCCAGGCTTCTAGGAAGATGGAGCCCCCTGCCTTGGTAAGAATTTTTCGGGTAAGGGCCGCTGTTTTGATGGCTTCGGAAGGACAGGAAATAAGAAAACGATTGTTATCAAGAAACCAGATCGCCCATTCACTGTGCTCAAAGGCTGATTGTAGAACTTTACTAAGGACTTCAACCGTCCATGCGCCATCAATAATTGTGGCGGTGATGTATAGTGAAAAATCTACCATTGAGAAGTGGTTTGAGGGAGCTTCGAGGGAAGGAGATACATAATGGATAGAAGAGAGAGGGAAGAGGCGGGAATAAGAACGATTGGGTGGGAGGGGTTCAGTTGTTTTCGAAGAGTGACTTGGATGGGATTGAAAAGATGGCTTTGCACGAGGGGCTTCGGCAGAGGAAACGACAAAAGGTGGATATGATGCTTTGTCACTGAGAGCGAGGGAGGAATGAGTGTTTGTGGGAAACGAAGAGTTTTTTTTAGCGGGTCCCGATGCAGAAATCCTGAAAGGACAGCGGGAGTAATAATGTCCAAAATAACCACAGAAGTAGCAAATCTTTGCTTCCCTACATTTCGTCGCCACGTGGCCCTTGCCAGCGCATCAGAAACATCTTCTATTTGATTTTAAAAATTCGAAGGTTTGGCGGTAAGAGTCAAAAGTCGGGAATAGACACCTTCGGTTGAAATTGCTGGGGGTCGGGAGGAGGGGCTTCTAGTTAGGCGGAGCAGGGGTGGCAGCCACCCGCGCATAAGATCTAGTCTTGCTAAGTATTGACCGGGTGTGGCCAGGAGGGTCACAACCCGAGCCAGGAGGAATGGGCCGTGTTGTATTTGCATGGAGTGACGAGGGGGTGTCAGGTAATAAGACAGGATGGAGATGGGGCTGACGGAGGTATTTAGGAGGGACGAAGGAGATATCTGAGAATGATAGAGAAGGGGCAAAGGGGGTGGGAGGGCGAGTGGAGGGAGGGGAAGCCTCTGAGACGATATGCTAGTCAAATTGCGATTTTCTACCGATCACATCAAAGACCTGGAGTCAATGTTTAATATCCTCTGAGAATACAGAATGAAGCTCAACCCATTGAAATGTCACTTTGGGGTAGCATCTGGAAAATTCCTCGGGTTTATCGTCAACGCTCGAGGAATCGAAGCCAATCCCGTAAAGATCAGGGCGATCAGAAATCTTGAAACTCCAAAAACTATAAAGCAAGTCCAGAGTCTTAACGGAAAAGTAGTAGCACTGAGCAGGTTCATTTCAAAGTCCACTAACAAATGCATTCCCTTTTCGATCTGATCCGAAAAGGAAAACGAAACTTTGAATGGAATACGGAATGTGAGGGCGCATTCCGAGCGCTAATTCAACATTTGTCCACATCGCCAATTTTGTCAAAGCCTATCGATCATGAGAAATTGTACATTTACTTGGCGGTATCAGAAAACGCAATCAGTGCTGCCCTAGTTCAGGAAGAGGACCGAGTACAAAAGTCGGTCTACTACATAAGCAAGCGGCTTACTGGAGCTGAGAGAAATTATCCGAAGCTAGAAAAATTGGCTTATTGTCTCGTTATTGCCTCGAGAAAGCTCCGTCCATACTTCCAGGTTCACCCAATCACCGTTTATACCGACCAGCCGTTACGACAGGTCCTTACGCGTCCTGAGACGTCTGGCAGGTTACTCAAATGGAATATCGAGCTAAGTCAGTTTGACCTTACTTACACTCCAAGGCGAGCCATCAAGGACAAGTCCTAGCAGATTTCATTGCTGAATTTACCATCCCAGAGGACTTGCTCGAAACCAGTGAATCTCCCAAGTATATATGGAAGCTGCATACAGACGGTGCATCAAATGATCGTTGCTCAAGTGCCGGGGTTGTTCTTGAAACTCCTAAAGGTGGATGCATATGTTACGCTCTAAATTTCAACTTCCGTGTAACTAATAACGAAGCTGAATATGAGGCCCTATTGGCTGGATTGAAACTTGCCAGAGATTTAAGAATTATTGCGGTGGAAATTTACTGTGATTTGCAATTGATAGTGTGTCAAGTTCGAGGGGAATACCAAGCCAGAGATCGAAGATTGGCCGCATACCTTGCTCGGGTTCAGGAGACATTGAATCAGTTCGACTATTATGCTATCTATTACGTACCGCGAGAACACAACCAGAAAGCTGATTCGTTGGCAAAGTTAGCCAGTACAGGTGAAGCGCAGCAAATGGGACTTGTTCCCGTAGAGGTATTATCTTCGCCAAGCATTGATCAGATGGAAACCGATTGGGTATTTGATGTCATTTCCGAAAGGGAGTCGTGGATGACTCCATTAAGAAATTATCTCGAACACGGAATCCTGCCAGAGCGTAGGAGTGAAAAGAGACAAATTCTTCGAAAAGCTTCTCGATTCACAATTCAAAACGGATTTATGTATAGAAGAGGATACTCTGTTCCTTTACTCCGGTGTATCGCCCACGATGAAATCAAACGAGTATTACATGATGTACACGAAGGGGAATGTGGCGATCACACCGGGGGGCAAGCACTCGCTAAAAAAGTACTCCGGTATGGATACTATTGGCCGACTGTAAACCGTGATGCTGCGGATTATGCCAAGAAGTGTGATAAATGTCAAAAGCATGCTCGGATTCCTAGGGCCCCACCTACTGAGATTACTCAAATGGTCAGCCCATGGCCGTTTGCAGTATGGGGAATTGATATTATTGGCTCTTTACCTCTAGCCAAAGGTGGTGCGAAGTACGCCATCGTAGCAGTTGATTACTTTACCAAGTGGGCAGAAGCTGAACCCCTTGCTACAATCACAACGAAGAAGGTAATCAACTTTGTAGTGCGCAACATCATCTGCCGATTTGGTCTTCCACGAACTATCATCACTGACAACGGGACCCAATTCGATAGTGCCGAATTTAAAGATTTCTGTCAACGATTCCACATTTAGAAGAAATTTTCCGCAGTCGCACACCCTCAAGCGAATAGGCAGGTTGAAGCTATTAATAAAGTCATAAAGTCCATTCTGAAGAAACGACTGGAAAAAGCCGAGGGCAAGTGGGTCGATGAACTTCCTATGGCCTTATGGGCCTACCGTACAACCCACAAGTCCGCAACTAGTCATACTCCATTCTCTCTTTCTTATGGTTTAGAAGCTGTTATTCCAATCGAATTAGAAGTACCTTCTCATCGTGTGACATAATACGATCCGAATCCAAATGCTATATTACTTGCTGAATCTCTCGATTTATTGGATGAGAAGCGTGAAAAGGCTGATTTGAGGGCAGCCGCATATCGGGATCGAGTTGCCCGATTATACAATGCCAAGGTCTGACCCCGAACCTTTGAAATTGGTGATCTCATACTCAAAAGAATTTATCCGGTCCCTTCGCATATGAAGCCAACTTGGGAAGGACCATATGTTATTGAACGAAAGCTCGGAGATGGCACATTCAAATTATCGACCGTTGACGGTCTCACTCTTCCGAGAGCCTGGAACAGCGAGAGTCTTCGTCGCTACTACACATAACAGGCTCTGTTTATTTATTCAGTTTACTTTATATTTGCCACTTGTTTTTGCATTTAGAAATTAGAATCTGTAATAAGGAAATTGACTTTGCCATATTTTCTTATTTCAGCAATAAAGTGCAATCTCTTCGAGCCAGAGCTGTGATTTACTTGAAATACTTCATATGACCATCACTATGCACGGAGAGCTAAGTTCCATCATACGGTGGAATTTATTCAAATACGGAGTGACTGTGATACAATCGGTCACTCGCTAAGTGAAACCCGAGCTCGGGGACAAGCCATCACACCAAGGTCAAAAAAAGGATTGATACACGACAATCCTTCACATAACTCCAGATTCCCAGAGTGCGAACTGGAGTATAAACTTACAAATATGTTTTTGAAGAGGGTGGATCCGTCCACCTAACGACTTCGCTCGTATCTGAACCAAGTTTGAGGAGGGTGGACCCGTCCATCTAACGACCTCACTTGTTAACTCAGGGTGGATGTGATCTGACCATCCACGATCCTGATACACCTTTCGATCCCAGAGTGCGAGCGAAATTCAAAAACATGCAACAGATGTGACTGACCGTCTGTTTACCAACTCCGGATTCCCAGAATACGAATTGGAATATAAACATCAACTAACTCTATGTTCCCAGAGTGCGAACTAGAGTATAAAACATCCCCTAACTTCGGATTCCCAGAGTGCGAACTGAAGTATAGACATCGAAACGATCCGGATTCCTAGAGTGCGAATCGAAAAGTGAACGTCAACCAACTCCAAGTCCCCAGAACGTGGACTGGATTATAAAATGTTAATCGACTCTAGGTCCTCGAAGCGCGGACCGTAGTATAAATTCGAGTCGGGTGTGATTGAATGCCCACGAATTTATTTAAGTCCCTAGAGTGCGGACGAAATGATAAGTGCCAAGCGAACGTGGCTGATCGCCCGTGAAAATAACTTAAATCCTCGGAGTGTGGATACAATCATCAATAAAGATGTGATTCAACCACTCGAAATCCTCTTGTTTTAGCATCAAACCAACCGTGCTAAGCATGCTACATTTAAAACAAAATACGACCGCTAGCCGATCTTTAAACTTCATTCCTAAAACTGGGGGCATAACTTAAGTGTCAATCGCTGACTGAAGCAGTACATTATCGGAGTTCAACTTAATTTCTAATCGTGACTTGTGGCCGTGATTGTAGGACTTGACAGATGAACTTAAACGAGGTTCAAGCGTTGCAACTTCACAAGTGTACCGAACAAGGAATTCGAATGCTGGAACACTTAAGCAAATACACACACATCGAGTTCAAAACAAAATAAAGTTTCATTTCAGCTATCCGCGAAAAGAGATTATGTACAAGTTGGTCCCAAAAAAATTCCTACTAGCGGGGGCCGAACCCGCATCTATACACGGCCTACCAATGAAAAACGAAAGTAGATCCCTGTCTATCTACCAAAAGTACACCGACGAAGCACGTGTACTCTTTTTTCTTTTTCGGCTTCCTTTTCGGTGTTGACCCACTGGAGCTGCTACTTATCTTTCTTTTTGAGCCCTTGCCTTTCGACGGCTGATCTCCAGGAGGGGGCATGATATCAACTTCCTTATCTGAGCTCAAGTGCACAGGAATGTTTTCTGAAGGTGGAGTCGGAGGAACTGGATCGACTATAGGAGGCGGGACAGGCACATTAGTATCGATAACTGTACCGCTAGGCGATATCATCCTTAACGGAGCTGGACCAGGTGCCGCCATCCTACCTCCAAAACTACCGCCATGAGCCGCTGCCTCCATTTCAACGTCAATTTCGGCCAATATTTCTTCTTCATGAATTGCTTGGGCCTCGCTGGGAGCATTAGCAGTTGGCATTGAAGAGCTGGTAGCGGGTACGCTTCCACCCATAACAAATGGTAGGTCTGCAAAGGGGTCACTGTGTTGACCGAAGAGTTCCTCCATCATCTGTTCATCGAAAATAAGCGTGCTCCCCTACGTTCCATCAATCGGCGCAGTTGTAGTTATGGTGGTTGCTTCAGTTATTATGGACTCATGTACATGATGTGATTCTTGAGTGGCGGGGGCACGGCCGGTGCAGCGTCAATCACTGGACAAAAGAAAAGGAAGAACTATTAGTACTTAATTCGGATGATGACTCTGACTTCAGACAAGCATACAGAATGTTCAAAATACCTTCCTCAATTTGGCTTGTGGACGGCTGAACAGCCTTAGAAACTTATACTCTGGCCAGAGATAGCTGCTGCTGATCCAGATTATAAGCAGGAACGGGCTGAGGATCAACCACATGTGCGGATTCAGGTAGGATTGGCGCAGGAACTTCAGCACTCACTCCATGATGCTCAACACTTGAACCTTCTCCGACCTCCAAGTGTTGGGTGCCGAGCCTTTCTTTTTCATGCAGAATCATCGACTCATGGAGAATCTTTCTTTTATCCTCATTAAGCATGCGATTCTCAAGCTCAAACTCGTCGACTGACTCACCCAGATGCACCGCCTTCTCCTCCTCAACCAATCGGCCCCAAGCGTTATATAAGTGAGTCAGATAGTTGTCGAGCCAGGCTAGATCTCTGTGCCTCAAAACATTGGAGTTATAAACGATGAGGAGATCTTCAATATCAGCCTCTAGCCTAGACTCAACCATTTGAACTTTCTCCTCGACCTCAGTCTCCACAACTCGGACCTTATCCATGGCCGCATCCCGTTCACCCCAAAGCACAACAGCCTGTTCACACACTTCTTGGGCCGGTCTATTTGCATCATCTTTTTCTTCGATGATTTCAGAGAATTTGGCATTAAGCTCGGCAAGTTCTTTCAGAGCAGCGTCCCGCTCAACGGTGACAGTGGTGTTGCGATGGCCCATCTGCTCCACCAAGGCATAGTGTGTCTACCTCATCTTCTCCATGGCCGAATTCGCCTCATCAGCCTTTTTGGTGGCCTCTATCTCTGATTTCCGAGAGGACTCGGCTTCATTATTGAGCATTGGACGATGCGGTCCTTCTGGGCGAGATCAAATTCTAACTTTTCGATTAGCTTAGCCCGCTCGAAGGCCACCTTCGACGCTTTCTCTACAGCCTTCGCCCACTCTTTATACTGGGAATAAATGTCATGAATGTAATCATGCATCGTGTTTTCCGCCTCTGATGGAATTCTCTTTAAGCGAGGGGGTAAAATATAGCCGTCGAAGCATATGTTTGGGAAATCTTTCTTTAACTGAGCAATTTTAATGGCCCCTTCCCCAGTAGGATCAATGATAGCTTGTTCAACAACGATAGGAGGCTCAACCTCGGTTCTATGACGTTGCGAATCAAACCGAGAGGTGTGCGAGGATGGTTTGTGACGAGTGGGATCTACTGGCTGTCTCCCTTGACCCAGAGATTGTGTAGGGAGTCTAAGAGGAGGAGAGCGGGATCGGGATCGGTGTCTGTATTCCCTATCCCTATCTCTCTCTTGACGTTCCTGGTTAGAGTACCCGTGATCGTGGTCTCTATCTTCTTCCCTCCTACGTGAATCATAATATGAAGAAGATCGGCGAGCTGAGCGAAGACTTCCTAACATCGACCCTTGACCGGATATTGTATCTGTAAAAAAGGAAAAGAAGCAGGCTTAGTGATCTTTGGAATCAGACAATTAATGATTGGAAATTGTGTAGTGCCGTGAAGTGCGTATGTATGTGCAACCCTCCGACCAACCAGAAATGTCGGCCGCACTCATAGGCAACGACTCGCTAAGATCGAGAGCACTGTCAAGCTCCTTCAACCCGGTGTTGTGTTGAAGTGACACGTAATCCGGAATCGGAATATCAGCAAGCCCTTCAAAAGGACTCTCTGTTGGCAAGGAAGAAGCCTCTGAGATTCTAATGCCGGGAACTGGCAAGGAAACCACAACTGATTTCCACCTTGAAGACTTAGAACGTTTGTAAGCAGCGGCCTTGTCTTTTCTTCTTCCTTCTTTCGCTTGAAATCCGGCCAAAGGCCCAGCCACAAGTTCGTCATCCGTGGGTGTTCTCTCTTCATCGACCCCTTCGGTTATTACGACCCCGGATGCTTTGTGTTTCAATCGCTTCTTCGAGGCTTCCCTCAGTGTCCCTTCAAGCCTTATGCTTTGATTCCGCTCAATCAGTCCGACGATTCTCAAATTTCTGTCGGTTAGAACCGAATCAATGTCCCTCATTTCACTCGAAACTTCTTAAAGGACCCTTACTATCTCTTTGAAATACCCGCCTTCAGGTCGTGAAATTGCAGCTATAAAGAAAAGGAGATATTAGTTTTACGTCAACTACAATTATCTTGACAACTTCTGGAGAAGACCGTGACACTTACGTCTGACTAGCCATTGGCTGGCAAATCCTGGGGGGCACCGGACGTAGAACCATTCTGTTTTAAAATAACTCAGCCTTGTCCAAGATCCGGTTACTACTTGGCAATTCCTGACCGCCTCCAGGAATGTAAAAGATGGACTATCTCCCATACACTTGAAGTTAAAAAGATATCTGATTTCTGTTGGAGCCGGTGGCCGAAAGAGATACTCCATGAATACAATAAATAAGTTGTTCAACATAGCATATCCTTTGGGATGTAGTTGCGATGGAGCAATTCTGAGAAAAGACAACACTTTTCTAATATATTGGTTGAAAGGAGGAAGTGTTCCTGCTGCACACGCATGGCAGTTGAAGGCAGTAAACCCCTCTGGGGGAGCGTGCGGTCTATCATTTGGTCCTGGTAATAGAACATCGTCCAATGACAAACCATGCCTTAGACATATACGTCCCAACATATCTTCTGAGATGTTGGACGCTACCGAATCTTACGGGTTTGCAACGAAAGTTGCTCCTAGAAGCTCGTCCGGAGCTGGGTCTATAACTTCGGCTGCGATGGCCGGAATCTCTAGGACAAAAGGAGATGAATCCTGAGGCTCTTGATATTGTGTACTTGTGGATTCCATAGCTAATCAACTTATTAGAAATCATCATTAGACAATAAAAACCCATGTTCCCCAGTGTGAAGTGCGTGAGTGTGTTTCGTAGTGCAGTGCTGCATAATGCTTTAAATTTCTTTAAGTTTTAAAGATGTTGGAACGACGAGACTTCGAAATTCAACTGAAGTGACCGTCATCGCTGACCATCACAACCGTGCCATCCAGACTTTAGAAACCGATCTGATTAAAAACTTGTTAAAATTTTGTTATGTTACAGTTCCATCGACGAGCTTCGGAGGGCAGTCAAATATGCAATGAAATGGTTAAGTCAAATAATGTAGAGCAAAATCTCGTCGGAGTCATATGTTCAAATATGCAGGGGATATCAAGTTCGTCAAAATACAAGTTCGGATCGATCACTAGGAGTTTCGTTCGTATCGATCGGTAGAGGAAAAGATTTCGTAACGGGCAGCTTAAGGTCAATTCGTATCGATCCAACACTCTCGACTTCGTATCGATCGCTAGATCCAAGTATTCGTATCGATCGCTTTTCTCGATATGAACTCCCATCATCGATCAATACGAAGCCCCACACTCGATCGGTATGAAATTCCATTGCTTGGATTGATGCGATCTCACTCTCAATCCAGGTCGATACAAAGCTCGTTTACCACCCATGATCGATACGTGTGAATACCACCATATCCCTATGCTCTCCTTCTCCTCCAGATGGCTCGAATTCCCTTTCGACCTTCCTCGACCATGCTCCGAACCAACTTCGACCTCAACATCGTCAAAAATCGGCCATGTATGTGAATGGATTAGCAATTAGACTCGAGTCTCATCGTTCTTAACGCGAGTTCTTCGATTAATTACCTGATTTCAACAATTAGTTCAAGGGATTGGAGGTTTGGTTCGATTCGAAGACGAGAACGGTTTTCTTTTCCTAAGTCTCTCTATCGATACGAAGGCAGTATATGAAAATAAACGCAAAAAAAAATTTGGTTAAGTCCAGAACGTTTTTATATGGACACAAGAAGTGAATGGAAATGATTCTCCTCCCAGTTGTCTCGACCGGTGGACACAGGTTTCCCCTCAAAGCGGTACGAAGGAGTTATTCGTATCCATCGGCTCAGATCTTATCGATACGAAATTTGCAACAAAGACTTTTCTGAATCACTGGATCCCACCGATACGAAACACATGTTTCGTATCCACTACTTTCAAGCCTGCAGAAATTCGAATCCATTTGAAACGCATCGATACGAATAATACCCAGAGGATCGGTTGGACTGTTCGTACCCATCATAAAACCATCGATACGAAATCACAACCTCGTGTCCCTCATTTTGAAGGTTACAGGGATTCATAGCCGTCGATACGAAGATCATTGTAGAATAATATCTGGACGATTCAACTCCATCGATATGAAATTTACATTCATTCATCCTGAATCGATCCAGGAGAGGATCGACATGAAGGGACACTCCAAAACAACCATCAAGCGTTGTTACAAATCGAATTTCACATTGATTCAAGAGAGGGTCAATACGAAATTCGATATAAAAAAAACAAAACAAAAACTGACAACGACTCGTGAACATACGAACGTTAACGGGTGTCAGGCTAACCTACATTCATTTATAATGGACTAACATCCAATCATTAAAATTCGCAGGAATTGAATATTCATACAGCGCTCGATTACAATAGTACATAGTACAACAATTGGCGGTCTACAGTTAATAATTTTTGTTTCCAACGAATCAATCAAAGGTTACATCTTTCGACGAAAAGACAACTACCGGTCAACAAGTCAGATAAAACTGTTCAGCATAAAGATAGCAGCTTTTCAAAGCACGTCATGTTATCACAAGTCGTACTTTGGGGGGCAAATGTTATCCCGCCTTTTGGCAAGGCCGCGATACCAAGAACTTGACTGGATACCAAGGAAAGTCCATCCCGAAGATCGGTTATACGCAGGTTTGTTATGGATATCGATGAATTTTGTTCGAGTCTGGGTAAGGCTACAATCGACAAAACATGACGAGCAAAGCTTTGAAAGCCAATGTTCCAAGTTTCAAGTGAATCGGAGTTTGTATGCATGAGATATGATCGATACGAGTTAAGAGAACACATTATTCGCATCCATCAGAGCACGTCATTTCGTATCCATCAGCTAAAGAGCCTTGTTCGAATCCATCAGACATCGGTATTTCGTATCCATCAAATAACCACTGTTCGTATCCATCATGTTACCATTGTTTGTATTGATCGGCTGTAGCCTACTTTGCATCCATCAACTACAAAATTGAGGTATACTTCGTATCCACCCAAGGGCGGTTCTCTTCGTATTGAACCTATTCGTACCCATCAAATGATCACTACTTCGTATCCATCAAGTAACCGATGTTCGTATCCATCACGTCATCCTTTGTTCGTATCTATCAAATTGGACCAACTTAGATCGCTACGAACAAGACCACACAATCGATACGAACAGAGGCACAATGCACGATACGAACTAAGTCAATTCCATCGATACGAACTGAGTCATATTCATCGATACGAACTAAGCCACATCTATCGATACGAACAAGTCCATTTTCATTGATACGAACGATGCGATTGCGATCGATACGAACATGGCCCAGTCAAATCGATACGAACGAGGAGCAAACATTGGGAAGACTCGATCGATTCGGCGTGGACTTGGATCAATCCTGAAAGAAAGCGCCACGTCAACTAGCATCACGTGTGCGGTCATCGATTCGAAGAGCATCGATTCGAACCAAATAGCCTACCGAAGACTCGAATTCGTATCGATCATAACTTGCAACCCACAAGTCCAAATGCTATGAAATTTTCACAGGAGCTTACGTACGACCTGAAGAGGGTTCATGCCAAATTTTAACTCGATTGGATCAAATCTTGATCGATACGAAATTCATTCATATCGATCACGGATCGAGTCAAAATTGCCTGGGATCGATCGCGTGGGCCCACCCACGTGCCAGAAGAGATCTCCCAAGATTTGAGTGAGATATTTGCATCCTACTTCTATAAATAGCAGCCCAGAGCTCACAGAAAAAGGATCTTTTTGGCTCTCTGCCGTCCAGACTCTGTCGAAAACATATTTGCGCTACAAGGCTGCTGTTGTACTCGAATTTCATCACTGTAATTCGTTGTAGTCCGCTGCAATCAGTTGTAATCATCGAGAAAACATCAATAAAATCATCAATTTCACAGTGGACGTAGGCAATACGCCGAACCACTCTAAATTTCTGTGTTTCTGCGTTCTTTCTTATTTGTTTTTGAAGTGTTTGTTAGATAATCCTCTTTTTCCATTTAATTTCTTCATTTTTTATCTCTTCAAACCCTTCCGAAGAGTGTTGTGCCCAATTTTGGTACAAACAGAATTTATGCACTAATGAATATTAATATCTAATAGAAATCAAGTATATAAATTAATAAATGTAAACTGCAATAAAATATATGTAATACCTGAATAATGAATTCATTGGTTATTATAAGCAATTGAATGGATATAACTTATGTAAGAAATGAATGTGAAGTAATAAAAAGAAATTTTCATTTTAAATGGAAAAAAATTTGTATTTTGTAATAAATGGAAATAAATGAAAGAAGTACAGAATGAATGAATGTGAAATTATTCACAAAGAAACCTATATAGTACTTTAAAAATTGATTTACACATGTTTAAATAATTGTAACTAAGTAACATATGTAAGAAAATGTAAATAACATATGAAAGTAAATGAATGTGAATGAATGAAATAATCGTTGTACGAATGAAACTGAAGAAAGGTAAAAATATGAAATGAAATTAATAAGAATGAACCTGGTAAATGCTTGGAGTCATTGTTCATTTTGGTTTATGGGATGTTTGGGATAGGATACTTCTAATTGTTTGGATGTATGAATAATCTGTTGAGTTTATCTAAGACTGTTGAGTGTATGATATACTTAATAGTTTATTTGTCATTCCATACAATTTAAAAGTGTCTAAACCCGAACAAAACCATTTGTTTTGCTTGATATGGGTGGATGGTTGATTAATTTGATTTCATGTGATGGTTGTATGCTTTTGTTGGCAAATGAATATTGTTTTGTTATATTGATTTGTTTTGTTATTAATTGAGACAACTTAAATACTCCTCTTATATAATTATTAACATCTTTGAATTATATAAGTGAAATACAGGTTATGGAAGCAATTGCTACTGCTTTTGGTTTCATAAAATAAGCGTAGTTTTCCCGACAAATAGGTACGCTCTCGGATTACGGTTTATAGCGGTTTTATATTATTTTCCCCGCTATTGGGATATTTTATTTTGAAAAAAATATGATATATATTTCTATTATTGATATTATTATTTCTCCCAAACCTCTCCGTACAAAGGAGACTCTGCTGAAATTTTTTTGTGAATTTTAGACTTAGAAGATTATTTTGAAATGTTTTCCGAACTTTTATTAACTTGAGTATAAAAGGATTTATTGGATATAAATTGATTTATTGTAGTTAAAATATAACATTGGAAATTATGCAATATTCAATGATAAATTGATATAGAAATTTGTTATAGAGGATTATAAATTACCAAGTGAGCCAAAATGATAGAAATTGTGATTTATTAAATTTGAATTGAAAAAAACTGATTTAATTAATTTAATATTAATTTATTTAATTAACTGAAATATAGCCATTTTGGCCACTGACATGGATTTTGACGAAACCAGTTTCATCGGATCCGTAACAGTGAATTATTGTAGGATTTCAAGTTTCGTAATGATCGGACTTGTCGTTTGATCGTACGAGCTCAAAATGCCTAGAAATTAATTTAATTGAAATCAATTTGAAATAAGCTAATTTTAACATAACTTCTTCTTATGATGGAATTTGGACTTGAAACCTGTTCCATTGAGTTTGAAATATCGAAAACATCTATTTGATATATGGGATGACCCATTTTCACCCCGGAGTCAGAACGGGCTTTTCGGATTGTTTATCGTTTCAATCCAACTCGATCTGGTCCATTCTTTCCGTTTTCAGCTTTGTCTATAAATAGCCCATTATAAACCCTATGTTATTTCTTATTTCTGATTTCAATACGTACAATTCCATTTGCTTCTCTCTTCTCAATGGCTGCAAACCCTAATTCCCAAATTGTAAATCAATTCCAAAATTTAACTCCTCAAATCCTATCGAATTATATATCGATTTGAAGCTCTCGGCGAGCACAATTCAAATTTGTAGTTTGTTTTTCGATCTGGGTTGCTGTGTGGCCGAAACTGGGCGAATTAACCTCGGCCGTTCATTGATGTTTGATGATCGTTGGTCGATCGTCAATTGGAGGATACCGTTGTGTGGAGAGGACCGAGTGGAGTTCATCGGAGTGGGTTGTTTATCGAGTTGACGGTTGGATCGGGCGTTAAAATTCAATTAGGTCACGTTATATGAGGCGGCGGCTGTTCGATTTCATCATCGATGAGGCGTTCGGGGAGTTGGCGATGGTCGTGGGGAGGCCGCGGATGACCAGCGGCGGCTGGTGGGAGCGGCACGGCGCGCGCGTTCGAGTGAGAGGTGGCGGTGCGTACGATATGCAAGTTAGGGCTTGTTCGGGGATGAGCTGATGGGTGCGAGCACGTGCAGGTGACGAGTATATTGCAATTTTGCCATTTATTTTTATTTAGGTTAAATTTAAATTATCAAATGTTCTAATTTATATAACTTTTACATACGAGGTCCGTTTCACGTGCGGTTTGATCCGCTAGGATTGTATCGAAATTTCTGACTTTTTGACGCAGGTTTGGTCGAATTCTGAGACTGTTAAATTTGGACCTTGTTTTGAATTTCAAATCGATTTGAATTCAAAGGTGAGTGTTTTGACCCACTCACAACTTCTAAAATTTCTTATGTTAGTTAAATTAAATGTATGATGTGATTAGGAATTTATTTATGGCTGTTTGGTATATTTAAATTGCTATCCTTTTAATTTGAATTTATTTTGAAATAATTGTCATTTAATTTATTATTGAATTTAAATTGCCAGTTAATTTCTTGTATATAATAATTTGTTAATTGTTGATATTTATTGGTTGAATTGGATGATGATTGTGATGGATGTTTGAATTTATTATTGGGTGATTTGATGCTATACTTGATTTATGAAATGCTATCACTCTGCAAGTTCCCTTAGTTATTATTAGGAAATTCACTATAGGTTGAAATGATACATACCCGAATGATCTATAGATTAGGAAAAATCATTATAGGTTAAAATGATAGAATTGAGCAATTTTATGGATTTTTATATTAATTCGGGATTGCGGTTTGAAATGATATATATCCGTAAAAATTTAAATTGCGGATTGAAATGATAAATATCTGTATCACTTGACCCTAGGTAGAGAATTATATACGGACACTGGATTGGTTAAATTAAATGATTTTAAAATCTTTAATTTTTGAATTTAGTAAAACGATATTTTGAAATAAAATTTGATTTATATGAATTGAATTATTATCGAAATTCAAGCTTTATGTTAAAACTAGAATTGATTTAAAAGGAATTGTTGAAGGAATTTAAATTGAAATTTTAAATTTGATTTTTGAAGTATAACTGAAATTTATCGGAATTGAATTATTAAAATTATTTGAAATATAACTTTGAACGTACTGAAATTGGAGTAAATATAAATTGATATTTCCAACATGGATTGGAATTGATATAAAAATTTAATGGTCTATTGAGAATTTAAATTGAAGATTTGGAATTGGGTTTTTTTGGGAAATTGAAATGATCTAATTTTGTTGAAAGGAAATAAATAGTTTTAAATGGATATAAATTCCAAATTCATGTTTTCAAATATAAACTGTTTTTAAAATATATTATTTTTAAGATTCTAAATTTTTAGATTTTCAAACTATTAAACTATTTTAACGTATATTAACTATATTAAATCAATTTAACCTATTTTAAACCATTTAATTTATTTTAAAACTAATTAAACCATTTTAATTTATAGTAAATTTAATTAAGGGTACTTTTGGCACAGGTCCTTATTAAGTTTCAAAATTCACGAAAAGTCCTTCACTAAATTTCAGTGTAAATTAGGTCCCTGTTTTTTATTCACGATTATTGCAGAGCATGATGCAACATTTCTGTACACTGTGAACATAGTGTATGAAAGTTGCTGAAATATCAACACTTATTTATAAAAGTTGCTGATATTTCAGCAACATTTATGTACACTGTGAACACAGTTTATGAAAGTTGCTGAAATATCAGCACTTATTTATAAAAGTTGCTGACATTTCAGCAATAATTTTTCTTTGTTTTTACAATAAAACTTTGACACAGATAGTTGCTGAAATATCAGCACTTATTTATAAAAGTTGCTGACATTTCAGCAATAATTTTTCTTCGTTTCCAGAAAACAGGGACCCGCTTTACAATGAAACTTTAACAGGGACCCGCTTTACAATATGAAAGTATGATAGGGATGCCTCCCTAATTTCCACTTTAATTAATCTATTTTAAAGCTATTTAATCTATTTTAATCATATTTAACTATTTTGAATCTATATTAACTATTCTAGAGTATTTTGACTATTAAAATTTTATTTAAACTATTTATAACTATCTAAACTATTTTTCTAAATTTCAAGCTAAGTAAAGATTTTGTGTTATATTCAAATCCTCGATTTTAAAGTGAATATGGTTAAATGACATTATAACCTAAGTTGGGATTTGAATAACATATTTGACTTACTATGATAATTTTGAAATGAAAGTTTAACCTATTTTGGAAATATGACTTTGAACGGAAATATAATTTCAAAACTATGATCTCAAAAGTGCTATGAATTCAAAAATGAATATGATTTCAAAGTGAATATGATTTCGAAAGTGATATGGTTTTGAGAATATGATATTTTGATATAAATTATGAATTGGCTTTTGAAATGTAAAAGAACCATCCGGTGTGAAATAAGCATTAGGTTGTTAAAGAGATCGGGATCGGATATTGTCATACTCTTTGCCAATATTGAAAACCACTTTAACAACTATGTACGTGGTGGAGATTCCAGAAATGAAGTAGGATGGTTTGGTGAACGATTTCTGTATGAGGTATGACGTGACCCTGACTCCCGTGAGTCAGCTTAGATGTGACTAAAATCAGGAGCCATGCCGGGCCAAGTGAGGTCATTCCTCCGATTGGGCACACTTCTTCGATACTATATTCTGACTTTGTGATTTGATAGGTGGCCACCCTTGATTTTGATTTGGGAGTGTGTTCCGAGGTGGGCGGTAGTAGCTACTATGCGTTACCACCAGTCCGGATCCGCAAATGGTATATCTACCCTGGCATTTCCTCATGTGCCGTGTTCACATGCCCTAGAGCGCCTTCTATGAGTTTGTTTTGTACCATACCTATGGGGTGCCCTCTGGTTAAACCTCCAGTTTATGGAGGAGCTTACGGTACTGTATAGACTATGGGAATATATAAAATGTGTTAAGGGGGATATGGGTAATGCCTTAACGCTATTTTAATACTTTTACTTTACTATAGACATATTATAATAGTGTATTGTACTACATAGTAGATAATTTAACGGATCCTTAGGAGATGTGAATCCCGAACATCTCTTAAGTTACTGCACTCACGTTAGACACTGGATAGGAGATGTCGAACCCCGTAAACATCTCTGACGCCATCATATGCATATTTATCGTTGATTTAGCTTACATAAGATCTTTTAGTTCTGACTCGAGTGTTTTGTCTTTTCAATTACATAATTAACATTTTTATACGCACTCAAATTTTATTTATAAAGACAGTTTATATTGTATACTATCCAATTACATAGTTAACTTTTTGAGCAATTTAGGTAAGTTATATTGAATGCAATTGAGTATTATACAAGTAAATTTCTAATTCAATCATTCAAGTTTAAGTATTTATTCAAAATTTTAGCTTTATTTATAATTAAAATCATCATTTAACATTAATTCAAGAATTAGATTTCCGATTCACTTCAAACCATTTAGAGATAATTATGTATATACTATATATATCAAATCAATCTAAATTTAAAATAATATACATATATATACAAATCAAATCATACTTAAGAAATTTAAATCGATTTAATTTCCAAAACAAAACTGTAGCAAAGCTACGAATTGGTCTCTCCACTTCGAAACTCGAAAATGAATGTCGATGATGCGGCCGTCATCATCGAAATTATTTTCCAGCGACAAAGAGAAGAGCACTGGTTAAACATCTAAAATTTCTTTGGAATGATTTCTATTTGAAAATATTTTAAATACTATACACTTTAAAACTTTCAAATCAAAGTTTGAAATCACCGAAAATTTAAATTCTCAATTTCTTGATTTAAATTCATTACAATTTTCAAATAAAATATAAACCATGTTTTTATTTCAATTATTTATATATGAGACAAAAGCCAATGGTTTAGGTGACATATTTAAAATCCAATATTATTTATTAACGAACAATTCAATTAACTATCAAAATTCAGAAAATCGTACTTATATATATAATATAATTATTCAAAATTTATTTCATTTACCAAATTTAAAAATAATATTGTGTCAGTTTGCTCTGTTCAAGCGTTTTGGAAATTCTATCGATAGCGTTGATCAGACGAATCGATCGAAAACCCAAATCAACAATAACCACTCAAACAACACAATATCTTAAACATTTAAATATGGATTTACAAATACTCTATACAAGAATAAATTTTCAAAGCAAGGACAGAGATTCAAATTTGATTAATTCAATCAAAGAAAATTTTGATTTGAGAATAAGTTGGAACGAAAGATAAGATGATTATTTAACCGAATAAGGAAATAGATAATCTTATATAAATCGCGGGTAACCATAACCGGGTCGACCGTGACTTCAAGAATAAGATCGATGTGGAATTCCGAGGTAAATCGACATTCGATCTCAAGAAATAGAATTCAGGTATACCAGGAGATAGATAGCATCGTAAACCGAGGATACCGAAATCTCCGGTAAATCAATGCCTATTGTAAAGGAGTTTCACCCCTTTACAAATCATTTGAAGTTTGGCGAGACCGCCGATTCATTATAAGGGTCATACGAAGTGGAGTTATGTGATGCTCTAGAATTGAAAGAAGACGAATAGTGAGGGACACGAATGAATTTTTGGAACTGCAGGGAACGTTCCAAAATTCAAAGGAATCGAGTCAAAAGGAAGAGATTCAAACTCGAATGAAGTGATTCTGTAAATACATTTACCCTATATGCTGAGTTTTGCCTAGAGCTACCAAAGCTCTGATACCAACTGTAACGACCCGCTATTTTGGACCATTCGCATCCGCACATGTCGGACTTGAATAATTCAAAATACCGAATTGTTAATTTAAATTTGACAAAACTGAACATATACAGTAAATAAAATAATCACAGATCACAGACACAGAGTAATAAATGCAGTGGAAACAAAAGATAGTAGTTCATGAAGCTACTATATACATATCAAAGTAAAATAAGGTACAATAGGAGTCTCGAATACAATAGTCAAATACAATATCAGAATACATCACTGGAATCAACTGAATATCTGAAAGCTGGATAGATAGTTGGATCTCCAAGTGAAGCTCCAACTCCAAAGGTGAGTCTCGAATACTGGTACACTCAGTCTGACCCGAGCGTAAAGCAAAACACAAAACACCCGAGTCAGGATTAACATTCTTATATCAATAAATCCAACTCAAGTGAAATAGCAACTGAAATACAAGTAACTCAAAGGATGTTTGGAATAACCATCCTTTAAGGATCCGTTAAACTATCTACTATGTAGTAGTGTACGGTAAATAGATAATGCCTATCAGTAATATAAAGTATCAAGATAGTGTTAAGGCGTTACCATTATCCCCCTTAACACATTTTATATAAGCGTTATAGTCTATACAGCACTGTAAACTCCACCGTAAACTAGTGGGATATCAGGGAGTACTCCATAGGTATAACACAAAACAAATCATAGTGGTCGCGTATATAGGGATACAAGTATGACAAGGCACATGAGGCAATACCCAAGGTAGTGAAACTACCGTTTGCCTGATCCGGACTGGTGAGAACGCATCGCCGCAACGATCGCAACATCGCGAAACAACACTCCCAAAATTCGAGGGTGCACCAATCGATAACTAGTAATGAGTAGTTTACGAAGAAGTGTGTCCACTCGAGGTAGCTAACCCCATTTGGCCCAGCACGGCTCCTGTTTTAGTCATTTCCAATTTGATACAAGTGTCAAGTATAACGACCCGATATTTTGGACCATTCAAATCGACAATAATCCACACATGTCTGACTTGAATAATTCAAAATATCAGATTGTTAATTTAAAATTTGGCAAACTCAGCATATACAGTAAATAAATCAATCACAGAATCACAGACACAGAGTAATACAATAATACGCAGTGGAATAGATAAAATAGTAGTTCATGAAGCTACTATATAAACATCAGAGTTAAAAATAAAATACAACCGAATATCTCAAATGCAGTGAAGTCTCCAGTACAATAGATGACTTCTCTGAACAAATCAACTAGAAGAGCTGAAAGCTGAGGCGATAGTTGGATCTCCAAAGGAAGCTCCAAACTCCAAGGGTGGGTCTCAAATGTTGTATCACTCGGTCTAACCCGAGCGTAAAGCAAAACACAAAACACTCGAGTCAGGATTAACATTCTTATATCAATAAATCCAACTCAAGTGAAATATCAACTGAAATACAAGTAACTTAAAGGATGTTTGGGATAACCATCCTCTAAGGATCCGTGGAACTATCTACAATGTAGAAATATACACTATAACACCGTGGTCATTTCAATTAAATTTATACTTCAAAACCCAAATATCATTTCATTTCAAATATATCTATTTTTTCCAAAGTAGTATATATATATTAAATGATTTAAAGTGTAAAGTATTTATAATTTCCTCAAGTCTCGCAAATCGATTCAAATCAACTACAAAATTCCAGATTCAAATTTATTCAAAGCTCAATTCATCAATTTAATTCAGTTCTAAATATACCATTTATTTTTCAATATATTTCAAAGCTTTAATATTCAACATTTCAAAGTTAGATTTAACAGTTTCATATAGCTCTTGATTTAACTTCATCGTTATTTAATCAGGGAATATTCACTTAATAGATTCAATATCATTTACTAGCCTTAAATCACATTTTACTAAATATTTTCTTAAGCTTTATTTAAATAAGAAATATTCATTAAATTACTTATAAATCAAACCCAAGTTATAAATCATATCTTACATCTCAATTTCAATAAGTTTCTAATCGGTTTAATTAAATAAAATTCTTTATTAAATCAATTTCAACTAAATTCAAATTATCTTCCTATCCTTAACTTATTCAAATTTTTGCAAAAATCTATTTTGAAATATAGATATAAATACTTAAACATATCATATGTATTAAATCCATCTTAATTAAATTAAATATCATTATTAAATCTATATATATATATATCATTACCATTTATATATAAAATTTTAAGAATCAACATTTGTTAAAACCATATATTTCTTTCCAAAACCATAGAATTCAATTTCAAAATATTTATATACATATGGACCAACGGTGTTTGTATATGTATTTATCTTATGGTTAAGTGATACAGATATTTATCATTTCAATCCGAAATTAATATATACGGGTAGATATCATTTCAACCCGTAATCCCAATTTCAATCAAATGAAAATCGCTCGGGTCTATCATTTCAACCCATAACGATTTTCTCCTATTCTAAAGTCCGTTTAGGTATGTATCATTTCAACCCATAGTGATTTCTATACTAACAGGGAATTTGCAGAGTGATAACAGATATAGAAATAATATAACAGGCATAGATATATCATCAATAACAATATAATATAAACAGCAGGGTATGGTGTCATATCCCATAGGTGAACAGTTACAGATAATAACATAGATAACAATTTAAATAACTACAGCAGCATATTTCAATTGTCGTTTCAATTGAAATCAAATTTAATAAATATAAGAATGTTAAATCGTGAGTGATTGCTCACCTTTCGAGGCTAGAGAAGATAGACAATGGAAAGAGTTTTGAATTCAAGCATGAATTTCATAGCAAAGCACGATGGACTGGTTTGATGATCAAAGCTGACAATAAGGTTAGACGAAATCAAATCAGGACGGATTGGTGAAGATAATTGGTATAAGTGAACTTATATATCTGCATATATATAAGTATATAACCAAATATAACTATTTATAAAATAATATTCCAATTTCTAACACTTATATATATACACATGTATTTCAAACTCATTGTTTTAAATTAAAACACAAAAACAAAGTTTCTATATGCAAATTTAAAACCAAGTCAATATCCAGTTTTGATTTTAAACAAAAAGTTTCAAAATATCAATATATATATATATAGTTTTAAAAATTAAACACATATATAACTTGATATACAACAATTTATATATCACATATTTTCTTCTTTCAAACAACTTTGTATCTCTACTTAAACACATCTTATTAACCTATCAAGCTTGTAATTTGAAATTTATATATACACATAATATCTTTATAAACAATATACAAACATTATATTTAAATCCACAGTAAGAAATATATCAAAATGAATACATATCTAAATCAAACAGAGAATATGCAAAGTCAATGTATATGCGGCTATAGACAACACGTGTAGACCAGGGAATATGTAAAGCAAAATCTATGCCTGTAGACACTATATAATATGCGCCTGTATACTATTTCCATGTAACAACGACAAAATATATGTAAACAGGCTAATATTCATACAACCTTATATATATACTTATATAACTAATATATAACTAATATTTTACAAAACTCAATACTGAAACTATTGTCCAACATATATATATATATATGAAACAGACACACATGTTTCAAAAGTCCAAATCCCTATATACAACATTATTAAAAGCAAGTATGACTCAATATATAGAAAATTTATACAATATAACCTTTATAAACTCATACATATCTATATGTCATAACAAACACCCAATTTAAATCTAACATACTTAAACAAAACCCGCATATCATATATATATAATCTAATATAGAATGGGAAGCTTGCAGCAAATAAATTATATGCAGACTATCAATAGTAAAACATAAAACGTATTGTATATACATCAGTTATTAAAGCAAATATGTATATTATATAGCTTTACATATAAACCAATCTCCTGTATAAAGCTTGTACAAACCTTGTAATATAAAACTAGGACAACAGAACTGTAAAACGGAATTTTCTCTTATTTTATTAACACATATTCTTATATAGCATTTTAAAACAAAGTAATATATATATAGCGGTTTCAAGAATATAGCCTGACTTCAACTAATTAGGATAGTATCGATATAGACTAATTATAATACTGTATATAATATATATAACAGTATAAACTTTATAACACATAACAATACGACACCATTTCTTTTAAAAGTCTAGATTGCTGTACACATATAACACACGGTCAGAAGTATGCAAATCTTTGGGAAAAAAATTTATTTATAACATACGCACTTGACTCACATATGCAACTATAATATATACTAAAACATGTGCATGCTACTTACCTATCCTATATGCAGACATTATGTAAAGTACTCATTAAAAATCTATATTAAATTTTAAATACAAATAAATAAACCTCTATATGTGTTTGCAGCCAACTTATATGCAATATATATATAAGTTATTTGAAATACATAACATATATAAACTAACTTGACAATATTCGAAAATCATTATGTTATCTTATATGCAAAAATATTGTAACCAGATCTTATACAACATACTTTTAAAACAGAGGCTCGGTTGAGGTGGCTCATGGCCGATCACGTGGAGTAGAAGGCGCAAAGGTGGAAGTTGGGTGGCGAGGGGACTGCTGACGTGGGATGGCCTGTTGTGGCGATGGCAGGCGCGGAGGCCGATGTGGGTGGAAGGAACGGTGAAGTGATGGGGTGTTGGAATTGGCGGAGGTCGTGAGGAAGTGGAGGCTGACGTGGCGGAGGCGAGGTCAGGTGGTTGAGCGAGGCATGGGTGCTCTCGGTTGGAGGGATGGTGGAAGGAAGATAAGTTTCAGAGCATATAAGAGGAATGGGTTTCAGAAGAGCAAGCACCATTTCAAAATTTATGAACCGTGAATATGGAATGAAAATGAACAGTGAAGGATTGAATGCAAACGTTAGAAATTTAAACAAATATATGCAAAGATTGAATGAGTGCAATGGTCACACGATTACAATTCAGCTGACTAAAAGATTAAAGCAAATTATTATTGTGGTCCCGGTGCACGTTTCAAATTTTGAAAGGTAAAGGAAGGCGAAAAGTTAAAAAGTGGTACCGTCACAACGTGCTGTTATCAACATTTTTATCGCGTATCGGACCCCAAAAATACAGAAAAATATACCGCAGAGATCAGCACGACGAGACTATCAAAACGGTATATAGATATTTGTGGTACGATCATCTGATCGAAAGTCGATAATCGGTACCAGAAATGCTGTTATTTTGCCAGAATTAAGATGAACGGAGCAATAGAAATCCAAATTTGACGAAACGAAGACTGATGTTTCACTCAGCAGATGATTTAGAAATTTACTGTATAAAAATATTCAAGTTTGGAAAACATTTTATTACCATCATTTTTTAACGGATTTAAATTGAGATAAAATTACACAATAAAATAAGCTTCAATATTATTAGATGAAAATTTACCAGTTGCTATGATTAAATAAACGTATTCCAAATAATAAATTTTTAATTTCAAATTTTATTGTTTAAAATTTCACAAATTTCCAGTTAAACATACTTTTAAAACCATTAAATTTTGTGGGTCGTTACATCAAGGCTATCCATTATCGTTCTCTTTCTTCAGTCATCACGTACATCATTCCAACCACTTCATTCTGGATCACACTCCGCGTGTAGTTATTAAAGTGGTTTTCGGTTTAGACAGTGAGTATGTCCCTAACCGATTCCGGTCTCTTTAATAACTTTCGTGATTATTACACCGATTGGTCGTTTATATATTTCAAAAACCAAATCAAGTACAATTTCAATTAGAATTTGTAAACCAACATTTCATTTCTCTTTCTAAATCAATTTCCAAAATTTACGTTTCAAAACTTCCAAATTCATAATTTCAAAATCTTATAATTCAATTTCTTTTTTTTTAACAATTCAAATATTGATTCAAGTTCGTATATAAGTTTCATTCCGAAATCATTTAAATTAATTTAATTTAACATTCAAATCAATTTAACTTCATTTATCGATTTCATTAAATTTTCGTTAAGTTAATTTATCATTCAAGACAAATTCTATTTAATTTCCAATTCATTAAATCAATTACTTAAGTTCAACCCCATTATATCAAAACTTACAAATTGAATTAAATTAAATTCGTCAAATCAAATTCTTTACATTTTAAGTCTTACATTAATTTCAATAAGACACATTTTATTTCTTATTAGAGAAATTCAATTTCACTTATTAATTTACTTAGTTACAATTCAAAACTCAATTAATAAAGAAACTTAATTTCACTTATTCAAGAAGTTCAATTTTACTTAATAAAGAATTCAATTTTATTTAATTATTAAATAATTCAATCTTATTTAATTATTAAATAATTTCAAAACTTAATTATTAACTAATTTCATAACTTAATTATTAATCATTCCAAATTTAATTATTAAATAATTAATTTTAAAACAACGTTCATTCATCATCTACTATGTTAATATTTTGATTCAGATTATTAAATATTAATATTTCCTTTCCTTAAAATTCAAATTCCAACTTCGTTTCAAAACCATATTATTTTTCCAAATAAAATCTTCATTTTATTTTTATATCCAATTATTGACCAATCGATTTTTATTTAATTCTCTATCCTAGGTCAAAGTTTAATTTGGGTATTTATCATTTCAACCCGATTCCATTTCAATTCATAAATCAAAGCATAGCAAAGGGAACTTGCAATGTGATAACTGGGATGGTGTCAAAGTAAATAAACAAGCAATAACAACCATCAATAACAAACCAATAATTTATTTAAATAATCCCAAAATAATCGTATAATTTACATTTGTTGTTTATGCAAATTAATATAATTATTTCTAGAATCCACACTATCATTTCATGTAGATTAAAGATTATTACATTAATGTTTATACGGTTCTTCACTTGATATCCATTTTTCAATTTATACTACATCAATTTATATAACATACATTCAATGGTTCAAGGTATACTTAACAAAATTTCTACGTGTCAGATAATTTAAACATTTAAAGGGGTCATATTATGCAAACGTCATCTAATCAAATTTAACACATATATCAAATCTAACTATCCTTCGTCAATTTCAAATTCAAATTATTTATCACTTCATACATTAACAATTTAATGTCCAATGTCAACATTAAACAATCAATCATTTAACAACCAAACTTGATTATCATCGTATAGGTAACAGATAATGGTGTCAGATGTCACAGGTGAACTGATACAGGTAATAGCATATATACAGTGGACATAACTAACAGAAGCATATTTCAATTATCGTTTCAACTGAAATCAAATTTAATAAATAAAAGAACATTAATCGTGAGTGATTACTCACCTTTCAAGGCTAGAGAGGAGATAGACAACATAACAGGCTACAATTTGAATTGCGAAATGACCGATCCAAATAACGATTTCCAAAGCAAGTCGAAATAGGCATGAATTCGACGAACAACCGAGATGATAATAGGAATTGTTGAAAACGGTTCAGATCAGTTTGATATATACAGAAATATTTGCTATTTTATAAAATCAATATTGTATCCATAAAATACATATATTAAACTCAACACATAGACATCATATAATTTAATATAACTACTTATATATATATATATTCGATAAACAACTAACTAACCAGCTTGCATTTTATACTAACAGCACAAACACATTTATTAAAATCAATATAACTAATATTGATAAAATATACAAACATCATATGACTGGAAAAACCTATAACTCATGTACTTTATATATAAAACTCAGTTTTAAACATATATATACTATTATATAAACCATTGTATAAATTGCAGCTAAAAAAAGAGGATATATAGCTCAGAAAAACTATATATTATATACATATATAACAACAGCTTGCAAAAATATATATACTTCACTTTATATATATACTCCTTTAGACAGATATAAGAAATCATATATAATTATGTAAACTTTTGTACTTATAATATATACAGACCCAATATTAACAATAAAATGTAAGCTTGACTTTATATCATCCAACATATGTTACTTTTTCAAATAAACATATTACTGCAAGTTGTAAAACACATTTGATACCAAACTCAACATACATATGTGTATACAAGATATATATAAGGCCATATATACAAATAAACCCAGTTTATACATTTAAACCTAACCAACTATTATATATAAACTTATGTTATATAACGCACGCGTACAGTAGATATAATATTAACAAATTATGAGCCTTTACCACTAACATATCATTTAAGATCTACACGTACAATACTAAGACATATTAATCAACAGATTAGACATATGTAGACTATATATAAAACCTTACATGCATATAAAATTTAAATGTGACCGATTTATATAAATAAACTTAATCTCAAAGCTCATGTAGAAACTGATGTACCCTCATGTATATATAAATTAGAATACCCAACACACAGTTCTTCAATGACCTGTTTATGCTATGTATATATCAAAGTTAAACTCCTTACTGAAACTACCATGTGCAATATTTATATATATGAAGTAGATACCTATGTTTCGAAAGTCAAAAATCCCCATAAAATAAAATTAAATTAAATCAGGTATTACTTAATATATATTATATTTTGTAAATAAATGTGACGCCCCACCTCTATGCTCACAATAACAAAGGTTATTATAAGAAATAACATCTGCTATTGCGAAGAATAAGGCTTGTTAGAAGCGACCATCCGTAAGTTATGCCTTAGACGAGTATTGATTTCATCGATAGGAGTTGTGTAAATTACTCCCAAAGATATATATTCAATCCAAATTTAAAACGAAACTACGGTGGCTAAAGAAAAATCCAGAACAACTCATAATAATAATAACACAGATAGTATAATCACATCAGAACAGAAATATCAGATATATAGCGGAAGATTAGTCTGGAATACATGCTACAACAATCGATGGTTCACATGAACTGATACATATACATATCCATCAATACATACATAAGATGAGAGTCAAATAACCAAAAGAACTCCTCGAAGGCTAGACAAAAGATGATGCGAAATCCCAAAAGCTGAAGCTGCTACTGAATCAGAGATAGAGATTTCCCTGAAATGACTCGGTCTGACCCGAGTATTATTTAAAAGAAAATAATAAACGGATCAGTCTAATTTATTCTCAAAAACAAGTGAATTATAAATGTCACTTAAACAAATAATTATAGTCTCGAATGAGACTATACAACATAAATAATCAGCATAGTTTAAATGAAGAAATCTCAATTTAAACTCCATCAAAATCAGTTTTCAAATTCACAATTGAATTTAAAACAGCAATACGCAAATTTATAACCTCAGATGAGATTATACTCAAACTCAACTTTCAAATTCATAATTGAATTCAAAGCCGCAATTCACAAAATCCAGAAATCAAAATAGATAACTAGAAAATCAACAGTCGCAAAATCTAGAAATCAAAACAAGATAACTAGAAAAACCAACATAAAAGGTGGATCGATCCCATCAGATGGCGAGTTTTTAATTCGCCGCACGTGCATCAACAAATGGCCGAAGCCTACCAAGTACTCAGCATAATTTTGGCGCCCAACAAATGACCCGAAGGTCCGCAGAGTGACCCGAAGGTCTAGTACTGGTATTTGACCCGAAGGTCCATCATATGACCCGAAGGTCCATCATAGTGGCTCGAAAGCACACGAAATCATCAAATATTTCAATTAACGAGTCCGGAATTAACCGAAATAGCAAACGCACATGTCTCATACCACGTGTTTTACTAAATCGTTTGATTCTCTTCATCGTTTCCTTGAAAGTGCAAATTCATCAAAATAATCAAACAGCAGATATTTCAATTAACGAGTCCGGAATTAACCGAAATAGTAAAAGTAGTGTGGTTCCATACTCCGCACTTTTGCTAAATCGTTTAAATCTCTTCATCGTTTCCTTGAAAGTGCAAAATTGTGTATTTTATAAAATTACGTTTTACGTTCTCAAATGGACAAGTCCGGAATTAAGCGAATCAGTAAAAGTAAGGGTTCATAGTCCTCAATTTTGCTGAATCGTTTAAATCGCTTTCTCATTCTTTTGAAAGCGCAAACTGTAAAAATTTTGAAAACAATTTCAATTTAAAACCATTTTTAAAACACGTGATTAAAATAGTAGCATCTGTAGCAATTTCGTCAAGGAAATTGCATTTCTCAAAACGCCGTAAAAACGGATACCAAATCAGCGTTGCGGGATAACCACTTAAAAATTCACTTAAATTTGACGGTTACTGATGTCAAAATAACAGTAATTTTTATTCGTCAAAAAGGTCACCAAAACAACACACTTCAAAATATAATACCGGCGTAAAAATTTCGTTATAAAAATAACGGAGACAAATTACGTTAACACCGGTTCAATGCAAATTAAATAACGGACTACATTAAAATTTTTAAACATGAAATATGATGTCTGGAAATATTATACTCCGCATTTTCCCATAACATTAAAATGCACGTAACACATTGAAATGCTCGGTTAAACTAAAATGCACGTACACTACAGTTTGCAGACACATCATAAAATACAAAAGTTATAAGTGGCTTGGGTCTGGCTATTGTATGCTACACACTACTGCTACAGGCATAAAAGAATTAAACAAAAAGGTGATCTGGACACAATATTTTTGCATGCAAGTAACAATATAAGTGCAAAAATATATATGAGCCAACATCAGGACAAGGCGGAACAACGTGTGCAAATAAAAGGCAATGTACTCATCATATTACCCTACACGCATGAACACAATTATTGAACCCAAAAACAATGCCTGAACACCCACGTACCCCACGCGTGCAACCAAATATTGAACCCAAAAATAGAGTTTGAAACACACGCAAGCAACAAAATTCCGAACCCCAAATCAATGCTTGAACACACATAACTCACGCACGCAACTAATGAAAAAAATAAAAAGAGTGCCTGGACTTAGAACTCTTTTATATGCACACATGAAATGAAATCAATGTAATGCCTAACATTATTACACGCGTACACTAGTGTTAATTCAAGAAGTGCAGTGGAACAATTAATATTACTCAACGCGACCTGGAACCCATTCTTTTCGTTTTACACATATTAGCAACCAGGATTTATAAATTTGAGGTGGCCAGCGCAATGCAATTGTACACACGTAACTAATCAACATGCACTCACCCTACCATATGCAGGTACGTCATAATGCACATGAATAAAATGAATAAGGTCTGGACGCTACTTCATACACAAAAATATGAAGGAATGAAGAAATTAGCAAAGTGAGTTTTGAACTCACCTAATCTAGTGTTGAATTAACTAGCAACCGCGATCTGAGTGGAGCAAGAGTTTAGGAACAGCCATTAATACTTCTATCAAGCTACTGAAGAAAATGGAACCCAAAAGAATGTTGCAGTGTTGTCCCTTTTTTTTTTTTTGAACAAGTCAATGCAACAATGTGTGCTGGAAATTGTTTTGGTACATTTGCATTTAAGGCAAACGTGCCTTAGAGGAAAATGGTATACGGCCTACAAAGAAATAATGATGACCAAATACAACTAGCAAAAAAAAATGTTTTCCAATTTGTTTTGAATTAGACCAGTTTTTCACATGTACACGTGAATGCAAAAATATGCAGCCTAGTTCCAACGTGCTACAACTGGGAAGTATGCAACTAACTTTGCAACAATTTTTTTTTTCTTTTCAAATTTTAGTTTTAAAATTTCTATTTAAAACATTAACTCCGACAGTAATTCAAAAATCACGGTCGTTACAGCTTTTTAAAATATTTTACAACGGTAAAAATCACGGTCGTTACAGACTCCCCCCTTATAAAAATTGCGTCCCCGCAATTTTCATACTAGAAAAAGTCAATAACACGACAATTTATCAAATCAAAGATTAAAAAGAAAAGATAGGTACGAATGCTCACCTCCACCCGAAGAGGAGAGAAAACCGGTATAAGAATGCTCGATGAATTTTCTGGTTTCCCAAGTGCAATCCTTGGGGTTTGCGGACCATTGAACCTTTACAAGCGAAACTTCTTTGTTCCGAAGGCGCTTAACCTTCGAAAAGCTAGCACACGAATTAGGATATTGCACCATAGACAAGTCGGGTGAGATCTCAAGATGTTGCAACATAGGAGGATAAATAATAGAATCTGAATCTCGAAGGCATTGACGCAAATGAGATACATGAAATACGTCATGAATTCTAGAAAACTAAACAGGTAACAATACGCGATAAGCAACAAGGCCAATGCGTTCCGTAATAGGAAACGGTCCAATATAACGAGGAGCCAATTTCCCGGAGCTACTAAAACGCACCACACCCTTAATCGAGGAAACACGAATGAATACAAGATCGCCTACAGAAAATTTCAAAGGTTTCCTACGATGATCGACATAAGATTTCTGCCTATTCTGAGCCTCCTTCATTCTCTGTTTGATAATATCAATCCTCTCAGAAGATTCACGAATATAATCGGGACCGAGAACTAACTTTTCCCCGATTCCAACCAACAAGAAGGTGATCGACACGGCCTTTCGTAAAGAGCTTTGAAAGGAGCCATACCGATACTGGATTGAAAACTGTTGTTATAAGAAAATTCAACAAGAGATAAGTGGTCTTCCCAACTACCACCAAAATCAAGAACGCAAGCTCGAAGGAGATCCTCTAAAACCCGATTCACCCTTTCAGTCTGACCATCAGACTGTGGATGATAAGCTGTACTGAGATTTAGCTTAGTGCCCATAGCTTTCTGAAGACTCCGCCAGAAACCACTAGTGAAAAGCGGATCTCTGTCACTAACAATAGAACTAGACACTCCATGAAGTCGAACGACTTCCTTAATAAACATCCTAGCCAATAAAGGAGCAGTCCGATTGGACTTGATAGGAATAAAATAGGCTGATTTAGTCAATCGGTCAACAATCACTCAAATACTAGTATGGCCCGACCTCGAACGAGGTAGACCATCAATGAAGTCCATGGAAATCTGACCTCATTGCCATAATGGAATCTCAAGAGGCTGCAAAAGACCACTGGGACGTTGATGTTCTGCTTTAACAAGTTGACAAGTCATGCAACGACTTACGTAACTTGCAACATCACGCTTCATACCCTCCCAATAGTATAAGCGTTTCATATCAGCATACATCTTGCTACTGCCCAGATGGATAGTATACTTAGAACGATGACAGTCCTCAAGAATGTCATTTCTAAGATTAGAAATATCAGGCACGATCAATCTACCCTTCTTCCGAATACAACCATGAATATCAATATCGAAATCCTTTAGATCATCACTTCGGGATTCTGATTTACAACTCTGGATAAGATAAGAAATATGTGGATCTTTCTTCTGGGCATCGGCGATGCGATCCAACAAAATAGGACGAGCTTCCATGCTAAATAAAAGCACCGAAGAATCAGAAACTGAAGGACGGTCTCTAATATCACAAAGAGATAAAGTTTCCAAAATATTCCACTCTGCTAGCATCATGGAAACAACAACTTGCTGCTTGCGACTAAGCGCATCAGCAACTCGATTACCCTCACCAGGGGTATACAGAATACCGAAATCATATGAAGCAAGAAATCCGAGCCAACGCTGTTGCCTCATATTAAGTTCTTTCTGAGTGAAAAGATACTTCAAAGATTTATGATCAGTGAAGGGAATAAAACGCTCGCCCAAGAATAATATCGCCGAATCTTTAGAGCAAAGACTATAACGGCTAACTCCAAATCATAGGTAGCATAACGAATTTTGTTAGGCTTTAGTTGTCTAGAAGCATAGGCAACTACTATCTTTTCGCACGAGAACAGCATCGAAACCAATACGGTTAGTATTGGTACAAATAATAAAGTCTTGGTTCCCTTTGGGAATCACAAGGATAAGAGTACCGGAAAAAAAAGTTCTTTCAAATAATCTTCTTTCCTGAAAAGCTATAACTTCCAAAATTACCATTATCTTTGTGAAATCATTTTATAGAAAAATTTACTTTTTATAGGTCAATTTATTGTGTCGAATTGTCTCATCAAAGCGTTTAGGAGATTCCTATCGATAACGTTGATCAAGCGCATCGACCAGAATTCTTAAAGCACTCAATGGGCAATACAATCATAAAATCATCTTCTATATGATAAACACAAATTATACTTGTAAATAAATCTTATGAAAAGGATTTGCAAAATTTTAAATTGCTGTTTTCATCCAAAATCAATAAATACACAAATGGAGTCATCGAGATATTCGTAGAATACTCGATTCATAAAATGGATGAAATAAGCTGAGCAAAATGAATGACATAATAAGTCATTCATAAGAATCATAACGAGTACGGAATGCAGTAAGTTAAATTCTAACTTCCGCAACTCGTAGCCAAATGAAAACAGATGGTAAGGTCAAATTTGGAGAACAGTTTAGCGCCACTTACTTGATCGAACATGTAATCGATCCTAGGTAATGGATACCTATTCTTGACAGTGAGCTCGTTAAGCTTGCGATAAACGATGCAACGCCTAAGAGTACCATCTGGCTTCTTAACGAAGACAACGACGGCGCCCCAAGGAGATGAGCTAGAACGAATATCGTTTGGCTCCCAATTCAGATAATTGTTGCTTGAGTTCCTCATTTTCCTTAACAGACATCCTCATGGGAGGACGACTGACAGGATGAGCATCAAAGATAAAATCAATACGGAACTCAATTGCCCTATTCGACGGCAACTCGAAATAGGCTCGAAGACATCAGAAAAATCACAAACAACAGGAATATTAGCTAAGACATCCTTCGATTCGAAGGAATAAATAAGAGCATTCGAAGTATGGTCCATGCTTCGAAATATAATAGAGAACTGCTCGATAGCATCGGGATGCTTGAGATATAAAGTTCTTTTGGGACATAGGATTGAACTTCATAACGGATGAGCCAATCCATACCCAAAATCATATCAAAACCAAGATGATCCATAACATGTAGATTTGCACGAAAGAAAGAAGAAAAAAACCCACAAAGAATAATCTTTAATTACATCAACACACAATAAACCAAGAGTAGCAGATCCACCAATAGGATTCACAATCCTCAAAGGGTCGCAAAGAGTAATAACATCCAAAGGAATAACATCAACAAGCTTCTTCGACACGAATGAATGTGATGCACCCATATCGAAAAGAACTCTAATAGAACGGCTATGAAATAAAATAAAACCTTCCAAAATAGAAGGAAGAATACCTTTGGGCTGAGAAGAATCACCAGAAGCTTAAGCAACATTAAGCTTCCCGGATTTGAAACCCTTAGGAGTAGTAGGACAATCAGAAATAGAGGACTTTCCTTGTTTTAACTCAAGGAAACTACAACAAGACTGATAAGGAATTTAACAAATGGAATACTACGGAAATATGAGATATATTCCTAGACATATTCCAACTTGTTAGAGAGGATAAGAAGTTTAAGAACAATGAAGGAATCGATTAGAAAGGCACGAAAAAAAAACCATCGAATAGTCGTTACACATGTTCCATTCTGTTTCTGTTCTGTGTTTATTATAATTTGTTCTGAATTTCAGCTCTGATACCAAGCTGTGACGCCCCACCTCTATGCTCACAATAACAAAGGTTATTATAAGAAATAACATCTGCTATTGCGAAGAATAAGGCTTGTTAGAAGCGACCATCCGTAAGTTATGCCTTAGACGAGTATTGATTTCATCGATAGGAGTTGTGTAAATTACTCCCAAAGATATATATTCAATCCAAATCTAAAACGAAACTACGGTGGCTAAAGAAAAATCCAGAACAACTCATAATAATAATAACACAGATAGTATAATCACATCAGAACAGAAATATCAGATATATAGCGGAAGATTAGTCTGGAATACATGCTACAACAATCGATGGTTCACATGAACTGATACATATACATATCCATCAATACATACATAAGATGAGAGTCAAATAACCAAAAGAACTCCTCGAAGGCTAGACAAAAGATGATGCGAAATCCCAAAAGCTGAAGCTGCTACTGAATCAGAGATAGAGATTTCCCTGAAATGACTC
Organism: Allium fistulosum; assembly: GCA_030737815.1. Lineage (NCBI taxonomy): Eukaryota > Viridiplantae > Streptophyta > Magnoliopsida > Asparagales > Amaryllidaceae > Allium > Allium fistulosum. Next base: position 1,543,509,929 of record CM060901.1, on the reverse strand, counting down.
GGTCTGACCCGAGTATTATTTAAAAGAAAATAATAAACGGATCAGTCTAATTTATTCTCAAAAACAAGTGAATTATAAATGTCACTTAAACAAATAATTATAGTCTCGAATGAGACTATACAACATAAATAATCAGCATAGTTTAAATGAAGAAATCTCAATTTAAACTCCATCAAAATCAGTTTTCAAATTCACAATTGAATTTAAAACAGCAATACGCAAATTTATAACCTCAGATGAGATTATACTCAAACTCAACTTTCAAATTCATAATTGAATTCAAAGCCGCAATTCACAAAATCCAGAAATCAAAATAGATAACTAGAAAATCAACAGTCGCAAAATCTAGAAATCAAAACAAGATAACTAGAAAAACCAACATAAAAGGTGGATCGATCCCATCAGATGGCGAGTTTTTAATTCGCCGCACGTGCATCAACAAATGGCCGAAGCCTACCAAGTACTCAGCATAATTTTGGCGCCCAACAAATGACCCGAAGGTCCGCAGAGTGACCCGAAGGTCTAGTACTGGTATTTGACCCGAAGGTCCATCATATGACCCGAAGGTCCATCATAGTGGCTCGAAAGCACACGAAATCATCAAATATTTCAATTAACGAGTCCGGAATTAACCGAAATAGCAAACGCACATGTCTCATACCACGTGTTTTACTAAATCGTTTGATTCTCTTCATCGTTTCCTTGAAAGTGCAAATTCATCAAAATAATCAAACAGCAGATATTTCAATTAACGAGTCCGGAATTAACCGAAATAGTAAAAGTAGTGTGGTTCCATACTCCGCACTTTTGCTAAATCGTTTAAATCTCTTCATCGTTTCCTTGAAAGTGCAAAATTGTGTATTTTATAAAATTACGTTTTACGTTCTCAAATGGACAAGTCCGGAATTAAGCGAATCAGTAAAAGTAAGGGTTCATAGTCCTCAATTTTGCTGAATCGTTTAAATCGCTTTCTCATTCTTTTGAAAGCGCAAACTGTAAAAATTTTGAAAACAATTTCAATTTAAAACCATTTTTAAAACACGTGATTAAAATAGTAGCATCTGTAGCAATTTCGTCAAGGAAATTGCATTTCTCAAAACGCCGTAAAAACGGATACCAAATCAGCGTTGCGGGATAACCACTTAAAAATTCACTTAAATTTGACGGTTACTGATGTCAAAATAACAGTAATTTTTATTCGTCAAAAAGGTCACCAAAACAACACACTTCAAAATATAATACCGGCGTAAAAATTTCGTTATAAAAATAACGGAGACAAATTACGTTAACACCGGTTCAATGCAAATTAAATAACGGACTACATTAAAATTTTTAAACATGAAATATGATGTCTGGAAATATTATACTCCGCATTTTCCCGTAACATTAAAATGCACGTAACACATTGAAATGCTCGGTTAAACTAAAATGCACGTACACTACAGTTTGCAGACACATCATAAAATACAAAAGTTATAAGTGGCTTGGGTCTGGCTATTGTATGCTACACACTACTGCTACAGGCATAAAAGAATTAAACAAAAAGGTGATCTGGACACAATATTTTTGCATGCAAGTAACAATATAAGTGCAAAAATATATATGAGCCAACATCAGGACAAGGCGGAACAACATGTGCAAATAAAAGGCAATGTACTCATCATATTACCCTACACGCATGAACACAATTATTGAACCCAAAAACAATGCCTGAACACCCACGTACCCCACGCGTGCAACCAAATATTGAACCCAAAAATAGAGTTTGAAACACACGCAAGCAACAAAATTCCGAACCCCAAATCAATGCTTGAACACACATAACTCACGCACGCAACTAATGAAAAAAATAAAAAGAGTGCCTGGACTTAGAACTCTTTTATATGCACACATGAAATGAAATCAATGTAATGCCTAACATTATTACACGCGTACACTAGTGTTAATTCAAGAAGTGCAGTGGAACAATTAATATTACTCAACGCGACCTGGAACCCATTCTTTTCGTTTTACACATATTAGCAACCAGGATTTATAAATTTGAGGTGGCCAGCGCAATGCAATTGTACACACGTAACTAATCAACATGCACTCACCCTACCATATGCAGGTACGTCATAATGCACATGAATAAAATGAATAAGGTCTGGACGCTACTTCATACACAAAAATATGAAGGAATGAAGAAATTAGCAAAGTGAGTTTTGAACTCACCTAATCTAGTGTTGAATTAACTAGCAACCGCGATCTGAGTGGAGCAAGAGTTTAGGAACAGCCATTAATACTTCTATCAAGCTACTGAAGAAAATGGAACCCAAAAGAATGTTGCAGTGTTGTCCCTTTTTTTTTTTTTGAACAAGTCAATGCAACAATGTGTGCTGGAAATTGTTTTGGTACATTTGCATTTAAGGCAAACGTGCCTTAGAGGAAAATGGTATACGGCCTACAAAGAAATAATGATGACCAAATACAACTAGCAAAAAAAAATGTTTTCCAATTTGTTTTGAATTAGACCAGTTTTTCACATGTACACGTGAATGCAAAAATATGCAGCCTAGTTCCAACGTGCTACAACTGGGAAGTATGCAACTAACTTTGCAACAATTTTTTTTTTCTTTTCAAATTTTAGTTTTAAAATTTCTATTTAAAACATTAACTCCGACAGTAATTCAAAAATCACGGTCGTTACAGCTTTTTAAAATATTTTACAACGGTAAAAATCACGGTCGTTACAATAAACATAGATCTACCAAAATATGGACAAAGCGTATACTTTTTTATACGGTATGTATATATATATAAAGCTTGTATAATATAACCTATAAAGCAAAATAGACTAGAGTAAATTTGCAAAACAATTATCTAAATCAAACTGTGACCAAACTACAAAACAGATATATTTATCTATACAGAGTTTGAAGCAGCCGAAATAACATATATACCGTTAAATAAATAAAAAGGGGCAGGTGGTCACGAGAGAGAGTGGAGCTCAGTTTTAAGGCGTGCGCGAGCTGGTTGCTGTGTGCGTGGATGCGGCCAGATCCGGTTGTGGGTGGAGTAGGCCTTCGGCATAGCCATGGCAGGCGGAGGGGAAGAAGCAAGGCAGCGAGAGGTAGTTCGGGTGGGAAGAGCAGGGTGGTGATGTAGCCGACATGCTTCGGCTAAGGTGGAGAAGGCGGCTCGCGTGCATGGGCAAGAAGGGATGTGCTGTAAGTGATTGTCGAGGTGGAGGGGTTGCAAGTTGGATGGAGATCGGCTGCTAATTGAAGGAGCAAGGAAGAACAGGCGGGTCTTGGAATAATATATGCAAATGTAAAGTAAATTTATTTTTCTTTCAGCCAAACAGAGAAGGAAATGGTAGAAAATGTGGGAGAGGAGAAGAGGTAAGGAATGGAAAGAAAAGTGGTCAGACAAATAAATGAACGTATAACTTTTTTTAGTGTAAAGGTGGCTATTCAATTTCTAATATCTTTTTAAACTGCACTTTTATTTAAATAAGTGGCTAATAGCTAGCATGGTGCGCAAAAGAACAGACGAAGTAAACAAAAGGGCTCAGAAATGAAAGGACACAAAATGGATACCGATACGGTTACAGGTTTTTTTTGCGGATTCCGCTGTGTACCGGACTCCAAAACACAAAATTGAATATACCGTAGAGATCAGCACGAGGAGACGATCAAAATGGTATACAGATATCAGTGATTTGATTGAATTATAAAATTCGAAATTTCTACTAGCGGAAAATGCAACAAAACGTAGAAAAATAAGATCGACGGAGCTAAAGAAGTCCGAATTTGGAAAAACGAAAAATGACGTCTTGCTCAGAAGATGATTTAGAATTTTTCTATATAAAAATATTTAGGTTTCGAAAACATTTTATTTTCATCAATTCATAACTGATTAAATTGAATAAATTTACGCACGAAAATAAACTTCATATTTTCGGATGAAAATTTACCAGTTGCTATGTTTAACTAGACGCATTTCAAATATCAAATTTATATTTCAAAATTTTATTGTTTAAATTTCACAAAATTTCAATTAAATATATAAATAAAACAAATAAAATTATTAAAAATTTACGGGTCGTTACATTCTCCCCCACTCAAAACTTTTCATCCCCGAAAAGGAAGGAGGTGGGAGAATAGAAATAACCAGAAGAAAATAGACTTGAATTACAAAATAAAACAATTAATTTAAACCATATAAATTTCAATTTAAATTAATTTATATTCAACAATTTGACTTTAACTCAAGGAATTTCATTAACTTGGTTTATTTTCAACTTATCATTGTTTGTTATAGAATTTATTTCAAACAACAATTTATTTTATTAATCCATTTATTATTCAACTAACCTAGTATTCTATTTATCTCAATTAACCATTAAACTTTTAAGTGTATACATTTTTATACGCACTCAAATTTTATTTATAAAGACAGTTTATATTGTATACTATCCAATTACATAGTTAACTTTTTGAGCAATTTAGGTAAGTTATATTGAATGCAATTGAGTATTATACAAGTAAATTTCTAATCCAATCATTCAAGTTTAAGTATTTATTCAAAATTTTAGCTTTATTTATAATTAAAATCATCATTTAACATAAATTCAAGAATTAGATTTCCGATTCACTTCAAACCATTTAGAGATAATTATGTATATACTATATATATCAAATCAAACTAAATTTAAAATAATATACATATATATACAAATCAAATCATACTTAAGAAATTTAAATCGATTTAATTTCCAAAACAAAACTGTAGCAAAGCTACGAATTGGTCTCTCCACTTCGAAACTCGAAAATGAATGTCGATGATGCGGCCGTCATCATCGAAATTATTTTCCAGCGACAAAGAGAAGAGCACTGGTTAAACATCTAAAATTTCTTTGGAATGATTTCTATTTGAAAATATTTTAAATACTATACACTTTAAAACTTTCAAATCAAAGTTTGAAATCACCGGAAATTTAAATTCTCAATTTCTTGATTTAAATTCATTACAATTTTCAAATAAATTATAAACCATGTTTTTATTTCAATTATTTATATATGAGACAAAAGCCAATGGTTTAGGTGACATATTTAAAATCTAATATTATTTATTAACAAACAATTCAATTAACTATCAAAATTCATAAAATCATACTTATATATATAATATAATTATTCAAAATTTATTTCATTTACCAAATTTAAAAATAATATTGTGTCAGTTTGCTCTGTTCAAGCGTTTTGGAAATTCTATCGATAGCGTTGATCAGACGAATCGATCGAAAACCCAAATCAACAATAACCACTCAAACAACACAATATCTTAAACATTTAAATATAGATTTACAAATACTCTATACAAGAATAAATTTTCAAAGCAAGGACAGAGATTCAAATTTGATTAATTCAATCAAAGAAAATTATGATTTGAGAATAAGTTGGAACGAAAGATAAGATGATTATTTAACCGAATAAGGAAATATATAATCTTATATAAATCACGGGCAACCATAACCGGGTCGACCGTGACTTCAAGAATAAGATCGATGTGGAATTCCGAGGTAAATCGACATTCAATCTCAAGAAATAGAATTCAGGTATAGCAGGAGATAGATAGCATCGTAAACCGAGGATACAGAAATCTCCGGTAAATCAATGCCTATTGTAAAGGAGTTTCACCCCTTTACAAATCATTCGAAGTTTGGCGAGACCGCCGATTCATTATAAGGGTCATTCAAAGTGGAGTTATGTGATGCTCCAGAATTGAAAGAAGACGAATAGTGAGGGACACGAATGAATTTTTGGAACCGCAGGGAACGTTCCAAAATTCAAAGGAATCGAGTCAAAAGGAAGAGATTCAAACTCGAATGAAGTGATTCTGTAAATACATTTACCCTATATACTGAGTTTTGCCTAGAGCTACCAAAGCTCTGATACCAACTGTAACGACCCGCTATTTTGGACCATTCGCATCCGCACATGTCGGACTTGAATAATTCAAAATACCGAATTGTTAATTTAAATTTGGCAAAACTGAACATATACAGTAAATAAAATAATCACAGATCACAGACACAGAGTAATAAATGCAGCGGAAACAAAAGATAGTAGTTCATGAAGCTACTATATACATATCAAAGTAAAATAAGGTACAATAGGAGTCTCGAATACAATAGTCAAATACAATATCAGAATACATCACTGGAATCAACTGAATATCTAAAAGCTGGATAGATAGCTGGATCTCCAAGCGAAGCTCCAACTCCAAAGGTGAGTCTCGAATACTGGTACACTCAGTCTGACCCGAGCGTAAAGCAAAACACCCGAGTCAGGATTAACATTCTTATATCAATAAATCCAACTCAAGTGAAATAGCAACTGAAATACAAGTAACTCAAAGGATGTTTGGAATAACCATCCTTTAAGGATCCGTTAAACTATCTGCTATGTAGTAGTGTACGGTAAATAGATAATGCCTATCAGTAATATAAAGTATCAAGATAGTGTTAAGGCGTTACCATTATCCCCCTTAACATATTTTATATAAGCATTATAGTCTATACAGCACTGTAAACTCCACCGTAAACTAGTGGGATATCAGGGAGTACTCCATAGGTATAACACAAAACAAATCGTAGTGGTCGCGTATATAGGGATACAAGTATGACAAGGCACATGAGGCAATACCCAAGGTAGTGAAACTACCGTTTTCCTGATCCGGACTGGTGAGAACGCATCGCCGCAACGATCGCAACACCACGAAACAACACTCCCAAAATTCGAGGGTGCACCAATCGATAACAAGTAATGAGTAGTTTACGAAGAAGTGTGTCCGCTCGAGGTAGCTAACCCCATTTGGCCCGGCACGGCTCCTATTTTAGTCATTTCCAATTTGACACAAGTGTCAAGGCTATCCATTATCGTTCTCTTTCTTCAGTCATCACGTACATCATTCCAACCACTTCATTCTGGATCACACTCCGCGTATAGTTATTAAAGTGGTTTTCGGTTTAGACAGTGAGTATGTCCCTAACCAATTCCGGTCTCTTTACTTTCGTGATTATTACACCGATTGGTCGTTTATATATTTCAAACACCAAATCAATTACAATTTCAATTAGAATTTGTAAACCAACATTTCATTTCTCTTTCTAAATTAATTTCCATAATTTACGTTTCAAAACTTCCAAATTCATAATTTCAAAATCTTATAATTCAATTTCAATTTCTTTTTTTTTAAAACAATTCAAATATTGATTCAAGTTCGTATATAAGTTTCATTCCGAAATCATTTAAATTAATTTAATTTAACATTCAAATCAATTTAACTTCATTTATCGATTTCATTAAATTTTCGTTAAGTTAATTTATCATTCAAGACAAATTCTATTTAATTTCCAATTCATTAAATCAATTACTTAAGTTCAACCCCATTATATCAAAACTTACAAATTGAATTAAATTAAATTCGTCAAATCAAATTCTTTACATTTCAAGTCTTACATTAATTTCAATAAAACACATTTTATTTCTTATTAGAGAAATTCAATTTCACTTATTAATTTACTTAGTTACAATTTCAAAACTCAATTAATAAAGAAACTTAATTTCACTTATTCAAGAAGTTCAATTTTACTTAATAAAGAATTCAATTTTATTTAATTATTAAATAATTCAATCTTATTTAATTATTAAATAATTTCAAAACTTAATTATTAACTAATTTCAAAACTTAATTATTAATCATTCCAAATTTAATTATTAAATAATTAATTTTAAAACAACGTTCATTCATCATCTACTATGTTAATATTTTGATTCAGATTATTAAATATTAACATTTCCTTTCCTTAAAATTCAAATTCCAACTTCGTTTCAAAACCATATTATTTTTCCAAATAAAATCTTCATTTTATTTTTATATCCAATTATTGACCAATCGATTTTTATTTAATTCTCTATCCTAGGTCAAAGTTTAATTTGGGTATTTATCATTTCAACTCGATTCCATTTCAATTCACAAATCAAAGCATAGCAAAGGGAACTTGCAATGTGATAACTGGGATGGTGTCAAAGTAAATAAACAAGCAATAACAACCATCAATAACAATCCAATAATTTATTTAAATAATCCCGAAATAATCGTATAATTTACATTTGTTGTTTATGCAAATTAATATAATTATTTCTAGAATCCACACTATCATTTCATGTAGATTAAAGATTATTACATTAATGTTTATATGGTTCTTCACTTGATATCCATTTTTCAATTTATACTACATCAATTTATATAACATACATTCAATGGTTCAAGGTATAATTAACAAAATTTCTACGTGTCAGATAATTTAAACATTTAAAGGGGTCATATTTTGCAAACGTCATCTAATCAAATTTAACACATATATCAAATCTAACTATCCTACGTCAATTTCAAATTCAAATTATTTATCACTTCATACATTAACAATTTAACGTCCAATGTCAACATCAAACAATCAATCATTTAACAACCAAACTTGATTATCATCGTATAGGTAACAGATAATGGTGTCAGATGTCACAGGTGAACTGATACATGTAATAGCATATATACAGTAGACATAACTAACAGCAGCATATTTCAATTGTCGTTTCAACTAAAATCAAATTTAATAAATAAAAGAACATTAATCGTGAGTGATTACTCACCTTTCAAGGCTAGAGAGGAGATAGATAACATAACAGGCTACAATTTGAATTGCGAAATGACTGATCCAAATAACGATTTCCAAAGCAAGTCGAAATAGGCATGAATTCGACGAACAACCGAGCTGATAACAGGAATTGTTGAAAACGGTTCAGATCAGTTTGATATATACAGAAATATTTGCTGTTTTATAAAATCAATATTGTATCCATAAAATACATATATTAAACTCAACACATAGACATCATATAATTTAATATAACTACTTATATATATATATATTCGATAAACAACTAACTGACCAGCTTGCATTTTATACTAACAGCACAAACACATTTATTAAAATCAATATAACTAATATAGATAAAATATACAAACATCATATGACTGGAAAAACATATAACTCATGTACTTTATATATAAAACTCAGTTTTAAACATATATATACTATTATATAAACCATTGTATAAATTGCAGCTAAAAAAAAGGATATATAGCTCAGAAAAACTATATATTATATACATATATAACAGCAGCCTGCAAAAATATATACACTTCACTTTATATATATACTCCTTTAGACAGATATAAGAAAACATATATAACTATGTAAACTTTTGTACTTATAATATATACAGACCCAATATTAACAATAAAATGTAAGCTTGACTTTATATCATCCAACATATGTTACTTTTTCAAATAAACATATTACTACAAGTTGTAAAACACATTTGATACCAAACTCAACATACATATGTGTATACAAGATATATATAAGGCCATATATACAAATAAACCCAGTTTATACATTTAAACCTAACCAACTATTATATATAAACTTATGTTATATAACGCACGCATACAGTAGATATAATATTAACAAATTATGAGCCTTTACCACTAACATATCATTTAAGATCTACACGTACAATACTAAGACATATTAATCAACAGATTAGACATATGTAGACTATATATAAAACCTTACATACATATAAATTTTAATATGACCTATTTATATAAATAAACTTAATCTCAAAGCTCATGTAGAAACTGATGTACCCTCATGTATATATAAATTAGAATACACAACACACAGTTCTTCAATGACCTGTTTATGCTATGTATATATCAAAGTTAAACTCCTTACTGAAACTACCATGTGCAATATTTATAAATATGAAGTAGATACCTATGTTTCGAAAGTCAAAAATCCCCATAAAATAAAATTAAATTAAATCAGGTATAACTTAATATATATTATATTTTGTAAATAAACATAGATCTACCAAAATATGGACAAAGCGTATACTTTTTTATATGGTATGTATATATATATATATATATATATATATATATAAAGCTTGTATAATATAACCTATAAAGCAAAATAGACTAGAGTAAATTTGCAAAACAATTATCTAAATCAAACTGTGACCAAATCTACAAAACAGATATATTTATCTATACAGAGTTTGAAGCAGCCGAAATAACATATATACCTTTAAATAAATAAAATGGGGCAGGTGGTCACGAGAGAGAGTGGAGCTCAGTTTTAAGGCGTGCGCGAGCTGGTTGTTGTGTGCGTGGATGCGGCCAGATCCGGTTGTGGGTAGAGGAGGCCTTCGGCATAGCCATGGCAGGCGGAGGGGAAGAAGCAAGGTAGCGAGAGGTAGTTTGGGTGGGAAGAGCAGGGTGGTGATGTAGGCGACATGCTTCGGCTAAGGTGGAGAAGGCGGCTCGCGTGCATGGGCAAGAAGGGATGTGTTGTAAGTGATTGTCGAGGTGGAGGGGTTGCAAGTTGGATGGAGATCGGCTGCTAATTGAAGGAGCAAGGAAGAACAGGCGGGTCTTGGAATAATATATGCAAATGTAAAGTAAATTTATTTTTCTTTCAGCCAAACAGAGAAGGAAATGGTAGAAAATGTGGGAGAGGAGAAGAGGTAAGGAATGGAAAGAAAAGTGGTCAGACAAATAAATGAACGTATACCTTTTTTTAGTGTAAAGGTGGCTATTCAATTTCTAATATCTTTTCAAACTGCACTTTTATTTAAATAAGTGGCTAATAGCTAGCATGGTGCGCAAAAGAACAGACGAAGTAAACAAAAGGGCTCAGAAATGAAAGGACACAAAATGGATACCGATACGGTTACCGGTTTTTTTTGCGGATTCCGCTATGTACCGGACTCCAAAACAGAAAATTGAATATACCATAGTGATCAGCATGAGGAGATGATCAAAACGGTATACAGATATCAGTGATTTGATTGAATTATAAAATTCAAAATTTCTACTAGCGGAAAATGCAACAAAACGTAGAAAAATAAGATCGACGGAGCTAAAGAAGTCCGAATTTGGAAAAACGAAAAATTACGTCTTGCTGAGAAGATGATTTAGAATTTTTCTATATAAAAATATTTGGATTTCGAAAACATTTTATTTTCATCAATTCCTAACTGATTAAATTGAATAAATTTACGCACGAAAATAAACTTCATATTTTCGGATGAAAATTTACCAGTTGCTATGTTTAACTAGACGCATTCCAAATATCAAATTTATATTTCAAAATTTTATTGTTTAAATTTCACAAAATTTCAATTAAATATATAAATAAAACAAATAAAATTATTAAAAATTTACGGGTCGTTACAGAATGGGGGATGGTATGGGAGGAGAGGGAGAAGGAATGGGAGGAATGGGGGGAAGGACATGAGAGGACATGATGGACGATACTTTGAAATCGATCCTGCATTCAAAAACATATATTTTTTCATGATGGACATGATGGGCTTAGCACAATTTATTTCTTTTCACTCAAAAATCACTATTCACTCCAAAAATTCATCGACTTCAAACATAATCAAGTTTTTATACTCATTTTGCCTACGTCAAAAAAGCAAACTTAACTACGGACGTTCCGTTGATTAACGATTAAATATTTCGATAAATCATTTAAATATTCAGTCGTTAAAATTGTAGGGTGTTATAGCTAGACACTTATTGTACCTAATATATTAATAATTTCATTTATGTATAGATTACTATGATTGTTTTTTGTGATTGCTGAAAAAATTGATTTTCAATTTTACATCGAAGAAACCATCAAATTGATGTATTATGTGAATTAGGTTAGTTCATCATTTATATTTTTATTTTTTGTTAACATTTGTTAATTACTCACGTATAGGTTTGTCAATGGATAATTTTGAATGCGGATAGTGTCGTATCTGCATTCATATTCGAAATAATTTTCGAATATCCACATCCGTAGATACAGATGGATATTGGATTATTATCTTATCCGCTAAACATCAATAAATCTAGAGACATAGATAAAAAAATTTACCACAACTATTTTCAATCCCATTAATTATAAAAATGTGAACAGTAAATAAAAGTTATGATAATAAATAGTTTTGAGTAATTAATTTGCACTAATTACATATAATATAAATTACTAACTTAATAAAACAATATCATATCATCCATTTTACTCAAATACATAATATATAAACTATAATCTTAGCAAAAAGAGGATATATAAGTATTAGATGTAGATGCCTTGGTATTTCACATCCGTGTCCCTTTTTGGATATCAGATATTTATCTGCTTTTCGGATACGGATACAAACTGATTTGGGATTTTTTGAGTATCTTTTGACAAGCTTAGTCATGTTATGAGTAATTGATCTATTATATATAATCTATTATATTATGTGTTTGATCTCCTTGACGTATTTATCTTACTTTTTATTTTACCTGAGTCAAAATATCATTCCCTTTGATTTAGTGTGTGTTTTCTTTTACCCCTACAATCTTTGACTTATTTCACAAAACATATCAATACTAATTTGTCAATCAATGACAACTCATCTTAGTTTTATAATAGAAAACTAGTGCGAACCTATGACATATGGGTTTCACCTTATAATTTATTTACTAATGCATTTTTCAGCTTTTTAAATATACGAACTTGATAGCGCATTTTTATAAGTTGTAGTTTCTAGAATAGTTTTTTCTTGTCTATTAATAAACGATTATCGATAAATCTATATAAATAATCTTGAAGCGTATAAGGTATGATTAATATTTTATATCACAGTAGTTTTAAACGGTAAACGATAGCATTGACCATAAATTGTCCCTAACTTGATAGGAATTATATTATTAAGCATGTCTATTAGTCAGTTTTCAAATGTAAGTAATATCAATTTTAGATAGTTTTATCCTATGTTTAACATGTAAATTTCAGTTCATATACAATTTGGTTTAGAAATAGTTTACTAAACCTAGAGTAGAGAAATTGTACTCAAAATGAAGTTTTATTCAAATTCGGTTCACGTAAATAAAATTTCAATGTTTGAATTATTACACTTTATGACATTTCACAATAGTTTGTAAATTAGAGAATATATTATAGTAGGTTTAAAACATCATATTTTCTAATATGTATGGCGTATATGTCATGAAAATTATAAGTAATATATATATATAGTGTAGTCAAACTTTTAGAATAGCCAAAATTATTTTTCTCCTTTGCATTAAATATTTATGCAAACATTATAATTAAAATAATGCAATAATAACCATCTCTTAGAGTAAACTAATATCTTTACTTAAAAATCATAAATGAAAGAAGAAGCTAATATTACTTTATTTTATTAAAGAACCAAAATTTATGGAAATTATGGGTTACTCCTAATTAGATTATGCTTTATTCCACAAAGAGAAAAGTTAAAACTTCACTTATGTCCATTACTAATATTTATTATTTTCCTACAAAATCTTTAAAGTAAATAGCTAATTGAATGGAAACATCTTTCTTTCCCCTCCTCCTTCAACAAACTACTACAGCTTAGTACCCAACTCATTATTAAGGCATAGTTTTCATTTAAATGCAACCTTTCAACACCTTCACCTTATCTTTTTTCATGTAATTAACCTTAATTTATTTTTATTCTTCATATGATATCATGGTTTGAAATATTGACCATGGGTTTTCTTCGAAGACCCATTAAAACATTAGACGTATGTTTCCTTTGGAGTATCAATTTATCATCAATATTAATGCTTGTAATATTTTTTTGTTTTTACATCCAAACTGCACAATATTTATAACCCAATCCAAATGTTTTCCATATAAGATAAAGGTTATAAGTATGTTTTATTATATATAGGATACATAAAATTTCATTTTAGGCATATACAAATATGTAAAATATAATCTTGCCTTAAAAATCATAAATAAATATTACGCTAACAATTAAGCATACAATAGTACTGATTACATATTTCATTTCAATTTCACCTATTATTGATTTCACATAGTGGCATAAAATTCCATAGTATCATCCAATATAACCCTGTAAAATGTGAAGGAAATCAAATTCATAATCAATAAGACTACAGAAAAAAAAGAAACATAATTTTGGATATAGAACTTGAGACAAAGATATTAATCATATATTTAGAACATAAACAACAGATTCTACCTCTAATTAAATAAAATGACGGATAATATGAGTCAAATCTTTAAATTAAGCTCGACCAATATTGTAACAACCCGCATATTTGTCGATTTTATATTTAAATATTTTATTTAAATATTTCATCATTCGTCGGATTGAAGTCCGAAAAGCTACTTTTTGCAAACAGTCGAATTAGGACTCGAGACCTCCTCCATTGAGTTCAAAACGTCGTTTGCGATCTTTTTGAGTGTAAGCTTCGATATGTTTGGAGCTAGTCAAAAAATTTGACCATTTGCACTTTGGGTTTGGTTTTGGGTTCAGCCCCCTTTGCCAACTTAACCTCCAAACTGAACCATCCCTCCCCATTCATCCTCACTTCCTCCTCTTTTCAGTTTCAAAGCAAAAATGGTGGGAGAGATTGGAAATTAAAACTCCATGCCCTAGTTCCTCTTGCAAATTCTTGTTCTAGCTCCAAATTCAAAGAGAACCCATTGGTAAGCATCTCCTTCATCTTCTCCAACCCGTTCTCCTTTCAATTTTAGAAATTCCTAAACCTAACTTTAGGAATGTTCTTCTTTTTGAGCATAGATTCAAGCTCATTTGGGTTGTGTTGAAGAGGAGTTGATCTTAGCTTGTTTTAAAAGCTTCGTCTTCATTTGTTTGGGTTCAAAGGTGAGATTTTTATCTCACATCTATGTTTATAATTATCTTTGATTGTTAGGTATGAATTCCTAACACTTCTTCATGTGCATTTGCTTTTGGTTTGGATTGATTTGGTGAATATTCCAATTTTTAGTGTTTTGAGTTCAATTCTTTGAAAATCCTAACTTGGATGTTTTGATCATGTTTTTGGTGATGAATCGAAGAGCGTATATGGCCGGGTAGTCGATTGGCGTAAACCCTTAGCGCCGTTGCTCGACCGATTGCATTTCGGAAGAGATTGGCATTCATTTGATTGGCATGGGAGTGCTGGAAACAGGCTCCGGTCGACCGACCTCAGAGTCCGGTCGACCGACCTGCTACTCTAGCATCTCCATGCCTCTGTTTGGAAGTGCAGGTTACAGGCTTCGGCCGATCGACCTCAGGGTCCGGTCGACCGACCTGCTACCCGAGCACTTCTGTCTCTGGTCCGGTCAACCGACTCAGGGAGTCCGGTTGACCGACCTGCTCCTATTTGCCAGTTTTTCCTATATTGCTTATTTGTTTGAATTTCCAACTTTAATCGATTCGTGTGGTCTCCTATTTGTTGTTATCATCTCTAAGACTTTGATGACTCCTCTTTCGGGATGGTACCTCGTTAGGTCGCTCGACCCTATCCCCCTTAGGTCGTTAGACCTCATTTTTTCCTCTCTAGGTCGAACCCCGTACAACTCTGCGTAAGCAATCTTATCTGAAAGCCATTTAACCGAACTTCTTACTTTGATGGTTTTGAGAATTGATTTCTTTGGATTTTATTCACGTCTTCGAATGTGAACTTTTATAATTGATTGTTTCTACAATCACTTCTATGACTTGTCACTTTAAAAATATAAAGGTTTCAATACTAGTAGTAAATATCAAAACTCTTTCATCAAAACGATTTCAACTCTATTTTCAATATCAAACTCGTTTATAAAACTGTTTTCCAATCTGCTAATATATACAAACCTTTACCTCATTCGTATGAGAAAATATAATTAAACGGCTTAGCAAAACAAGTGGTATGAAACGCTTGCGTTTACTTCGTCGGTTAATTTATGGACTTGTTCGATTGAATCCCTTGTGACAATTTTCTAGTGGAGATCTACAATTTGTTCGTAAATATTTGAGTTAAGCAAGTGGTTATGGGACATGAAGCTAAACTCTTATATTTACTAGCTTAGTGTAATCGACACTTCCTTATGATCATGATGATCATTCTTGTGATTTAGACTAGCGATTGAGCGATGTCTCTTTGTTTGCGAGGTTAGACTAGACACCATTTGTGTGATTTCGATTCACACATATCTCTTTATCTTCAAGGTTAGTCTATACCTCATTGGTGTGATTTCGATTCACACATATTGAAACTCTTGTGATAATTTTCTAGTGCAGATCTACAATATGTTCGTAAATATTTGAGTTAAGCAAGTGGTTATGGGACATGAAGATAAACTCTTATACTTACTAGCTTAGTGTAATCGACACTTCTTTATGATCGATGACGATCATTTTTATGATTTAGACTAGCAATGTGCGATGTCTCTCGTCCGTGTGTTCGGACTTGCCTTTCTCGTCCGTGTGTTCGGACTTGCCTTTCTCGTCCGTGTGTTCAGACTTGCCTTTCTCGTCCGTGTGTTCGGACTTGCCTTTCTCGTCCGTGTGTTCGGACTTGCCTTTCTCGTCCGTGTGTTCGGACTTGCCTTTCTCGTCCGTGTGTTCGGACTTGCCTTCGGGCCATCCGTGTGTTCGGAAAATTAAATGGATAGCTTCCATGAGACAGCTTCTCGTCCGTGTGCTCGGACTTCCCCTTTTTTGTGACTTCTAGATTTCGTGTGTTGATTTCTGAATTTAATGTTTCACCAGCTTTTACAATTGGCATTAATATGTATGTCATTTATTGTGGCTTGGTGAATTAAATAAAGAATATGATATTCTTTTTGATGCTATGAGATTCATGAGATTTTGTATGACTTTCGTGATTTTCTAATGTATACTTATCATAGTATGACTTCATCGTTATCATACATTTTATTATCATATCTCATATTCTATATCATTTTATATGATAATTATAGCTAGACTGATCCGTTTATTATTTTCTTCTTAAATAATACTCGGGTCAGACTGAGATTTTACAGGTGCTTCTTCATGACTTCCTATCTGGAACCATCATCTGACTTTTGGCTAACTACTCTAGTTTAGTAGTTTTTTGTTGTATACATTTGAGATTAGACTCCTTGATGTATACATATTCTATTATCTTGCACTTGTATCTATGCTTTTGTGTTATTGTGGATCTTACTTGACCACTACTCTGATGAACACTTTCATGTGTGTTATATATTCATATCTATTTCCGCCTTTGTGATATGAATTGTCTGTGACTGATTTGTGTTATTTTTATTTCTATATCTGTTTCCGAAGATTATATATAGCCACCGGGTGATAGCTTTGTGTTTGTATCGGTATGTTGGATTTCCTCTTTTAAAGATATGCATTCTATTCCATCTGACATATCGGTGCTCGCACGAAGAAGTTACACGGATGGTCGCTCCTAAACAGCCTTATTCTCCGTGCTAATTGACAGCACTACATCGTAGTGTTCTTGGTTAGCGTGGGCATAGAGGTGGGGCGTCACAAATATAGTAAACAAATGTTTTTTTGAGGCTATTAATCAATCTATTTCATAAATTCGAGTAGGTTTTGATAATTTCCTATTATATAATTGAGATGAGTTGTCATTAATTTAAAACCTGATATTGATATATTTTGTGAAATAATGAAAATTTTGTAGGGAGTAAAAGAAAAAACATACACTGAATTAAGGGGAACGATATTTTGAATCAGATAAAATGAGAAGTAAGATCAATATGTCAAGAGGATCAAACGTATTATATAATAGAATATATATAATAGATAAATGACTCATAACTTGAGTAAGCTTGTCAACGGATAACTGAAAAATCTAAAATCCTTCTGAATCGATATTCGAAAAGTGGATAAATATCCGATATCTGAAAAACCGAATATAGATCTGGATACTAAGGCATTTGCATCTAATAATTATATGTCTGCTTTTTTTCAAGATTATGGTTTATATTTTGTGTATTTTAATAAAATGAATGATAATATTGTTTTATTAAGTTAGTAGTTTATATCATATGCAATTTATGCATACTAATTGCTCAAAGCTATTTATTATCATGATTTTTATGTATTTTCACATTTTTCTATCAATGGGATCGAAAAGAATTATGGTAAACTAATTTTCTATATTTATGTCTCTAGATTTATCGATCATTAACGGATAGGATAATTACTGATAAACGTCTAAATTCGCTGATGTGGATATCTCATATCTGAAAATTATCTTGGATACGGATGCAGATATGGCAATATTCGCATCTGAAGGAATCCATTGATAAACATAAACATGATAATTAACAAACATTCAAAAAATAAAAATGAAAAAATGACGAACTAAATCGATTCACATAAACTAATGGTTTCGTCGATGTAAAATTGAAAATAATTTTTTTACAGCAATCATAAAAAAAATCATAGTTAATCTGTATGTAAATGAAATAATCAAAATAAAGGATACAATAAGTGTCTAGCACCACCGTCCTAGTGGTTAGGCGATCTAACTTTAGTCCATGAGGTCATATGTTCTAATTTTGTAAAGCATGTGATTCGGACCACTGAACATATGTCAACTTGTAATTTATTATACACTACATATGGATTGTAGTATATTAATATACTACCACCTAAGTAATCAATTTCAAAAAAAAAGTACAATAAGTAATGAATCAAATTATCTGAGCAAAAGAAGACGTGAAGATGAAAAAAGGAGCAACTATGAACATATTTAATTTGAGAAATATGATATGGAAATTGAAATTAACATAAGCAATGGAACATTAATGACAGACTCTTTGTACATGGTAGCAATTAATGAGGACTTTTAAATTGATGGATAAGAGGAATTATGGAAAAATGAATACCAAACATTTTAATTGCTAAACAAGGTTTCTTTTAGGCTTTTAGGAAAAATATTTAGAAATAAGAATAGCTTTTGATATTTAGTCTAAGAAGTAATGGAGATGAGCTGCCATTAATTGTTAAGTCAATACCAATATGCTTTGAAAAAATGAAAATTTTGTATGGGGTAAAAGAAAAAATTACATTAAATTAAGGCATATGCATTATTAAGATTGAGATAAAATAAGAAAAAAGACAAATGTCAAGGAGGTCGAATAAGCAATGGATCATTAATGACAGATTCTTTGTATTTAGTAGCAATTAATGAGGATTTTTAAATTGATGAATAAGATGAATTATGGAAAAATGAAAACTAAACATGGTAATTGCTAAGCAAGGTTTCTTATAGGCTTTTAGGAAAAAAAATTAGAAATAAGATTAGATTTTGATATTTAGTCTATAAAGTAATGGAGATGAATTGCCATTAATTGTCAACTCAATACCAATACGGTTTGGAAAAAATATACATTAAATTAAGGCATATGCATTATTGAGATTGAGATAAAATAAGAAAAAGATAAATGTCAAGGAAGTCGAATACTTTATTCAATAGAATATATATATATGTATGTATATATGTATATGTATATATGTATGTATGTATGTATATATGTATGTATGTATGTATATATGTATGTATATATAGGCATATATATGTATAATAGATAGATTATTCATAATATGAATAATTAATCGACTTTCTCATAAAATAAAAATGTACAAATGATGAACTAAATTGATCACATTCACATAATACATCAATTTGGGGTTTTATTAGTTTAAAATTGAAAATTAAAATCAATCAAACAAATCATAAAAACATTCATAGTTAATCCATATGCAATGAAACTATATACTGAAAGAAACTTTACCAACCTACCTAATAAAAAAAGATGTCAAAATAGAAAAAAGGAGTGATATATGAGCATATATTATTTTAGGATTATAATAAAGAAATTGAAATTGACATAAGCAATGGATCAATAACATTCTCTTTGTACTCAGTAGCCTTTAATGAGTGCTTTTGATTTGAGAAATAATTGCAGTAATTATCGAAGAGGAAAACTAAACATGCAGATTGTTTATGTAATTTGAGTGGTTGGTTAAGAATGCAAATGGTTATGTTGAATTTCTTACATCGCATGATCAATAAATTGTTTCGCTAACAAAAAGTAACATTTAATCATGTCAAAATTCCTAAATACCAAAGACTTTCAATGAAGTAATTCCTGAAAAAATATTTTAGGATTGAAGTTACCCAATTAACCTTTGCACATTTTATTAGTGAAACATCAAAAATATTTTCATAAGGATTGAGGCAGATAAAGAAGTGGGCATCCAACTTTGTAGTCAAATCAAGATGTCGATCCAATAAATTTGCATACATAAATAATTCAAATAACTTTGATAGTATTTGTGGTGGCTAAATGTACATCAAATATTGATTATCTTAGATAACAACTATAAATTTCAAAATTGTTTCACATAATCAGGATCTAGTACATAAGATGTAAAATTCAATACCGAATAACTAAATTAATTAAACGTAATTAATAAAAATTATGGATTTTCCATTCAAAAGAAATCAAGCATTCTGTAGAATGAAATAAGGTATTGAAGAAATATGTACCTGTAAGTTGATAAGATTAGAGCCAGAATTGACGATGATTGACAGAAGACACAATTTTATCCCCATGAAAGCCATGGTTATAGAAAATAAAAGTTAAAACCGATAATAAAATGGGAAAATAATAATGAGACATTAGAACAAAGAAGTTGATGTCAGAAATAAAAGAGAACTATTCTCTATTAAAATCGATGATTAACCTAGCCATTTAATGTAAAAGTAAGAAAGAGTTAATGGTTCATGGAAAATAAATAAATAATAAACAAAGCACATGAATGCAAAATTTATCTTTAAATCGGTTAGAATATAAACGTGGAAAAATAATATAAATGGTCACATATTAAATTATATATATATATATATATTAGAATATATGGACTATAATGATTACTTTGTGTTGAATACAAAAGGAGTTTTATTTAAACCTGTTGCACGCATTATATTATTATTTGAGCTTGGTTACACTCACAACTAGATTTCTAGCCTGACTCTGGGTTTTTTATTTATTTAACAACCTTGAGTCAGACTGAGGTTGCTTTACGGGTTTGGTATGATTGATTGTATTTTATGGCTACGATATGGAGATTGAGAAAATGACGAAGATAAATATTTATTGGGTTTTGTAACAACCCGAGTTTGAGTCATATCCGAAATTAAATCAAAAATATAATTTAAATAATAAGGATGGTTTATAATGAAATTTTAGGGATTCTATTTCATTCCTTTTACCAAAATAAAGTGAAATTAGATTAGATTGGAAGGAGAATTTATAAATGATTTTTCAATGGAAAAGCTAGTAATTGAGAAATATTATCCATATGTAGTTTGCCTCTTTTATTTAAATAATAAAAGAACATTTGGGGAACCAAATTAATGAGAAAATATATCTGAAGGGATTAAATTGAATTAATCTTTTAAGTGGAAATAAAGTGTCGCTTTGGAGATTGTTGATTAAATGAATGATTAGTTAATCATTTAAAGAAGTAAAAATGGGAATAACAAAGTTTGCATTAATTCTTTTAAATATGAGTACAAATTTAATAACCAAATTTACTGCCATTAGAATTATTACAATGAATTAAATATAGACTTACTAGAAACAATGAAGTTGTGATTTATTGTCAAGATTGGATTTGTGTAATTTAAAAAGTCCATTCATTTCTAAAATAACTTTTATAGTTAAAAATTTGAGTTTGAGAATTTAATCCAATTATTGTAATTTAAATATAGTAAATGAACTTGTGTTGATTTAATAAATGAAAATATTATTTATATGTAAATAGTTGTTTAGTGATTGAAAATGAAAGAAAGAAACAAAGGAAAATAATAAAGCAATTCATCTCGTTTGTTCAGTAAACTAACCAGCCCAAGTAGCCCAAATAGTAAGGCGATTAGTAAAGAGGAAATAAACCTGTACGTTTATTTCTCTCCTCGTTATTCACTTTTGCAAACACCAGTCAATTTAAAATCAAAATAAATGAAACAAAGAACAAAAAATTCCCAAATTGAAATCATAGTTTCCCATCAGCTCTCTCCACCTTATTGACCCAAAAAGGAGGAGTTTTGGCTATGGTTGGAGGTCG
This sequence comes from Allium fistulosum, assembly GCA_030737815.1. NCBI lineage: Eukaryota > Viridiplantae > Streptophyta > Magnoliopsida > Asparagales > Amaryllidaceae > Allium > Allium fistulosum. The sequence goes on along the minus strand of CM060901.1, from coordinate 1,543,487,823 downwards.
CAGTTGGTTGAATAGCTAGGAGGAGGGTAAAACTCTGAAGTTCAAAATGCCTATCACTAGGAAAAACATAACTAATTCTAGAAAAATCTGAAATTTTGATATGTTGTTCGTAACTCATATGCACACCTTCAGCTAAAATTTCATAGAAAAATATTTAGATTTACTATGTTAAATTCGCACAGCACAATGGACGAAATTCAGGATTGTTTACATGATTTGGCTTAAGGTTAATGCATGTAACTTTGAAGCTTTTTGGATATTAAGGTCAGTAATCTCACAAATTCTAGTTCTAGTTCATATGCATATAGGTAATAAATTGAATGGTAGAAGAAATGGTTAGATCTGATCTTAGTTCTGTATTTTTCTATGGTTTATTCTCTATTGTTTGTTTCACTATCAGTAGTTCTCCTCTGTCCATTGAAATCATCTATGCTTACCTTACTTTTATGATATATCAATTTATTGAGTGTATGCATACAAGTATTAGGGAATTAATAGTCAATATATGTTGTCGGAAATCGGGGCCAACTCCAGGGCCAGGCTGAGTAGGCAACCGCCTGGGGCAACCACCCTTGATGGGGCAACAATCACCAAGAAAATATGATAATTATGAATAATAGTATTAAGCAAATATATGTTGTTCTACAAAGATGTAGTAGCTAAATTGGTTGCTTAACCTACTATCTTTCTTGAGGTTAAGACTTTAATTCCTATGTGCAGCATAAAAAAATTTCCCACCTGTTCTGAAGTTTTTGCCTAGGGCAAGCCAATATCAAGAGTCGGCACTGTCAGAAATCAAAAAAATCATCATCGAACAAACTGGTCATCGGTGGGGAGCAGGAACCTGGAGCATGCACACTCCAGGTCTCACCACCGGTTGACCGGTCATATAGGACCGGTCGACCAATCCAAAAACTAGAGAAATGCATGCTCCGGGTAGCTACTTCTCACCTTGATGTTGCTTGTGCTTTGTTCTTGCCTTGTATTTGCTTTTTGTTGCCTGGTTTGTTGTTGTGCTTTGATCATTTTGATGCTATATAATGCTTCTAATTTTTTGGAATTTAATTCTTATCTTCATGATTTGAATTTTGTGACAATTCTTAGTTTTAATAAATGAAAATTTTATATAAAAATGTATATATAGATTTGATGAAGTTTCTAGAAGGAAATTTATTTATAAACCGACTCAATTTCTATATCCTATTTGCAAGAAAAATGTTTCATACTAATTGTTATATTAAAATCTTATTTCAAAGATTTTCAACTCTATTTTACAAAAAACAAATATTTAAAAAGGAATATCCAAAACTAGTTTCATATATAAACTATTATTTCATTCGGATGAGGAATTCAGTTAAACGATTTAGTAAAACAAGTGGTATGAAATGCTTGCGTTTACTTCATCGGTTAATTCCTGGACTTATTTGATTGAACCCCTATTTTTTTATGAGTGGAATTTACTAACTTGTAGTAAATATTCGAGTAAACTTTTATAGTATAGGACATACGGAGGTTACTTGATTAGTTACTACTCGGATGTAGATAACACTTACTTTGAAGAGTTTACAGACTAGTCTTCTATGTTTATCCATTTATGGGTGCATCTATGGATTATTGGTTATATGCCCATCTGTGTAACTATGAGCTTTATGCTCATCTATGGAGCTTTATGCTCATCTTTGGATTATGTTTTCTTGCCCATTTGTGTTTTATGGGTTTTCATACCCATCTGTGGGTCCTCTAGACCATCTGTGTATAACACGCGTATTCAGTGAGTTTACATGCTCACCAATCTGTGGTAATTTTAGGCACCTCCCTTTTTGTGTTTCTTGATTTCTATTATTGATTTCTGGATTTTATAAGATTTGTGTTTCATCAAATATTTCTTGGGAATTGCTTTTTATAAGCTAAACATTGATTTGGGATTTGGTGAATGAAATTTAAGAATGATACCATTCGTTCTAGTTTTAAAACTATATGGATATGTGTTCTTACTGACAGTTATTATATCATTATCATTACTGTCTCACATTTACTTGAATTATAACTAAACTGGCCCGTTTATTATTTTTATATAATAGCTCGAGTCAGACCGAGCTGTTTTAGGTACTCCAGCATGATGATGTTAGAGTTGGATTAGCTTGGTGCTAATCCCATTTAAAAGTCCTTATGGTTATGCGTGGTTAGTAAGTGCTTATTTTTGTGCTTAAATGTCAAATTATTTTTAAAATTTCTCTCTTCTCATTATATAAAAACCGAATCATCGATCCATTCTCTACAATGTGGAAATTGTTATCTCGTTATGATATATTATGATTTTTCTTTGTTTTGCATTTATTTTTTACTTTAAAAAAAACAAAAAAAATTCTTCTACCACTACTGTTTCATTAGTTTTATCAGTCTTTTGATGATAACAAAAGGGGGAGAAGAACAAGATTTTGATAAAAAAGTAAATATTTTTGGAATACTTCAACAAATTTGTTAAATGTTGTTAGTTAATTTTCTTTAGTTCTTTTATTCTTCTGTAATTTTCTAAATCTTCTGAATAGGGAGTGGTCTCAGTTGTAGGGGGAGCATTCATATAGGGGGAGCTAAATATTTCATGCTCAAACACATTTATCAGAATTTCAAAATCTTTAATATATATGTTTGTCATCATCAAAAGAGGGAGATTGTTTGATGTGATTTTTTGTTTGATGATAACAAACATATATCAATATATCAATGTGTTTGCAGATTGTACTATACACATATAGGAATAAATATTCATATTGAATAATAATACTATTGCACAGAATTTATATAATTCAATCAGTATTTTTATTCAAAATAATATTTTATTTCAACACTTAAACAATACAAAGTTTTTAGCTCTCTCTATATACATACACCGTTTTCATACATTTCACATTCACATTCCTTTCTCACTACAACACTCAACACTCAGATTTTTACTCTGTCTGCACATCTGCATCTATCTGCATTGTCCAGCTCCAGTTCTTGTCCTGTCTTCTGTGTACCTGTATAATTAGCAACTACAGCAGTAATCTGAAAATAAACAAATTTGAATTTGCAAAAATATAAATTTGTTTTTATTGGTGCCTCAGATATATGGGTTATTGTCATCATTTTTTTGTGTAATATCTGTGCATATCAGTATTCTTATCAGGGACAGGTAATTATGAGTGGCTGCAATACACACGTGTACATTTATACACGTGTGCACTGCCTCGCCAACTCGTGTGCACAGTCGAGCCAAAAGACAAGCTGGATACAACACAAATGCAATACCAACACCAACAGTGAAACAAGTAATGTACACATGAATGCTACAGTCTCAAGTCCAACCAGACCAAATTGAAACAGCAATTTGAAAATGCACAAGTAACTCAAGTCTGCAACTCAAGACCAGTTCAGGTATGAAGAATAGCAACTGCAACAATACAAATGAGGATGAACTCAAATTCATACAACAACTCAAAGTGCAAAAGTGATGATCATCATGCATGGACAGTGCAATGTAACTGAACACAAGTCAGAAGCTACACAATGATGAACCAGACAAGACCTGGCAACAATGATGAATCAACAAATGCTCCAGACAAATTCAAACAGCAAAATACATGTGATCAAGCAAATTCGAGTCAAGTCCAGGCATATGTAATCAAGTGCACATATGAAGTGGTACACCAGACATGATACAAATACAACATGATACTGCATTATACAAAGGACAACCAATCAAAGACATCAAGCAAATGGAGACAAGACTCAAGTGCAGTGCAACTCAATGCTACAAAAGGAACTAGACTTCAAGTCTGACATGAACCAAGTGCACCTGGAAACCCGAAACTGCAAATACCAAAGTCGAGACAAGAAGGCAACACAAACCAAACATGAGTACACATGTGTTGACACACAAGAAGAATCAAGCAAATGGAAGCAAAACTCAAATCAATACAAAGGCCAAAATCAGTGAACTGCAATGGTCGACCAGGCAGCAAACAAGAATCAAGTGGAGTTGAAACAATGTCCAAAATACAACATATGTATAACATGTAATGACCAGTGAAACAGAAGCTCGAATGAGCAACTACACCAAAATCAACAAACATGAATAAACAGAGCCGATATCATATATATATGGTGATGACACAAATATACACATATAAACATTTCAAAGTCGAAGTCGTCAAGGCAACAGATTTATACGAATTAACCAAGTCAGAAATATAACAAGTTCGAATCAAAAATGCCAGCAAAGTCGTGAGTCGAACAAGTCAAAGCAAGAAATTCACAGAGCAACAAAGTCAGAGACGTGGTGAACGATACCGTGGTGGCCAAGTAGTTTGACCAAGAAAAGAATGATCACGTAATGAATATCGTGATTATCACGAAATAGAAAAACGAAATATACGCATATGAAATAGTCAGAAATTATCAGCATCATTGAAGAAAAATCAAGCGGCCGAGCAAAATTTGTTGACAAATTCAAACAAAGTTATACGACGAAAATCAAGGATATCGTATCCTATATAAAGCCCCAATCATCACTGGCATTTATTCATCGAATTCAAGTATTCAATCCAGAAAACTAAAGGCATAAATTACATACCAAAGTCAGGAGTCGAATTCGATCATCGAGGAGCAGCCGAAGCCAAGCTACGAAGAGACGTCGATCGATAGAGCAAACAACGTGGAATCATCATTCGATCGAGAAATAAAAATTCGGCATCTTCGAATATCCACGAAAGCCCTAATTTTGGAAGCAGAGAGCCGAAGCCCTAATTTCAGAAAGAAGAACGAGCCACCATTATCTCAAACAAAGAAGGAATCGGGGCCGACATCAGATAAAAGAAAAAGGGCCGCATTTTCTTTTTAATAATAATAGTTTGGGCCGGTTTTATTTATTGTGTTATTAAGGCTTTGGTATATTAGGGTTGTTTTTAAGTTGTTTTTAATTTGTTTTTAAATTTGAATTTTTCGAATCAAATCTTGGTAAATCACCACCTAGGATTTAGGTTGTGTCAGATTGTCTAGTTAGGATTAGTTCAGTAAGCAGGGTTTGTGAGTTTGCAAAACTCTATAGAAGGTAGCAGGGTTTGCGAGTCTGTTAGAGTGTTTGTAAGTGGGAGACTGTTTAATTCTAATAGTAATCTGGGAATGCAGCAGTAGGCAAGGGTTGCCGAAGCTGGGTAAATTTTGTGTGTGATTTACTTTTCAGCATATTTACTTCTCTGCAGTTTTGTTTAAATTAAAGAAAATTTGCTATAACCCTATTCACCCCCCTCTCTAGGGTTAATCTAGATCCTACAAGTGGTATCAGAGCCCGGTATTTTTCTTTAACTCTAGAATCATGAATCCACCAAATAATGCTTTTTCTGAGGGGCAATCTATTGCTAGGCCACCCATGTTTAATGGGAATGATTATGCTTATTGGAAAGTTAGGATGGGTATTTATCTTAGTTCTGTTGATTATGATGTTTGGGATATTATTGAAACTGGCTATAAATCTCCCACTATAACTGTTGGTGATACTGAGATTCCTAAACCTAAGGATAGGTGGGACGCTAACGATAAGAAATTTAAAACTACAAATGCTAAAGCCATGAATGCTTTGATTTGTGCTCTTGATAAGAATGAATTTAATAGAATTTCTTATTGTAAAACTGCGCAAGAAATTTGGCATACCTTGGAGGTGACACATGAAGGAACTTCTCAAGTCAAGGAGTCTCGTCTAGCCCTATTCAGCAATGAATACGATAACTTTGTGATGGACAAAGGCGTGAGCATAAAGGACATGTTTGGACGCTTTTCAACTTTGGTGTACAATGCTAGAGCACTTGGGAAGGTATTCACTGAGGTAGAGCTTGTGAGGAAGGTGCTACGAGTCTTACCGATGAACTTTGAGGCAAAAGTCACGGCAATACAAGAATCGAAAGATCTGAGTAAACTAAGCATGGAGGAGTTGATCGGCAACTTGATGACATATGAGCTTGAGCTAAAAACAAAGGAGGAACGCAACAACTCCAAATCAAAGAAAAAGACGATTGCCTTAAAGAGCAAAGAAGAAAGCGATGAAGAAGAAGAAGATCCAATTGAAGAGCTTGCCATGGTTGTCAATAATCTTAGAAAATGGTCAAGATTCGGGCCACGCAAAAAGAAAACAAGTGGTAATAGGTCAAAAGATTCTGACAATTCTGATAATGAGTTGACTTGTTATAACTGCAAGAAGCCTGGCCACTTCAAACAAAAATGTCCACTTCTCAAAAACAACAAAGGAAAGAAAAAGAAGAAGGTCTTTACAGCGACTTGGGATGATGAAGAAGGAGAGTAAGTTTTGAATAATAGCTCAGAAGAGGCTAATTTGTGTCTTATGGCAAAATCAGATTCAGAAGCAAGCTCAGAGGAATCTAGTGAGGTAAGTGACTATTCTTATAAAGAACTTGTTTTGATGTGTTATGATCTTACTAAAACAATTTATACTCTTGAATCTAAAATTGAAAAACTGAAATCTGATAGGAGAGAACTTGTCCATGAAAATACTAGGTTAGAAACTGAACTTGAAAATATTCAAAACCTAGACTGTAAAAAATGTAAAATTTTAGATTCAGAATTATCAAAACTTAAGAATAGCTTTGAGAATCTTGAAAAAGAAAACTTGAGTCTTAAGGAAACCATTGACACTAGGAAAAAGGATTTTATAAATAGATGCACATCACTTGTGACTGAAAACACAACACTAAAAACCAAAGTCCAAAATCTTGAGAAAACTCTGAATAACTTTTCAAGAGGAGAAAAATCATTCAACATGTTATTGGGAAATCAACTTTTTGCTAACAACAGAAAAGGACTAGGTTTTGGGAAAACACAAGTTGATGATAATGCAAAAGGTAAGAGTGTCTTTGCTAGATGTATAAAATGTGGAATAATTGGACATCGTGCTGAAAATTGTAGTCATAGGAACAAGAACACAAAATTTATACAAGTTTGGGTTCCTAAGAATTCTACAAACAAATTTCATGTCTATTGGAACAAGAATGAAAGGACAAAACAAGTTTGGGTTCCAAAGGGATTGTTTATTCACAATGCTTCAGTTACTAATATCATTGGACCTAAGAGTTTCTCTAGGTCATCCTCCTCTCTCTCTATGTAGGTTTGTTGGCGGGCTAAGGAGCAACAAGAATGGTTTCTAGATTCAGGTTGTTCTAGACATATGACAGGTGAAAAATCAAAGTTCCTTAGCCTAGAGAATTTTAAAGGTGGAAATGTGATCATGGGAGACAATAGCAAGTGTAAGATTATTGGTAAAGGTGAAGTAGGTAATCAACTTGGAAAATTCGAATCAAAGGCTAATGAGGGAATTTTCATGGGTTATTCAACAAGGAGCAAGGCTTACAGGATATACAACAAACGAACAAAAACAATTGTTGAATCAATCAATGTGAAATTCGATGAATCTGATCTGGAAAGGACAACTGAAAAGACGGTTGACAATGGGGTAGATCATGAAGGCATTGAAGAAGGGACATCTAGTGAGAAAGCTGAAAGTAGGACTGTTGATGCTGATAGATTGAAGTTCAAATCCAATCATCCTCCTGAATTGGTTATAGGTGATCCTACGGAAGGTATACGCACTCGCTCTTCATTTGATAAAAATTTGTGTGCGTTTTGTTGTCACAGTGGTTTTATTTCTGAGATTGAACCTGATTCTGTTGAAATGGCTCTTAATGATGAAAGTTGGGTTTTAGCAATGCAAGATGAATTTAATCAATTTGAGAGAAATAAAGTTTGGAAATTAGTTCCTAGGCCTAATGACTATCCAATTGTTGGAACTAAATGGGTGTTCAAAAACAAACTTGATGAATCAGGAAATGTAATTAGAAACAAAGCTAGGTTGGTCGCAAAAGGATATAACCAAATAGAAGGCATAGATTTTGATGAAACATTTGCTCCAGTTGCTAGGTTAGAAGCCATTAGGATTTTGCTAAGTTTTGCATGTTATAAGGGTTTCAACAAATGGATATAAAAAGTGCCTTTCTAAATGGTGATTTGAAAGAAGAAGTTTTTGTTGAACAACCCCCCGGTTTTGAAAATCATGATTTTCCAAATCATGTGTATAAACTAGAAAAAGCATTATATGGTCTTAAGCAAGCTCCTAGAGCTTGGTATGACTGCCTTTGTACATATCTTTTGGAAAATGGTTTTAAAAAGGGGAGTGCTGACACGACACTGTTTCTATTACATAAAGAAAGTGATTTTTTGATTGTTCAGATTTGTGTGGATGATATCATTTATGGTGCTACTAATGAACTCTTGTGCGAGAAATTTGAACAAGTCGTGCAGGCTAAATTCGAGATAAGCTCGGTTGGAGAATTGAAATTTTTCCTTGTATTTCAAATCAAGCAAAGCAGTGATGGTATTTTCATTTCACAATCCAAGTATGTGTTGGAACTGTTGAAGAAATTTGGAGTTGAGAACTCCAAACCATTGAGAACTCCTATGAGCCCATCAACAAAGTTGGACAAAGATGAGAAAGGAGTTGTTGTTGATCAGAAGAAATATCGAGGGATAATTGGTTCACTTCTCTATCTTACTGCTTCTAGACCTGATATTATGTTTTCTGTGTGTTTGTGTGCACGTTTTCAATCTAATCCTAAAGAATCACATTTAAAAGCCACTAAATGAATTTTGAGATATCTTTCACACACACACAAATTTGGACTATGGTACCCTTCTTGTGAAAATTTTGATTTAGTTGGTTATTCTGATGCCGATTATGCTGGTTCATTAGTTGACAGGAAGAGTACTAGTGGGACATGTTTCATGCTAGGACATTCATTAGTTTCATGGTCTAGTCGAAAACAAAATTGTGTTGCATTATCCAGCACTGAAGCAGAATATATTGCTTTAGGAAGTTGTTGTGCTCAAATTTTATGGATGATGCAAACTCTTTCTGATTTTGGCTTAGTTTATAAACAAGTTCCATTAAAATGTGATAGTAAAAGTGCAATAGACTTGTCAAATAATCATGTTCATCATTCACGCACAAAACACATTGATGTGAGACACCACTTTCTTAGAGATCACATTGCTAAGGAAGACATTTGCATTGAATATATTTCAACTGAGATTCAACTTTCTGATATTTTCACAAAACCCCTCCCCGAAGACAGATTTTCCAGATTACGTTTGGATTTGGGGATTATAGAAATTGACTAATCATTTTCCATTTTTTGGTTGAAATATTCTTGGATATTTATTTTCAACTTCAATTTCTAGAATTCAAACCAGTTTTGGATATTATTCAAAGATTGATTCAAATATGGTATTCAGTAGTGGAAATATGTTTTGTTTTATTTCTTTTCAAAATTAAAAAAAATCATAATATAATTAACTTGGTAACTTATTCCACGATCATTTCTATTTCTACCACCTTTCTATCATTCATAATGGTTTTGAAAAATGAGAAGAGTGATTTCTTTTAAAATTTAAAAAATATATTTCATGCATCCATTCTCATTTAAAAGTCCTTATGGTTATGCATGGATGGAGCATGTGAGTGAATTATTTTATCATTATTCCATTCTCATTTAAAAGTCCTTATGGTTATGCATGGATGGAGTATGATAGCTAAGTATTTTCCGGATGCTTAGACAAATAAGTAACTGCTAATCCCATTTAAAAGTCCTTATGGTTATGCGTGGTTAGTAAGTGCTTATTTTTGTGCTTAAATGTCAAATCATTTTTAAAATTTCTCTCTTCTCATTATATAAAAACCGAATCATCGATCCATTCTCTACAATGTGGAAATTGTTATCTCGTTATGATATATTATGATTTTTCTTTGTTTTGCATTTATTTTTTACTTTAAAAAAACAAAAAAAAATTCTTCTACCACTACTGTTTCATTAGTTTTATCAGTCTTTTGATGATAACAAAAGGGGGAGAAGAACAAGATTTTGATAAAAAAGTAAATATTTTTGGAATACTTCAACAAATTTGTTAAATGTTGTTAGTTAATTTTCTTTAGTTCTTTTATTCTTCTGTAATTTTCTAAATCTTCTGAATAGGGAGTGGTCTCAGTTGTAGGGGGAGCATTCATATAGGGGGAGCTAAATATTTCATGCTCAAACACATTTATCAGAATTTCAAAATCTTTAATATATATGTTTGTCATCATCAAAAGAGGGAGATTGTTTGATGTGATTTTTTGTTTGATGATAACAAACATATATCAATATATCAATGTGTTTGCAGATTGTACTATACACATATAGGAATAAATATTCATATTGAATAATAATACTATTGCACAGAATTTATATAATTCAATCAGTATTTTTATTCAAAATAATATTTTATTTCAACACTTAAACAATACAAAGTTTTTAGCTCTCTCTATATACATACACCGTTTTCATACATTTCACATTCACATTCCTTTCTCACTACAACACTCAACACTCAGTTTTTTACTCTGTCTGCACATCTGCATCTATCTGCATTGTCCAGCTCCAGTTCTTGTCCTGTCTTCTGTGTACCTGTATAATTAGCAACTACAGCAGTAATCTGAAAATAAACAAATTTGAATTTGCAAAAATATAAATTTGTTTTTATTGGTGCCTCAGATATATGGGTTATTGTCATCATTTTTTTGTGTAATATCTGTGCATATCAGTATTCTTATCAGGGACAGGTAATTATGAGTGGCTGCAATACACACGTGTACATTTATACACGTGTGCACTGCCTCGCCAACTCGTGTGCACAGTCGAGCCAAAAGACAAGCTGGATACAACACAAATGCAATACCAACACCAACAGTGAAACAAGTAATGTACACATGAATGCTACAGTCTCAAGTCCAACCAGACCAAATTGAAACAGCAATTTGAAAATGCACAAGTAACTCAAGTCTGCAACTCAAGACCAGTTCAGGTATGAAGAATAGCAACTGCAACAATACAAATGAGGATGAACTCAAATGCATACAACAACTCAAAGTGCAAAAGTGATGATCATCATGCATGGACAGTGCAATGTAACTGAATACAAGTCAGAAGCTACACAATGATGAACCAGACAAGACCTGGCAACAATGATGAATCAACAAATGCTCCAGACAAATTCAAACAGCAAAATACATGTGATCAAGCAAATTCGAGTCAAGTCCAGGCATATGTAATCAAGTGCACATATGAAGTGGTACACCAGACATGATACAAATACAACATGATACTGCATTATACAAAGGACAACCAATCAAAGACATCAAGCAAATGGAGACAAGACTCAAGTGCAGTGCAACTCAATGCAACAAAAGGAACTAGACTTCAAGTCTGACATGAACCAAGTGCAACTGGAAACCCGAAACTGCAAATACCAAAGTCGAGACAAGAAGGCAACACAAACCAAACATGAGTACACATGTGCAGACACACAAGAAGAATCAAGCAAATGGAAGCAAAACTCAAATCAATACAAAGGCCAAAATCAGTGAACTGCAATGGTCGACCAGGCAGCAAACAATAATCAAGTGGAGTTGAAACAATGTCCAAAATACAACATATGTATAACATGTAATGACCAGTGAAACAGAAGCTCGAATGAGCAACTACACCAAAATCAACAAACATGAATAAACAGAGCTGATATCATATATATATGGTGATGACACAAATATACACATATAAACAGTTCAAAGTCGAAGTCGTCAAGGCAACAGATTTATACGAATTAACCAAGTCAGAAATATAACAAGTTCGAATCAAAAATGCCAGCAAAGTCGTGAGTCGAACAAGTCAAAGCAAGAAATTCATAGAGCAACAAAGTCAGACACGTGGTGAACGATACCGTGGTGGCCAAGTAGTTTGACCAAGAAAAGAATCATCACGTAATGAATACCGTGATTATCACGAAATAGAAAAACGAAATATACGCATATGAAATAGTCATAAATCATCAGCATCATTGAAGAAAAATCAAGCGGCCAAGCAAAATTTGTTGACAAATTCAAACAAAGTTATACGACGAAAATCAAGGATATCGTATCCTATATAAAGCCCCAATCATCATTGGCATTTATTCATCGAATTCAAGTATTCAATCCAGAAAACTAAAGGCATAAATTACATATCGAAGTCAGGAGTCGAATTCGATCATCGAGGAGCAGCCGAAGCAAAGCTACGAAGAGACGTCGATCGACAGAGCAAACAACGTGGAATCATCATTCGATCGAGAAATTAAAAGTCGGCATCTTCGAATATCCACGAAAGCCCTAATTTTGGAAGCAGAGAGCCGAAGCCCTAATTTCTGAAAGAAGAACGAGCCACCATTATCTCAAACAAAGAAGGAATCGGGGCCGACATCAGATAAAAGAAAAAGGGCCGCATTTTCTTTTTAATAATAATAGTTTGGGCCGGTTTTATTTATTGTGTTATTAAGGCTTTGGTATATTAGGGTTGTTTTTAAGTGGTTTTTAATTTGTTTTTAAATTTGAATTTTTCGAATCAAATCTTGGTAAATCACCACCTAGGATTTAGGTTGTGTCAGATTGTCTAGTTAGGATTAGTTCAGTAAGCAGGGTTTGCGAGTTTGCAAAACTCTATAGGCGGTAGCAGGGTTTGCGAGTCTGTTAGAGTGTTTGTAAGCGGGAGATTGTTTAATTCTAATAGTAATCTGGGAATGCAGAAGTAGGCAAGGGTTGCCGAAGCTGGGTAAATTTTGTGTGTGATTTACTTTTCAGCATATTTACTTCTCTGCAGTTTTGTTTAAATTAAAGAAAATTTGCTATAACCCTATTCACCCCCCCCCCTCTAGGGTTAATCTAGATCCTACAAAAGCATGCATTTTATTGTCAGACCTGCATTTATATATGAAAACCTGAGTTGGTTACTTTATAAAATTCCCCATAACTTGAGTTGTACTTCATGTTTTTATAATCCGAAAGATGTTTCGAGAAGTCATAACATCATGTAACAAATTCATTCTTTGAAACCATGACTTAATTTAGTCAATTCGACCATTACAGTTTAGTTAGAAAGTGGTTAAAATACAGTAGTGTTGTCGTTTCTATTTTTAAATAAACACATACTCTTGTAACTTCTCTATATGTGGCTAATATATAACTTTTGAGTTGAGAATAGGTGTTTTGAGGGCTAGTTGAACTATGCAGCGACTTTAGCTTGCCTTCACTCGCAATCAGTAAGATAAATTGCTTAGAAATACTAAAACATAGGTATGCTTATCATTTAACATATAAAAATGCCAAATATTCAGATACATTGTGTTTCCGACTGCGTTGTCGATGTATATCTTTTATATTATAATTGTGAAATTACAAACGGCTCTCCCCGCAAAAGAGACTACCAAAAAATTTCAAAAATTTAAACACTTGAAATTTTTTTCAATAATATTTGTTTGTGGGAAAATAAAAGTTAATAAATGAGTCCATTAAGTTTATAACTTACGATGATTTTGATTCTAATGTTAACCACTTAAAGAATTGAGCATATTGTAGGATATAAAATATGTATATTACCCTTTCTCTATAACGGCAAATGCAGGGATGCAATTTTCATAAGGGAGGGTCTATACTACCTGGATTTGAGTCATACCTGGATTAAAATCAAAAATTTAATTCAAATAATAAGGATTGTTTATAATGAAGTTTTGGGGATTCTGTTTTGGGGATTCTGTTTCATTACTTTTTCCAAATTAAATTGAAAATGGATTATGATAGAAGGAGAATTTATAAATGGTTTTTCAATGGAAAGGCTAGTGTTTGAGAAATATTATCTATTTGTGGTTTGCTTCTTTTATTTAAATAATAAAAGAAAATTTGGGGAACCAAATTAATGGGAAAATAAATCCAAATGGATTTAAAGTAAGGGATTAAATTGAATTAATATTTTAATTGGAATAAAAGTGTAGTTTTGGAGATTATTAATTAAATGAATGATTAATCAATCGTTTAAACAAGTAAAAATGGGAATAACAAAGTTTGCACTAATTCTTTTAGTTATAAGTAAAAATTTAATAACCAAGTTTACCACCATTAGAATTATTGCAATGAATTAAATATAGACTTATTAGAAACAATGAAGTTGTGATTTATTGCCAAGATTGGATTTGTGTAATTTAAAAAGACCATTCATTTCAAACTAATGGAAGTAACTAAAATAACTTTTATAGTTAAAAGTTTGAGTTTGAGAATTTAATCCAATTATTGCAATTTAAATATAGTAAATGAACTTGTGTTGATTTAGCAATTGAAAATATTGTTTATATGTAAATATTTGTTTAATAATTGAAAATGGAAGAAAGAAACAAGAGAAAATTAATAAAGAAATTCATCCCTTTTTTAGTAAACTAACTAGGCCCAAATAGCCCAAGTAGTAAGGTGATTAGTAGAGAGGAAATAAACTTGTACGTTTATTTCTCTCCTCATTGTTCACTTTTGCAAACACCAATAAACTAAAATCAAAATAAATGAAATAAAAGACCAAAAAGTTCCCAAATTGAAATCATAGCTTTCCATTAGCTCTCTCCACCTTATAGACCCAATAATGAGGAGTTTTGGCCATGGTTGGAGGAAGGAGTTGGTTGAATAGCTAGGAGTAAAGGTGAAAATCTGAAGCTGAAAAAGCTGTCACTAGGAAAAACATAACTAATTCTAGAAAAATTTGAAATTTTGATATGTTGTTCGTAACTCATATATACACCTTCAGATAAAATTTTGTGTAAAATATTTAGATTTGCTATATTAAATTTGCACAGCACTGAGGACTAAATTTAGGATTGTTTAGTTGATTTGGCTTAATGTTAATGCATGTAATTTTGAAGCTTTTTGGATATTAAGGTAAGTAATCTCACAAATTCTAGTTATAGTTCATTTGCATATGGGTAGTAAATTGAATGGTAGAAGAAATGGTTGAATTTGATCTTAATTCTGTGTTTCTCTGTTGTCTATTCTCTGTTGTTTGTTCCACTGTCAGTAGTTTTACTCTGTATACTGAAATCATCTGTGCTTACCTTATCTCTGTGCTATATCAAGTTATTGAGTTTGTGCATGCACGTATTTGGGAATTAACAGTCAATATATGTTGTCTAAAATATGAGAAATCGTCGTCAAACAAAATAGTCATCGGTAGGGAGCAAGAACCTGGAGCACGCACGCTCCAGGTCTCGCCACCGGTCGATCGGTCATATAGGACCGGTCGACCGGTCCAAAACCTGGAGCAGTGCATGCTCCAAGTAGTTGCTCCCACTGATGTTGCTTATGTTTTGTTCTTACCTTGTATTTGCTTTCTGTTGCTTGGTTTGTTGCTTTTCTTTGATTGTTTTGACACTATCTAATGCTTCTGATTTTTCGAGATTTGATTATTATCTTGATGATTTGAATTTTGTGACAATTCTTGGTTTTAATATATGATAATTTTATATAGAAATGTATATATTGATTTCATGAAGTTTCTAAAAGGATTTTAGAGAAATTTATTTATAAACCGACTCAATTTCTATATCCTATTTGCAAGAAAAATGTTTGATACTAATTATTATTAAAATCTTATTTCAAAAAATTTCAACTCTATTTTCTAAAAAAAAACTTATATATAAAATGGAATTTCCAAAACTAGTTTTAATATATAAACTATTATTTCAGTCGGATGAGAAATTCAATTAAATGATTTAGTAAAACAAGTGGTATGGAACACTTGCGTTTGCTTCATCAGTTAATTCCTAGACTTATTCGGTTAATTGTTATGTTTGGGATATATGTTTTTCTCATATCGGCTAGAGACTAACTTGGTAGAAAAGTTTTGCATAAGCATTTATTTTACCTATTCTAGTTCAGTGTATTTCCATGATATTACATTCGTTTTCGTTGAACTTCTAGTATAATCTTATTTTGCAACTCTCTTTTACTGAGCTAGACCAAAAAAATAGGCTGCTGCAATATGCAACAGCACTAATAGAAGGGAAAATTTTGAAAAAATAAAAAGGCGACATTGCCACTGTTGTTGATAGTAGCATGCCAGCAGGCTACTGCTGTGACATGCAGCAGCACATTAGGAAGAAAAAAAGAATGTTAGTGCATATATTAAAAAATGAAAAGAAAAGGAAAAAAAATCATGTTATCATAATTGTTGTTTTTCCAAATGAATTCATGTTATTAAACTTTTTATATATAAGACATATGTGTTTAATTTGAGTTGAGATTAGGTACACAAGGATATTTGGATTATGGCGCGAACTCCCTTTTGCTTGCATAAAACTAAATAAATTGCTTTAAAATGTTAAAAACAAGATATGTTTTAGTTAAAGAGTTATATATATTATGGATTATATGTCATATAGCAAATTTTGATATATGAATTGTTTTCGACCATGTTTTTATGATGACCCACCTCCTCGGCCCTCAGAAATCGACATTAATACATCCTCGATATTCACATGTCGTAAATCTAAGTACCGAAGAGGCAAATTATCAAGGGGTAAAAAGAAATAAAGGTAGAAGGCAAGACAATAATAGAATCTCACATCATATTTAACAACTTATAATTATACATATAGATAGTACATACAATCACTCTCAAAATGAGATATCAGAGTCATAGCAAGTACTAACCCAGCTAAGATATTTATAATGGCCTATCTCAATAGTTGTTGGTAGATACTTATACATAATATAGACGCAGCGGAACGTGATAGATAACTTCAACAAAAGGTACAAAAAGCTCCATGCTCCATCCAAAAATGCTCTATGTAATCAAAATACTTAGCTGCCCAGAAAAGTAGGGCACCTAGAGTTTAAGAGGAAAAGAAAATAAACTTGGGTCAGTTATGGGACCAGTGTGAGAAACTCAAAATACAATATTTGAAAACAAAAGGTACCTTATAAGACCATGCCGCACATAAACACGGAAAGAGTTAGTACCTTATGATAACCAAAACTTTTGCTATGCAATATATAGGGATATTATTTTTAATGACATTCTTTTGAAAATACTTTGCAATTAAACTTATTAATCTTAGCTGAAATTGTTATCATTATTAAATTCTGGATATGTTAGGATCTACAAACAAGTCTGAAGGCACTTATTAGAGAATAGATTCCATACAATGGCAAGGTAATGGACTACCTTCCGTATAGTACATCTCTGGAGGGACGTACCGAGGATAAACAAACAATTCTCCACATCTGGCAAGACCGGTCTATCCATTTTCGGCACTAAAACATGGCCTGGATAGAAACTGAATATGTCATCACCCCGGTCAAGACCGACCTATCCAAGATCCTATAGCATACACCTCATACTTGACATATGAAGAGTAATCTAAAGATGTGATAATCATATCCTAATGGTTGCAAACCACATAGCCTTAAGACGTATCCTATTTAAGCCACTACCGGGTGATGAGGCCCGAGGTAGAAATTACCTTTCACATAGCACATTCCACTTTAAATACCACATTGCTAATTCATAATCGCACAACTGATTTCTACAAACGTATAACTCCTGAGCTTATAGGTCTCAGGAAATGGTTTTAACCCAAGAGAAGTTGGCTTCTCCGCCACAAAACTGATGATACGTTTATAGAGATCAATTAGTGTGATTAGAAATGCAACGTCGGGCATTCATCCATACAAGTTGTCTAGGAATGGGACAAACCGAAAGAACTCTTCTACCACATCCTGTCGAGAATTACCCCTAAGATTAGTAGCAAGCAGCCTTTGCATCAAAGATTAAATGAAGACACTACTGCCATCTATATATGATATGATAAATTTCCCCCAAGGGTCAGTGATAAGCAGCACTTCATTCCATTTATTATCATTCTATGTCTTCACTTCGAATGCGTAAATTGGTTCAAAGTGGTTTTTAGATAAGAATCTCTCAAATCCGACCTCGGTTTCTTCGAACTAATCATCGATAAAAAGACATTTAGTAAATAGGGAATTATTCTTTGACCGATTTATTTATCAAAATATCTTATAGGGATATATATATATATATATATATATCTTTAAATAATTTCCTTTCAGTATATACGGAATTATTAAACCTCTCTTATCAAATCCTTTGGTTACTTCAAAACCTTTTTTAAATCTTGGAGTAATTCCAAATTATTTCATCCTTTACTTAGGAAAATATCTCAAAATCATTTATTTAAATCTTAACAAAAGATTTCTTATTTTTAAATTATAACTTTTTAATAGTTTAAAACCAAGTTATCAAAGATGCTAAATCCAAATTAGTTAGTATTCAAGTAAAATGGATCCATAGAAATTATACTAATTTTACTCGACATCAATTTCCGTATTCAACTATTACTATTTGTTGAATAGCGGTGAAATCACCTTTTAAATTGTCATAAATAGTACAACTTCCCTCCTCGGAATTTAATAGCAAGTATAAGAAGATTATCTCTATTCAATCCAAGTTGTTTAAATTTGGAAAATTAAATCTTTTTATACTTGTCTCGTTTCCGACATTTCAACCTTCTCTATTCCTCGCCAAGGAAAAAGGCCTGATGAGCTAGGGCATTGGTTGCTCCTGAACATCTTCTTAGTTTAAGCACCTCACATCCAGATTTCACGAATAGAAAAATCCAGTCTACTCGTTGGCTTTTCGATCAGCCAAGATTAAATCACTTGATTTTAACAGCTTTTCTTTAAATCTTTTATTTAAACTTGGTAAAATAAATTATAAAACCTTTAAATCATCATCAAAGTACTTAATTACTTAAGCAAAAACATTCATAAAAGATTTGAAAAAGAATTGTTAAGTTTAAAACTATATTTCAAAGGTTATTAAAAAGTGTTGCGAATAATGCTTTAAAAGCTTATTTGATAAAAGCAACTTTTCTATCATTAAAAAATCCAATTTTATAATTCAAATCTCTAACATTTTAAACTATTTATAGAATTTATTCCATATGTTTAAAGAATCTAAAATATCATTTATAAATAATTTGTCGCTTTGGTTTCCGAACTGCCAAACCGCAACTATTTTGAAAACTTGATTTGCTCATATTTCAAAATATACTAAATAAAATCTTGATCTTATTATTTTTTGAAAACTATGATTTTAAGAGTTTGGAAAATTCTTATTACAAAGAATTCTGGCTTCGAATTCATTGTATAAATGAATATAACTTTCTACGGTGCGAAATCGCAAACTGCCGTTACACGATGCGCCTATTTTAACTCATTTTCTAAGTTCTTTTCAAACTTCATTGAAACACTTTTAAATATTTATAAGACATTTCTAAATCATTTTAAAGAGCTTTAACAATCTCCTATGCACCATTTCATTTATTAAAGGAAAGTAATTTCCTTTGTGATTTTCAACATGTATTAAACGTGACATGTTAATACAATCAAACAACATAAAATCAACTTCCAAACTTGATGATCAAGCATAGTAAACAGCCATAACAGTCATATCACATCATTATATTATATATAAATATAAATATAGAGCTTCTTACTTGAATTTTTGACTGGACTAACTGTAAATCAGCTATAGCGTTGTTAATTTGAACTCAACACTTACGAACACTCGAACCTTTGGAAGGCTCGGCCTTGACCTTGGAGAGGAGGAAGACTCATGGCCTATGGTTGCAAGGGTGTGGTTGTGGGTATTTTAAGAGGAGAGGAGGAGTTTGCTTAAGCTTTGGAAGTGGTTTGATATATATCTATATACTTCAAATTGATTTAGGAAATATTTTTCAAGATTGGTTTTATACAAATTGGGAATTATTTTGATAAAATTTTGTATGTAAAACCAGTATTTTGACATCATTCGACCCTTGATATATGATTTCTGAATATATGGAAATAAAGTGAATAAACTTATCTTATATAAGTAATTTGGAAATCCATTTGAAGTGATTTTGTAGAAATTATTTGAAACGAAACCATTTTGGAAATTTATTTTAACAATGGTTTCGATTACAGAGGCTATTGGAAATTATTTGTGGGTGTTAACTATAGTGATAACTTTTATTTATAATCGAATGTATTTATATTTGAACCAGTCACACTCATTATATTATTATTTGAGTTCGGTTACACTCATAGCTACATTTCTAGTTTGACTTGGAATTTGTTATTTATTTAATAACCTCGGCTCAACTGAGATTGTTCTACAGGTTTGATATGACTGTATGCACTTTGGCTCTCCGATATGGAGTTGGTGCACATGATGATGATGAATATTTGTTGGGTTTATGATGTATTGGATTAATGATGTGGTGTATTTGTATGACGAATTATATATAGGGACAGTTTGGCACAGGTCCCTAATAAGTTTCAAAATACACAAAAACCCCAGTAAAAAAAAAGTTTGTAAATTAGGTCCCTAGAATTAAGTTATCGAATAATGGCATATACTTATACAATTATTCAGTGAATAATTGCAGACATTTATGCAATTATATCAAAAAATTACAGACATTTCCACAATTATTCATTGAAAAATTACGGAAATTTTCGCAATATTTTCAAAATATTGCGGAAATTCCGCAATTATTCACCAAAAAATTGCGGAATTTCCGCAATTTTTTCAAAAATTTGCCGAAAATTCCGCTATTATTCACTAAAAAATTGCGGAAATTTCCGCAATTATTCACCGAAAAAATTGCAGAAATTTATGCAACTTTTGGATAAAATTGCATAAATGTCTGTAATTATTCAATGAATAATTGCATAACTATATGCGATTACTTAGTAACTTAATTCTAGGGACCTAATTTACATACTTTTTTTTACTGGGGTTTTTGTGTATTTTAAAACTTATTAGGGACCTGAGCCTAATATTCACTTATATATATATAAGATGATGTATCAAATTTTTAGATATGATATAAATAATTTCATTATTATTCACTTCTATTTTGTCAGTTAGTAAATTTTTGTATGTGTATCTAATGTTGTATTATTCAAGTCTATAACTTGTGTACATTAACTTGCATTAAGACGAGATACATATTATTTCAGATGTATTCAGGTATTGAAACGTGTCTGTACCAACCCAAAGTAGTGTATACGAGATACCGTTCCTTCCATGCCCATTGATCTGGCCTTGCAAACGGTAAATTCCCTTTGATATTTTGGTCACTAGAGTCGGGGCATCACAAATATTAAAGTAATGGCCTTGAATAAGAATATATTGCTTTTAGATTATATATGTGTGATATTAAATGATTTGTATGAGTTGAGCTAGGATCTTGAGGACTGTTTGGAGATGATAATAGCCGCGCTCTTGCTTATGGTTGCTTAAAAGATTGTAAGTAGTATAAAAATGATAAAATAAGGTATGTTTTATATACGATTTATATAAAATGTATGACATTTGGCCGTGTGGCAAATTTTCATATATATGATGTTTCCGGTCATGTTTTGATCAATGCATATATTTTTATTATGATATTTTTTTGAGGAGCACCCATGCAAAGGAGTTTCTACCAAAAAAATTCAGTTTTTTAGTACTTCGAAATTTTTCCATAAGTATATGTATTTGGAATTGAAGAAGTGTTTAAATGAATTTTCAAAGAAATATATATCATTTTCTTTAATGAATGTAGTGTGATGTGTTTTGTATGATAGTGGAGCATGGTATTTTTCTCTTTTGTGTGGGTAGTTGAATCTATGAGCTAATGGAATTTGTATAAGTAATATGGTTTGATTATGGGGTTATGATGAGTGAGTTTGTTAGTGATGTTGTATATTTGTATGATGGATAAATAAGTACATATATTATTTTGAATAGAATGGGTGGTCGAATTTTAATCGAATGCTTTGATGTGTGCTTGTGTATATGAATGTGTTTAGATATGTATAAAGATAGTGTGTTGTGTGCATGTATGTGTGTGCTTGTATGTTGATTATTAGTTAGGATATGACATATAGTAATTCTCTTATAAATTTTAAGGACACGATATTTTTTAAAGAGGAACTCTGTGACATCTTGGTTAGGAGCAAAATAAAATAAATATAATTGAATATATTTTTATGAATAAATTAGGAATTTTGAATGAAGACATGAATTTTTAAAATTGACGTTTCAGGATTGTTGATTGTATTAAAATTTGGAAAATGTTTGAAGTCAAATTAAAGGGTGGAATATTTGATAAATAAAGTTAAAAAAGTTGTTTTAGAATTTATTTGAAATAAGATTTTATTAAATACAAATTTCAAATTGTTTTGTGAGAAATTAATCGAATATTGTATTAACTACCGAACATTGAATTAAATTCCATGTTATATGATAACAATATGTTTATGGATTAAAATTGATTTAAAACTCATATTTGATGAATAAAAATATAAAAGCGAATATAAAATAGTTTTGATAAACAAATAAGTATTTAAAATATTTTTCAAGGGGTAAAAGTGGAATTTTTACCATCAAAAAATTATTTTAAGTTGAAATAAAAATTTGGAAAAAATATTATTATGGGTTAGGAATTTTTTACAAGGTTAAAATGGTATTGAAATATGGTTAAAAGAGTTATAAACAATGCTATAAAGGGAAAATGCCGTTTTTGCAGCTAAGTGGGCTATTTGGGCACGGAAACAAGCCAAAAACCCATGTACACTATGCAAAAAACAAAGAGAGGTTCTTTTCTTTCATTATTCATTTCCTAAACTATCTCTAAAACTCTCAAAATGCTAAATAATGGCAGACGTTATCTAACCCAAGTTAAAAATTCATTCTTTCAAGCAATTTCAAGCCTATCAGTATAAGATAAGTGCTTCTAACCCTCATTAACTTTCCAACATCTTATTACCGCTTTAGATTTTGAATTTTAAAATGAATTTAGCTTCAATTCAGTTACCTTTAATAGGAAAATTAGGTGTTAGAAGCATGGCCAAGTAAAGGACAAGCTTCAAGATACAATTCGTCACTCCTTTATTTGTGAATTGCATGCTACTTATTGAAAGAGTTAGTGGTATGCCCTAGAGAAATTATGCAATTTTTTTACATATATCTAACTCTATAATCAATCTTATGTGTAACAAAGGTGTTTTTTATATGCTTTATTATATTGTGATATAATTAATTAAGTGATTAATTAAAGTGCATAATTTGAAAATCCTTAAATAAAATGTTATGGATTGTAGTTGCAAATAAGTGCAATCGTGAGTAATTAATAACAATATAAAATAATATTTTATTTTAAATATTCTTGGTCAAGATGTTTGAAGAAAGGATATCGATTAGTACATTGGGACCAAAGTGCATAATGTTTTCCAAATGTTGGGCAGTGTATTACTCATGGCTGCTATGGGCACCAAGAGGTTACCCACTCATACTTATTAGATAACTATGGAATGCATCGTCAAAGAGTTTCCTAATAGTTGATAATACCGAGGTCAAATAGGAAATCTCGGTGTGACGATGTTATGCTATTCCCTTGACTTGAGAATATTATGGAACTTCCATGTAGATACTCTACTTTGATTACAGTTAAATCATAGAATGACATCCATCAAATGACTATAACTGGGTCGAAGTTGAAGTGTTGGAAGTAAAGCACTATTCAATAGAGAAATTTTTAATCGGTTGTATGAGGTTGGTATCATGATCAACTATAGTCAATTCAAAGTCAAAATCTCTAGCTATAGTAGAACGGTTAAAAATGAATTTATTATTAAACAAAGGACTTTGTTTATGGACAAATCAAGTTGAATGTGGATAATATTGGAGTTTAGACCAATACCAAATTCCATACATCCTAATATGATATAGTGTTGACAAAGCGAACATGTGTAAATTATTGTCACTATTGGTATCGCTTAAGATAATATAAAAAATGATTATACTGAAAAGACCTGTAAGTGATGAATTCGGTTAGACTGTTATACCACTAGCTAAGGTAATGTGTGGACATTAATATTTGAATTGTTGAATATTAATCGTTGATTGAATTCACACCTCTAAGTCTCACAATTGCATTTGTGAATTCTTCGAAAAACAACATAATTAAATTAGTTTGTAATATGTTATAAATTAATTAATATTTGAGAAATATTAATTAATAATTTATTTGATGTTCGGATGTTGTTAGTAATTATTTGGATGTGTATATAAAACTGATATACACACGTATCGATATACGATGTCGTTGAACTTTTAAAGGAGTTTTAAATATAGTTAATTATTTAACAGGCTTTTGGAAATAATGATCCATGTGATGGAATAATGTTGGCAGCCTGATGTAGCGCGAGTTATAAAATCACAAGGTTTAGGTCGTTCACGACCTAGTGAAGAAGTCTTAGGTCGCTCACGACCTAACAAGGGGAAGCCTAAAGCATCCAAGCGACCTATCAAGTTAACTCGAATATGACCTAAGGGGTTAACGGATAGCTTGTTGAAACAACCTAATTTGTTTTTAAGTCGCATACGACCTAACAAACCAAAACTGGAAAATAAGTTGTTAAAAGTTGAAGTCTTAGGTCGCTCACGACCTAATGGGTTCTTAGGTCGCTCACGACCTATGGAAGGCTGGCTACGAGCTAACGAAATTAACACTCGGGAATGCGAACGACCTAAAGGCATACGACCTAACAAAGGATGCGCGCGGAGTTGTTCAGAGGAAGGAGATTTAGGTCGCTCACGACCTAAGTTAAGTCGTTCTACGACCTACGACCTAGTTAGGTCGCGTGAAGATGTTTTGTTCTTAGGTCGCGAGGGTGCATTACAACCTGCTTTATGTTGCGAAGATATAAGTCGACCTATGTTAGGTCACTGTAAGATGAGACGTGTGAAGTTAGGTCGCGAGAACGACCTACGACCTAAGATAGGTCGCGAGAAACTTTAAGTCGCGAAGACTTTCTGAAGCCGCTTCTGTTAGGTCGCTAATGAAGGGATGCCGTTCATTTTAGGTCGCGGAGCTCCAGATGCCGTTGATTGTTGAGTCGTAAGGTGTATGGGTCTTATGTCGTGTATAGTTAGGTCGTCTACGACCTAAGTGATGTAATCTGTTGTATTTGTTAACTCGTAGTTCGTACCTGTTTTGTAAGTCGTCATCTATAGGTCGTTTCCGACCTAAGTACTTGTAATTTTTTGAAGTTTTGTGTGTGTTGAGTTGTAACTACTATAAATAGTGCGTGAGTCTCATTTGTAAAAGGTTGTTGATTTTTGAATAAAATTCTCTTTTGATTGCTGTGTGCTTTCATCTAAATTGGTAGTTGAGTGTAATCTCCTATCTCCTCTTTCGGTTAATCGAGTGTGCTCGATTCAACGATTGTAGAAGCCGATTTGCGGAATCAAGTGCGCTTGATCAACGCTTGAAGAATTGAAGATCTTTGAACCCGGTATCGTGCGCGATCAACGAGTTCGGGATAGCTAGAATTCGGTATCTTCGGATCAACGAATTTGGGCATTTCAGTATCTTCCAATCCACCGATTACTACTTTCACCGATCGAAGATTGTTTTGTTTAATCCGCTGCGTCAGTTTTGGTATCAGAGCTTGTTTTAGCCAATCATAGCTAAATTGAGACTTGGAGCCTAATCATTTTGAAGATTTGAGTTTTGTTATCACGACCGAAATCAAGTTGAAGTGTTCGACTTTATATTGAAGTTGTTCGATCGGATTTGAGTGGGAGGCCAAAACTTTGTCCATCGTGTTCATCACGATTTGCAACAAAGTGGAAGTTTTCGATCCGTTTCATTTTGGATCAAAGTCCGAAAAGTGTTTGAATTTTGAAGTGTTGAAGAGTTTGTGAAGATTTCAAGTATGCCGCCAAGAAGAGCTAATCGCCACCAAAACGTAGAAGCTTTGTATCGAAGAGAAGAAGCTGATGAGATGGAACAAAGAATCAATGAAAACTTTAGTGAAAAGCTTAATGAAGGAATTTGCCGGTTAGAGAAGCTTATGTTAGAGATGAATCAAAATCGGAGAAGGATTTCACCTGAATCTAACCATGGGGGTAGTAGAGTCTCGCCACATTCCAATCGAGACAGAAGTGTTGAAAATGATCAAGGGCGTGGGAGGAACGTGAATGATCGTGAACGGAGGAATGTAGATAGAAGGGATGATGGTGGAAGACGTAATGGTAGTAGAGATGTGGATGGACGAGATAGACAACGATATACATCTGATTTTGAAGAGGAGTATGATGGTGGTAGTGTTCGAGGACAAGGAAGAAATCACTCTAAGTATGATCACAAGTGGGAGTCGGGGATGAAGACTGAAATTCCTGAGTTCAAAGGTGGTATGCAAGCAGAGGAGTTTCTAGATTGGGTAGCTAATGTTGAGGAGATTTTTGACTTCAAAGAAGTTCCAGAACATCGTAGAGTGAAGTTGGTTGCTACGAGGCTGAGGGGTAGAGCTTTGGCATGGTGGTAGCAAACCAAACTTACACGTGAGCAGATGGGGAAGTCAAAGGTTGAATCATGGGAAAAGATGAGGAAAATGATGAAAGCCACATTCTTACCTTATAACTATCAGTCGCTTATGTATCAGAGATTGCAAAACTTGAGACAAGGGACGAAATCTGTGAACGACTATGCTGACGAATTTTATCAACTGATAGCAAGGAATGATATTATGGAGACATAAGAACAATTGACATCTAGATTCATTGGGGGATTGCGAATGCAGATTCAGGATATGGTTACATGTTTGATCCCAGATCTGTAACGGAAGCACATCAGAAAGCGTTGGCTTGGGAGAAACAGGGACGACGAGGAAGTGGTGTGTTTACTAATTCTAACAATCAAGTGAAGGGTGTTGGTGGGAGTTCTAATGTTTCTAAACCTATCAGTAGACCAGTAGTGAAGGAGGCTGAGAAGACAAAGGTTAACAACGGTTTCAAATGTTACAATTGTCAGGAATTTGGTCACAAAAGTAGCGAATGTCCAAAGCCGAAGAAGAGAGCTATGATAGCAGAGGTTGAGAATGAGGATGAAGAAGCTGAATGTTCCAATTCACCACCTGATGAGGAGGAAGAAGAAGTGTCGGGAGACGAAGGTTACAATCTAATGATGAAGAGGTCCTGTTTAACACCAAAGCAAGAGGAGGATTGTAGTTGGTTGAGGAGCAATATTTTTCAGTCAACATGTACTATTCTGGGGAAAGTTTGCAAATTTGTTATTGATGCTGGAAGCTGTGATAATATAATTTCTTCTGAAGCTGTGAGGAAGTTGGCATTGAAGACTGAGAAACATCCGAAGCCATACAAGCTAGCTTGGTTGAGGAAAGGCGGGGAGGTGAAGGTTGGACGAAGAGCTCGTGTGAATTTTTCAATTGGGAAGAAATATAAAGACGAAATCTGGTGCGATGTGGTAGATATGGACGTTTGTCATTTGTTGCTGGGAAGACCATGGCAGTATGATAGAGCGGTGCAACATGATGGGCGTACCAACAGTTACAGTTTCATGTTTGAAGGCACAAAGATTACTATAGTTCCAAAGAAGCGACAACAGGAGGAAAACAAGTTGGAGGAGATTGAAGAGCTCAAAACTTTGTTATCTTCGAAGGAGTTTGTGAAGGAAGTAGAGGAGGAGCCTGAAGTATTTTTATTGATTGGGCGTGAGAGCAAAGAAGAAGTTGAAATTCCAGAAGAAGTTAAACCAGTTTTGAAAGAATTTGACGATGTATTTCCAGAGGAGTTACCAACGGAGTTGCCACCGTTGAGGGATATACAACATCAGATAGATCTTGTTCCAGGTGCTGTGTTGCCACACAGACCACATTATCGAATGAGTCCGAAGGAACATGAAGAGTTGCGGAGGCAGGTAGAGGAATTGCTTGAACAGGGGCGTGTGCAGGAGAGTTTAAGTCCTTGTGCTGTACCAGCTTTATTGGTACCCAAAAAGGATGGAACGTGGAGGATGTGCACAGACAGTCGAGCATTGAATAAGATTACTGTGAGATATAGATTTCCGATGCCGAGGCTTGATGATTTATTGGATCAGATCAGTGGGTCCGTAATCTTTTCTAAGATTGACTTGAAGAGCGGTTATCATCAGATTCGCATTAGACCAGGGGATGAATGGAAGATAGCATTCAAGACGAGGGAAGGCTTGTATGAATGGCTGGTAATGCCGTTTGGTCTATCGAATGCACCAAGTACATTCATGAGGGTGATGAATCAAATTTTCAGACCGTACATTGGAAAATTTGTGGTGGTTTACTTTGATGATATTCTGATCTACAGTGCAAGTACAGAAGAGCATGTTCAACATTTGAAGAAAGTGTTAATTATTCTTCGTGAAGAACAATTCTATACTGCTACAAAGAAGTGTGTCTTTATGGCGAGGAGTGTTTTATTTCTGGGATATGTTGTATCGGAAGAAGGAATACAGGTTGACCAAAGTAAAATCGAAGAAATTAGAGATTGGCCGCAGCCCAAGACGATAACGGAAGTTCGTAGTTTTCACGGGTTGGCTTCATTTTACAGAAGGTTTATTCCACACTTTAGTAGTGTGATGGCGCCTGTTACAGATTGCATGAAAGGTAAACAGTTTGCATGGACAGAGGAAGCAGGGAGTGCTTTTGAGAAGATCAAGGAGTTGCTGACATCTGCACCTATTCTAGTGTTACCAGATTTTCAGTTATTGTTTGAATTACATACTGATGCATCGAAGGTTGGGATTGGAGGAGTGCTGAGTCAGAAGGGATGTCCAATTGCATACTTTAGCGAGAAGTTGTCAGGAGCAAAGATGAGATATAGTACATATGACGTGGAATTTTATGCTGTTGTGCAAGCTATTAAACACTGGAGACATTATCTGTTTCAGAAAGAGTTTGTTCTTTACACTGATCATGAGGCATTGAAGCATTTACAAGGGCAAGACAAGATTTCAGCAAGACATGCATCGTGGATTGCGTACCTGCAACAGTTTACTTTTGTTGTTAAATACAAGTCAGGAGTGACGAATCGTGTGGCTGATGCTTTGAGTAGAAGAAACCATTTGTTGACTACAATGAAAGTTGAGGTGACAGGGTTTGATGTACTACCAGAATTATTTACCGATGATCCTTACTTTGCAAAGTTTGTTGATAAAGTCAAGGAGGGAGAGACGGATGAGTTCGTGATGGTAGACGGTTTTCTGTTCAAAGGAAATCGATTGTGTATACCTGATTGTAGTTTGAGAATGAAGATTGTAAAAGAGCTACATGAAGAAGGACATGTTGGGAGAGACCGTATATTACAGTTGATTTTACAATCTTACTTTTGGCCATCAATGAGGAAAGAGGTGGAAAGGTTTGTGGAGCGTTGTCATATTTGTCAGGTTTCGAAAGGAACTGCGACTAATGCTGGTTTATATATGCCGTTACCTGTACCAATTAAACCATGGGTTGATGTGAGTATGGACTTCGTGTTGGGATTACCGAGGACACAGCGTGGTAACGATTCCATTTATGTGGTGGTTGATCGATTTTCGAAAATGGCACATTTTATTGCTTGTAAGAAGACGGCGGATGCTGTTCATGTTGCTCAATTGTTTTTCAAGGAGATCTATCGACTTCATGGATTGCCAGAATCTATTGTGTCGGATAGAGATACTCGATTTCTGAGTCATTTTTGGTTGAGTCTGTGGAAAATGGTGGGAACGAAGCTGAAATTTAGTAGTGCTTATCATCCGCAAACGGATGGACAGACCGAGGTTGTTAACAGATCATTGGGGAATTTGCTGAGGTGTCTTGTACAAGACAACCTGAAGAGTTGGGATGTGAAGTTATGCCAGGCAGAGTTTGCTCATAATCATGCTGTAAATCAAAGTACTGGGTTCGGTCCATTCCAGATTGTTTATTCAAGCTTACCAAAGGGGCCGTTGGATTTAACGGTAATTTCACACTCGAAGGGGACAATTAAGAAAGCCGCTGATTTTGTCGAGGGGTTGACGGAATGTCATAAAATCGTTCAGGAACGATTGGAGAAAGCGAATGAGAAGTATAAACGTTCTGCAAATTTGAAACGAAGGAGTGTTGAATTTCAGGAAGGTGATTTGGTTTATGCAGTGTTAACAAAAGATCGTTTTCCAGTAGGCGCTTATAACAAGTTGAAAGCCAGGAAAATTGGTCCTGTGGAAGTCGTAAAACGAATTAATGAAAATGCTTATAAGTTGAAGTTGCCGGAGGATGTGTACACTTCTGACGTGTTCAATGTCAAACATCTCGTACCATATTATGGGAATGAACAGTCGGATGTGGAAGAATTTACAAATTCGAGGACGAATTTCTCTCAGCCTGGGGAGGATGATGTAGCGCGAGTTATAAAATCACAAGGTTTAGGTCGTTCACGACCTAGTGAAGAAGTCTTAGGTCGCTCACGACCTAACAAGGGGAAGCCTAAAGCATCCAAGCGACCTATCAAGTTAACTCGAATACGACCTAAGGGGTTAAAGGATAGCTTGTTGAAACAACCTAATTTGTTTTTAAGTCGCATACGACCTAACAAACCAAAACTGGAAAATAAGTTGTTAAAAGTTGAAGTCTTAGGTCGCTCACGACCTAATGGGTTCTTAGGTCGCTCACGACCTATGGAAGGCTGGCTACGAGCTAACGAAATTAACACTCGGGAATGCGAACGACCTAAAGGCATACGACCTAACAAAGGATGCGCGCGGAGTTGTTCAGAGGAAGGAGATTTAGGTCGCTCACGACCTAAGTTAAGTCGTTCTACGACCTACGACCTAGTTAGGTCGCGTGAAGATGTTTTGTTCTTAGGTCGCGAGGGTGCATTACAACCTGCTCTATGTTGCGAAGATATAAGTCGACCTATGTTAGGTCGTTGGAAGATGAGACGTGTGAAGTTAGGTCGCGAGAACGACCTACGACCTAAGATAGGTCGCGAGAAACTTTAAGTCGCGAAGACTTTCTGAAGCCGCTTCTGTTAGGTCGCTAATGAAGGGATGCCGTTCATTTTAGGTCGCGGAGCTCCAGATGCCGTTGATTGTTGAGTCGTAAGGTGTATGGGTCTTATGTCGTGTATAGTTAGGTCGTCTACGACCTAAGTGATGTAATCTGTTGTATTTGTTAACTCGTAGTTCGTACCTGTTTTGTAAGTCATCATCTATAGGTCGTTTCCGACCTAAGTACTTGTAATTTTTTGAAGTTTTGTGTGTGTTGAGTTGTAACTACTATAAATAGTGCGTGAGTCTCATTTGTAAAAGGTTTTTGATTTTTGAATAAAATTCTCTTTTGATTGCTGTGTGCTTTCATCTGAATTGGTAGTTGAGTGTAA
This sequence comes from Allium fistulosum, assembly GCA_030737815.1. NCBI lineage: Eukaryota > Viridiplantae > Streptophyta > Magnoliopsida > Asparagales > Amaryllidaceae > Allium > Allium fistulosum. The sequence continues at coordinate 1,543,456,609 of CM060901.1, read as the reverse complement.
TCTCCTATCTCCTCTTTCGGTTAATCGAGTGCGCTCGATTCAACGATTGTAGAAGCCGATTCGCGGAATCAAGTGCGCTTGATCAACGCTTGAAGAATTGAAGATCTTTGAACCCGGTATCGTGCGCGATCAACGAGTTAGGGATAGCTAGAATTCGGTATCTTCGGATCAACAAATTTGGGCATTTCAGTATCTTCCAATCCACCGATTACTACTTTCACCGATCGAAGATTGTTTTGTTTAATCCGCTGCGTCACAGCCATACTAGAGTGAGGAAGGGATATGGGTGATATTTGGTTGAGAATTAATTAGAGGATTAAAAATGAAAGTTTGAAGAGAGAATATGAAAAGTTTTTAATAGAATGAGAAAGGTTTTTATTCTCTCCTTAAAACAAAATCCAATCATTCAATTCTGATCTTTTTCCTTCCAACTGAAACATCCACGGCTGCCATCTTCTTTCCACCCTAGACTAAAATATTTTTAAAAAGAAAAAAAACACAAACATGAAACAAAATTAAATCACGTGGTTCATCTGATTGTAGCACAATCTAGATGTTGAATCAATGAATCTAATGAGGATTTTCAGACCACGGTAGACCAGTTCTATAAGTTCAATCTCTATCCAGACTCATACATTAGTTATTTCATTCTTATCATGATAATGCATTTACATATATACATATAAATATATATATATATATATACATATAAATATATATATATATATCATAATTTTCATATATGTTGGGTATGTACTAAGAGGGTTATTTTTTTGGAAATATTTTGAATGGATCCCTATAACAACTATGTATGCAAAGACAAATTGTTGAAAATTGAGTGAAACTCTAAAATTACATCTCACATCTGAACCGTTTGAAAAAAAATGAGGGTCATTGTTGAACGAATATGTGTGCAATGATCATGGTTGTTTTTGCGTTTTCCTTTAAGTTGATAATATAATGCTAATGGTGAAGATAGCACTATTGATTTAGATCTGTAAATCAATGGATAAAATAAAATATATAAGTAATTTTAAGATGGGTAATCCAAATTATACACAAACCCTACCTAGAAAATGATAATAAAGTTAATATGGAAAACACATGTATGGAAACATATTAGATATAACATAAGATATAAAATGAAGATGGTTAACAATGAAAATATGCAATAGGACTTTCATCCATAAGTAGGGTATTGAACAAAACAACTGAAAATACAATCTCATACATAAGTTTGTCACATAATCATACTTTAATGACCTGCCTTTTCGACTATCGAAGTCGACACCGAATACATCCATGGTATTCAAATGTCGAACATCCAATCATCAGAAAAGCATAGGGTAAAATAAAAAGAAAAGAACAGAGAACAGGGAAAATAGAATCTCATAGTGGAAATGATAATATATAATATAACCAAGACAGTAAAAAATGTCACTCTAAAACACATAGTACATTAGAGTTAAAAACAAACCTTATCAGCTAGACAGTTATAAAATCCTGACTTTACGATTGCTAATAGGTATATATAATACAGCAGAAAAATAAATTACTACGATAGGTGAACATCCAGCTCTACTCCATGAGATTCATGTCCCACCAATGAAAACCCCAAAAAAAATACACGGTCAGGTCCGAACATTATAATAAAATAACACTCGGATCAGTCTGAAAAACCAGCATGAGAAAACTCAAGTAATAAGGCCAACATTTAATAATTCTATGAGACCATGCCATTAAACGTGGAATGGGTTTTTACCTCACAAGAACAACATTTATATATTAAGAAATGAGAAACAATCAGAATAACAATCCAAATAAGAAAGGATGTACATTGATAACAACCAAACCCAAACTTATAGAATGAAAAAATATAATTAGACATTGAGAAGAACTTCAGACACTTCATGATGCAAACTACGAAACACAATCCGAAGATTTGAATTAAATAAGAATAGGGAAATTTTTCAACAAATGACTAGGAGGGTGTGCCTCCTTACTGAAAGTATACCTCTAGAAATATACTTGAGAGCTACGATGGCTTTAGGACAATACCAAACCGTACTCCGCCAACGGTTACCGAGAATTTGAGTTTTTCATATCTCCACAACGCATGCCACTGAATCCAATCTAAAGTAGGTGTGAAGGTATAATGGGAAAAATCCCACATTACTTAGCTTCCACTCGCACTTTGGGTTTAGTCATTTCCAGCAAAAGGTAGCAACACTCAAATAAGGAATTAGTCATCTGAATTGACGAAATACAAAAGATGAACAAATCAATTCCAAGGTTCGAGATAGAAACAAGGAAAATAAATTTATCCAACATATCTAGGTTGGTGCTCCCCCTTCAACAAAAGTATACCTCGATAAAATATACATGTAAGCACACATGTCACTCTCGGGAACTTCCAAGCCGGACCCCATTAAATCCATTAGCATCCGAATATACTCACATCAATGCATGAATGCGAGCAACTTCTCAAGATGAATGTGAATATATCCTAATGGGTGCAACCCACATGGCTTGGCTCCCACTCACGCTTTGCTTTTAATATTTCCAGTATTGGATACCAATGCTCAAAATAAGCGACAACTTAGAATGACGAAGCACAACAATGACTAGGAGGGTGCACCCCCTTTACACGTGCTTTGGTTTTAGACATTTTCGACAAAGGGTATCAAAACTCAAAAAGAGCAACACATCACTTTAGAGTGACGAAATACAAAGAAGATAGCAGAATCAAAATCGAGAGTCGATAAATCAACTATCAAGAATAACAAAGCGATTTGTGTATGGGAATTAAACCGCATACGCATACCACTAATAAATGAATCAAACTTTTAAAACATTTGATCCACAGTTGGGCTTGATTTTCACATTTCAAATATTATAAAAACATTTTTAAAATACTCTTTGAGATATTCTTTTAAGAGGGCAAATTATAATGCTAAGTGTTTTAAAACAAGGGTAAAAAATGTCAATAACACATTGTTTACTATAAACCCAAAACAATTTACACAGCTTTATTTTTAAACAATTTTCTTTTAAAAGATTTTCTCATTTATAAACCAACATTTATAAATTTTAATCAACACTTATTATCCCAAAGAATAATAAATCAATTTAAATACCTTTATATTTAAACGATGTTAACATGTCCCAAAGGATAATTTATATACAACTTTATAATCTTTTTATTAAATCAAACAATTATCTTTAAACACTTTTGTCAAATAAATTAATTAACTTTAAAATGTTTTTATTAAATCAATTAAGTAACTTTAAAACACTTTTATTAAATCCATTAATGTTCTTTAAACTCTTTTAATAAATCAGCCGATTAACTTTTTAAAACACCATTAATTAAAATTATTAATTGAATCTAAATATCATTAACTAAATGGATTAATTAAATTCAAACATCATTAATTAAAATGATTAACTAAATTTATAACATCTCCTTATGAAAACTTCTTTTATAAATCTCCTTTATGAAATATCATTTATAAATTTCCTTTCACAAATCTCTTTTCTATTTATAAAACTCCTTTTATATATCTCTAAATATAATTATAAAACTCCTTTTATAATTCACTTTTCTATTTATAAAACTCCTTTTTTAGCAAGGCCTACTAGTATTTTATGTGTGTCGTCCCCTATTATTACTCAAATTGTTAAAGAGAAACTGATCGGAACATGCTCCGAATCAACTAATACAACAATAGAAGAAAGGTACTGGAGTTAGACTGACAGGTCCAAACTACTATACAAAGGAAGACAACTAATCCCCTCTGTTATTACTGACATCAACGTCAATATCAGGGCCATGAACATGCATAAGAAGAGAAGAGAGTTATAAGTTTAGGATCAAATGATCTCGAGAGCATGGTATACAGATATATCCTATCCCAAGATGCATTCAAAAATAGTTGCCAATTGAGTTGGCCTTCATTTCTAGTTGTAGTTAGAGTTAGATCTTCGCTCTCTATGTGATATGTGAGTCTTCTAAATTCCGCTTCTTCACCTACAAACATATGAAAATTATTTTCCATCGGATCGTACCTGATTTCTATAAAATTGTGTATCCATGCAAGCTCAACAAAGTCCCAATAAATAATTTCCTTCTTCGAAGCAGAGTCTGGTGTAGCGGCAGCAACCGGAGCGTTAGAGGAAATTCTCACTTCTGGATTTGATAAACAGGTTCAGAGGAAGAGGGAATCCTAATCTTCGGGACCTATTTCAGAACTGGCCCAAGGAGAGGAATCTTATTAGGAAGCAGCTGGGTAGCAGAGACAAAACCAGCCGAACACGTGTCCAATGTATGCCCAAAAGACTGCCAAGCTATGCAAATATAAGGTTTCCATTGGTACTGAATGTCAACTTCCATATCATTCCATTTTGCTAATCTAACTTTCAGCTTCGATGGTAGTGGCTTAGTAGGAGAGATTTCAATCAGAGCTCTAGCATAGTGTAAACTCTTACAGGCCTCGGTACTAGTATCAAAACACTTGAGGTCACCTATGAGAATTGCAAGCCAATTCAAACAAATCAGTGGCTGCAGGACAGATGGAATATGAGTAAAGGTAGCCCAAACCGGGATCGAGAGGACCTGCTCTCTGGCTTTGTCCACTCCTAGACTCTATTGTGTGATAACAAATGGTTTTCCCACAATGATTAATGCATTGGTTTCGAGAGCATGCAGCTGTCTTCCTTATTTGCAAATTTGAAATAAAACATGGTATTGAAAAATTAAACTTGGAGACTACCTTTCATCTTCCAGATTTTTTTTCTTTTATCACGAACAACAGTGTATGGAGGAGGAGAATCCCGATTAAATATTCAGACTAATAGTTCATGCTCTCTTGAACCACTTCGGCTGGAGGCAGACTAACACCGTCTATCACACCGTATTGAACGAGGTAGGTGAGTAAGTGCCAGCAATCTTAGGCAATGACTTAAATAGCATAGTCCATTTCTTAAGAGCAGGCAATGCAACGGAGATGTTAGGAAGGGATTCCCGCAATAGTTTGATGATCGCATTGCCTAAACATCTTGCGAGCATTGTGCAATCCTAACCATTTCAGAATGTTCATAATTTTGCAAGCTAACAACAACATTTTCATCTATTAAAACCTTATTACCAACACAATCAGGTTCATTCATACAATCACCGAGAGCTGGGATCTCGACCTAAGATCACTGACCAACAACCACAGACTCGGCTGCCTATATTATTGGAGAAATAAGGGAAACCTGAGAGCGACTAACGGCTATTCTACAGAGTGGCAAAGCCGAAGATTTAGAGATTGAATCCATATCAGTAGCCAGGACCTGAAATTGATTAGAGAGGCTTGGACGCGACATGGCATGAACACGACGATCAAGATTGGCAAGAGAAGGTGCACTATAGGTCTGGCTAGATCTGGTTATTGATGAAGTTGCATCGGGTGGCAGAGCCCTAGGTGTGACATAAAGGAGAAGACAAAAAACAGGAGTGTATAGACGAATCGAGGGAGAAAGAAGGACTTTATTAAACTCCTTTTATAAATCTCTAAAAATAATTATAAAAATCCTTTTATAAATCTCTAAATATAATTATCATATACTTATTACAAATCTCTAATTTCAAGATAGGACTAAATACTTTCCATAAAAACGCTCATTACATATATCACTATAAATTCACAAATGGGATTTATTTCCCAATTTATCAAATGATATGAATTTCACTTTTTTACAAAATACCATTAATAAATCTATCTTTTATTTATAAAATACAATTTATAAACTATTTTTTATTTACAAATCAATCCTTTTACAACATTTAATATAAAATGTTTATCCATATTTATTCCAAAATATCGCTATCTTCTTTTTAAAACAGAATTACCTTATTACAAAAGATAAATTCCTTATTATGTTCCTTTAAAATAAACATTCATTACATTAACTTTTCTATAAAATAAACACTTACCAAAATACTTTTAAACATTTCCAAAAAGGTTGGAGTTAAATAGAGAAGTTCAAAAACCATTTCTAAATAAAATGTCATAGAAAATTCCAAAATCTTATTTCAAATCATTTTCCCAAATCAAAACCATTTTCAAATCAAAGAACAATCCATAGTATACCAAAATACTATAATGAGGCCAATAGGTACCATACACTTAACCAGATATTACTACATTTATCACTAAAAAGGTTCAGATTTTAACATAGATCATTGTCATATCCAATATGGCCAAACTGTCAAAGTTTTACATTCAACAATTTATAACATAAGTATGTAACTAAAATTAAAATGAACAGTAACGAGGAATCCAGATTCTCCTACAAAATTCCATGTATTTCAATTCATATGTCATTCGCTTTTTAAAGCGGAAATTCAACAAAACTAAAACAATAAATCATTCAAATATGGATATAATAATTTATATGAACTATTTATCATTAACTGTTTATCCAGAGGTGAGATAGCTCATCCAAATTCCAGCGAACGTTTTAGTGTTTTAGTTTGATCTAAAATCGAATGGAATTCGATTTTAGCTTAAAATTATACTTGCTCCATACTTGACAAATCAGTTTCAACCAGTAGATAACGATCCTCGCATCTCGATTGGACTTTGTAAGAAGAAGTTATTCATTTTATAAAATTTTGATTTAAATTAAATTAATAATTTACACTAATTACTTTTGTTAAATTAATCACCCTCACTAATACTTCTCCCCCATCCCTAAATCAACTACCTGCACACGATACACAACTCTAACTCATCCAATGTTGTGCATGCCACAAAGCGATATGGAGCTCTGAAACAAGAAACGACGAACGGACTTCGCCGTTGAACTTCCCTTCATGAACTCACTTTGGCCACTACCTCAACCTCACCTCCAAAGTCTCTCCTTAAATCGCGATCGAGCCTTCATGTCACAAAAATTGTCTGGTCACCATTTAACCTAGGTTGTCGCACTACCCAGTTTTACCACCCACCACTCCAATTCACACGATTAACCTAAATCCACTCTCCGTTTCGCCAACCATCGCACTAGCTCTGACCATCTCAAACCCTAGGCATGGCCATGGTAAGTCGAGTAACCCCAACTTTGACCGCGCCTACTCAACTCACCAAGATACGAAGCTCTCGCCAAAAAATCCAACGGATTCAATTTCAATTTTTTCGTTAAGTGGATTATTTGATTTTTAATTATTAAATGGGGAAGCTTTGATTTTCTTTTTACTGGAAGATGAAAATAAGAGAGAGAGGAGAGAAAAAGAAAAGTCCAAATGAAATGAAGAATAGTAAAGTTGAGGGTTTGGTTTATTTTTCAATTTCCAACACTTTGCTACACAGAATTTCATTCATGTATGAACTGCGAACGATAAAAACAAAAATACAATTGCACACAACAATGCAACATGATCCCAAAACAACAATAAAATACACTGGTTACCTTATTCTATGAAATTTCAAAAATACCATCCTTTCTCGAAAAATATGTCAAACGATAATTTAAATATTTTCCAAATTAAAAATTATGGAAAGATCCTATAATTAAAAATACATCGTTAAAAACCAAGTCATTTTGTTAAAAATTGATTTACTTATTATTTATTACATTCAAATCAAATTTCAATATTTAAATAAACTAAAATTTAAAATTTATAGTTATACACATATAACTTTATATATATGTATAAGTTAGTTATTAATTAACATTAAATTAATTTATTTAATTAAACACTTTTAATTAATTATTTTAATTTTGAAGATTTCATATAAACTTACATTACCTTCAACAATTCAAGATAATGATTTAATTAATTAACTATTCAATTAATTTGATTTATTAGTCTGATTAATAATTAATTAATTTTCTAAATCAATTTATAAATTTTTAAAACAATTTTGAAAATCATATTATAACATTTAGAATATACAATTTATTTTAAATTAACTTTTACATTTAAAATTTCATTCTGATTTCATAACAGATTACGAAAATTAGCCAAACACCCAACTTTAAATTGGGCATTTTCTATTAGGAATAATCTCTGTGCTCACTTCACCTTTCGGGCCAGGCCGGTAGCTAATTAGGGTAGAGTGCTTGGTTACACAAACGCAACCCAGACATTACTTTTCTAGACGCCCTACTAATGAGTAAACGTAATTAGATGGCCCAAACATGACTAATTTAGATCGCATGGACTATTTGGCTTTGATACCATTGTTGAAACCAGGCCAGTTGAAAGCGGGTTAAATGGGGTGCATTCAAAAAAATTCCATTTCGATCTTAGTTAAGACTATGAAGCCTAAATCAATTTTAGATCTAGTCTAAAATATTAAATAAAATCTTCATTTTATTTCTTTTTTAAATTAGTTTAAGTTTAATTTTAAGTTGTATGTATGTTGTAATGAGCGCATCAAATGTCCTCATGTGTGAAAGTGCAAGTGCTACAAATACGAAGTGTACATAGTTAATATGAATGTTTTTCAGGTGTTGGGATTTACACTGCAACGAGCACATTTCTCCTTTCTATATGCTTTTGTCGTCCAAATAATTTTTTTTCAAAATAATATTTATACATACACATAAATATGTATAATTGTTTATATTAGAATAAGCTTTGTTTATATGACATGTATTTAAATTTAAATATACCATTTAAAGTTGATTTTAATTAAGACATGGTTTAAAAACAAAATTACAATATTTTACGTAAAAGTCCATTTTGTAAACCTTGAATTAAGAACAAAAACATAAATACATACATTCAAATATATATATATATATATATATATATATATATATATTGTTACATCCGCATTTCTCGCATTATCATAAAGAGAAACAAATAAGGTGCAGAGTCGAGAAAGCTACCTTTGCAATTAAAATCAAGATGAAATAAGCAAAAAATGATGAAATACTATGCTCAAATGACGAGCCGCCAAGATATCATATCTGCGCCCATCCCTTAAGTTTCAAAATTATGCCATATTCCTCAGCATCTAGCATAGTTACAGGTAAGGGGAGGCAATTGTAATGCATAAAGCCAAAGCAAACGCAGCCACACAATCTGCAAGTTCGGTAATACAATTCATCCTAGTCAAACAAGACTACACAGAAGCAATGATATATTGCATGCACAAGCCAAAGAGCATGGATAACTATGCCATGCTGTTTGCAAAAACTCATACTCTGTTAACACCTTCAAAAGCAGATCTGCACTGCACAATTAGACGGCAACCTAAACAGTACTGTAAGGAGTCAAAGAGCATTCCAGAGGACTGTGCACAAGGCCGCTCAAATAGCTCTCCAACGTAGATCCACACTCATAGGTAGACACTAGAGATACCAAACCATCCACCTCTATCAACAATTTATCCATATCAGCAATAAGGTCAACTTGAATCACATCTAGCTCAGGTCTCATCCGCAAGCATAGCAAACTAACACCCAAGATCAGGCAGGGCAGTGCAATTTCACCTCGATACGATGCAAAAACAGGTGCAAATCAGATAAGCAGCAAAGAAACAAGCACTACGGTATCATGCGAAAATCATACATCAGTCAGTATAGATGCGATGGCAGTATCTCAAAGCTAAGGAGTTATACTTAATATCTCCCCCCAAGGACCACATGCAAAGCTATTTCAGATTTGAATTCTCCTACCATAATTTCGAATGTTCCTACTCTAATTTCAGGGGTTCCCACCTTCAACTCAATCTTCCCACCAAAGACTTATCAGCAATCCGGATACGTCGAACAAACAACACAGATAGATGACATCTGACAGAATCCACCGACTAAAGAAAATGACGAGAAAAGAATTCTAGCAATCCGCGTACATCTCAGTATTATAATAGAAAAATCGCTATATCATAAAAGGGATCTTTACTATTTTCTCTTTTCAAATACGTTTAAGGTATTATAGTACTCTCTGCCATGGAAACTTGTACCAAACTAATGAAAAAGGAAGAAAGAGAAATTTCCCCATGGACGTAGGATTCCTTAATATCTGAACCACGTAAGCTCCCTATGTCTATTACTATTTCTTGCTTTTGTTATTTTCCTATTTAGTTTTTAGTACCAAATCTTACCTTATTTTATATTTGAAATAAATACTAATTGGATTTGACATTTTAACGAGCAGTTAAAGTGCAACTATCTGATTGTGTAAGCATCCAGCAGTATAATCACTACTTTAGGGAAAAATTAATGCTACTTAATTTTACTAATTCAAATCATTAAGGTAATTAGCATGCTAATTACTTCACACTTAATTGAGGAGTTGGAAGATGAAAAGGTTCACCAAGATTGTTTGCGCAAGAAGGAGGGTCGAACCTCTATTCATTTACTACATCCAGCAAAACTTTACACCACATACCATGAATCCCACTGATTCACATATCCCTCCTATACAAGAACATTTACACTTGGTCGCGAAGACCGCTAAGAAATAACTTAGACCTTCGAAAACACAAGATGAAGAAGGGGCTTCAACCGAGATCCCCGTAGACCCTATCCTGGCCTTATTCCAATCCTTGACACACCAAATAAACCAATGCATTGAAGGATTAGAAAAAACAACGACCCAACGTCACGCAGACCATCTTCACCTCCCCACTCCACATCTTATCGCCATCGTTCCTCGACTACGCTGGACAATCAGCAAGGGAATGATAACGGCACTCCTATAAATGGGAACTATGACGCTGGACTAAAATATGACACAGATTGAAAGGCAATATCCATGCTAACCTCTGGATCGAAACAAAGCTAGCCAACATAAACTCCCTACTGTTGGAAAAACAAACCCAATCTGCCAGAAATGATGAGGACACCACATCTGATTGTAATTCATCCTAGGTTGACCCAAGAGAACGCGAAATCCATCAGCTAAAAACAGCTAGCAAGGATTGGCCAGTAGAATATTGGAGAAAAAACATAGGAAGGAATTTGCTCCTCCTTCAGTGAGATTGTTATTGAGGCCTATTTTCCCAATAACTTCAAAGCCCCTTCAAGTTTGATGGAACCACTAACCTCGATGATCACCTTAGCTCTTTCAAATATTTTATGGACATCTTGAAGGTTGGAAGGATAGCCCAATGCAATTTTTTCCCTGTATACTTATCCGGTGCAGTCTCACGGTGGTTCAGAAGATACGGACCAGGAGAAGTCCAGTCTTGGAGACAATTATCTGCTAATTTTCTAAGGCAACTCAATGATTGAAGTAAAGCCTCCCTAGATGTCAATACAATGTCATGTGTAAAGTAGGGTGAGAACAAAAGCCTGCGCAGTTTCATTAAGCGCTTCAAGGCATAAGCCCTCCAAATTAGAGCGATCGGCAAAGAAGAATTACTAATGGCAGCTCACACCGGAATCAGGAGAGGAACCGCACTGTGGGACAAAAACAACAGAAAGTCTTGTCATAGCATGAAGGCTTTCTACTAAAGGGCCGCTGGTTACATTAGGATGGAGAAAGCCGGGTCTATAGTACATCCTCATGGAATATATGCCTCCGGTTATGACAAGAAAAGGGTGGCAGATGGATATCACCCACCTGTGAAGCGATAGAAGGAGTCAAACCTCACTACAAAAACTCCCCTCACTCACACCCTCGGACATATATATGAGATGGCCAATGCTAAGCTAGCATATAACGTGCTGAATAAGGGAAAGAAGCCAGAACAAAACCGAGGTGGAGCAAACTGCCACTTTCACCGAGCGAATGGTCATCATACTGGCAACTGGTGACTTCTAAAGAATGAGATAGAGAGGTTGACTGAGAAAGGTTACTTAGGTAGCTTCCAGAGGGAAAATGGTGGTGAAGGGACAACAAATCTAACTCTAGACCCTAATGAACACCAGTGGGGAACCCTTCAAACTTGATAGCCTCAATCCATGGAGGACCACATCTCGTCGGCATAAGCAAAAAGGCACAGGAGTGATATGTGCAGGAGGCCAAGATCTATAAAATGTCAATTTTCCATGTCAAATAGAAACCTACACCAGAGATAACCTTAACGGCAGCCGATGTGGTAGGATTTGGGTTCCCACACCAAGACCCACTTATCATTACCATACAGATATTAAATTGTACTATGAAGAAGGTCTTTGTTGATTTTGGAAGCTCAATAAACGTAATCTCCAAGTCTGCTTATGATCAACTGAAATTACCGTCAGAGATCTTGAAACCTAGTCCTCAATCGATCTTTGGTTTCAATAACACTACTACCATTCTAGTGGGGTCAACCCGTATGCTCGTTATGGCTGGAAGTACCCCATTACACAAGTAATTTTATGCAAGTTTCTTGATCATCGATCAGCCTTCATCATACAATGCTTTCTTGGAAAGACTTGCTATGATTGATCTGGGGGCAATCATATCTCAAAAGACCCACTCATGAAATTCAGCACTCCGGTAGGAATAGGATCAATGAGTGGGGAACAAATTTTAGCTAGGGAACTTTACAATGTAACTCTTAACTCTAGCAAAAATTGTTCCAAACTGTTCTATTGTCTCTTTTGATACTTATAATGATAATAATAAAAATGAAGTCAAGCTATTACATAAAACTGCGCTAGTATCAGATACTCGAATTAATAGTGAAGCAAGAAATCATGCACCTCTAAAACCAGAGAAAAAAGAGAAGATAAAATATATGCGCATGATCGGTACTGACGAATATAATTCTATTTATGCGCAAGCTAAGAAACAAGCGTCTACTATGACCTCACCACCAGAAGAGGAATTAGAAAGTGAGATAGGCCCAAGATTAGGGGCGATAAGGAAAGAAATAAAGCCGGTAGAAGATCTTGAAGATGAAAATAGATCAAGAGGACCCCCGCAAAGGTGCTCAAGATAGGAAAGAACCTTAGTGCAGAAGCACGGGATGAACTGATAAACTTTCTAAAATGTTCAAAAAATGTATTTTCCTAGACTCATTCAGACATGGTAGGAATAGACCTAGCAATCATCTGCCATGCATTGAACATCGACCTAGATGCACATCCGGTCAGGCAAAAGTGTAGAACTCTAGACCAGGAAAGATACAATGCCCTACACAAAGCAGTTAAAAGAGAACAGGTTTATTAAGGAGATATACTACCTGAAGTGGATTGCCAACCCCGTACTCGTAAGAAACCCTAACGGGAAATGGAGGACTTGCATAGACTTCACCGATCTCAATAATGCTTGCCCGAAAGACAGTTTCCCCATGCCAAGGATTGATCAATTAATCGACGTGACCAGTGGGCATGAATTATTCTCATTCATGGATGCATATTCGAGACACAATCAGATAGCCATGTTTGAACCAGACCAGGAACACACTAGTTTTGTGATAGATAAAGGTATTGTTACAAAGTCATGCTATTTAGGCTTAAGAACGCGAGGGCAACCTACTAAATGTGGGTTAATATGATGTTTGCTAAATAGATTGGAAAAAACATGGAGGTATATGTGGACGACATGCTAATTAAGTCAAAAGCAGCATCAAACCATGTCAAATACATAGAGCGGACCTTCACACTCCTAAGGCAATACAATATGAAGTTGAACCTTTTAAATGCTCCTTCGCCATCCAGTCAGGCAAGTTCCTAGGGTATATAGTGGGTGCACGTGTCATTGTAGCAAACGCTGAAAAGGTTAAGGCCATAAGAGGAATAGGAATTCCAAAGAAGCCAAAGGATCTAATGAGTCTAAATGGCAGGATAATAGCCCTAAGTAGATTTATATCCAAAGCCACAGATAAGTGCATCCCGTTCTTTGACGAAATGAAGAAAGGGCGAAACTTCGAGTGGACTGAGGAGTGTGAAGCTGCATTCCAAAACCTAAAGGATCATTTAGTCAATACTCCTATATTATCAAAACCGATGACAAGTGATAACCTATACCTTTACTTAGGTGTAACAGATAAAGCTATCAGTGCTGTAGTGGTACGAGAGGATGAAGGGATGCAAAGGCCCATTTACTTCACAAGCAAACGATCATCAAAGGCAGAGCTAAACTACTTATTTGTTGAAAAGCTTGCGTACATCCTACTACTTACAGCAAGAAAGTTACGACACTATTTCTAGGCGCATCCCATTAAAGTCCTCATAGAAAAACCTCTCAAGCAAATACTGCAGAAGCCAAAGACATCGCGCCACCTATTAAAATGGGCAATGAAACTTAGCCAGTACAACATCACCTATTGTCCAAGGAAGGCAATCAAGGCCAAGCACTTGCAGATTTCTTCGTAGAATGCACCTTACCAAATGAACCTCACTCAGAGGAAGAAGCAAACACCCTACTGTTCTGGTAGTTGTTCGTCGATGGACCATCGAATGAACACGGGGAAGGAATTGAATATGTATTGATCACCCTAAATGGGCATAAGCCGCATGGAGCAGTATAGCTTATTTTCAAAGCAACCAACAATGTGACAGAATATGAGGCTCTCCTCCCAGGCCTAAGAATGGCCTAGGTAATGAAGTAACCACATTAAAATTCATAATGATCCCTCATTAGTTGTGAACCAAGTGCAGGGAAATTACCAAGCAAAGGAACCAACCTTAGCCAAATATGTGGAATATCTAAGAAATTACTAGCGCAGTTCGAACAATTTAGGATAGAACAAATCCCATGTGAGAGCAACTCATCCGCCGACTCGTTAGCAAAATTAGCTAGTACGAAGATGGCCAATAAAATGAACAAGTTCAATTAGGCATTAAATAAAGCCAAGTATAACAGGTCGAGGACTTCCAAATACATCGTAAGCTAAACCTGTACTGACGAATAACCAACCCGCAAGAATCAAATCAAATACTGGTTCTGACCCAAGCCCAACAGGCCGCCAATCGAGGTACACAAAGTCAGGAGACAACGGAAAGTCAAGAGCAGCTCGCAACTGAACTCCTACCTCAACAAACTAAGGAGAATGACTGGATGAATCCCATCAAACAATTCCTCATAATGGAACTTTACCTCCGAATAGGAATAAGGCTCGAAAGATAAGATACCGGGCTATGTACTACTCCTTCTTTGATGGCACATTATACAAGAGAGGGTATTCTACCCCTTATCTTAGGTGTGTTTCCAAAGAAGAAGGGGTATAGGTTATGAAGGAAGTACACGAGGGCTAATGCGAAGATCACTTTGGGGGAACAAATTAGCAAAACATGTATTGATACAAGGCTACTATTAGCTTATTGCACTCCAAGATGCAAAGGAATTTGTGAGAAAGTGCGACAGATGTAAAAAATTTGCAAGTATCCCTGAACAACAATCCCATGACCTCATCCCACTCGCAAGCCCATGGCCATTCAATATATGGGGCGTATACCTGATAGGACTGCTTCCAATGTCAAAAGGAGGAGCTAAATATGCTATAGTGGTCATAGATTACTTCACTAAATGGGTAGAGGCAAAAACCTTAGCCACGATTACTGCAAAGAGGATAGTCACTTTTGTAGTAAAGAACATAATCACTAGATATGGGATACCTTAGAAAGTCATCTCTAACAATAGCACCCAATTTGAAAGTAAAAAATTCATGAAGCTTTATGAGAAGAACGACATAATAAAAAGTTTCTCCTCGGTCACTCGCCCACAGGCAAATGGATTGATCGAAGCTCTAAACAAAACTATTAAAAACTGCTCAAGAAAAGGCTGTAGAAAACTAAGGAAAGTGAGCGAAGGAGCTCTCTATAGTATTATGGGCCTACCGAACTTTAACTAGGTCTCCTCCATGTTATCCTCCTTTTTCTTTAACCTACGGATATGAGGTCATGCTTCCCGTCGAAGTAGAAGTACCATTACATAGAAGAATATCACATACTATAGAAAAGAATAAGAAATTAAAAGAAGATGCCTTGTATCTCATCCAAGAAAGAAGGGATGAGGTGGCGGTGATAGCGGTTGCATGTCGACAAAGGAAGACAAGGAATTATAATTCAAGACTCAGAAACTTCTGCAAAGGGGATTTGGTAATGCGGAGAGTATTGCCAATACAAAAGATCCAGCAAGTAGGGCGTTAGGACCAAATCGGGAAGGTCCACTGGTCATAGCAGAACTTTAGCGAACGGGGCATATCGATTATCGATACCTGATGGTAACCTACTTCCAAGAATGTGGAACTCAAAGCACCTCAGACCTTACTTTGTATGATCTACATTGCTTATGTAATGTACATTGTAGTTATTGTGACAAAGTAATAATACAATGAACTGGATGTAGGAAAATTAGAAGGTTTGAACCAATATAAAATCTTCATGTATTAATACTCTTTGACATAGTTGAATAATCTCCTCATGCACATCTGCAGTTCACTGCCAATAGCTACTGATTAAGCAAAGAGCGTTATCAATGGGCAAGAACAACGATCTTGTCAATGAGAATGGTGAAACTGGAGTTAAACACTTGGAATTGCATTAATACAATTCAGCTCTTCAGCTAAATTACAGCATTAGACGTAGGGATATTAGACTGTTCGAACTAGTTATCAAAATGGAGCTACGCACAATCCAGCTTAGCTTCTCAGCCTAACTGGTCGTTGGAATATTAGACGGCCCAAACTAGTATAAAAACCCATCTATGTTAGCGCTTCTAACATAGCAGACTAGATGTACATATACTAGATAGCCAGAACCAATACAAAAAATCATGCGCATAAGAAGGTTGTAGTTACGCGATCCGACTTACAGTCAAACATCAGTCCTCTCCCAAACAGCAAGGAAGATCGTGCCAAGTGCGTGAACAAATTTCTCATAGCTCACCGCCATCATTCAATAGTTGTACTAACTGCACAACATATGAGCGACAATAGCAATCTCCAAAGCAATAATGGTGACGTTGGATTTAGACCGTGCCAAGCGCACGAACAAATTTTTCATAGCCCACCACCGTAGCTCAATGGTTGAATTGATCACATCAGAATGACAAGGCTATCTTAGATATGAGAACGGTGATGCTAAGCGAAAAGTAATAATGTGAATATCAAAGCACAGGTCGGTGCACAACGAACCTACACCCCAAGTAGCGGGAAAAAATAAGTCAACACTGCCTTACGATTCTCACAGACGTGGAGGGTAAGTGTTACACCCGCATTTCTCGCACTATCATGAGGAGAAACAAATAAGGTGCAGAGCCAAGAAAGCTGCCTCTGCAATTAAAATCAAGACGGAAGAGCCAAATACTACGCTCAAAATACAAGCCACTAACATATCAGATATGTGCCCATCTCTTAAGTTCCAATATTATGTCGTATTACTCAACATCTAGCATAGTTACAGAGAGCAAAAGGCAATTGCAATGCAAAAATCCAAAGAAAACATAGATACTGTACAGCCATGCAATCTAGAGCTTCGGCAATACAATGCACTCCAGTTAAACAAGGTTGTGCACTAGCAATGAAATATTGAACGCACAAGCCAAAGAGCACGGGTAACTATACTATGTTGTCGGCCAAAACTCATACTTTGTTAACACCTTCGAAAGCGGATTTGCACTGCACATGTTGAGGGCAACCAAAGCAATACTGTAAGGAGTAGAAGAGCATTCTAGAGGACTGTGCACAAGGCAACTCAAACAGCACTTCAATGCAGAACCACACTCACAGGCAGACATCAGAGGGACCGTCCCCACCACCTCTATCAACAATATCATCAATAAAGTCAACTTAAATGACATCCAGCTCAGGTCACCTCTGCAAGCATAGCAAACTAACACCCAAAGATAAGGCAGGGTGGTGTAATTTTACCCCGATATGTTGTCAAACAAACAAGTACAAATCAGATAAGCAGCAAAGATACAAGCACATCAGCATCATACAAGAATCATACATCAGTTAGTGTAGATGCGATAGCAGTACCTCGAAGCCAACGAGTAATACTTAATGTCTCCCACCAAGGACTCACATGCAAAGATAATTCAAATTTGAATTCTCCTACCATAATTTCGAATGTTCCCACTCTAATTTCAGGGGTTCCCACCTTCAACTCAAGCTTCCTGCCAAAGAGACATCAGCAATCCAGATATGTCAAACAGATAGCATGGATTGATGAAATATGGCAGAAACCAAAGGCTGTAGAATAACGACGAGAAAAGAATTCTAACAATTCACATACATCTCAGTACTATAAATAGAAAAGCATTGTAGCATGAAAGGGACGTTCAACTTTTTCTCCTTTTGAATACATTTAAGGTATTACTATACTCTCTGCCATGGAAATTTGTACCAAACTAGCAAAAAGGAAGAAAGAGAAATTTTCCCCATGGACGTAGAATTACTTAATATCCAAACCACGTAAATTCCCTGTGTCTTTTACTATTTCCTGCTTTTGTTATTTCCTTATTTAGTTTTCAGTACCAAATCTTATCTTATTTGTATTTGAAATAAATACTAGTTGGATTTGACATTTTAACAAAGAGTTAAAGTGAAACTGCCTAATTGTGTAAGCATCCAGCAGCCTCGTTACTTCACGACAAAATTAATACGACTTAATTTTGCTAATTCAAACCATTGAGGTAATTAGCATGTTAATTCTTCACACTTAATTGAAGAGTTGGAAGACGAAAAATTATACCAACATATATGTATGTATGTATGTATCTGTGTGTGTGTGTGTGTGTTTATATGTATGTATATACGTACAAATATGTATATATATAGTAATTAAATCGATGCTTTAAAATTAAAAAAACATGTAACAAACATATTCAACTAGTTTGTAATTTAATAAACATACTTTCAAACAATAAAATTAATCTAGCTTGCAACTGCTACTTAAAAAGAAATCTAAAGTTTTAAATTTTTTTTGAAAAACAACTCACGAATTTTACATTGACTTAATTTTTATGTAAACAATAACCAAAGTTGTTTCAAATCAACTTGTAGTAGATGCATTAAATTCTCAACTTTATAATATGAAACTTAATCTGTTAATAGAATTATTTTCAAATAAATAAATAATTATTCAAACATTAATTTCTAAAAAAAAGAAATTAGATAACTTAGGAATATATAAATTCATGATAATGAGATTCAGAACTAAATTAAATGCACAACATGAACAAACAGACAAAAGCAGTCATGAATCTAGAATTATTAACATAGATAATATATAAACAATAGATAAGAAGGCCATGGGATGTTAAAACATATTAACAAGATGAGAATTGTAACACCTTGTAAAAATTAATAAGAAATAAATTTCTTAATTAAATAGGATAAGGATAACAATGGAAATTTTGTAAAAGTCAGAATTTGACTATGGAAGTTATGCCATTGCATTCATGGTGATTTTCTGATCAATTACCATATATAATGTTTAAAAATGGAGCTTAAACGAAAAGGTTATGTATGTTTAAAGTTTTAGATTCAAATTAATTTAAATAGAATTCGAAATCAAATGAATTAATTCTTAAATCTAAAATTTGAAAGGTAATAGCAATTAGACTTGGGGGTTAAGTAAACGTTAAAATTAACGTTGACATTAAAAGATTAATTAAGGTTTAAATGAATATACAATGGAAAATAATTAAATGGTTCCAAAAATTGGTGAACCAATCGACTGCTCCCTAGGACCGGTCGACCGCGTAGGGTAGATTGATCGACTAATCGATCGACCGGTGAGTATTGGTGGCGGCTAGAGTTTTCTAATGTTTCGGATTTTATTATTTGAAAAATGACTTAAATTTGACGGTTTTGGTGCTTACTAACCACTATAAATAAAAGCCTAGCCCCCTTATTTTTATTCACAAATTATTTTAGGAACCAAGCGAAGCTCTGTTAGTCTCTCTCCTCAAGGATTCAAAAAAACTTAGGGTTTTAGGTAAGAATTTTAGATGCACCAATCCTTTTCTCCTTCAATCCCTAAATTTATGAATCTAATTCATATACAATATCCTTGTTATATATTTCAAAAAGGATAGATATGTAAACGATCAAGCAGGCGTATCACATCCAAAAAGGGAAGAGCTAAGGACTGATTGTGAGTAGAAATCTTATTCTTTCTTATTTCAATAATTGTATATTATAACTTAGATTTGATATATGCCTTTAGGGAATTTTTTCTATGCAAACATCACACTAAAACCTTTAAATTCGCCTAAAGTGAAATGTCAATTTTTAAGTTTGAATCTCAATTGTTTGTAATAAAATAATGGAATTATGTAATATTACAATTTAGTGTTTTACATTCTATTCTACTTCTAATCTATTTCTTTGGATCTGATTAAGGGTTTTGAAAAGAATAAATTGGAAATGATGTGTAAGGTATGGATTTCTTTATTCGTAGTTTACACCGCCTATTTCTACAATTTAACTAAAAATTCCCTTTTTCAATTTTACATAAAGAAGTTGAATAGAGTGTAAAAATATTTGAATTGCAATATTATTAATGTTTGATGCCGTTATTTTAGTATAAAATAAGTTGGTTATGGATTCTATTTTATACAAGTTCGTTGATTTAATTATGGATATTGGATATATGGAATATGTGTTGATATGGATTGAACTTATGTAAATTTGAAGTTCTGACATTTAAACATTAGTTTAGGACACAATCTTGGCACGCTTATTTTAGATGAGAGAGAGTGTTGTGTGTGTGTTTGCATAAATAACGTACAAATATAATGTATTAATTACGTAGTTAGTGTAATATTAATTATCATTAAATTCTCCTTAGGAAAGTAATTAATTGTAAAGGAGAAATAAGAGATTTTCTTACAAGGCCTTGATATGAATGCGGTGAGATGTGTGATAATATATTAAAAGAGTGTTTTAAGTAATAACTAAGTTATAGGGATGCGAGATCAGTTAAAAGAACATAGAAGTCTATCCAGCTAATCTGGCTACCAGTAGTGTGATTTTGCAGCTGATGTGAGACATCATCTATTATTATCTAGCCTTTTGACCAGGTAGTATACGGACTAACTTGACGAGTCAAACTTGAAAGCTATCAAGGTAGGAAGCCCAAGGAGATAGCCAACAAGCCTAGAAACCGAGTACGATAAAAATCATGAGGCAAGTACGAGTCCATCTCAGAGTTTCAAAAGGCCAAGATGCACAAGTGGTGGATCGGTACCGATCCAGCTCCCTTCTTAGAGTTTCAAAAGGCCAAAATTCACAAGTGGTGGATCGGTATCGATCCAGCTCCCTTGATCGATATCGATCCACTTTCCCTTAACCACACCATTCCAAACTTTCTACACTCCAAAGCCATGCTGCTTACAACCTATTTCTGGCCTCCTATGATCGTTCTCATGCACCAATGATCGATCTCCTCAAACTCTTTTAGAAAACTGCAACTCCATTTCATCATTGATTCATCACTTTGATCAAGAAGCAAGCTAATAATGATGCAAACAAGTATGGAATCATGAAGCTAACCATAAATCAAGCCAGGAAAAAGCACTCAGAGTGATCCAAACCCATGGATTGGTACCGATCTGCATTATTGATGAGGCTTCCTTCGAATTTTCTAGAGAATCGGTCTTGGACGTGGAGAACGAGGTGGAGATCATGGGGCGAGACTTTAGGCTTACTACAACTATAAATAAAAGGGCAAGGGCTCATTTTTTAGGATCTTTTTCCTTCCTTACATCCCAAATTAACTACATGCACTTGTAATCACTCATGGATTTATACCGATCTATAAGGACTTGTACCTGCAAGTTAGCAGTTAAAGCAATAAAATCACTAACTGGACGTAGGCCCAAATTAGTCAAACCACTATAAATTTTGTGTGTTCTTTTTTTTCTCTTTTTAATTTACTTTTCTTCACTTTTTATTCTCTACTAGTTCTCTTGGATGTTTGTGTCATTTTTTGGTTCAAACATGTTAGTGCGTTCATTAAGAGCCACTTGAATTCGCTGATTTAAGATTTGAAAAAAGTTCAAAATGATGAGATAATCATTTAGGAAGACCGCTGGTGAAGGAAATCAACAAGGGGGAAGCCAAGAGGTTTCGTCAGGAGCTAACCCCTCATCCATCTACATAACTAGGGATGAGATGGAGACCATGATGAATGGAATGCTAAAAAAAGATAATGGCCCATTAGGAAGAGATGATGGAAAATTTCATTATGAGAATGAGACAAATAGGAATAGCCGGAGTTACGCAAAATTAGAACCAAAGGCCAGAAGCTGGAGCAAATGTACCAGGGAACCGAGTGGTCAAATCAAAATGAACCCCGAACAAGTCATATGGATCGGTACTGATCCATAGGCACGGATCGATACTAATCCATAAGAACACAGGGTCATGACCAATGTTGACTTGGGTGAAAATGATGCACGTCTAGGAGATAATGCAGAGCATTTGAATGTGAATCAGAATGGAGAAGTATGACTGAAGGAGTATGTTCCAGAATTCCCTCGTGGGAAGGGGGCAGGCCAAGAACATAAACCCGAGAATTCCTTTAGATGACAATGACAGACTTACTGAGATGGTGGGATGAGCAATGAGAGGTTGATGTTCTAACCGGATCCTAGAGGATGTAAACAGGAGTCCATTCACTTTGAATATTTGATATGCTAATAATCCACCTAATTTCAAGGTACCTACATTGGAGACATATAATGAGAAGACGGATCCAATGGTTCATTTGATGAGGTACATCCGGCATATAGAGGTGTAGGGTGTGTCTGAAGAGGTTATGGGATGGTGTTTGCTGTTATATCTAACAGATTAGCAGCACTATGGTTTAGGCAGCTAGAGAATGGTTCAATTAGCAAATGCATCAAATTAGTGAACAGATTCATGAAGCAGTTTCGGGTCCATATTTCATGACCCAAGAATGTTATGACATTACCAAGTGTGAAGCAGAGAGATGATGAGTCCCTCAGGGGTTTTTGGATAAGATTTAATGCGGCGGCTGTTGCGGTAGATAGGCCGGACCCATCAGTGATTCAGATGGTGGAAGTTTCAAGAGTGGCTAGTAAAACAGATTTCAAGGTTGGTTTTGGAACGGGATCCACCGATGGTTCTTGTATATTTTTATCATGAGGCCGAAAGGTACTTACATCAGGAGGACGCTGAAGCTGAACAAGAAGAAATCAATGTTTTGGATGGCGGCAGAACATCTGTTGCATGATTTGGTAAAGATAAAGGAAAACGAAAAATGGATGATAGCTTTGGAGGACCAAAGCGGCAAAGAAGTGAATCGAAGTTCTCTTGTTATACAAATTTGAACGAGACCCTGGTACGGATTTACCTAGATACCAGCGGACAGATCCCTTATCGGAAACCACCAAGGAGAGAGCCCACTGACTATGAGACGAAGTCGGGAAAGTACTGCATATTCCATGAGCTGGATGGGCATAACATAAATGATTGTAGGCATTTGCAAGGCCTGATCGAGGAACATGTCAGAAATAACCAATCACAGCAGTATGTGAAAAGCCAAGCTACGATGGTGGAATAAGAGCAGCCATTATCCGCGGTGAATAGAAACGACCTTGGATCAAGGTCGAGGATAGTCATCTCTTGATCGGGATGGTACGGGATTCAAATTCGATTCGTACACTTTGATTTTTTGTTTCTTTTCTTATATTTTACTTTTCCTACTAAGCAATAAAGATAATAAATAATCTCAGGTTGCTTACATGTATACGGGATCCCCAACAATCCCTAGGCATGCTCTAAGTCGGATGCCTAAGATGACTACATAGGACGATAATGACCTCGGACCGCTTACGCATGCACGATACCTAGATTGGTCTTTAGGCAGGCTTCGATACGGATGTCTGGGATGAACACTTAGGATTCTACTTGTTTGCTTTGATTTGATTTGAATATTTTGATTTTGGAAAAACCACATTGAATGTGATGACTGATAATAATCACTTTAAGTCTCGGCCAGAGTGCAAGTAGTAAGTCACCTTGCCAAAGCATGAGCGAATACGCTTGCTTGTGGTTCAGTCCCCTCACTGGAGAGCAAGTAGATTGGGCTCAACAAGAGACCAGAGAGATCATGGATTTGATTATTGACCCTGAACGACCATGGACTTGATTAACGGTCGGAAGAGACCATGAATTTGATTACCAGCCCGAACGGCCATGCATTTGATTAACGATCCAAAGAGATTGTGGATTTAACTAACGGTCTTGAACGGCCATGAATTCAATTAATGATCTGAAGTGAAGGTGGATTTAACTATCGGCCCTGAATGGTCACAAATTTCATCGACAACCAGGGAGATCGCAATTTTAACTATCGGCCCTGAACGGTCACGAATTCAAATTAACGATCCTGAGAGATCAAAATTCAGCTATCGGTCGGGAAAGGCCACAGATTTCACAAACGGTTTGGTGGGATCGAGACTCAACATATGACTGCTAGTCCCCGGATGAACATGGGATGATCCTAATTAGTGATACAGCCCACGACTTACGAATTCTGGGAGAACACAAAATCATTGTTTATGTCTAACACTTAAGCAAGGACTCAATCCATAGCTGTCATGGTCGGGAATGACCTTTGATTTATGGGTGAATCTAAAGGAACATGATGATTCACAGCTGCTCGATCGGCTGTCAACCAAAAGATTTAATTACTACCATTCCATTAACTTGAATATTTGTTCTTAAGCAAAGCACACCTTCTATTCGCAAGGCGTTCTTTAGGGGCAAATGTTTTCCAGCCTTTTGATCAGACAGTAAACGGACTGACTTGATAAGTCAAACT
The DNA here is from genome assembly GCA_030737815.1 of Allium fistulosum. Taxonomy (NCBI): domain Eukaryota; kingdom Viridiplantae; phylum Streptophyta; class Magnoliopsida; order Asparagales; family Amaryllidaceae; genus Allium; species Allium fistulosum. The sequence goes on along the minus strand of CM060901.1, from coordinate 1,543,431,928 downwards.
TGAAAGCTATCGAGGTAGAAAGCTCGAAGAGATAGCCATCAAGCCAAGAAACCAAGTACGATTAAGACTACAAGGTAAGTACGAATCCATCTTAGAGTTTCAGAAGGCCAAAATGCACAAGTACTGGATCTGTACCAATCCAACTCCATGGATCTATACCAATCCACTTTCCCTTAACCAAACCATCCCAAACATTCTACACTCCAAAGCCATGCTTCCTAAAACACATTTTTGGTCTCCTATGATCGTTCGCATGCACCAATGATTGATCTTCTCAAACTCCAAAAAACTACAGCCCCATTTCATCATCGATCCATCACATTGATCAAGAAGCAAGCTAATAATGATGCAAATAAGCTTGGAATCACGATGCTAACAATGAATTGCGCCAAGACAAAGCATTCAGAGTGATCCATATGAAGATCATATGGACCGGTGCCGATCCAAGCCTATGGATTGGTACCAATCCACAATTATTGATGAGGTGTCCACCAAATTTTTTTAAGAATCGGCCTTAGGCATGGAGAATGAGATGGAGATCATGGGACAAGATTTTAGGCTTTCTACAGCTATAAATAGGAGGGAATGGGCCCATTTTTGAGAATCTTTTTGCTTTCTTACATCCCTAACTACATTCTCTTGTAATCACTAACAGACTTATACTGATCCGTAAGAACATGTACCAACAAGTCAGTAATGAAAACAATAAAATTACTAAGTGGACGTAGGTCCAGATTAGCTGACCCACTATAAAATGTTGTGTTTTCTTTTCTTACTCTTTTTAATTTACTTTTCTTCACTTTTTATTCTCTACTAGATCTCTTAGGTGTTTGTGTCATTTTTTGGTTGAAACACCTATAATAAGAAAACATGGAGGACGCGAACTTAGCCCCAATTTTGTAGGGAAAATCTACCCATTTAATCTGGCTCGCGGTACCTATGAAATGTCGGACTAATTTGAGACATCATGGTTGGGTTACGGATCATATACAAAGGATCTGCTTTGGGGATTGAAGGTAGTAAGTGGTTGGTCGAGGGTCCTCCTCTTCCCCATAATAGAAGTATTAGATGGTCAAGGTAAATGGTTGGACATGATAGAGGATATCTCGGAGAGGGTCCACTTTAGATTTGAAGTAGTAAGTGGCCTAAAGAGATTCCATGGAATGTCGACTAGATAATACCGAAGAGGAATCCGCCTTAGGATAGGTAGTAAATGGCAGGGACCTGCCTTAAATAAGGTATTAAATGGTCAGAGTTCGCTTAGTTTCCATTAAAAAGGTATTAAGTGGCTTGGGTGCTATCTCTTGCATTGTTAAGACATTATTGACAATAGATATAGGATATTGGGTTGAAAGAATAATGGACTGGGAAAGTCGTAAGGCTTAATGTCTAAAAACTTATAATACGGTTAAGGTATGTAAGACATATTCTTTTTTAAATTATATTGTCCAAATATTATTATAGAAAGGCTCGAGATTATATTCACCAGGCATTGTGGTTCTGAATCCCTCCTTATTACAACATAGGTTAGAGATGTTGATGCATATTTTCGGAGGTGGTGGAAGAGAGGCAGACTTGCTGTGGTAGTTACTATTTATCTATTTGTGTTATTTTCTTTATTTCTAATGTACCCATTAAATGATGTTGTAACTTTGGAATATTGTACTACGGATAGTTGATGATTGTTTATGGTACTGCGTCATGTTTTTATGACATTTGAATTTTGAATAGAATGGGTGTTGTTTTGATATTATATTTTATCCTTCCACTATGAGTTTCTGAAAGTGTAGATAAATAGCTTCATGTATTGTTCTATATACTAACCAACAGCTCGCTTTGGAATAGGTCTAAGTTTCGATGGGCCTTTTATAGATTGGAATTTAGGCGTATTTTGGGACGGCTTATTACAAGAATACAACTGATATAAGGGAAGGAATTAGAGGCCTAATTCATATTATAATACAAGAGATGGAGAATTAAGAGCATATAAATATGATAAATTTATATATAAATAAAATAGAAGATTACCTTGTCATGTAGCCAAGAGAAATATCTTAAATGATGAAAGGATTCCTAGATTATGAATTGAACTCTAGATCTTGCAACAATAAGATACAACAATCTTTTTATTTATTTTTATTTTTTTTGTTTTTAGAATATTGGAACCAAAGCCACCACGAAATTTTTGGCCTTGGAGAGATGTTGGAAGGTGAGAAAATGGAAGAGGCAAATGAAAATAAAAAAGGAAATAGTGATGTCGTTACAGATATGATGACTCACCTTCCTTTTACTAAGATTTGCATTTTCTTTCAATAATAAAAGATTCCTCCATTCTAATAAAGCATGGCCTGCAATGACATGGGTTGTTTAGGCCCTAAACAATATATTTAATCCCATTTAAATCTTTGATTGATATCGTATACAGATAAGCGCGTTTATAATATTTATGCATGCACTTTATTAAATACAAATGGTATTCAAATAAATAAAATAAAATTTCAATAATTAACATTTCACAAATATTAATTAATTTTATAAATTTAAAGTTGTTATCCAACTTTTTGAATAAGTGGGCTTTTACTTGAATCTAAACATCAAAATGAAGATGAAACGATTCACAGACTTAGGAACATGCTTAAAAGGACAATGGGATTGAAATCAAGAAAATGCAAAAGAATTGGAACTAAGTGGACCACTCAGTATAGAGCACTTCTGCTTACCGACCACTTTTTTGGCCCCCTTTAGATCCCCAAAGCTATGTCTCGTTGGAAGATGGCTTGTGTGATCGTTGTGAAGAGCATTTCTCAAGGAATAAACAAACAACTCTAAGGAAATTTTAGTGGAAAGCAGACAGGTACAAGTGATATCAGTACCTCTCAGAAACAATATGACATATATGGAAAAGTGCTCGAAACATATGTTTGGAGATAGAAGACCAAAAGAAGGGAGAATGGGGATTTCCCCCTCCAAAATTCATGTCAGTATCAACTACGTCCTGTCAGCATCGAGTATATTTTTTGGCTTGGGGACACAGTCTGCCCCTTCTATGTTCTCGGATGTAGATCTGGATCTGGACTTGGTATTTCATGGGCTTTCGGTTCTGTTGGACAGTTTCCCTACAAATACAGACCCTATAGCTATCGAATAATGACTATTGGCTCATTATCTTCTTCAACTTCTATCTCTCCTCCATTATAGTCACTAAGGAAGTTACTAATTACTGTTCTAGGCTGCTAGATTGGTAAAACCCTTGTACTAGTGAATTTCAAATCTTTAATTAATAAAATCTATAATGGACGTAGGCCAGAGATTACCAAACCACTTTAAAAACTTGGTGTTCTCTCTATTTTTCATATTTACTGCTAGTTCTTTATATTTCTATAGGAATTTGGGTGTTGTGCAACTTTTGGTATAAATATTTTAGTGGTTTCAATGAGAAAGGAGTTTCTTAGGCATAGATCTAGTTATATATTTGTGATTGGATCATCCATAGGATGGATCTAGAAGATTTTCATTAACAAACTTGGAGGATATGCATACGGGAATCAAATGGCACCTAGTAAACCTAGAATATCAACTAGAACAGTTGCTGGTGCAGAGGGAGTAGATTCTCATCACGTGGAAGTTAGCAACCAGCAGACGTTGCCAGGACCATCTGCCTATCAGGAGATGGTTACCAGAGTGGAGTTTTAATAAATGATGCAAAAGATGAATTAGAAGATGACTCACAGTCAGAAGGCTCTAATGGAAAAGATGGATGCTAGCATAGCTCTGTTGGCCCTGCAGAAAATGAGGAACGGGAGGAGCAGGACAGAAGTTTAACCTGTCGAATCTGAAGAAGAGAACTCATCAATTTCTTATCAGAACAAGCGAGATGGAAAATAGAAACAAAATGAAAGGGCTACTGGAGCTGTAGGAGGAGCTGCTGAAGGAAGTTGGGAGGCGGACCTAGAAATATTCAACTCGGTGCCGAGCAGAATCAGGTTGATACCGAGAAGAATTTAGGCTCTTCTACGGGGTGAGGAGCTGAGGTAGTGGACTAATCTGATTCAGAGGATAATCTGTAGCTTTACGGTGATGATTACGAGCTTGATGTTGGAGTTCAAGGTGCTGGTGTGCAAATAACTGCTACAGAGCCTACCAGGAAGCAAAAAAGACCCGAAGGAGTGGTTCTCCTAGAGAATGAAGAACCTAGATATCAACGAGCAGACCGAGACTGTTTGTAGAGTCAAACACTCGATGCGGCTATTGACAGTCGACCTTCGGTTTTTAGGCAAGTGAGGAGTATATCGTGGATATGGTTAAGCGGTTGGTAGAAAAGAATAAGTGGAGAAAGAATTAGGAGTAGGGTTCCACGCCAAGCAGGACTGCAAGAATGGAGAAACATTATAAGGGAAGAGTATCATAGGAGGTTTACATTGCCGATGATTCCATCGTACAATGGGACTATCGATCCCAAGCAACACTTGTTCAGATGTGAAGGGCACATGGATAGTGCTAGGGCGATAGACACGGTACGATGTAGATGTTTTCTTATTTTTATGGAAATTTTTGCATTGATATGGTTTTCTCAGCTCGCGTCGAAATCCATATCGACTTTTGATGTGTTGTTAAAGAAGTTTATGGAGCAGTTCAGGTTCTACACAGCTCAGCTAAGGATGTAATGTCCTTGTCAAGTTTATCTCAAGGACCTAAGGAGTCATTGAAGGGGTTCTTGAATCGGTTTAATGTTGCAATAACGAATGTTAACAATCCAAAAGAGGATTTAGTGTTTGTGGCGTTGGTCTAGGGCATATATCCAGATACGGACTTTGGAAGATGGCTAAAAATGGAACAGCCGATGACCATGGAGGAATTCCACCGAAAAGCTAACCAGTTCTTGCATTAGGAAGAAGCAAGTCAAGTTGCTGGAAAGGCTGATGGTGGACAGTCGAATGAAGTAGTTCAAAGCAATGTTGCAATTAAGAAAACCGACGATAGCTTGGGTAATGTGGTAGTAAATGTTGGAAATTCTAATAATCAAAAGAAAAAGAATCAGGGCTCTGGTGGTAGGTAGAATGAAGCAAAGAAACGCCTGTGGAACATGATGCCTAATGAGTATACACCCTTGAATGATACTATGGAAAATATATACCTTGCTACATAAGGAACGGAACGATATAAAAGGCCGCATAGGAAGAAGGTGATCGAGGAGGAAAGGCACACGGGAAAGTACCATTGTTTCTATAAGACTCATGGACACAACACGGAAGTGCCGACATTTTGAGAGACGCTATTGAGGAATTGATAAAGAAGAAGAAGTTACAGCAGTTTGTCAGAGATCCGTAGGATGGTGGGAAAAACACTAGAACCCAAGGGCCAAATATCGAAGTGAACCAGCCTGGACCCAAGGAGAGGAGCCTAGGCGCACTGATGGGTGGTTATTCATAAATACCATAATAGGAGGAACTCATCCGATGGGGAAAAGCTAGAAGGAAATAAAGCTCTACACTGGTTCATTGAAGCACATACCATGGGAGAGTTGTTGCTTTGCTATAAATGATGGAGCTCTGGCCAACCAATAGAGGATGGTAATGAATAACATCGTATTCAGGAACAGAGATTCTGATGGCGTCGAAGCACCAACTTTCGACCCTATGGTTATAACTATTATTATTGGACCAACAACGGTACGTCGGGTTCTGGTGGATAGTGCAATTTATATGAATATTATGTTTAGGAGAACTTTGATCAAATGAAAATTAGTATGAAGAATGTCATGGCTTGTAGATCCAAGACTCAAGGATTTATAGGCGAAGCTAAACAACCGATTGGGACAATTGATTTTTTGATTGAGTTGGGTAATGTAGATCGCTTGGTTGTGTGGATCCAAATGTTTGTTATAGTGGATTATTGGGCGTATAACGCATTTTTGGGCCAACGGGTCTTGGAAGATTTTAGGCTAGCACTAGCTCCTTGGCGTTTAATGATGAAACTCCCCATGGAGAATGGGGTTGGATAAGTAAGAGGAGACTAGAGCACTAGAAGGGAATGTTATGTTGTTGAGCTAAGAGAAGCAAAGCAGCGAGAAAAGGAGAAGAATGAAGAGAAGGCTCTCTGCACTAAGAATTTAGAAGCATAGAAACTATAGCCCTTGCTCGGGATCCATAGCATGTTCGATAAGTCTATGGATCCCAAGAAGAAGTCAGAGGAAGTGCAGGCAGCACCGATCAAGTTGACGGTAAACATTCCGATCGACATGGATGATCTTACTCGGGCTCTCAAGATCGGATCTCAAATCAGCGTGGTATTGAGAAAGGAATTGGTTAATTTTCTACAAGCAAACTTAGATGTGTTTGATTTGACACATTCATATATGTTTGGGATACCGTCGAAAGTAGCGTACCTCGCATTGAATGTGGGCTCGAAGTTTCCACCTGTGAAATAGAAAAGGCACAGTTTGGGTCTGGAGCGATCCGCTGCGTTGAAAAAGGAAGTAGACAAATTGAAAGCGAATGGTTTTTTTGCAATGCTTTATACCTACGGTGGGTATCGATTCTCGTATTAGTCGGGAAATAAAATGGAAAGTGGCATACGTGTATTGATTATTTAGACTTGAAGAAAGCATGCTCAAAGGATAGCTTTCCATTGCCTAGGAATAATCAGCTAGTAGACGGGACCATAGGACACGAAGTATTCTCATTTATTGAAGCTTACTCAGGATATGATTGGATTTTGATGCACATACTGGATCAGGAGCACATGAGCTATTTGATGGATTTTGGTTTATATTGCTAACGGGTGATGCTATTCAGTTTAAAGAACGTTGGAGCTGCATACCAGAGGTTGGTGAATTATATGTTTAGGAAGAAAATTGGATGGAAGATGGAAGTATACATGGATGATATGCTCGTGAAGTCATGGCTATCGAGAAACAACATGGATGACCTTTCAGAAATGGTCGAGGTATTATGGAAGTATGGGATAAAATTGAATATGTTAAAATGCCCTTTTATAGTCGCATCAAGGAAATATTTGAATTTATTTTGAATTCGAGGGGCATTGAGGCTAATCCATGATGCCTTAAGGAATGTGAGATCCCTGACCACAAAGAAAGAGTTGCAGAGCTGGAATGGCTAAGTTGTTACTTTGTGTCAGTTCATCTTAAAGGCGGCGAATAGATGTATACCGTTCTTCGATGCTCTCAAGAAGGAAAAAAGAATTTTGAGTGGAATGCGGAATGTCAGAATTCCTTCGAGGAGTTATTAAGGCACACGGAAACACCATTAGTTTTATCCAAACCACTAGACGGAAGAAGTTGTGTTTGTCTATTTGGCAGTGACTACTCATGCACTAAGTGCATCATAAGTACAGGAGGAGGGAAGGAATCGAAGGCTAATTTATAATATCAGCAAGCGATTCACTGGAGTTGAAAAGAACTACCCGAGGTTGGAAAAACTTGCATATTGCTTGTTGATTGCATCAAGAAATCTGCAACCATATTTTTAAGCTCATTCGATTAAAGTGCTAATGGATCAGCCCTTAAAGTAGGTCTTATGCCGACCCGAAACTTCGAAGAGATTGCTGAAGTGGAACATAGAGTAGAGTCAGTATGACGCTACTTACCATCCGAGGAGAGCGATAAATGGGCAAGCTTAGTGGACTTCATCGCCGAATTTACTCCATGAGATGGTGAAAAGGAGGATGATAGAGTAATACTTTCTCATTGGAAACTATTTGTGGATAGAGCTTTGAACCAATGCAGTTCAGAAGTAGAAGTAGTGCTTGTAACTCTGAAAGAACGATCAATTTGTTATGCATTGAATTTAGAATTTTCCGCAACTAATAATGAGGCTGAGTATGAGGCATTGATAGCGCAGCTAAGGATAGCGAAGGAACTGGAATAAGAACTATGTACAAAAAAATAATAAAAATATCCTCAGGTTTCGAAGGAATTGGAATTGCATGTATAGAAATTCAAAAAAGAATTGATTTAATCCAGGTTATAATTCATATTGGATTCCTAAATTTATTAATAGAGGGCCGAACACGAGGAATCGAAGAATTACAGATGAATGTACAAAAAGAATTACGTTCTGTGAACCGAAGAATCAACATTGCTATCACACGAATAGAAAAACCCGGTGCATATATTTAGTGATTCCCAGTTAGTAGTTTGTTAATTGACGAAGGAATATCAGGCTAAGGGTGCGAGGCTTGCACCTTACTTGACGAAAGCACTAGAACTATTAAAGGTATGGGACATTACACTATTACACATATCACCATAGAGGAGAATGCAAAAGCTGATTCACTGGCTAAATTAGCTAGTTCTGGGTAACCATAGTTGATAGGTTTAGTTCCAGTAGAGGTTTTGAAGGCTCCAAGTATCGATCAGATGGATGTCGAGTAGATTTTGGAGACCAGGAAGGAAAAGGAGTCAAGGATGACTCTGATCAAGGAACATTTGCTAAAAGGAACTCTCTCGAGAGATAGGAATGAACGAAAGAAACTCCATCGAAAAGGCACCACGGTTCATGATGCAAGAATGAGTGATATAGATAAGAGGTTTCTTTACCCTTTCTTTGACGTGTAACCAAGGATTGAGGCTAGAAGTTTCTCATGGAAATCCATGAGGGTAGCTGTGCTAACCACACCGGGGGCAGACTTGGGCCAAAATGGTATTTCGCTACAGATACTTCTGGCCAACAATAAATCAAGATTATACCAAAAAGTGCAACTGTTTCTAGAGGTTTGCGAAGGTTTATGGAGCCCCATCTATGAAGTTTATACAAATGGTTAGCTCATGTCAATTTGTGGTTTGAGGAATTGATATTATCGGTGTGTTAACAATAGTAAAAGGAGGAGCTAAGTACGCCATAGTTGTGGTGGATTATTTCATGAAGTGGACCGAAGCAGAACCATTAGCTAAAATTATGAAAAAAAGGTGTTCAACTTTGTGATGAAAAGCATCATCTATAGTTTCGGAGTACCTCAGAAGACTATAATGGATAATGGAACCCAGTTCGAAAGTGCTAGTTCAAGGATTTTTGCAACTGGTACAAGATTGAGAAAAGCTTTTCAATGGTAGCACACCCACAAGTGAACAGATAAGTGGAGCTGGTGAATAAAATCAGCAAGTCCACCATGAAGAAACGGTTAATGAAAGCCAAAGGAAATTAGGTCGATAAGCTCCCATTAACATTATAGGCTTAAAGGACGACCCACAGGTCTGTGACTACACACATGCCATTCACTTTGGCATACAGATCAGAAGCTATCCCGATAGAATTGGAATTCCCTTCTCATTGTAAAAGGCTTTACGATCTGAAGGTAAACGAGTAACTGTTGCTTGAGTCCCTTGGTTTAGTTGATGAGAAAAGGGAAGAAGTAGAATTACGGGTTGCTGCTTACCAAAAGAGAGTAGCACGACACTTTAACAACAAGGTTCAGAGCCATACCTTTTATTTTGAAATGAGTTCTTCCGAATATGGGGGCACTTGGTTTGAATTGGGTAGGTCCATATGCAATCAAATGGAAGCTCAAAGATGGAAAGTTCAAGCTGGCCACTATAGATGGAATCTCGATTCCACGAGCATGGAATAATGACTTGTTACGGCTATATTTTATTTATTTTTATTTAATTTATTTTTCGCAAATAAGCCACCCAAGGATTCCGGGGGCAATGTAATAAGGTAGAACTTACTGCATTTTCGGTTTATAAATAAAAAATAGCTTCTTGAACCAATGAAACCGTATTCTTGTAAGAAAATTTCTTGTGTTGTGCGATTAGAAGTACAGTAAGGTACAAACCCTCTTGGTCCAGGATCAGGACCGGGGAGTATTATTTCAAGGGTTGATCGGATAATTCAATCCTACATGTTTAGGTACTCGGAAAACGGTATCAGTTTCTCTAGTCCTGGATTAGAACCGGAGATAGCCGACACCGAGGCCAATCGGGTAATTCGACCCCGACCTTCAGGTATTGACTATTGGCCGAAAACAGGCAAGGTAGTAAGGAATGCCAGGGACAGGTAACAAAAAGCATAGGTTTTCGAAGATAGAAACCGACGCACGGATGGAAGTTTTTGATCATGCTAGTGGCCTATGCTAAGCTGAGGATAAGCGAGGACGGTCAATGGATACTCTTGGTCAACACTCGAATATAGGTGGGATTTAGAGTGGATGCCCAGAGATAGGCATCAAAAGGTACAGGTTTCCAGACATATGAACCGGTCTACTAACAGAATATTCACAATTGCGCTTACGGCCTTGCGGGACCTGATTAGCTAAGGTTGATAAAGGTTAGTTATTGAAGGCCTAAAACTTATACTATTTGACTCCTCCGCTCCAGGATTAGGACTAAGGAAGTGCAGTTGAACTGGGGGCAATCAGACAATTTGCCCCTTATGACTAATCTTTGACCAATGCCCGAAAATTGGTAAGGTCGAAGGATGATGCTCGAATATTGGCATTTGGATCACGAGTCCCTCGAACAGGACTCATTAAAGGATAACACTATAAAGGAATTAAAGTTACATTCATGGCTATGCAAGATATGCTTTATCGAGGTTTGGCAGTGTAAACTTATGGATAATGCTGATCATGCTCGATTATCAGCGAGATAAGGGATGTTTGGAGATAGACATCTGAACCGCTATTCCTTGAAGTTAGGGACTAACCCGAAACTTGAATTTTTGGTAACTTGTCAGTGGTCAAAGGAAATTCAACCTAAAACAAACAGTAATGATCGTGGAATTGGTCAAATTATGGTTTTGTTTAGCCAAATGATACGTTTTGTCAACTATAAACAAGACTAAGCAACATGATATAACTAAAATAACTATAGGAATTTTATTTATATGCACAAAGTTATGATAAATAAAAGCATTACATAAGAATGGACATCTATATAATAAAATCCATTGGTAGATAAACAAAAGACAAAGGACGAATGAGATTTATTGATGAAAAAGACATCAGATGGTTAATGAATGGACAACTAAGAATGTAATTAACACTTAAGATGCAAATCACGTCATCTTCTAAACTACTGCTTCCACGATTTATAATCAGTTCTAATTTTTTTCTCTTCGTAAAGTAAACCATGTATTTAATATCTACTTTCCTAAAGAAGAATTAAAACTCCTTACCCATGATTAATATTTCTTTCTCTCACCATGAATTTATAGCTAAACAAACTTCAAAAACTATTTCTCGCTCCTGATTTGTACGCTTATGAAATTACTTGGTAAATTTGGGGATGAAGGTTTGTTTCTCTGTTGTTCAAAACTGTTAGGTAATTAATCTCCACTCTCATTTTTTTATTTTAATTTTAATACAATTCATTTTTTGGTTTCAATCTTCTCTGATTTGCATATTTTTGAAATTCTACTAACTAAACGTTAAGGTGGGATGTACATGGATCTACAGCTAACCGTAGTCCATGTTCTACACTACATAAATTATTGTTTTAATCCTTAACAAATAGAAATAATCATAATTTTGAAAGAGTATTGTTTATGTAGACAAATTTAATTAATACAGGCATGTTTCACGTATATTTAAATTTCCTATGTGTACTTCACTAGAGGCTTAACCGTTTTATTGACATTGAAAACAAGATGATGTTTGGGAATAATTACCATTTAATGGCTTTTGGAAAAGAATAAACTCTTTCTCTTCCTATAATATAATTACATGTTAATGGCTTCTTGGTACCAAACAAAAAAATTAATGGCTTCTTGGAGACATAAAAAACTCCGTCTCTTCTTATAATATTGCTACCAAAGTTAAATTTTTTTATTACACATTGTTTTAATGAATTAATTTGACTATTTTTATGTTATATTGCTATGTAAGATGTGTTAATGTTCTCATTAAAGTTTATTAAAGGTGTTTTCTCTATAAAATTTTATTTGCACCGTGTTTTTTTGTGAAACTAACGACCCTTAGTTAACAAGCTTTCATTTAATATACGATGAAATATTGAGCAGATTATACGTTTTGATCTCCAAATTTACGCTACTCAATTACTCTAAAAGCATAAAATCTGTCAATATTTACATAACTATACGGTGATAAAACTTTGGATAATAATTACCATTACAATATTATTATGATAACTATATTGTACATATATTTTAAGAACTATATAGTCAAGTTTGATTATTTGGTTCCCTAATTATATTATATTATCATGTTTATGCTGAATGTATGTTTACAATATTCTTCCAAAGGAATAAAACTAAAAGATGGAACTTAGATGTATGCACTTGATCAAAATAAAGTTGATTTATTGGTAGGTATAGCTGTTTTGTTGGCAAAAGTATTCATCAAGTAGGCTGAATTGCAGTTGTCATTCCAATATTATGTAACATATGTTGTTTTGATAATTGTAGGTTGTTCATTCCTTGATTAATTTAGTCTTAAGGAAATTTACGTAAAACAAGTATCAATTTTTGCAACATCCTATCTAAAACAAATTTAACATGTTATACATTTTGTTCTTCATTAAATATTTAGTTATTACTTAATATATTATATGTTCTTTCCAGAATTTATAGTTATATTTTGTGAATTTTTTTTATATTTACCTCCTTTTGTTATATCATGAAATTAACATTTCAATATCACTAACAAAGAATAGAAAGGCTAATTTATCTGATTTATCATATGATTATTCTTTATCATAGATTTTGTCGTTAAAGTGGCTATGTGCATAAAATAAAAAGAGTGTTTTCCTTATATAATGTTCTCAATCAATACTAATCAAATGACTTCAACATTTGCTCCTTTGATTTGTATGGTTGCACTTGAGAAGCTCCCAAAAACTCATCTTAGTTGCACGCTGGGTAGAAAATATATCTAATTTGATACATTATTTAATATGAAAACAACTTAGTAACAAATTGATTTATTATACTTTTGTTTAGGTGGAAAATCAAATTACAAAATGTATATTTTATTTAGGTATTGTTATTGTACCTTCTTCTAGTAAGTATCCTACTGATTTAGAAGATGTTGAAACTGAAGTTGAACTTACTGCCTCCACTATTGTTGTAGCTTCCCTTAGCAATAATGATCAGATTTTTTTTGAATCCAAAAGCATAAGCAGTAAAGATAACATTGTATCATAAATGTAGTGGTGAAAATCCTTTTAATGTTTCTAATCTTATACATAATTTGATTTTTGCATTTTGATAAGGTGTTTGAAGGTTTTATATACTATCCAGCTTATTGAAAATAACATATGCAACTTCTTTCTTACTCTTATATGCAAATTGACTTATACTTCACACCTAACTATAGAGTTTTTTAAATACCCCGATGGTTTGATTTATTTTTTCACATGACATTGAAATAAAAGATCGATAATCAATAGATGCTAAATAACATGTTCATGTACATGTGTATATATGACACATAAAAGTAGAATAAAAATGTTCTATATAGCTTCTTTGAACTATACACAAGGAGAGATTGAAGCAACAAGACCTGATATAGAGTACCAACGCTTGAATTCCTAACTTTCAGTGACATTTTTTGTGACAGTAAAACTAACTGCTATATATATGAAATAGTATCATTTGTATATTTCTACTTTAATAGGAAGCTATTCATTCATTATTATATATTGTTCAATTCCTACAGTGCTCATACAGTGGGATATGTTTGCTTCTTAATGGGAAGCTCAAATGAAAGAGGATTTAATTAAATTGTAAATTTGGTTACCAATAATTCAAATTTTACTAAGGGATGACTTGATTTCATGAACTAGCTCAATTGGGCATAGAAATCATATAATATTTTGGTATTGTATTTCATATGCAATTTTGGTTTCAATTCTACATTTATTATTCTGAATTATTGTATTTTCCAAGATCTACCTCGACTGCACCTTTTGTTTTTTACGTAGGAATGTTAATATATTTTTATTTGAACAGACTTGCTATATGTTTTGAAAGTAAGCATTAAATTTCAATCATACAAATTAATTAATATATGAAAAAATAGTTGTTATACCATCGGATTAATTATGTTTTTATAGAAAAAACAGATACTAACCAAACTACATATGTTTATAATTTTTTGTATTCAGAAAATTGTACATTAAGAAAAGTTCTTATTCTTGCAATGTATAGTCTCACAAGTTATAGATAAAATAATGATCGTACCCGTGCCATCGGCACTGGCTCCATACTAGTATATAATATGAGTAAATTACAATACAAGAAATTATATTATATATGCAGGCAGTTTGTGTATAAGCAAGTATAGAATATAAAAATGCGGAAAGGTAAAATGGAACAAAGATTACATGATAAAAGTGATCTTTCACTACTTAAGAAAGACAAAATATACAACAAATAGAGCCATCTTTCCTACAAGTCCCGGAAATCTTTTACTTGTTCTTCCCTCTCTTGTTGTCTTTATGACCAGAGCTGCTAGGCCGTCTCTTTTGCTTTCGTCCACCCTTGGATTTCCCTTCTTTGGGAGTGTCAACCTCAGACTGGGTAGTCTCCTACTCATTTGTAGTGTGGGGCTCATCAGTCTTCCCGACAGGGGCATTGGAGGATTTAATCTTGAAGGTCTTCAGCATGATTGAAAGAAGTTTAGTTGAAGGGCTTGTAAGCGCAGAGCTGATGGACTTTTTGATTCCGGGCATGATCATAACTTTGATCTTAAAAAGGTCAATTTTTAATCTCTCAGCCATGGTAATTTGGTAAGTTGGGTCTGTAGTGCTAGTGATAATAACATCTTCCTCCAAGGATAGTCACGTCCAATAAATTCTTTAGGGCGGCTATCTTCTCGAAATCAGGCCCTAGACTGGAACTGAATGGAGGAACAAAAGTAATAAGTCTCATGGAGACGGAGGTCAATGTGGTAAAGATTGCTGCAACACCCAGGCCTTAAGTGGCCGACGGCGGTGGAGGAAGATGCAGATGACCTACAAGTTAGCAAACAGAATGATAAAGGTTAGTGACGAATTTGCATGAGAATTGGAGTATATAAAAAACTGGTGAAATAAGAGATATACCTTTGCCTGGACTTGATTGTAAAGCATGAGATTTTGAATTTTCACCATCTTCGGGTGAGTGTTTGATTGGTTAGTAAACGGTGGAGGAATATAACTACAACAAAAAGTGTCTTTTATAGCGGCATATAGCCGCTATTAATCACAACCATAGCGGTTTGATAAGCGCTGTATATCGACATGTTATAAAAAACTGTTGAATATTTATAACACAAAATATGCCGCTATGGTTGAGCTTAGTTTTATAACGCAAATTTGCCGCTATGGTACGTTAATTCAATAGCTCCTTATAGCCGCTATAATACAGCTAAATCTCAACGGAACTGGAAATCTTTATAACACCATTTTGCCGCTATAAAATATTTATTCAATAGCTCATTATAGCCGCTATAATACAGCTAAATCTCAACGGAATTGGAAATCTTTATAACACCATTTTGCCGCTATAAAATATTTATTCAATAGCGGTCATTTCACGCTATTAAATCAATATGTTATAGTATTGAGCTGGGCTACTGGGGTTCGGGCCTATGGTTCAATGGCTGGAGTAAATATGATTTTCAGAAATTTCTCATTATATTTTGATTGGATGACAATGGTTCCATCGGTTTGAACGTTAGAGTTTTAATTGATCAATGAATTAAACTGCATACCACTTTCGTTAGAGTATGAATTCAAATCCTTACCTCTTTCATTGAGTCTTTGGTAAGTCTGAAAATTCTGCTGTTTCTACCCTACCAAAGCGGTTCATTTTCTTATTTTTCTTTCAAGTGAAAATCACCAAAATTGCTGCTATTAATTTTCTTAAGAGCGTGCGCTTAATTGAGTGTAACACTACTCTTTATGTATAAAAAAAGTTGAGAGCAAAACACAAGTACCTTTCAGATGATAAGCACACAGAAGACAAGAAACTAGTAGATAACAAAGAAACTGAAATGCAAGTACACAATTATCAAGAAGGTCTAAACACACAAGACCTTGTTTATTTAATGCAGCACGCTAACTAGTAAAACTAGGACTGAGCAGAGACTGGGACACCCACTAGCAAGTGCATGGATTACAGCTGCAGTTGGATCCATACATACATCCTCCAATCTCTCCTCCTTTGTATCCTCTCTCTTCAAACTGCCTACAAACCATTTATAAACATTCATTATCTTTTACAGTTCAGAATAGAATTTGATAACATTAACATATATAGAGCAGCAGTAGTAAGTACCCTTTCAGAGGAGCTACACCAGGGATGGCAGTTCCTGAAGTGGCACCTCTCTCTTCAACGACGTCTGCATTTCTCTTGCAGCTGCAACCATAAAAAACACAGGAGTTGATTACTTGGAATAACAACTCTACTTTATATAGGCGTTCTACTTTTAGCACGGAGAATCAATCAGTAACTGGTGGTAAAGGATTTAACTGCATAAAGTTGTAAGAAGCTCTACTTTATATAACTGCATAAGTATAGAGCTTTATGCAATTGAGAATCAATCAGTAACTTGAATTGCAAGCTGAACATGTGTGCGAGCATGCACATACAAAAGAATGATGTAAAGGATTTCAACATTAACATATATCAAAAGATTCAGTACCTTGACAAGAATAGCTTCGAAGTGTTGAAAAGAATCAATAGTTGAACCAATCAAAGCAAAGATAAGGTTCTGAATTAACTGAGTGTTTCATGATTCTAACATAGTTATCCTGCCAGTCGATATATATGTGAATACTCATAGTCTAAACGTGTACAAGCAAAGCATGCCCCGTGTACAAGCTAAAGATGATGCATTCAGATCTATGTAAATGTCAACCATTAATAACATAAATTCTCAAAAATCAGATAATCTTTTCAAATACATAAACTGGATAAATACTAGCAGTATCACTTGAGCAAAGAAAAAGAAGAAGTAATAGCTAAAGCAAACAATCCACCATATAAAATAAACATCTATGTGAAATATAGAGTCACCTTCATTGGTAGTAGATGTCTGTTGTCGATCCCGTTTGATGGTGAAACATTCATGGGCGACATTGAAGGTTGTTGCACATGATCCACGCATTCTTCATACGGTCGTTCATCGTCATCGAACAAAGGTGGTGCATTCATTTTATACGACGGATATTATCTAATTAAACTGAAAAAAGCAAAGAAGAAAAACACACAACTTCATTTCAATACATGTCATAATCATTTGTAATAAAGGCATTGTTCAATAATAAATAACAATAAGGAAGAAAAAATGTAAATTATGTTTTGTTTATGATAATAATCGAAGTGTTGATATTCATGAAATTATTATTGATAATAACTTATGATAATAGCTATGATTTGCATTAACTAATGAAGTAGCATCTTAAGAAATTAGTTATGCATTGAAAAATAACACTGGTCCTTTGCATAGAAAAGAACGTCTCACTGGGAAATGGAAGTAGAACTGAAGGCTACATATATTACGGTACTTAGATATATCCGCCTATTGTTAACTACATACTTGGTCAATACCAACAATAGACATCCAATTTATTCCATTGCTTGCATTTTAGCTGCAGACAACTTTACAGCATATGATATGAATAGGAAAATTATTTAAAGATGGTCAGTCTATTCTCATTTTGGTCACACATCCGGCAAACTCAATCCCTCAACACTAAAGATCCTACAGATTTGCCTAAAATGTATTACTTAATTTGTGGGCCACTATTTCTTGTATAAGCTCAAAAAGAAATTACAAATTTGAATAATGACCTGTGTCTACCACTCACAAGATTCAAAGTTTCAGACCTAGGACCCCCCTTAATGATGAGGTATCACCTGCTCTGGGAGCTAAGGCTCAAGCACTTTGGCATAAACATAACTTTGATTTACATGATGGAAATCAACTGTACCTGCTCTCAACAAAATGGTTTGTAAGCATCTCCACAAAACTGCATTAAGCAAATTGCGATCAGGACTACGATCTTAAAAATGTACTTTTAGGTTGAGGAAAATTGTTTAATATCGCATACCCCATTAGAAGAAATATTCTCTCGATTCTTTCTCGCACATGCAAAAGAAATAATCATACCCCATTAAAAGAAATATTCTCTCGATTCTTTCTATACGATTTTAAGATTTATTGTAAATGAATGGCAAGGATTAAATTGGCACACAAAGACCTATAATGTTGGGCTTAAGGCTTTGACTTGGAACACTTCATATCAAATGAAGATACTCACTTTTGTGCCAATTTCAACAAGATGCTCATCTAAATGTTGGATCGTTTTCTGAAAGCCAGCTAGAAATTAAACCTGAAATTAAAACAATAATAATAAGAGTTATAGGCATGACACAAATAACATGAAAATGTAGCCAAGACTATTTTACTGCAGCAACCTTCTAATTTTGAGTAAATATTCATGTTCATGCTCATCATCATCATCATCACATAATATGATTCTTTTTTCTAGTATACTGCTAAACTGCAAACTTCAAACTAAACTAAAAACTGTTGTCCTCTCCTTCATCTAAACTTCAAACTGTTGCACATCCTATATATTGCTGCACTGCAAACCATCATCCATTCACCAACCAACCTGCACATCCATCTCTAGTGCAGCTACATCTTCATCTACAACCTTCTCCTCACTGCCATATCACCAACATGCCTCCTCAAAACCAATCACCCATAACAACAAACTAAACTACAAATACCCCTCTGCCATACAAAACTGCTTACACAAACCATACAAACCGTACATCACAACCCTGACCACACTTCTATGACATCAACCTTCCTTCATACAAACCTCACTGCTTAACCTTCCTTCACCACAATACAACCAACCACCTTCATACAATACCTACTTCATATAATACAACCAACCTACCCATACCTTACTGCAATAACACTGCAAACCACATGTAGCTTCAACTGAATTAAATCACAATAGCCACTTCATCGCGACAAAAACTCCAAAATCCATAACTAGTTCGACCTGAAAACCCAATTGCCTTCAATCGTGACTTCAACCTGCAAATACATTGGTATATGAAAATGGTTTCTTAGTATTTATACAAGTTTAATTAAACTAATCTCATGATGTGAACTATTCTCAACAAGTTCATTCATATTTGTGACATGAACTTCATCAGTTACCTTAGCCCATCACTTGATTAATTTTTGCACACTGAGTGGTTCATAAAGATTCTAATTGAGTAAGACTTTATTTCTAGTGAGCAAAGTCAACTTCAATAAAATATCAACAGAATTATCCAGATATAAACTAAAAGTACATTCACTTTAAATTCTTTACAAATATATCCATACGTATCATGAATTCAATTATCCATGTGACTTGTACTGAACAAAGGTTAGAAAGCATCAAAACGTACACTAGTACTTGCTCAAAAAATGCATGTGAGTTATGACTTCTTAGTATACAGTGTATGCTTATATCTTATTATGTGAAGGATAGCGGTAAAGTCAGTTACAAAGTTCAAATTTTCTAATGTTAGCTATAAAATCATAAATGCTGCAAAAAATTAATTGGTTTATAATTTCTGAATTCGATCCAAAACATTATGGCTGTACCTATACAGCTTATTGAAAATACAAAATGAGCCAGCTTATTTTATCTTATTCAGTGAACATTCAGTCGACCATTTGATAGTTTTGGAACAGTTGTCCTAAGTCATTAATAATCACTCAAACTTACTGATACATTTCAAAAGCATCACACATGCATATTCTTATCAGTTCAAAGGTATGGTTGGTATTGAGCCAGGCACCCTTTTGAGTATGTCGACCTTGCATATGGATATTCTTAAAGAAATTAAATACTCGAACTGAGAGAATGGATACATGAATATACTTGAACATGTTTAATGGTACAGTTTATATTTTTTTAGCTTTAAAAAACATCATAATCACTTACTACTGTTTGGTTCCCTTCTACCACCACACCAAATGAATTTTTCATAATGTTCGATTTTTCTTCACTTTCTAATTCTAATACTAATTGCCGCTCAACTCTTCTTGTTCTATGTTTACCTACAACCTTTTTTTATCATCGGTTCTGATCCTGGTTAATCAATTTCTTTACTGAACTTTTGTTAGCACACCTTTTCCCAACCAATAATGTAATTCCTATCTGACGTTATTTTCATACTTTACGGCCTTTGCAGAATAATCTTTCCCATCTTTATTTTGGATATGATGCCATAAACAGTATCACTGTCAAGAAGATAACTTTGGTACATAAATAAATTTTGGTGTTTTACACTAAACAGATTATGTAAAAACCACGTATCTTTCCCATGTGAATTGTTCAGATTTAGTTGCTATCAAGAGAGACAAAGAGTACAATTTTGGTAGCAAAGAACATCGTGCATGCATCATAATATTACATTACTCCCACGTTTTCTTGTCTCATGCTTCCAATTATGGCAAGTATATGAATATCAACTCAACTAAACCATGTTCAAACTTCCAAGCGTTTGACACTTGAAACTAACTCAGATTATATAATTAGAATGCACTTGTTATTAGGAAAAATACAATCAACCAAATTAAGAACCATATGTAAGATAAAACAAAAGGCAATGTGGTGCTTCCATATTAAAGAAGATTCATAAAGAAAAAGAAAGCGTGATATGTAAACCACCATCACGTATATGTGTAAACTGATAAATATATCTACTTTATCCAGATAATATGAAACCAATACAAAGATGTTATGTACAAAAAGCATGATGCATATTTGATGAACCAACTTTATGAACTTTTCAACATAGCATGTATTCAGTGAATACATACATCAAGTAAAGAAATGTAAATATGGTACACTTACTCTAGTTGTTAATTAACTTATTATCCCAATCAAAATGAGGATAAAATAATTTATCTTGCACACCAACTCCGGTATAACTGAAGAAGTTACCATGCACTTCTAGATACAGTCCGTGAATTTCAACCTTATGTACTTATATAGCATGGCCCAAATTGTACTTGAGTAGTGGAACTTACAGGCACCTCTATGTGAGATCTCAGTTGTCATTTGATAAGTTATGATAACATATAGCTGCTACAACAACAAACACAACTAATTCACTCCTTTACAGATGAGGCTTGACTGGTGATACATATGTATGTTAAATAGCAGCATGTGTCCTGAAACTTTCCCAACCCCAGTTATCGACAATACCCATGTACGAAAACAAATGGATTCTAGGTTAATAACTTCAAATAGGGTGAATAATAAATTTGCATCCAAGAAAACCTTAATGGGTTAGCATATAAATCCTCACCTATAACCCATTCAACAAAAGTTTAAATGATCAAGGAAGAGTATGAACAAAAAAAATGAGACAAGGACATAGAAACATAACCAAACCATAAAATCATAACCCAACGAAAAAAAAATTCTAAAATCATAACCAAATAAAATAGTTGATAAACATAACCTGTAAATTTCTAACCTAGAAATCGGAGCAGATGTTTTAGGGTTCTAGATAAAAAATTCGAGCATATGATTTAGGGTTCTAGATGACGCGTCGACTTCAGAACTGCTGAGAGTGATGATAGGAGATGGCGAGCTGCATCGAAGATCAGAGATGCCGAGTGATGAGCGATTAGGAAGGAGGCATAGCTGTTATTTTGGTTTTGGGAGGAAGACGAACAGAATAAGTGTTTTGAGAGGGAGATGAAAATTTTGGGAGGGATATTTTTGATCTGGGGCCAAGCATTATGTGTTACGTGTGTACAGAAGAGAACAACTAAAGTAAAAAAAGTAAATGGTGGAGGGTAAACAATAACGCATTAGACTAACATATTATCGATTGGCGTTATTAATAGCATACTTTCTTGTTTGGTCATGGGAATATATGTCGATAGCTCCTAGGATTTGGGAGTTTTTAATAAAACAGAAATTAGGGTTCGATAGAAGTAGTCGCTTTAGATGTTGGGATGGTTTGGTGGCTTCCAAGCTAGCCCCTTGGTCATGGGAATATCCGTCGATAGCTCCTAGGATTTGGGAGTTGGTAATTCTGCTCGACCCGATGCACTTGGGCCAGCAAAAGCTTTGATAGCAACAACAGTAGTGGCAGCGTCTTCTTCAATGAGAATAGCCTTTCCCTCTTCAAGTGTCATTATATCATCTGCATCGAGGTACTTAGCCATCAATTCTTCTACGATGAGGTCCTCACTGATCGCCTTGGCATGATGCAGCATTTCTTCCCAAGCATCGGCAAGAGTTACGGCATATGTACTCCCCAGCCATTTCAAGTTCTTGTACTGAATCACGTTGGCCCAAAATTTCTTGAGTGTATCATTCAATTCTTCCCTCTCTTTTGTCTTTGCCTCTCTATCTCCTTCAGGTACTACATGGCAATGACATGCTCTTCTTCGATATCTAATTTTTTGGCCTTTGCCAGTAGTAGTTCGTCCGCAAGTTTCTTTTTTTTAGTGCAAAGCTTTAGGATCTCCGCTGCCTTTTCTTTGATGATTTTATCCATGCTCCGGATAGTTTCGTCTTTTGCAGTAAGGGCTAAATCCTTCTAAGCAATTTATGTTTCCAAGGCAGCGTTCTCTACATTGTAATTTTTAGTAGGTCTTTTAGCACAAGTTCTGCATTGGTATGGGCTATCGATATTTCCACATCAGGTTATCGGCACTAGCCTTGAATTTTAGAGCAACATCTCTTTCCTCCCTCATCTACTCCCAATCTCCTTAATTTGTACCCCCTCAATAAGGCTATCGTAGATCTTTTTGTCACACTCAAATGATTCGATATTCATGTGATTAATTCGGTTAATCATAGAGAGGGCGAAGGGGAGATTTTTCCACTCATAACCTTGGTCAATGAGCATCTTAATCCATTAGAAATCCCGATATGCTTCTTCCTTGGGATGTTTTGGATATCATGGTCAAACATGACACCGAATAAGAAGAGATCAGGAAAAGCAGCCTACATGCGGGATGAGGAAGTAGGATTAGAAGTTGAAGGAGTGGTGATTCCTATGGAATAAGGAGGCACGGCTGTAGTTAGGGAGGGAGAAGTTGAGGTTTGATTGCATGTAGGAATTTGGGATTCTATGCGGGGGGAGAAATGTTGGAAGAGGAGCCACGGCGGTCATGCGAATCCTTTTGTCACTTGCTCGGATCATAAGGCTTCCTTTCTTCAGCTTACCTTTTCTTTCTCTCTTTCTCGGATTTGTGATTCTCTTCCGCATATCGTTCTCTCTCCTTTCTTCGAAACCTTTCTTCCTCGGTCTCTTTCCAACCTTAGTAGCTAGAACAAGGCGGGTATGGATCAGGAGTCCGCCATCTTGACTCGCCATATTGAAGCTTGTTGTATCTGTCTCTTGCCATGGTACTTGAAACGAGAAGAAAGATCGTATAAGCTCCAAAATTTTAGGATTCAAACGAATGCATGGATGTGTGCTCGTGATCCTAATAGTGCATAGAGTGATGCTATCCTTCCTTAGTACTCTACTGACCAAGTTCACGTGGAATTAAATATGAAGTCTCGCCTCCTTTAGCTAGGGTATTCCTGGACGGGGAGCTGAAGCCCGGATATCCATCCTTGAGAAGATCGACGATCGAAATTTCAAAATCACTCAATGAAGCGAAGATATCATCAAAACAACTTGCTGGAGGGATCGCCTCAGCTGGTGGGGACACGCTTAGTTCTGTGAACTTCTTGGGAGATTTGATGATTATACGTTTCAGACGGGGTGAGGCAGGAACTTTGGTGACTTTGGAAGACGTCTCACTAAAGGATTCATCTCTCTCTAGACTAATATTATAGTCACTATTGCCTCCCTCTGTGCTCTCTTTCTCCTCCTCTTCTCCTTCTTTCATTTCTTATTGTCCTTTTCTGCATCTCTCGTCTTCATTTTCCTCTGGAATCATTTGCGTCCAATCCCTTCATCCCATTCTCTTGGGATTTCACCAGCGACAAGGTCTTTCGTTGCCATGTAAACAAGCTCATCGACATCTTCCATAACCAATGGACCTTCAACTTTTCCTTGAGGATTATTGCTAGAGCTACAAATAGGGGTTGAAGATTGGATAGGCATCTTGGAACTGTTCGGCAGAGTGGATAAGGGAACAGCGAAATGGTCATGAAGTAACAAACCACACCAGCAAAGGTTTTTATACATCAGAAGATATCCAGTAGTGCGGTGTAAGAAGCTAACCCCCTTAAAGGTTTCGAAAGTATCAGTGTGCCCTTCATTGGTATCTCGAGTAGGAATATATGTGAAGGTGTTGAATTAAAAGTCAAACGATTGAACGAAAAAAAATACAAACATGGTAAAAAAGAAGCAGGACTTACTGCCTGAAAGCCATGGTCGGTTGAAGCCATATAGGCAGCGAACAAAGAAATACTCATTCTTGAAATACGAGCCCTTATTGTAAAGTTTTTCTATGACTTTACATTGGCACCAGGTCCCGATGATCATGTAAGATGGCGAATCGCGTCATTGCTTCAAGCTTAAAAGATAAGTTAGCTTTTTGAAAGTTGGAGGTTGTTGGAATTGGTTTATGAAGAACACATATAAGGAACTCAAGAGAGCATATCCACTAGGATGAACTTGGGATGGAATTAGCCTGAGTTCTTAGAGAATCGTGTGCAGGAATGGATTGAATGGTGGTACGGCAAGCCCAAGTACATGAATCAGTTACACGCAGCATAGCCTATTGGAGGCTCGTGAGCTTGATCGATTTGAGTTTGAAGAAGCACATCATCTTCGGAAATTTTGTGTTGTCTGCATATGTTTCGGAGCATCTTTGCAGTTAGGATAGTTGACGCCTGTTTAGGCGGATTGTCCAGGATTCTTAAGCCAACATATTCATTAAGAGGGGGAGACTGCTCTTGGACTAGTTCCGTTGATACGACCATTCCCTATAGTTCGGCAATGATTGAACGTTTAGGTCCGGAAGGTGTAGAAGTTGAAGTCTGGGTAGTGGTAGACCCGGATTTGAGAGCAGTAGCTGGCCCGGCACCGGTCTTTAAGTGAGGCAATTGACGAGTCATTCTGGACAACAAAACTTGGCGTTAAATACAGCCAGATATTTTTTGTTTTGAAATTCTATCTTAAATTCGGACCGTGTGATCGATACTCAAAATCTGACGGATGTCAAGGTGTGTTGACTAATCAGATTTTGATCATCGATTGGGGCAAGTGGACGTGTTAATCGTGTATTCATTCACAACATTCATCAATTCGGTTATGTGATTCAAAGTTGTAAATTCAGTTAGTGATTAATATTGAATAATTCAAATATTAATGTTCACACGTCATCTTAGCTAGAGGTGATTCAATTTTACTTATTATAAGCGGTTCCTGGTAGTAATGATTATTTACACCAATTCTCTTTGTCAAAACAATATCACATTAAGACTTATGAAATTTGGTTTTCGTTAAAACTATAACATCGTCTACATTCAAATTTGTAAGTCCAAAAACAAAGTCCTTGTTTCAATAATTACATTTATTATTAACCATACTACTCTGAAAAGAGATTTTTACTTGAGTTGACTGTGATACTGACCCCACATAACCGAGTTGACGAATTCTCTATTGAATAGTTTTTTAATTCCAATGCTTCAACTCAGACCCAACTATAGTTGTTCAATGGACGCCAAACCATAATTTAACATAATCAAAGTGAAGTGTTCATATTGAAGTTCAACGGTATTCTCAAGTCGAGAGAAGCGTGTTCATCACATTAAGATTCTCTACTGAAACTTAGTTATGTTAACCAACAGAAAACTCTTAGATGAGTCATTTTATAGTTATCCAATAACTATCAGTACGTAACCCCTTGGTGCCCCAGTGG
Source organism: Allium fistulosum (assembly GCA_030737815.1). Taxonomy (NCBI): domain Eukaryota; kingdom Viridiplantae; phylum Streptophyta; class Magnoliopsida; order Asparagales; family Amaryllidaceae; genus Allium; species Allium fistulosum. The sequence goes on along the minus strand of CM060901.1, from coordinate 1,543,406,098 downwards.
CCATAAGTAATACACTACTCAACATTTGGAGAGCATACATACTCTGGTCTCAAAGATGTATCGATATCCAGTCATGATACATCTTGAACAGAAATATTTAAAACAATATGTTTATTATATTATGACAAATTTCTCATGATTACAACACATTGTTGTTACTATCACAATACATATCATTTATGGATTCTCTTTTAAATATACTTTAATTAAACAATTAATTAATACAACCTATTATATTAAGTATATAATAGAAAGAAAACACCTTTTATTTTGAACGAGATTTTATTATAAAGTTAATGATTTATAATAAATTAAAAAATTGCCCCTAGGGCACACCCTTTACTCTATTAGAGATAATAGGCCTTACTGCTGCCAGTTTTCTGATATATTTCGATGACTTCAAAACCGACTATACTGAGTTATGTCATAATTTTAGTGTAGTTTGATGTTAGCATGAGTTTCTTTAAACATGAATTCATAGATCCCCTTCTCGAAGAAGTAATGGATATTGAGATAGAGCAACGAGCTGATTTGTAATCCTGTATTATATAAACTTAACTTTTTGCGGATCGTTTGAAAGGACGATGTAGTCTGAAGTATTTTTCATTTTTAAGGGATTTACGTAAATATGGTCATTATTCTTGGGGTAGTGCGGTGCTTTCCTACTTGTATAGTGAATTGTCAAATTTTGGGCTACAGAAGTCCAAATCAAGACTGGTTGTATGCATTTATCGCATGTATGTCACATTCCTAGCTCATATATGACTTTCTATTGTTCAATATTGTTTTAAAATGTTCGATCAAATTTTGCACATGTGATCTTGGACATACATGGAAATTAGATGACCAAATGTATTAATTTCGAGTAATTTGGACCGTGGCCTTCCTTATAGTTGTAGGTAATTCACTACATGAAAATGTATGTTAACATCATTAATGCTAATTAAATATGAAATATTTCTTGTAGACGGAATACCGCTAAATATTGGCATGAGACTCCTAAAAATGTTCAATTTTATTATAATGAACAAGACATACTACCATTTGAAAGTGTAAATTGCTTTCTTTATGCCTTAACTCTTGGAAAAATGGGTATTTTTTTATTAATGCAAATGTTGGTGTTGTTAAACTTGATTGATTTGTTTTTTGTGTTTTGAAAATTATTATCTGGATCATATAATGAGATAATTTGGAAATCTTTCTCAATATATTCCTGATCCTGTTGTTCCAATAAATGAAATTCGTGGATAATGAGGAGAGTTGATGAATGAAAATCTGATCATGTGGAATGCGAGGCATGCTAAAATGGTTATCGACGGAATCCTCCAATTTCCTTGGATGAATATGAGTACTGGTATTAACAAATAACTCGTCGCTTTATATTGAAACAATCTTCAAGATGTCTAGTTGCTTGCATTCCTCGGGCACCATTAGAACATGATGTGATTAGTGGGATTTACAGTGCTATAGAGATTATAGATGATATTGAACTCAATCGTTTCGTGTTCGATAAAGAGAAAATGAAATGCATTGGAAACATTTACTCGATACAATTTCAGGTAGAACAAGTTACATCAACCTTCTGCATATCATGCTGATACTGCTCAAATGCAAACTCAATCATCGTCTTATGTTGAAGATGATACCACTCATGTGGTAACTCAATCATTGCCACACGTTGAAGATGATATCGCTCGCTCCATGCATGAATAACAATTGCTACAATAGGAAGTCAATGTCAAACCTTCCTTCATGCATGAACAACATTAGCCACAATGAGAAGCTAATATCGAACCTTTGGATATACAATAGACTCAACCTTTCAAGTGTTGGAGTTAGAGGTATACCCTAGAGGTAATTATGTAATTTATTATAAATTACTAACTCTGTAATAAAATTTTATTTGAAATAAAAGGTGTTTTTCTTTCTATTGTATACTTGTTATAATATTTTATATTAAATATTTATTTAATTTATGCATATTTAATAGAAAATCCATATATGGTATGTTTTATGCTAGTAATTTCAATGTAATGTGATCATGAGCAATTTATCACAGTGAAAATAAACATATCATTTTAAATATTCCTATTCAAGATGTATCGAGATAGAATATCGACACATCCTTGACACTGGAGTACGTAACACTCTCGATAATTTATTACGCATGGCTGTCGAGGGAACCATGGGTTTACATACTGATATTTATTGGATAACTATGAAATGACTCACTTGATAGCTTTCTATTAGTTAATATAACTAAGGTCAAACAGAAAATATTGAAGTGACAATATTTCACGATTCTCTCGACTTGAGAATACTGTTGAATTTCAACGTGGACACTCCACTTTAATTATAGCTAAATTATGACACGACATCCACCGAATGACTATAATTGGGTCTGAGTTGAAGCGTTGGAAGTGAAACATTATTCAATAGAGAATTCATCTCCACGGTTATATGAGGTTAGTATCACGTCATCTATAGTCAACTCAAAGTCAAAGTCTCTAGCCTGAGTAGTTCGGTTAATAATAATTGTTATTATTAAACCAAGGATTTTGTGTTTGACTATACAAGTTGAATGTGGAAAATTTTGGAATTTTGGCCAATACCAAATTCCATAAGTCCTAATGTGATATAGCTTTGACGGACATAATTGGTGTAAATAATTATCACTATCTGGGACCACTTAAAATGGTAAAATTAGATTTTACTAAAACAATGTAACTAATAAATTCGGCCAAACTATCACACCACTAGCTAAAGTAACGTGTGAATGTTAATATTCGAGTTTTTCGGTATTGATCGTTGACTAAATTTACTCCTATAAGTCACAAGACCGCAAATGTTTAATTCTCCGAATACCACCTGATTTAATTAAATTGTAATTGTTATAAATTTATTAAAATTAAAGTTTGTGATATTAATAATAAATTTTTATTTGATTTATTTGAATCAGTATTGAAAATTGTACGTATATAAAAGTTACATATGTACGTATCGATATACGATATCGATGTACATTTGAGTTAGTTTTGAAATGTGCATTTACTAATATGGATTGAAAGGAAAATAGTCCCATTAGCCTATATGGATGGTCAGCCATGTATAAAGGGGTAAGAGTTGTGTTATTTTTGAAATAAGGGTTTGAATTAGTGGAGAATGAATGAGTAAAAAGCTAAATCCAGATCCCCTCTTTTCTCTCTCTCTCTTCTTATATAAACCTACCACCCTCTTTATTTTATACTTTACTTTCTCTTTAACTTCCATACACCCTTAGGCCAAAACCTCTTGCCATCCCCCTCTTTATAGTTCAAATCAAATTCAAGTAATATCAAATAAAATAAAAAGTGTATAGAACTCTTCAGTTACTAGCAATTTCTGGTAGAGTAAAATCAGATTCTAGAAGTTCATTTGATTCAACACTCAAGGTGTTATATTAGGGCTATAACCAAGGTAATATATATTTTATATCAATTGATATGTGTAATCATTATGTTGTTGAATGTGTATAGGTTAGATTATATTACGAATTCACATATGTGTATGCTATCGATATATATATCTGTGTGTGTGTGTATTAAAATTCATTTCTTGTATATAAGAATATATTTTTTTCGGCTACAAATTTTTTTTCTAAATTAATATTATTTTAAAACATTTTAAATTAAATCTAAATTTTAAAAACTATTGAAAAACATATATATATTTATAAATTAGTTTAATATTTCATACATGTATTTTTCACGTATATATAAATAAAAAAATTAGATTTTTATTTATTTATTTAAATCTGAAATGTAACATTGACATTTGTTAATTTAAAAACATTAAATTATAATTGGTTAATATATATACATAAATTTTATAAAATAAAATTTTGTATGAAAATGTATAAAAAATTCCTTATGGAGATTTTAAATTAAAAAAATAAATACATTTAATTCGCACGGATTAAATATAAAAAAATTGATTTTGTTAAAATTAAGTTACGATCAAAAATAAATATTTTATATATACAATTATACAGTGTTATTTAAATATATGAATGAATTAAAATTTTATGTGATTTAAGATATATTTATATAAGTATACATATTTACGTATTTTCCAATATATACATATATACAAACACACACACACATATATATATTATATATAAATATAATTTTATAAATTAATTATAAAATATCTAAATTTGTATTTGATTTTTAAAATGATATTTTAAATCTAGATCTAATTTCAAATTTTATTTTTTCTAAAGATTTAATTTTTGAATTTCAATTATTTTATATTTAGTTATTTTACGTATAAGTGTATGTGTATATATAGTTAATTTTGTACTTATAGGTGTGTGTGTGTGTCTATAAGAATATTTTATATTATATTAACATTACATAACATTGGACAGCACACACATATATAAAGGGGATAATATGTTCAGTACGGTGTAAATTTCAGTATCTAGATATGGGCAAGTTAAACCATGTACATATTATATGTTGAACGCGCATGTACATGTATATATGTATTTGATACATTACACATTATATATCATCTATATAAACAAATAAAATCTTTATATTAATCAATTAAATAATAATGATTTTATTTAGAATTTATTTAAATTAGATCTAAATTAATTTAGACTTCATAGGCCTATAATATTCAAAATGATAAAAAAAATTAGAATTCACTGATTTACCCTTATGCATGTTGGCCCAGATCCAACAATAGTATCGGAGTCCAATAGCCTATGCGGTCTGGATTAGCAATATTATGGTTAATTAATTAAGATTACCCATTTAGTAGGATGTCTAGAAAAGCAGTGTCTATGCTGGGCTTGGGTAATCAAGTACCTTGCCCTACTTGGCTGCTCGCCTGACCCGAAAAATAAAGTAAGCCAAAGGTTATCTCTAATATAAAGGCCCAATTTAGATTTGGGCCTTGGACTAATTTTTGAAATCTATTTTGAAATTAAAATAAAATTTTAAATTTAAAGCTTAAATTTAAAATAAGAATTTTTTAAATGTTCTAAAATAATTTTCAAAATTGTTTACACATTTAACAATTAATTTTGAAAATTATTTACAATTAATTATATTAATAAATTAAATAATTAATTAAAGATTTAACCGATTAAATTAAATAACATATATATATATATTGATATATATAACATTACCTTAAAATGTTTAAGGTAATATATAGTATGCATAATTTCCGAAATACATTATAATTAATTAAAAAAACTAATTAAAAAACTAATTAAATGTTAATTGATAAATAATATAATATATATATTAAGATATATGTGTGTAACTACAAATGTTGCAATATACATATTCAGTTTAAATGATTAATCGAATAAAATAAAATTAATTAAAATGTTATTAATTAATTAATTTAATTAATTAAATAAGATTTAATTAATAAAATTAATATAATATTATATAAAAGATTTCATATAAGTTATTAAATTATAATATTTTATACGATAATTAAAACTTATATAATATGGATGAATTATAAAAGGTGGAACAATAAGAAACCCAAATTAGATTTAGGGAATAAATACATACATATATTATGTACACCGCAATATGTGTTCGACACTTGAATCACGAGGGTATTTCATTAGAAATACATCATTCCATAAGTCAATATCACTCAATTAAATATATTAAAGATTATGAATCTTTAATATAAATGTTGACCTCTACCATTTATGTATTAATGGATTACTTGCATACCCCTTAGTTGTGACAACTTGCACCCCGGTGGGCACCAAATTTTCACTAAATCGAAAACCCAAGTCCACTGGAGTATCTCTCGTTGGTGTTGGTATCCAATAAATAAACAAAACTATATCAGAGAACTACCGATAAAACTCAGTGGAATAGTAATATAATACTGACCAAGGCTAACCTTTAGTATCTAGTACCATTGTCAGTGCTGAGCAGGCATAAGAATTATGTCCTTTCATTATCCCTGCCTTGTACCAGTACCTATCCCTCTAAATCTATTATGTGGATTGTAATAGGTGGTGAGTTAGAACAATGTTCTAGTGATTGGTAAATTACATACTTTATACATAACACTAGTTTATGTCGATTGCTTTCCACTACGTGTTATGTCTACTTATTAAACTTAGTTGTCTTGACTCCATGTATGCATACGATATGCCTCACCTACTCAAAGTATACAATAACTATACATGTGTACATATATAAGTACCACAGTCCCCTTTGGACCATGATACATTCCCCACTAGTTTCCACCATCCGTGTCTAGACCGAGTTGTCCGCGTACACCGAGGATCTTCCAGTTAGTGCCGAATAATGGCATTACAACTATTAGTCGTATTCTACTCGCTTTGAAGACCCGCCTCAGGGTTATCTAGTCTTGTCTCCTAACTACAAACTAAAACAAACAACTTTGAGGCAATACATGTCCCATACGGAACTACACTAGTAGGAGGTGTAGTCCGTATAGGCATAACCCATGTCTTATACTAACCGCTCCTGGACTGATGATGCACTCGACTTATGTGTATAGCCCTACTCCTCACATATATAGTACCAAACTTGCTGACATAGAGCTGATCCTACGCTCACAGTCCCATTTAGATTTCCTATTGTAATCAAGGAAATGCCCACTGTTACTTAATACCCCCATAAGGATTGAAGCAGACCTTACTTGGCCCTTTGACACTTCAAACCGAGGTGAACTCATTTTGGTATATTTCCTTCATCTATATATGAACGTATAATCCCATGGGTCCTACAGTTGAAGATGTCTTACAATGGTACAATGTATACACAACCGTTGGTAGCCCCTTTCGGACGGCAGACTTCTATCGTGTAACACTACTGACCTCGTATACTAACCCATTCAATGACTATGTCATTTTTATTTATTCTATGTTATTGGTTAGATCCAATAATTCACACTCATCATAAACGCATACTTGAGGCTACATAAATCTATTAAATTACTACGCCTCCTATGTTCAACTGTTGGTGATCGGTTATTTCTACACAACTTGCTTCTTGTTTCATTAATGCTAATTTAATGTCATTTACTGCTTACTTCTAATTTAATAGATTAAATATCTTTTACTACTTAACTTCCACTTGATATTTTTAGGTATATTATACTGCTCCACTTTAACAATTACTATCTTCCTTTGATTACTATAATTTCATTGCTTATTGTTTACACTTAAATTATTGTTATTATCTTGACTTACAACATTTTGGTTTATACTTAGGGATTTCTGCATTTTAATACGTTGAAAGTACATCTTTTCTAAAAGAAAATGTTAACACTGTAATTTTCCATAACTTATCTAAAAGAGGGCTTGTGTTATGTTTGGAATTACAGTGAATTATCCTTTATATTATTATTGAAATAGCTTGTACAAAATAAGATAAACATCCCTTTTTTATACATCTCTTTCTTTTAGGTATATTTCTTGTTATTCCAAACGGTATACTTTTATTCATATTTATAAAACTAGATAATTTATTGAAATTACACTGCAACAAACTTCATTCCAATACATTAAAATACAACTTAAATCCCAATCCAAATTATAGTAACTTTCAATTCATGTTTACTAACATACAAGATATAACCAACAAACCTGGAATTACTACACAATCTCATTAATTTGGGGACTACTTTCACCCTTACTTTCCAGATTCAAATGTATGCAATATTTAATTGAAGTTAATAGTTCAAAGAATATGTAGGCATGGTTCTCAAACCCCCATGACATGTATATATTTAAACCTACAACTCCAAAATTACATTCAGGAAAATAAGGCAGAGATTTACAATGATATAAATCAAATATTATATAAAAATATATAATTTTCCACTCGCTTCTAAGCTTCCAAATCTCCATATCTAAACCATGTTATTCATGTTTAACTCTTTTTTCTTCCTACCGAAATGTATACCAAAAGCATATACATTTTCATTAGAAATTTAGATCCGAGAAGAGATTTGGATTTAATTTAGATTTGGACTTATATTTATAGTTTACCTTGGCTTTGATGCTTCGATTCGATCATATTCTTCTTCTCTATTATTCTCCGCTATTCTCCACTTATATATATATATATTATAGTTTATATAGATTTTAGAATTTGTGGAGGAAAGAAAATGGTAGAGCTTTGTCGTCCCTTCAGAAAATATGAGAATAAATGTGAAGGGTTAGGCCCATATTTATAGAGTTCGAATCAATGACAACCGTTAGATTAGATTATATTAAACCTGGACTATTCAACCTAGGTTTGATTCACATTTGTCAGCCTATTAGCGGTCGACCGCTATACTAGCAACGATCGACCGCTAGCTGTCGAATGGTCCCAATAAAGGGTCAACCGGTCGCCTATTTATGCTAAATGTTTATTCCTTCCTAGTTAAACGATATTTTGTACAATTTTAACCGATATGATTTAATATTAATTATGCTTAGACATTAAGCAACTATTAACGTTAATTAATTATATTTATTTTCTTAATTACATATAGTATTGTTTCTGATCCAAAATCTTCAAACATTAATAACTCTTTCGTTTGAACTTCGATCGTAAAACTTTATATATGAAAATTGATCAGAAAATTACCATGAACAGAATGGTGCAAGTTTTGTAGTCAAATTATGACATTTGTGAAAATTCCATTTGTAACTTTACTAATTATTAATTAATTTATTTCTTCTAATTAATTATCGTTCAATTTATGAGGTGTTACACTAGTCGTTGATATTCCTTAAGCTAAGGATGTTATGTGTAGCGCTATTGATATATTGAATAGACAAGGTAAAATATATGTACTTATTTGTTGATATTTCTCAAGGTATAAATGTCCATTGCAAAATGGAGGGTATCAATGAATAATGCCTTTCGATTTGTTAACATTCCTCAAGGTTGAAATGAGATTAGTTCAAGGACCTTGTGTTAGTAGTTGTATATGATACAACTAATAAAGTGTTATCCATCGCTTGCAGGCTATGATTAATTGATATACCTCAAGGTCAAAATCCCAAGGCAAGTAAGTCCTAAGACCTATTAGAGAAGTGAAAAGACTTCTATGTTTTTTTAGGGTTTTGAGAAACATAAAAGTCTAGTGGGAGCTTAATAGTAAAATGAAATGTAATGTTTAACCTTACTAATATTATCAGAATATTTGTTGTGTATAAAGTTAAAATAATTTGCGTTGATAAACTTGTGAAACTAATAAAATTGATAAAAATGTGTCTCAATTAATATATATAAATGAACTTAATTAAAGTTTGACAAATAGAAATAAAAAATGTATACCAATAAATGTTTTCGCATGTTGTTGTTTCAAAACCCATGCAAGGGCATTATTATACACCTATTAAATACATTCATAAATTTATCATTTACATGTTCATTTGCCTGAGACTGTGTATTGTTCTTTATGAGTTTCAAACTCTAAAATCAATACATGGATTTTTATTGATTCATATTTGATCACATATAAATGTTATATCGTGAAAAGTCATGATCTGTAATGTACGAAACCTATATGAAATTGGTTCATTTAAAATAAGCAAGAAAACCATACTGTGAGATTGTCTATTCAATTTGATTGATCACAATAATGATCTTGTTGTGTTGAATTTAACTTTAGACCAAAAGCTTCAAGATAGATCTAAGAATTTAATTGCTTAAATATTATTTTAATCAGTTTATGTAAAGTGTAACTTTTTTGATATCCTTAAATGTTAAGGATGACCGAATACATTTTTGCAAAGAGTTCATTATGGTCTTGTAGTAAAGGTTTCCTTTTGAATGGTTTGACCAGCTGGAAAGGAAAATGAATGTACGAGAGTAGATGTAACTTAAAGCACAGTTGGGATGAAGAGATCGAATGGCCACTTCTACTTCATTAAGTTACATTTGAAACAAGAATTGTAAAATAATAATAAATACTTAACATGGAATTAGAAATATGATTTCTATTCCAAAATGAATTTTCATATGGAAAATTATTTTCTATGAAATTTATTTCTTTGAGTCTAAGATACTTGATCAAGAAACTTTCGACTGTAAACTGGTTACAGTAGATGGAATAAATAGCCTATAATAAGTGGTTAAATGGAGCCTCGTTTTCAAACACTATTATATTAATGGCGAAAATAGTGGAAGCGTGCCATATAGCACTTCTTGATTGCATTAAGTTATATTTTGTTTTGTAAAACATACCAAACATTATTAATGAAATAATGATTGTTTTGCAGTATTGACTGAAAAATAGACAAGTTTTAGTTCAATAAGAATATTATGAATATTCGTTATAAATTAAAACTATAATGTGGTATTTGTTTTATAACAAAAATGATGCATTGGAAAATACATAAGTTCTAAATTATTTGTAATTTTCTAGAATTATGGACTGAGCCATAGTTTTGGGAAATAATCTTTGATTATATGGTCTTGAATCATGTGTTACTAGTAAAATATATCTCAAAAAATAAAGAGCAAAGCACACATTCAATGGGAGCAAGATAAGAGGTGATGAACTCTTCTGAATGATACACATAGATGTATGCAATCATAAGTCCAAGAATACCAAAACACTTCCATATACTTCGTTAAATTCATTGATGAAATATCACGAGCATGAATATGTGTACTTCATAAGTACAAATATAGTATGTATGTGATAAGTTCACAGAACATAACAGAAGTCTTAACAAGAAAACTTGACAACACCCTCAAAGCTATGTAGTAAACAAGAAATATTGTTTACACTTGAAAAAGGAAACTTTTTGAAGTGATCACTCCCTTCGAAACCCTTTTCGATTGAGTTGACTAGGACAAATTTCTTTTAGAGGGTGAACTTATGAAAACATTAGAGATAATCGATAGTTCCAACCAACCTTATTGAAATGAAGGTAAACGGAAAAGCACCTCCTTCAAAACCCCATTCCTGAGCGAGTCGAAAGGGGTAATTTATATCAGGCATTCGTTCCTTTCGACTGTGTCGAAAGGGCCATTTTTCTTTAAAGAGGAGTGTGCGCTTTCGACATCATTGTTTATACTTTATATGATGGACTCCTTTGAAAGGGTTGTATGTATTGTATTGTGGGTATACCTTTCGAAGGAGTTTATCCATATAACATTTCCTGTCATTTATAAGTTAGACCCCATTCAAAATATCCCTTTTGACCAAGTCGAAAAGGGTCTTGCTTTTTCAAAGTAGATCTAATATACAGTGCACAAGCTCTATTTAATGTATGCAATGGAAAATCATCTTGGATAATCATAAGTTCTATGAACTTATTAAGGACAAAACATTATCACCATCTTTATTTATCATTATGAATCATTAAATACGATGATAATGTGTTTCATATGCATATTATCCAAGTTGATCCCATGGCATCACATAAGACAAAAAGGAATTAAGAAGATAAGCTAGAATCATGTGCAATTGATCATTAGACTAGCTAATGATCGAAATGATCTCCCTCATGATCGAAATCTTTATTGTACCCATGTGATTCCGCTTTTTAACAATAATACAAATTGAGTAACAAGCAAGAGATCTCTTTTCCCAAATCAATTTAGGGTTACAAAGACTTTATTTTATTAAGAAATAGAAGAATGAGTTTTGGATTCCAAAATTCGATCCATAAATCAGACCCCTAAGGTCATATATATAGATGCAAATCGGCCCCCTTTCACACCTATTCTTTCGACTCAGTCGAAAGGTGTTCCTCCTATCTTCTACATTCATCCTTTCGACATGGTCGAAATGCCTTCTTTCAGTTTTCGACGCGCTTGCTTTCGATGCCATCGAAAGGCTATCCTTTTGAGCTTTCTCATCCATTCTTGCGCTTACTATCTTCTCATTCCGGACCTGTCTACTCAATCGAAATGATCTCCTTGACAACCTTTCGCTGCCGTTAAGGTCTGAGTGCCTCTTTTTCTTTTTTTCTACTGGGCTGCTTTCAACTTCGTCAAAAGGGTGGTAGATGCACTTTTCGCTCTGTGTTGCCATACTTTAGCCTTCATGTAGAATTTTCATCAAGCTTTCGAAAGGTCCCAACCGTTTCGAAAGGCTTGTCCTTGGTTTCGAAAGGTGTATCGGAATCAATTCTTCAAGTGGTAAATCGACAATGATGAAACCTTCTATTTTGAAGGAATTGGTTCATTGCACAAGCCTTTTGTTCAACGCCTTCGAAAGGGGTTTCGAACCCATTCATGCTTCTCTTATATATGTGAATCCATCTGCATCGAAAGGTTTTGATGAGGCGGAAGGGTAACCTTGCCTTCTTTTTCCATCTTTTCGAAAGCTTTTGTATTGTTTATCATTTGGGATGACACCTGGTGCTTGCGACTCCTTCGAAAGCCATCTCAATGGCTTCGAAACATCATTCCTTGAACTTTGATGATACGCGTGTCTTCAATTTTATAGAGCCTAGCACTTTTATTAGCTTTCTTTCATACCTTTATTTTTAAATAGATTTTATGGTTATCATTTTTCACCCTCCTTGTATGAAAGAAGCTTTTGTTCCTTAGGACAAAAATTTCATAATTACTTCGTTCTCAATAACCTTATTCTCTGGTCATAATCTTGAGTTAATAAAGGATATGAAATTCACAATTATAAACGATTGAGAACTAAGGACTTTTGTCTGACAATATTATAAGTCCCACCATTCAACTTTTGTAGTTAAAAATGGAATTCATAGTTTAACTCCACGAGATTAATAGTAACTTAGGCGTATAATAATTAAAGTCCAAGAATTTTTTGTTGGAGACAACAAACGTTTGGAAATAGAAGGTCATGAGCTCCCATCTGGAAATTAGTTATTGTAATCCATAAATACTTATTTGGGGGATAAGTAATAGGTATTTAGAAACTCCTCTTAGAGATAAGAATGATCTAGGGGCCAAGACTCAGATGTCGATAAATGTTGATCAGAGTAGCAAATCAATAACCCTGATTTGGGTATTAAGAAGACAAACTCAAAGTTTTGATTGAAGACTTAAACGTCCATTGTAATCTCAATATCAACTGCATTGAAACCTAGATTTGGGAATTAATAGATGAAATCCATAATTGATGGTGAAAGACTTGAAACTCAAATTCAGGTATTAGAAAGTTCAGAAATCTAAAACCTAGATTCGTGCATCAATAAGTGAAGTTTAGAAGTTAATAATAAGATATCTAGAACCCAGATTTCGGTTTTAATAATTGATAATCAGGAGGGGTCTTCGTAATAAAATTCTCAAACCCAGATTAGAGTATTAGTGGTGGATAATTAGAAATCCATAATAATTATCTTCATAATAGAAATCTTAAGCCCAGATTAGGTCATTAATAAGTGAAGTCCGGTAATTAATAACAGCCTCGAAACCCAAATTCGGGTATGATAAAGACCATAAATTATTGGTAGGGACCCAAAACCCAGATTTGAGTATTAACAAATGAAGTCCAAAATTTAATAATGAAAGACCCAGAACCCAGATTCGAATATTAATAAGTAAAGTTCAAAAATTCTTCTTTGATGATTAGTTGGAGGCTACAGATTCTCATTTAAGCCTTTTATTTTGTTCTGCTCTTTGGGTTTTGTCTCTTCTGACATGTGCCAACGCTTTAGGCCTTGTATGTAGTTGTTGTTTGATTTGCTGCTTCTCGAGCTTGGACGTCTTAGTCCGTCACTTGACATGCCGCTTCTCAAGCTCGGACATCTTAGTCCGTCATTTGATGTACCGCTTCTCGAGCTTGGACGTCTTAGTCGATTGTTTAATATGTCGCTTCTTGGGCTTGGACTTCTTAGTCCATTGTTGTCCGGTGTGCTTGGTTAGCTTATTCTCAAGCAAGGCCCAAGGACTTACCCAACCTCCCTCTAGAAGGCGCCTTGACCTGGCCATAGTGTGGCGCGGCCAAGGGCTTGTCGATGCTTTAACCTAGCCATAGCGTGGCGTGGATAAAGGTTTACTCTAACCTCTCTCTAGGAGGCATCTTGACATGGCCATAGCGTGGCACGGCTAAGGGCTTGTCGATGCTTTAACCTGGCCATAGTGTGGCGCGGATAAAGGCTTATTCTAACCTCCCTCTAAGAGGCGCCTTGACCTGGCCATAGCGTGGCGTGGCCAAGTGCTTGTCGATGCTTTAACCTAGCCATAGCATGGCACGGATAAAGGCTTACTCTAACCTCCCTCTAGGAGGCGCATTTCCCTAGCAGCTCGGCACGGACAAAGGCTTTGACCATTAAAGGTAGTTTCCAAATGCAAGGAGAATTCTACTCCCAACCATGTAGACTTTTCTTTTGAAGAAAGAGATGCTTTATTCATTCATTGTAGGAAAATATGGTCTCAAATGTTCTGTGTTCCATGTTCTAGGAACCATATTGTCGTCTAGTTGGCATAACTTGTAAGCTCCTAGGGGAATTACTTTGCATATGATTAGAGGACCTTCCCAGTTTGGTCCTAACGGTCCATTTGAAGGATTTCTCGTGTTTGCCATTACCCTTCGGAGTACTAAGTCTCCTTCTTGAAATGATCTTGTTTTTACTTTTGAGTCGTAATATTTCACAATTCTTCTCTGATATTCTATTGTTTGAATTGCTGCTTCATCTCTCAACTCAAGCATTAAATCCAGCGATTCTCTCTTTAGCTCCTGGTTTAAATCAAATGCATATGCGATCCTTCAATGTGAGGGTATTTCAATTTCAACAGGTAATATTGCCTCACACCCATATGTTAATGAATAGGGAGTATGTCCCGTCATTTTTCTGGTAGATGTTCGATAAGCCCATAATACAAGTGGCAACTCTTCTACCCAATCCCCTTTAGGTTTGTTCGGTTGCTTTTTCAAAATAGTCTTTATAATCTTATTTGCAACTTCAATGGCCACATTTTCCTTTGGACGTGCCATGGAGGAAAACCTTTTAATAATCTCATTCTTATGACAAACCAAGAAAATTCTTCACTTACAAACTGCGTTCCGCTGTTTGAGGTAATCTTATGGGGAATTCCAAATCTGGTTATAATGTTTTTTATGAAAAATCTGAGAACTTTCCCAGAAGTGATCTTGGGGAGTGGTTCTACTTCGACCTACTTAATAAAGTAGCCTATGGCGACTACAGCATGTTTTGCTCCCCCTTTAGTAATTGGTAATGGGTCGATTAAGTCAATTCCCCATATATCAAAGGGCCATGGACTTGAAATTGGGGTTAATTAACTTGGTAGCAATCGGGGAATCTTCGAGTATTTTTGGCATTTTTCGCATCTCCTTACATATTCAATGGCTTGACTTACCATACGAGGCCAATAAAAACCCTGTCTCATTATCTTTTTTGTTAAAGTGGTCTCCGCAGAACCCTTCATGCGCTTCCACCAACAATTTCATCCCATCTTCCAGGCCTACACATCTTAAGTAAGGTAGTTCATATCCTTTCTTGTAAAGGATTCCATCCACTATTGTGAAAGTTGGAGCTTTTTACCTAATTTTTCTAGCTTCCCCCTTATCGGATGGCAATTTCTCTTTAGGAAGATATTCGACAATAGACGATATCCAAGTGTTATTATAGTAGTCATATGTCCTTGGCTGGTTGATTCTCTCATTTGGGATTTCCCTATTAATTTCTTTTTCTTCCCTTTCTCGTGA
The DNA here is from genome assembly GCA_030737815.1 of Allium fistulosum. Taxonomy (NCBI): domain Eukaryota; kingdom Viridiplantae; phylum Streptophyta; class Magnoliopsida; order Asparagales; family Amaryllidaceae; genus Allium; species Allium fistulosum. The sequence continues at coordinate 1,543,390,432 of CM060901.1, read as the reverse complement.
TATGGCTCGAGATCTAGTTAGGACTAACAGTTCCTTTCCTTGTTCGGATGTCCCCTCTTCAACACTTGGATTTGCTTGATATCCTACTTGTTATCCATAAAATATTCACAAGAGAAAAGGTATGAAAGAAGGAGCAAAAGTATTGATAAAGATCAAAGGGCATTGGGATGATCCATCTAAACGAAAGATAAAGCATTCAACGAGAAGAAGGTAGCGCCAACAGCACTCTTCGAAGAGGTTAGAAAGATGCCTCAACAGAGTAAGCAGGGAGCTTTCGATGAGGTTGAAAGCCACCTTCCGAAGCCAACAAGTAGTATCCTTTCTACACATACACCAAACCATTCAAAACGGATGGTTTTGTCTTTGTCTATATTCATTAGAAGAATATCCGACAAGAGCCGCCCTTTCGAAACCATTTGACAGCCTTTCGAATTGGTTGAGGTCGCTATCGTCTATGAAGGAAAGACTAGGCATACACCAACACCAAAGGATGAGGTTCCGCACTAGCAAGGGGAGACACTTACAGCAAAAGGTGTTTCGACTCAACCCTAGGAGGACATGTTTTGTCAACATCGAAGGCCAGCATCCAGGCCAACTTACATGGCACATCAACATCCAAGTGAAGAGCACATCAATAGACCTTTCGATGAGGTCGAAGACTATAAGGCAATACCTTTCGACGAAGTCGAAAGGAAATAAAGCAAGATAGAAAGAAGTTCATCTTCGGCGATAGCAGAACGGCGGTCATATAACCCTATCGACTAGGTTGAAAGCTATGATTCAAGAGATGCGCACGAAAGCAGGAAAGCAAACCTTTCGACCGTTCGAAAGCACTGGGTCAAAAGGTGTTGACCCAAACCTATAAATAAGATGCCAAGGGTCATGTTTAAGGGATCTGATTTCTTTCAGTTCGAACTTGCAATTTCTAAAAGCCGGTAAACCCTGATTCTTAAATGAAATTAGGGATTTGGTCAATTTGTACAATTAAGTTCAATAAAAAGAAGATTGTGATAATCTTGATTACTTAGCAACTCTGACTTCCCTATTTTTCATAAATATGTCAACCTGCTGTCAAACTGATCAAAAGGTCCCCCTTCAACCAGATCGAAACCTTTAATTTTCATATTTCCTAGTAGACTTAGATCAAACCTACAAGATAGGAAGTGCTACCTCTTTTGACAAAGTCGAAACCCTTCCAGCTTCGCTATCTCCAGAAATCATTAAGTCCCCGACCTAAGCTACCTTGTCTATGTCGAAAGGTGGTTCCGACAGAGTTCTAATTCAACCTATTCGAAAGGATTTTCCGAAAGAGGAGTCATCCATTCAGCTATGTCGAAAGGTGCCAAGGACGTGTTTTTGATCATCTTTACTGGCCTGAAAAGTGTTAGCAACCTCCACATGCGAAAGGAGGTTTCGAAAGCATCACTCATACTCCAAGCTTCAATTTGAGGTGTTAACAAGTTTTCTTGTCAACACTACTAGCACAATCCGAGTTTCTGGGGATCCCCTTGAACTAGCCAACTTTGCTAATGAATCTTCCTATTAGTTTTCTCCTCGTGGAACTTGATGTACAGAAAAATCTTCAAATAAAGCGAGCATCTTCAATATCTTCTTTACATATACAGGTAGCTTGGCATCTTTAGTCTGATATACTTACTTCACTTGATTTACCATTAGTTGCGAATCACTAAAGATTTGAATCTATGGGTTTTTGAGCTCCAATGCCAAAGTCAACCCTACCACCATTGATTCATATTTGGCTACATTGTTTATTGTGGGAAATCCTAACTTCATGGCATAGTGTAGGTGGTGTCCGTCTGGTGTTATTATGACATACCTCGCACCAGCCCCTTGTTCATTTAATGCACCATCGACGAATAACTGCCACGTAGGTTTTTGATCCCTTTCCTTTTTCGATTGTTCCTTAATGAAGTTGGTGCACTCATTAATAAAATCTACCAATGTTTGCCCTTTGATAGCCGCTCGTGGCTGAAACTCAATGTTACAGTGACTAAGCTCAATTCCCCATTTTACTAGCCTACCCGAAGTTTCCGGCTTATTGAAAACTTGTTTGAGGGGAAAATTGGTCAATACCCTGATTGGTTGTGCTTGAAATATGCTCTAGGTTTTCGCGCTATGAGTATTAAGCAATAAGCTAGTTTTTCTATTACTGTGTACCAAACCTCTGCATCCTTTAACCGCCTGCTTACGTAATAAATAGGAAGTGGAGTCCCACTTCCTTCTCTGATCAAAACTGAACTCACTGCATGTTCTGAGACCGCCATGTATAGGTACAAGATTTCACCATTCTCAGGACTAGATAGTATTGGCGGTTTTTCCAAATGATTTTTTAACTCTTGAAAAGCTTTCTTACAATATTCTCCCTATTCAAAGTTTTCTTCTTCTTGATTACATCTAAAAAGGGGATACATTTATCAGTCGCCTTGGAAATGAATCTACTTTGAGCGACTATCCTTCCATTTAAAATCAATACCTCTTTGCTAGTTTTGGGCTCAACCATATCCTTGATAGCTTGAATCTGGTTTGGACTAGCTTTAATCCCTCGAGCACTCACAAGATAGCCTAAAAACTATATATTACATAAGTTCTAATGTGATATTGTTTTGAAGAAGAAAATAGGTGTAAATAATTATCATTACCGAAGACCACTTAAAATGGTAAAATTGGATTTTACTAAAACTGTGTAAGGGATAAATTCGGCCAAATAGTCACACCACTAGCTAAAGTAATGTGTGAATTTTAATATTCAAATTGTTCGATATTAATCGTTGAATGGATTTACACTTATGAGTCGCACAACTGCAATGTTAAATACTTCGAATACCACATGATTTAATTAAATTATGATTGTTATAAATTAATAGATATTTGTGAAATGTTAATTATAAAATTTTATTTGATTTATTTGAATCGGTATTGAAAACAATACATATATAAAAGTTACGAATGTACCTATCGATATACAATATCGATATACATTTGACTTAGATTTAAAATGTGAATTTATTAATATGATTTGAAAAGGCAAAGGCCCGTTAGCCTATAGGGATGGTCGACCATGTATAAGGAGGTAGGGGGTGTGTTGTTTTTGAAACAAGGGTTTAAATTGATGGAGAAAGAAGAGGTAAAAGACTAGATCTGGATCTCCTCTTTTCCCTCTTTCTCTCTTCTTATGTAAACCCACCACCCTCTTTATTATATACTTTACTTTCTCTTTAGCCTCCATACCCCCCTCTTTCCCAAGCCGAAACCTCTTGCCTTCCCCCTCTCTATTTTTGAAACTAAATTCAAGCAAAATAAAATAAAATAAACGGTGTGTTCTTCGGTTACATGTATCTTTCACATGTACCTAAATAATTATATATATATATATATATATATATATATATATATATGTTTTTTTAAACTTAATTTTATATATATATATATATATATATATATAAATCTAGAATGCAATATTGATATTTATTAATTTAAAAACATTAAATTATAATTAGTTAATGCGCACGCGCGCACACACACACGTATATTTTATAAAATAAAATTTTGTATGAAAATGTAAAATAAAAAAACAATTTTTTCTATATGGAAATTTTAAATTAAAAAAAAAATACTTAACCTGCGCGTCTCTAATTTTAACGTATGAAAGGAAGGGAAGGAAAAAAAGAAACACACCTCTAGAAGTTCGAATTGGGATATTTAGATTAACAAGGAATGTATGGTTAATTTATTGTATGGTTGAAATGATGCTTGAATTTCAGTATGTATTGAATGTAAGTATAAACTATGAATGTATGTCAAAACGATGAATGTATGTTGAAACTATCCGGGTAGGTCTCAAAATTTGTTTTTGTTGTGTATTTATAGTCGGTATGGAAGGGTTGATACAGGTATATGTTTAAATATGTACGTACGTAAGGATTAATAGAGATCCCTATTGTCGTTCAGACGGAAAAAACATTTGCGCATTTACAAGGTGCGCAAATACAGTAGAAACCTATGCGCATTTACGAAATATGCGTGTGTGCGCATTCCGTAAATGCTCATAAACATTATGTGTCCAATGGCATGGAATAGGCAAGAAGAAAATCGTTTAAAAGAAAGGAAAATATGTCATGCGCATTCTGTCAATATGCATGATATTGATACCACATGCGCATTTACATATTGCACTTGTGTACCTTGCCGGAGCCAAAAAGAGACCAATTTTCATAATAAGTTTGAACCAAGACCTATTTCTACATTAACTTATTTTCAGAGGCCAATATCAAAAATTTGTACTACTTTATTTGGGCAATCTATGACCAGTTTGATAATCTGTATTATGTGAATAAATATTAATTATATTAATTTCATATATTAAGAATTCCTACCAATAAATTTTTGTTTAAACGTTTAATTAAAGTTGAACATGTTACTTAATACATAATAATTGTGTTAAGATAAATGATCGATAGTTGATAAGTTTATACTTAATTATTTGAGTAGCAGATAATTTCAATGTTTACATGAAAAACACGAATGAAGATATTAATGATGATGATAAATAAAATAGTTGATAGCTTAAGTTAAAATGTTGATGAAGAGATTAGAAACATTAGACGACTTTAATATTAATATAAATATCATAATTTGTATGAAAATTTTGAATTATGAGAGACTTGAAAGTTAAATACATGAGAATTAAATATTATTATTTTATTATTATTAAACTTATAGATAAATATAATAAATAGTGGAACATAAAAATTCAATTCGAACTCATGACCTCTAGCTAATGAGAAGTATAAAAGAAAAAAAGAAAAAAAAAACAACAAGTAGCAGGCAGAAAAATTATAGAGCATCAAACAACTAAGTGGTGATTGAGTTATTATCTGTACATAATAGATATAATGGATTCAAGGGCTAAAAACACATACCACAACAAGATAAACCAATACCAAATTCTTTTTTCTTTCTTTTTCATCAACCAATACCAAATTCATATTGGATAATACAAATAATATGTTAAACAGAAGACCATACTTCAATTTTTCATTGATAATAAATAAGTTGGAAACACATAATACACAAGTTGGAATTCATATTCCGCGGTAAATAGGAAATATTTATACCAAATTATATTCAAGACACAAAAGAATGTACAAGTATAGTACACTATAATACAACTCAATCAGAGAAACGGAGGCTCAGTTTGGTATGAGCACAAACAATTAGAATAAATGCTCAAATGAGAATAATAGGAACTGCATTTGTAGTATAATATCAGGAAATATTTCTCTCTCTCATTAATGCTTCGATTTTCTCAACATCTTCAGGAGTGTCTACACCATGAGCATCATGTTCAACCTTAATCACCTGCAAAATGAAACCACACCAAACCCAGCATTAGCCGAGATTTTGATCTTTACCGTATATTTTTCATGCTTAATATAGCACATGAAATATATGGGTTATGTGCCAAAAATCAAAACAATGACAAAAGCGAGCATTAGAACATTTGGCATATATATTACTAGAATGTGACTGTCAATATTTAGCAAAAGCTACATGAAGAATGGTAAATGTTGACAAGGAAGTAACTTCACTGAATATAAAATCAAAATGAAGGTCTATCATGTGATCATGTGATATGTCAATGGGATGTAAAAAGGTTTGCCCTTAACCAAGAATTGTTGGGTAAATAAATTGTGTGACCAAGATACTACTAGAGGTAGGGATTTGGTTTGAGATTAGCGAAGGTTAAGATTTAGATGATCAAATGTTAAATTTATTTAGCACCAAGAAGTGATTCGGTTATTAAGCACCAAATTGAAGTGCAAAATTTGAATTGTAGTGATAGTATAGCATAAATTTTATTCCTTTGAACATCTGCATATATATTAGTAGTAGACATTAATCCTTCGTGATTTGCTCATAGTGGAAGAGTAAAATATATCCCTTTAAACATGGGTATTACTATCTGGATAAAATACTACAAAAACCCACTTCGGCCGATTATGCAATACTAAGTGAAAAAATTAGGCATATGGTTTTGCATAACCGAACAATTCGAATATAAGAAAACCAAACTCTAATAATAAAACACAGTAATAATAGCTTCTCTATCAGCAAATTAATCAGAGCATATTGAAATTAATAATTTAATAAGACCTATTTTATTGTTTTTGAACAAATCATTGTATGAATTGATTGCTTTTTCTATTACAATTCAAACCGTACAAGGTATTTATGTATGTTATAATCTCATTAAATTCAAGGTTGAATTTGTAGTAGTATGCATTGATGGTTATTTTAAGATAGTATGTAATATAGATTTAATTTTGGTTAAAACAATATCAATTATGGTAATTTAATTTTTTATTTAAAAAATTGGGTTTCGGAATTGAACGGTTTCGCAAAACCGTAATTTGTGTATTTCATATCACTATTTTTTTACTTTATAGGTTGATTAATTTGGTTATTTTCTTAAAATTTAGGTTGAATGGACTTAGTTTTTGCAGCAAGAATTCAAGAGGTAAATAAATTCGGACATTTTGTATTTTGTGAGAAGAGAAGTAAATAAATTCGTACAGTTTTATTTTTTTGGGAAGAGCAAACGTGGAAGGAAGAAATAAAAATTAAATTGATGGATGTGGGTGGGTATGAGAAACAATTTAATGGATGTGAAGAAAAATGTGTGAGATGTGTATATTTGGTGTGAATAGATAGTAACCCCCTTAAACATAGTGGAAGACTAAAACATCTGCATATATGTTAGCAGTAGACATAGTTGTTTTATTCCTAGTGACCTATTTCCACGGACCCAAGAGATGTTTTATTTCAATCACCAATAACAAGTGATACAATTTAACACAAAATTGAAGATTGGATTTTACAATAACACGGAGCAAAACACTATAATCACAAGAGAAGAAGTTGTAGGAAAGAGCACTCAATATACAATAAAAGAATTATTATTTAATCTCTAATCCGAATGTGAAGGTGAGACAGTGTCTTCATTTATGTAGATAAATTGCTTGAAAGCATTGGCTTGAAAAGAAAATAAATCAACTGACCAAATATAATGAAGACTCGCCACATTCTCATGATTTAATTGCATTCTTTTAATGCAAATAAATAATATTGCTATTGATCTCCATCCATAATTTCTCGTCTATATCATCTCCATGTATATACGTCCCCATATTGCAAAATTATTTGATTGATTAAATCAATTAATCAATATTCTTTCTTTCCTTCTATTTCCATATGCATAACAATTAATTAATATTCTTTCTTTTGTTCTTTTCCCGTATGCAGAGAGAGAGAGCGCGCGCGCAAGACGGGGGTATCAATTGGTTGATTCAATTAAATTGACTATGCATACGGGAAAAGAAGAAAAGAAAAAATTAATTAACTGATTATGCATATGGGAAAAGAAGAAAAGAAAGAATATTGATTGATTGATTTAATCAATTAAATAATTTTGCAGTGCGTGGTCAGAGCATATATATTTGAATTACACAATTTCAACATTCAAACTTGACTTTAAGGTAACTATATATATTTGAATTGCACAATTTCAACATTCGAACTTGACTTTAAGGTAACTATATATATTTGAAAAAGTAACTATATATATTTGAATTGCACAATTTCAACATTCGAACTTGACTTTAAGGTAACTATATATATTTGAATTACACAATTTCAACATTCGAACTTGACTTGAGCATAACCATATGTCTCTCGATCAATCAATCATCGACTGAAAGTTGTTAGGCCAAGCTCCAGTCGAAGGCAAATAAGTTTGGGCACTAAAAAAAGTGGAACCCAGTGCACGAGGCTTCCGCACGATAGTAGGCTCTGGGAAGATCGATAATATACGCAACTTTTCCTCGCATTGCGAATGGGCCGTTTCCGGACTCGAACCTGAACGCCCGGATCACCATGCGAATGACCTAACTGTTGCATCAAGGCTCCACCTCTTTCCCAAGAATAAATAATAAACCATGTACATCAATGGGCACGGTGTAAAAACAAATGATCAAACATTAAAAAAATTCAAAAAATCTGATATAGTAAATGAACTTGTAGATGACATAATCCGAGAGACCAATGGGAACTAATAGTCGACTTCACTTTTTCCATCTCATATCGGAAAAGATACTTGTGATTTTATCTACCTCATTCTCTTTCTCAAGAATTTGGCATGACTTTCCCAAATATGAACTAACAAACTCAACACCAACCACCATAACACGCAATGCATGAGTAGTCGAATCAACACCATCAACATGCTCACTACTAAAACCAATAAAATCAACTGATTTTACATGTGCTTGAGCTCGACCTTGATTGTGAACCTCTAAAATATTCTCATCAAAATATGTCATCATCGGAACAACCACTAACTCTTTGAATATGAAAACAATCTGATGAGCCCCGATGTGCTTGGTACTCTTCTATCCTAAATCCATCATCACTTGAAAGAAGTTTCACCTTCAATAAAATCTTTCATCAAATATCACATGTGTTAGTCACAATCTTCTAGGTTGTGAACAATGCAACATATATATCTTCACTCCTTTATAGTCTATATTATATGTTTACTACTCTTAGGCATCAACTTATCATGTCATCTGTCACAAACATACATTGAACAACCAAACACTCTTATGAGATAAAATACTCACATGCTTACCATTCCATACCTCCTTTGGAATCTTCATATCTACGGCAATGTAAAGTGTGTGATTGATGAGAAATGTCATCATAGATAACATCTCGACCCAAAATCCCTCTTGGATCCAACAGTCAGCCAGTCACTATCGAGAACCTAATCTTCTCCAACAATGGTCACTCAACTGTTGTGGATTTTGATACAAAATTACATTTAAAGAAAATAAATATAAAAAATGAAAAGCGTCTATTCAACTTACCCAAAGCCATATTGTATATTTGGATATGCATATTATAGTAAAAAAGATGTCTCTCACTCAAATTGAATACAACAATTTATTTGCTATAATACAAATGGTGACTTGACTATCAAGTAACTAATTATTATAAACAGGCGCATGTTTACTTCTTGACTAAGAGAGAACTATAGTTTTAGGTTCTGGGTTTGAGACTGGCACACAAATTATGATTTTGGATTTGAGTCTTTGGAGAAATTATGCATTTGTCTCTTTGGATAGATTAATAAAATTGAGGTTATGAGAAAATTATTTATGCATCGTTTTTCTTCACTTCTTATTTTTTTCTCAAAACTAATCATGTAGATATCCTTGGGTAACCCAACATCAAACTCCATGACTTCATAACTTGTTGATTAGTTTGGTGTAGTATAATTTTATGATAAATTAATACAGCCTGATTATAATTACGTTAATTTGGATTATTACGTAATTAAATTAATTTTACCTTGACAGTGTTATCTATTTGGCCAAATAAACATCATTTTGTTAAAGTAAACTAAATAGGGTAATTTTGACATATGTTTAGCACAGTAAAACACCGTTCTGCTAATTTAATTAACTGATCATTTAATTAGCAGAATAAATCCACGTTCTGTTATTTTATAGATTTGGACGTCTAATTATATGTTGTTAATTGATATGTTAATTTAATTAATATTGGTTAAGTGATGTGTTAACCTATGACGGGTAATTGATGATTTATTTACATAGATGTTGATTATGTAAATACCCTTAATTAACTTGGAAAGTTAAACTGAATGATATGGTAGCTTCTTTAAGTACTATTAGGATCGCTGAGCCTCTTTCCTAATTTAAGAAGCTATGGATTTAAATCAACTTTAATTTTTATCAATGATAAATGTTTATATAATTATTATTTTAGTGAAGTGTTTTATATAATAATATTTGATTAACAATGTTTTAAAGTTAACCTATTTATATTCTAAATATGGTTTAAAGTTATTTTATACTTTAATAGCATTTAAAGTTATTTATAATAATTTGTTTTAAATTTAATTATTATTTAAAGTTAAATAATTATTTAAAGTTAATTATTTTATATTTTAAAGTTGATTATTTTATTTCAAAGTTATTTGTTATATTATTAATATTTTAAAAGCTATTTATTATTTTAATGATATTGTGTTTAAGGTTTTGTTTTTAAAATGTTTTAAGTTTTATCATTATAAGTATCAGTAATGTTTAAAGTGTTATTTATTTTTATATTATTATAAATTGTTTAAAGGTTTATTATCATGTTATTAGATTTGTTTTAAAATTTATTATTTTATTAATGATTAATGATTGTTTAAAATTATTATTTCACTACTGTTGTTTAAAGATAACTGTTTGTTTTATTAAAGGTGTTTTAAATATAAAATTGTTTAATAAAGGATTCTTGTTTATAAAAAGGATTTATTAATGGAGTTTGTGAATTTGAAAGAGGTTTAGAATCGGTAAAGAAGTTTAGTTTTTAAATGATTTCAGGAAGAAAGTTATAAATGATTTTGCAAATTTAAAAGGGAATTTTTTTATAAATGGATTCTTGAGATTTACAAAAGAAGTTTTATCAATATAGTGGAGATTTATGATGACGTTTTATAAATAGATTTGGAAATTTATAAAGGAGATATTTATAAAATAAAGAGATTTATGAAAAGAAATAGTATTTTGGATTACTAATATCTCTGTTAATGACATTTGGGTTTAATCATCTAATATGATTTTAGAATAAGAAATCTTTCTTAAATGGCTTGTAAATATACTTATATCGGTGAGATAAGTATACTAATATTTTAGTAAATATTTGGAAGGGTGATTTCAGATTAATTTAAGAGGCTCGGTGGTTTCAATGAGAAAGGTGATTTCTATTTTGAATGTTTGTTTTAATTAATGTTTAAATAACCGACTATCATCAACTTGGCCTAAATTAAATAATCCTTTTTAATTTTGGTGGACGGGAAGCAATTTCCAACTTCACACCAAGGATGTAACTCTGAAAATGTCTAGAAGAAACACGTGAACTACATGGCACAATCATCTTCGATGATGTTGTACTGTGTGTAAATCTCGTTCTGTTCTCCTAGGACAAATGATATGAAGATCCGTCCACTTAAACGGTTAGGTGGTGATCCTCGTTTCCATGCATTGTCTGATTAATTCTGAAGAACCGAAGTTGAGTTTACTGGAATTATCGATTTGGTTTTGGGGGATCGGTAAGCGGGAAGAATGTACTTATATGACATGACTCTATACCGTAACCACTTCAAAACCATATGCACGTTCTACATTTTGGAAGAGGTTCAAGCTGATGAAATCAAGCTATTGAAGTGCAAGGGCTACTTGCTACTAATCATGAGGGTGATTCCAAAATGAATGTATTAGAGGTAGTGCCTTCGGTTTCGTTCAGATCCAGTACGAACTTGTATGAATGAATGCTGGAATTGGATTTCTGTATGGAGGGCAGTGTTAGCATTCAGAGTGGGAATTGCCAAGAGGAAAAGGTAAAGCGTGACTTCAACAAGCCTCATAACCCGGAAATGGCTAAAACAGAGGATGCAGCAGAGCTATGTGTGTAGATCACATTAAGAGCATCATTCCTCTATCTAGATCGGTTTCCTCCAGTTGGTATGCGTGCAGGCACCGAGGGGCAAATTAAGGCAGCCTCGGTGTCGAGGGATGATGTAATCCGGCCTATCATGTTAAAGGGGCAGCCGGCTCTGTGTAGCAGAGGCGCAACGGGTTGTAGCCTCAGATAAATTTTTCTAGAGGTATACTTTTGGAAGGTAATCCCTTACCTTGCCATGTTGGAATCCATTTCTTTATACGAGCCTTACGGTTTTGATTGTAGAACCTAGCATGCTGGAATGTAATTAATGTAACCATTTTGGCTATGATTCAATATTTACTTTTAAACTCTAGACAATATTATAACATCACCGGATTTTATAATAAAAATGATTTGGTTAGCATAAGGTAAAAAGCCGTCAGTGTTTATGTGCGGCGTGGTCTTACGAGATACCTTTTATTTAAAAAAAAATTCCAAATATAGTGATCAATATGATTTGATTCAAGTTTTCTCACGATGGTTTTACCAAACTGACCCGGATTTTCCTATAATGCTCGAGTCAGCCCGAGTATATTTTCCAGATTTAGCTGAATGCTTTGGAGCTTTCAGGAGACGAGCTGGACCCTCCAAGACGTATTCACGTGTCTTATATTCTTCTGTTGTTTTGTCGTTCTTGATTTATGTCTGTATTTATCAACGATTGTAAGGACATGCTGTTATAACTGTCCAGACTGATGATAGTATAACATTCTCTGATGTTGTGTATAATAAAGATTATTTCTTTTTGTAAAGATACTGTACATATTATAGTTTTTCTCGTTACGATGTGAGATTTTGTTCTGTCTTTCCGGCACTTGGATGTTCGGCACGTGAATACCGTGGATGTATTAGTGTCGATTTCTAAGGGTCGAAAAGGTAGGTCATTACAGTTGGTATCAGAGCTTATGTTGAACGAACACCTAGGCTTTGGTGGGGCAAACTCATTATAGATAGGGTTAGTAATGCTCTAGAATGAGTAACTCATTAGAGAAAGAATTAGTAATATCCTAGAATGAGTTCGAGTGTGTGTGTATATATATATATATGAGAGCACGTATTTGTTAGTGATATAAAATGTTTTATATTGTGTCGTTTGATCTGTTAAGAGTGGTTTATGAATTCTGGTCGATGCGTTTGGCAAACGTTGTCGATAGGGATTCCTAAACACTTGAACAAGGCTAAACCGACACAATATTGTTTTAAAATTGGTAAATAAAATAATTTTACCTAGGAATATATTTTATACATATAAAAGAATAATTTTTCAAAAATTTAATATAGTTATTCTTGGTTGTGCTTGTTTGTTATGAATGATAATATTCCACTATTATCATCTAGGATTTGATTAGTCATGTTTGCTCAGGTTTGAGCGTTGACTATTGTTTGTTGATCTATCTAGAATCTTTCTTTTTGAAACCTGGGTTGGGTGGATATGAATTTTAGGAACATTGAAAACGAACACATTGTGAATTAAGTTTCACAATTTAACTATAAGGCATTCATTGATAATATTGGGTTAAAATTTGATTTTAACAGAAGCAGTTTATTAAAATGAAAGTTGGAACATTTTTAAATAAATATTTCAGAAATAATTTTATATAAAATTTGATTTTATAAAATTGGGTTTTAGTAAAAGAGGTTTATTAAAAGAAAGCTATAATATGTATGAGATAAATATTTGAAAAATGATTTATATAAGAGGCTGATTTTATAAGAGTTGATTTATAAAAATGTGTTTTATAAATAAAAGGAATTTGAGAATTTAAATCCCGGTGATTTTGGAAAATGATTTTCAAGGTTTAGAAGATAATAATAATATTGTTTAAAAATATTTTCGGGATAAAAATATTTTTAAGGATTTCCAAGGAGATATAAAGCACTGAACTCACTTCGGTCGCTGAAAAATAATTCCGATAATGACTGCAGCATCATCGGTGTTCATTTTCTAGCTTCTAAGTGGTGGATTGCTACCATTAGGATTTTGCTATAGAATTGTTTTGATAAAACAGAACTTGATTTGATTTTAAAAAATGTATATTATCATTTCAAATGATTTACGAGAAAAAGAAATAATAGCTTACTTGAGAGAGTTTTAAAATATAAATATTTTTGGAAATAGTATAAATAGTTTACTTAAAAATATTTTTAAGTATAAATATTTTTGAAAAGAAAATTTAAAAAAAATGTGTTTTCTTTGGTTTGGTTCGGGGGATGAGTCCCGATTTGTTTTGTGGCAATCGGAATAATCTTCTAAGTGATGATTGAATGTTTGCCTAGGCAAACATTGTAGTGCACTTAGTAAATTATTCTCTTTGTCATGGTACGATCGAGACGAGATCGAACCAAACGAATCCAAAGCAAGTTGATAATAGATATTTTGTTAAAAATTATTTATGGGAAATATATACTTTAGTGTTTCAAAATTGGATTTTTAAGGAAAGAAAAATGCTGTTAACTTAACTAGTTCGAATGGCTCAAAAAATAACTAAAAATGGGAAAGAGACGTGTTCAGATGGTAAACACTTCTCTTGAGTATTAACCTTCTTGGTAAGGGGATGTATAATACTATTTAGTAGTGCACGGTTCCTTGTTAGCATTTTGGGGTTACTCGGGCTATATATGTGTGTGTATTTATATTTTCTATGGATTAATTATATGTGTTGATTTCAAAAAGAGTGTTGAAATAAAAACCGGGTATTTGGATCTTAAGTGTACTTAAGGAAAATAGATTCAAATAAAAAGGTATTTTGATATAGGAATTGAATCTGATAAATGTATATACCCTCAGGATGTAATAGGTTTTTAAACTTAAGTTTTTAAACTACGTCGTGTTTTATGAAAATGTTTCATTTGGAGTTAATATTTGGTGCATACTAAGGATTTAGAAGAGTATTATACGGTTAAGAGTAAAGTAAGTTTTTGGAAATGTCTTTATAAATGATTATTTTAAGGTTCAGTCTAAATTTCGTTATATTTTCCGACCTGGTAATTTCGAGAACGAAATTCTTTTTAAAGGGGAGAGAACAACCCGGAATTTGTCACTTTGATTTATGAATATTTAATTTATTTTAAATATTCAATTAATGGTTTTGATAATTTAATAACCCTCTTTTAAATTTATAACCAATAGTAGGAAATTTATTTTGAAATTTTGTTTACAAAAATAAGTGATTTGATGACAATTTGAAAATGTGACCATAATCCTTCTTTCGGATTTTTGACTTTTCATCGAACGACAAGTTGTAGAAAGTTGTTAACCATTGTTTACAGTTTAAAAAAATATTTCAATGTTCAAACATTTATTTTTAAATTGTATAAATAAAAAATAAGTGTAAATATAAGAATTTATAAATGTAATACATATTCAAATTTCAAAAGATGAGATTGATTTGAAATGTAAGGGATGGCTTAAGTGTAGAAATAAAACTAAGGCACTTGAAAACATGATTAATGTCCACCGTGTTTTTGTAAGAGGGACATCTTGGTGGCTTTTGGTGGCTTTGACATGATGTTAAATTTCAAGAGGGACATCTTAGTGGCTTTTGGTGGCTTTGACATGATGACGATGTTAAAGTTGAAATTTTGATTAAGGGATGCATATATTATATTCACGCGTAGCATTTCAAATCAACCATTTCTTGTATTCAAATTCATTATTCCCTCTGCAAACATGCACACACTTTTCATTTTTATGTTTCATTTTCTTCATCTTCATAGTTAGGGGTGAGCGTTGTTTGGTTCAAACCGAATTAACCGACCGAACCAAATTGGTTTGGTCGGTTTGGTTCGGTTGTCTTTGTTGTTTGGTTGGATTTGGTTTTTATTTTTAGTTTAATTTGGTTTATTGGTTTTGGATTTTAACAAGAAAACTTCGGTTCAACCGATATAACCGAAGAAAATCAAGAGGCATTTCAGTTTTCACGTTTCTTTCCCATTAATACACCGACCCAGCTTTTTATGTTTTCCAATTTGCAAAACTATTGAAGAATACGAAGCAATCTCCATGGATTCAAAGGAAACAACGTTTCCTGTTCTCTCATTTATCTTATATTTACTCATCTTCTGTCCAAATTCAACAACCCAAATCCAATTTTCAGATCTTCCAATTTCGATTTACTCTTCGTATCCAACTTCCAAGCCTGCGACAGGCGACAGCGGCTGCGACTGCGACTTGCCGAGTGGGGTTGCGTTACTCTTCGCATCAGATCTCCTAATTTTTTTGGTTCGAACAACGTTAATTTTGGGCTGCTATCAACATAGGTAAGAAATTTTGATTTATTGTTGTATGATTTGATTTGGAATCAATAAGTTATCAATTTGCTTTTCCGAATTTTTTATGCAACAGAACGGTTAATTTGGCAAACGTGAATAATCAGTCTTTGCAAAATTAGTCTTTGCTGCAAATAAAGATTTCTCTGCAAACGTGAATAATCAGTCTTTGGCAAACGTGAATAATAAGTTATGAAATCTTGTTATTATATGTACAATCAGTCTTTGCTGTTTTGATCTTTGATATGAATAGCAATCAGTCTTTGCAAGCTATCCTTAGAAGAAGATTTAAGTAATATGGAGCAGTTAGAAGCAGGTAAATAATTATAATATTTTTCTATAATTTTATTTACTCATGCATGTCTTCTATTTATAACTATCATGTTTACTTTATATGCAGATGTGAGCAAGCTAGCCTTAGATCCCATTAATAACATGTGAAAAGGTTGATATGCATGTCTTCTAATTTTAGTAGTGTAGTTTCATTTGTATGATGTATCATTTTGGCAATTGCTTACTTAGCAAAATGAATGTGTTTTAGGTCAGTTTCACTGTGACGGTGTTTTGGGTTATTTTGGTTTGCAAAACTTTTATTGCTATTTATAACTGTGTTTGGGTTTAGTGTTGTTTGTAAAATGTAACTTGGTCTAACCAGCTGAATGTTGCATTAAATTAGTATTTTCAGTTAATACTGAGCATTGATCAATATTTTGTTGCATATACCATCATTGCGTTCAACTATATATTTCATGTGCAAGATGATTTATATTTAACTTAGTTAAACCACAATAATCGAACTAACCGACCGGACCGAACCAATTTAATTTGGTTTGGTTCGAGTTTGGTTTTAATTCAAATTGGTTTGGTTTGGTTTAAGTATTATTCGGTTTTGAATTGGTTTCAGTGTTTGTACATAAAACCAAACCGAACCGACCGTTTGCTCACCCCTATTCATAGTTCTTTAACTTCATCTTTCTTCCTTTTCGTTCATGAAAATACATCTCTTAACTCAAAAATTTATCACTTCATTTTCCCTCCTCACTGTCTTCAGTGTTTGTTTTTTAGCTTCCTGTAAAATTCATAAACAATGAAAATAAACCCATCTTCCTCTTCAAAAATCATTTCCTCTGAATCCCCTAGCATTTTGATTAATTGTCCAACATGGAAGTTGTCTGTCTCAGCCTCTAGTATTTAAAAAAAATGGTAGTTCGTCGTCTCGACAAGTGTGGTGGCGGCGGTTGTCAAATAACAGTAGTTGTCGAGTTTTGATCATTTTTTGACGATCACGGAAGGTAGATCGGAGGGCACAAGTTCGTTCGTATCGACGAGTTAGGATTTCTAGAGGTGATTTGGTGATTTTTACTGTTGTGGTCGAGTTGAATTTGCTAGGTGATTTGATTTTGGGGTTTTTGGCAATTTCCGACGACATAGATGATCTTGGGGATGGCGACGCTGCCTGGAGGAGGGTCGACGGTAGGTCGTGGTGCTGGAGTTGGTGGAACGGTGGCATGATGCGTCGAGTCGAGTTCGATGCAGGGTTTTGGGTTATGTGGATTGGTCTCGAATGCGGCGAAATTTGAGGCAGCACGGTACATCGGAGTGGTCGAGGTTGTGGCTCGAGGTGCAGTCGAGTCTCATGAGTAGAACGACGGCGGCAGCTTGTCTTGCAGGTGGGTGGAGCGACCGGAGTAGGTGGACGTTCGCGGTGAAGTCTGTTTTAGGGTGCGTTCTTTTAGAGGCTAAGAGGTCGGATTTTGCTACAGTGGATCTAGGACAGTGGTGATGAGCTTGTGGGGTCAAACTCGGATAGGGGGACGTGTGAGAGTGGTTGGCAAGGCGGCGGGTGGTCGTTGGCATTCGTGCACGCGCACGCGCGTGTACGTGGGATGTCTTCGTTTTGATCCTGGAACTTGAATTTCACTTTGTTTGATATTTGCATTTTGCCTAAAGGGGAAGAGAAGAAGCGATTTTGTGTTTGGGAAGGCTATGTGCTTTGGACCTAACGGTTGGGTGAGAAATTCTTGAAGTGTTATTTATTTAAATATTATATATGTGTTTATCGTGCTCGTTTTAAATCAGATCGACACGCGGATTTTTGCACTGTGTTCGTATCAACGAATGCAACGCTTTGACATAAGTCACATAACTGGTTGATTAGTTTGGTGTAGTATAATTTGATTATAATTACGTAATTAAATTAATTTTACCTTGTGGATGTTATCTATTTGGCCATATAAACACCATTCTGTTAAAGTAAATTGAATAGGGTAATTTGAACACCTGTTTAGCGGAGTGAAACACAGTTCCGCTAATTTAATTAATTGGTCACTTAATTAGCAGAATAAATCTTTGTTCTATTATTTTATAGATTTGGGCATCTAATTATATGTTGTTAATTGATATGTCAATTTAATTAATATTGGTTAAGTGATGTGTTAACCCATGACAAGTAATTGATGATTTATTTCCATAGATGTTAATTATGTAAATACCCTTAATTAACTTGAAAAGTTAAACTTAATGATATGGTAGCTTGTTTAAGTATTTAAAGTTATTTATAACAATTTGCTTTAAAGTTAATTATTATTTAAAGTTAAATAATTATTTAAAGTTAATTATTTTATATTTTAAAGTTGATTATTTTATTTCAAAGTTATTTGTAATTTTATAATATTTTAAAAGCTATTTATTATTTTAATGATATTGTGTCTAAAGTTTTATTTTTAATATGTATTATTATAAGTGTTAGTAATGTTTAAAGTGTTTTATTTTTTTTAAAAACCCTACTCCGGAGAGTAGAGCTAGAAAACTCGACTGCCCGCCACATCGGTCCTCCTTTTTAGCTAGCCCAACTTTAGAGCTTCAATTCTCCACCATTTTTATTCGGTATTTAAGGGAATAACCACCCCAAGCCAACCTCAAGGAACTTTGTTCCATAGTCGCTAAGCAGTCCTGACCAACAGACCATTTTTATTTATTTTTATACTATTATAAATTGTTTAAAGGTTTATTATCATGTTATCAGAATTTGTTTTAAAGTTTATTATTTTATTAATGATTATTTAAAATTATTATTTCACTAATGTTGTTTAAAGATAATTGATTGTTTTATTAAAGGTGTTAAATATAAAATTGTTTAATAAAGGATTCCTTTTTGTAAAAAGGATTTATTAATGGAGTTTGTGAATTTGAAAGAGGTTTGGAATCAAAAAAGAAGTTTAGTTTTCAAATGATTTCAGGAAGTTATAAATGGATTTAGAAATTTAAAAGGAGAAGTTTTATAAATGTGTTCTTAAGATTTACAAAAGAAGTTTTATCACTATATTGGAGATTTATAAAGATGTTTATAAATAAATTTGGGAATTTATAAAGGAGATGTTTATAAAATAAAGAGATTTATGATGAAAAAAATAGTATTTTGGGTTACTAATATCTTTGTTAATGACATTTGGGTTTAATCATGTAATATGATTTTAAATAAGAAATCTTTCTTAAATGGTTTGTAGATATACTTAAATCGATGAGATAAGGAAGGGTAATTTCAGATTAATGAAAGATTAATTTAAGAGGCTCAGTGGTTTCAGTGGAAAAGGTGATTCCTATTTTGAACGTTTGCTTTAATTGATATTTTAATAACCGACTATCATCAACTTGGCCTAAACTAAATAATCCTTCTTAATTTTGGTGTAAGGGAAGCAATTTCTTATTTAACGTCGAAAGATATAACTCTGGGAATATCTAGGAGAAGCACATGAGCTACATGGCGCAGTCATCTTCGATGATGTTGTACTGTGCGTGTAAATCTCCTTCTGTTCTCCTAGGACAAATGATACGAAGATCCGTCCACTTAAACGGTTAAGCGATGATCCCCGTTCCTATGCATTGTCTGAATATTTCTAAAAAACTGGAGTTGAGTTTACTGAAACTATCGATTTGGTTTTGGAACGATCGGTAAGCGGGAAGAGTGTACTTATATGAGATGACTCTATACCCTAACCACTCCAAAACCATATGCACGTTCTACGTTTTAGAAAATGTTCGAGCTGATGGAATCAAGATATTGAAGTGCAAGGTCTACTTGCTACTGATCCTGAGGGTGATTTCAAAATGAGTGTAGTAGAAATAGTGTCTTCGGTTTCGTTCGGACCCAGAACGAACTTGTATGCATAAATGTTGGCATTGCATTTCTGCCTGGAGGACAGTGTCGGCATTCCAAGTGGGAATTGCCAAGAGAAAAAGGTAAAGCGTGACCTCAACCAGCCTCACAAACCAGGATTAGCTAAAACAAAGGATGCAGCAGAGCTATGTGGGTAGCTCCCATTAGGAGCATCAATCCTCTATCTAGATCGGTTTCCTTGAGTTGGTATGCGCGCAGACATCGAGGGGACAATTAAGGCAGCCTCGGTGTCGAGAGATGATGTAATCTGGTATGTCATGTTAAAGGGGCAGCCGGCTCTGTGTAGCAGAGGTGCAACGGTTTGCAGCTTCAGGTATATTTTTCTAGAGGTGTACTTTCGGAAAGTAGTCCCTTACCTTGCCATGTTGGAATCCATTTCTTTATACGAGCCTTACGGTTTTGATTGTAGAACCTAGTATGCTGGAATGTAATTAATGTAACCATTTCAGCTATAACCATTTCAGCTATGATTCGATATTTATTTTTAAACCCTAGACACTATTATAATATCATTGGATTTTATAATAAAAATGGTTTAGTTATCGTAAGGTAAAAAACCGTCCGTGTTTATGTGTGACGTGGTCTTACGAGATACCTTTTATTTTGAAAGAGTTTTCAAATATAGTGATCAATATGATTTAATTCAAGTTTTCTCACGCTAGTTTTATCAGACTGACTCGGACGTTGTTTTCTTATAATGATTGGGTCAGACCGAGTATATTTTCCAGATTTAGCTAGATGTTTTGGAGCTTTCAGGAGACGAGCTGGATCCTCCAAGACGTATTCACGTATCTTATATTCTTCTGCTGTTTTGTTGTTCTTGATTTCTGTCTGTATTTATCAACAATTGTAAGGACATGCTGTTATAGCTGTCCAGACTGATGATAGTATAGCATTCTCTGATGTTGTACGGGTGCCCATTATTTTCCACACGGGTAGCCTAGAGTTATGTTATCAGGATATTCTGGAGCTGTGGAAGCAAGCTGGATGGCGAAACGTATCACATATACTTTATATTATTCCGTTGTGTATTCTGTATGAGGACAAGTTTATATAACTGTCCATTGTTTATTTCTTTTTGCAAAGATATTATATATATTATAGATTTTCTCGTCATGATGGGAGATTATGTTATGTCTTTTCTTTCTTTCACCTAAACAATATGTCTTTCCGGTACTTGGATATTCGGCACGTGAATACCGTGGATGTATTAGTGTCGATTTCTAAGGGCCGAAAAGGCAAGTCATTACATTTTTTGTAAATTCACTAGAGTAAATGCAAATTTTAGTTAATTCGGTAACATATCTATTTTGTTGGTTTAGACGTTAATTTTAGAAACGAAGATAATGTATTTTTCTGTCTTTAGTATTCGATTATTTGATTATAACTATATGAATTTATCTATTAATGGTCATTAATTAATTTAATTGGCATCAAAGGGAACTAATTCGAAAATTAGTACATGAATAATTATCTTGAAATGAAATCGAATGGATAATTTGAAATTAACTATAACTAATTGGAATTAACCCTGATTAATTATGTACTTAGTCTGAACTAAAACATTAAATAATGAATATATCTACATAATTTACTTCAACTTTTCGTTGAGTATAACAGTAAATATATATTTATGGTTCCTACTTTTATATTTATTTGTGGATAAAACTTCTATATAATATTTAATTATCCATAAACTGAAATGAATCTTGCATCGTTTGTTTTTTCCCTTTTATAATTGTGATGCAGACTAAATTTATTATAGTATAATATATGCATTTGTTTTAAGTTTTTAAAATTCTTACTATCAACTTCAATCGATTCTAGAAATACACTTCATCTGTTTCTAAGTTTTAAATTTATTAAAGAACATGCGTAATAGGTATTAATTAATATTTATTTGAGAATTCAATTACAAATAATTAATTGAATACCAAGGATGGAAAAATGTGGTATTCATTCATCATTGAATCTTTGCCTGAAATCATTTATAACATTAATAATCAATTAAATTAAAAAACAAACATGTAAAGCTCAAATTAACTATTAAAGGGAACTGATTCAAGAATCAATATGTAATTGATTCTTTGATTTAAATTGGAACAAAAAAGAACATTAAATTCACATTCCAAAAAATTTAATAGTACCTAAATTTTAATTCTCATAATATCATTTTACTTCAAATTTCACTAACTAAAATAATATTATTAAAATCTTAAATGGAAGGAGATGAAGATTTTGATGAAATGAAGATTGAAATTAATGTGTGTAACCCTTTATAATCTTAATTTTTAGTAATTACTTAAATTAAGGAATAATAGTTACAGTATTTTGAGAATTAAACGGCAAAAAAATTAGGTAAGTATAAAAGTATGTGTAAGATGAGAGAAGAAATATAATCATGAAACATCCAATCCGGTAATTTGATATTAATTTTGTAACTGAAGAATTAATGGTTAAATTATTCCACTATCAAAATTATCCAATTAAAAAATGCTCAATTTTTTTATCTAATATAAAAATACATTTTTCACCCTTTTATCCAAATAGTTTACAATTCTCAATATGAATAAAAATGATCAAAAAATGAACTTATATATTATAAAGTAGACAGGATGTATTAGTTTAATAAAATAATATCTAGCATATAATAATAAATAGACTTAAGCATAAGTTCTCACTTGAAGCTAAAAGAGAAGTGAATTGAACATTAATGAATAATACAAATAGAAAATATATGTGACGAAAAGAATTCAAATTAATTTGAATTCAAATTTAAATTTAAATTAGTAAATGTATTAATCAAAATTTATTTCCACTCTAAGTTCCAAATGAAATTAAATATATTTCATTCTTACACATTGTATATTCATATGTTTATATATATATATATAGGAAAATAAGTGTAGTTTTTTAAACATTTTAGTCGCCATAGGTTTTGGTAACCGTTTATAAACCCAAAATGTTTTTATGTAAGAGATTCTTCTTTCTAAATATGCACAATATCTAAATTATAATCCTTTTTATTTTACAATTATTTTTAAACTATCGAAATATATGTTTAGTTTGGTTTTTTTTATTTCTATAAATTTGTTAGAGAATATGCTTGACTTACTTAATTTGTTTATTTTTTAGTTTAGTTGATAGTTTATATTATAGGATGATGACACACTTCAAACTTTATGATGCAAATTTGAACATAAATATGAATCTCGCTAGAATTATTTTCTCAACGATTTGAACACTTCATATGGTTAGCAAAATATTATTGTAGTAATGTATGTACAAATCGTTCTTTCATTTTCTTTCAATATTCGTGTATAAGTATTATTTGTGAACATATATATCAAATTATATATAAATAAATTTCCTTAGATGTTTATTTACATACGTACAATGAATATGCCTACACATTAACAATGTTTGTAAGTAAACAAACTTCAAATAAGGATAATGTTGAATATTATTATCATGCAATTGATAAAAGAGATTAAATTGATATCGATTCCATTAATTTCATTTTAAACTAATTCGAGTATTAATTAAATTAGTTATCTTTAATTGAAATTGAATTTAGTTGAAGAATTGGTTGCACATTAATTCTCATTAAAGTTAATCAATTAGAGGAGTAATTTTTAACCAATTAATTTTTTTTAGTTAAGTAATTTTATTGAAACATTTTAGAAGCATTAAAAGTTTAACTCTACAAGAGTGTATGTAATGTGTATTGTTTTGTATCTTTAACAAATGCATCTTACTGTAGAGAAATTTTAAAGTAGGAACTCAGAACCGGTTCTTAACAGCTGCTTATATTTTCTTTAACAAATTTGGCAAAAAGATAAAATAAATGAAAAAAAAATAGTAGATAATTTTCTTCAACTAAAATAACTGAAATATTATTAGGGTAATATGTTTAATGCTTTTAGAGGTAATATCATGTTTCACATATTTGTTTAAACTTGAAGACAACATTATATATTATATATATTATTGAACATGATTATAGTTTTTATCTTATATGTATAACAATTAGTAGATTATAAATACTATACCATGTTGATGTTTTAATGTACAGAGAAAAAAATATTAGAAGCATCTGTACTGATGTTGGATTTATACTCGATAAAAAGTCATGTCTAATGTCCGACTGGATCTCCAATGAAAACTCATAGCCAATATTAGAAGTCATGATATTATGTCAAGAACGTGAATGAATATAGGTTGATTACATAAAAGAAACAAGCTGAAAGTGAAAAATTATCGATCAAAGTCTACTTCAAATTTAAAATATGTTTTGAATATAGAGTTAGGTAATAAATGATGTCTATGTATTAAAGAAGTAGTGGTATACTTGATGTTTCCACTCAATTGATTATTGTAAAGAATTTTTCAAAAAATGAAGGTACTGATGTATATTATTGGAATGTATTTTTTATTGTTTTTCCTGGAAGGGTAAATTTTATCTTTGAGTAAATCATGGTTTCTACAGGTTTTGGTTTACAATGGAATGAGTTAACTTTAGCTATTTTTGCATTTTATAAAATCGTTATTTTGCTACAAATCGCTCCTACTTCCATTTTAGTATTTATTATTTGGTTATATACATGGGTATCTATTTTAAAAAATACTTTGTTATACATTGTAATATAACTATATATAATAAGTTATTCAAATAATAGTAATAATAAATTTCAATAGTTCCTATCATTGAATGGATTTCTTACATCTTTTGATCAAATTGTTATCTTCAATAAAATATCATCCAAAGTATTTATATGTATATCTACATGTATTTTGTGTTATATTGATATTTGTTTACTTTGAATTATGCTTATTGCTACATTATTTAGTTTTATGTTTACGTGAACATTTGATTTAATAGAAAAGTTATTTGTTTGTTTCAAAAATTTATCGATAGTGTATGCGAAAAATGTGATGTCATACTTTATGGACTTCGAGAATATAAAAGCAGCTTTGTCAATGAAAGTTTATCAATGGTGTATGCGAAAAAACAAATAAAAAGATTACTATACAAGAACATACGCTCTCACATTCATATAATAAAGAAAAATATAACAATGCAATATTAGATAAATTATATGATGAACCTCGTGTGTGCAGCACGGATTCACACTAGCTGTTAGTGGTAGACATACGTACCTCGGGTTTTGTTCATAGTGGTAGAGTAAAACACGTCTCTTTCTTTAAACAGTCGCATGTATGTTAGCAGTATACATATTACATAGTCTCTCACAATACGTTCCACGGGTCTTTTAGAAAAAATAGTGTTAATTTTATTCAATTATATAATTAAAACTGATTTTGTAGCATAAATTAAACTCGGATTTGAAATTTTATTGTGCCTTTATATGTTACTGGTGCATGGGATTCATGATATGTGTATATGCCATGGTATAAAGTTCCGGCCGAAACCTCGAGATTCCGACCATCTCGGACCGGTTCCGGCCAGAGACGGGACGGGATTAGGTTAAAATCCCGTTCCGTTATAAAAAAAAATTGAATAAAAAAATCGAATAAAAATTTTGCCTATGAAAGAATCGATCAAATCAGAACTTACCGCATCCACTTTCAGCAAATCCCCTCCAGATTCGACCGCTAGTCGAGCATCGCTGAGGAGAATTCGAGCAAATTCGAGCATCACCTTCGATCAAAATCTAGTAGATTAGCTTCGACGAAATTCAAGAGGAGATTCGACCAAATTTAAGCATAGAGAAATTCGAGCAAATGTCGCTTTTTTGTTTTCTTTCGCTTTTCGTTTTCTTCGATCTGGTGTCGTTCGTATGAACGGGCATAGGTAAAACTAAGGTTACGTAAGTGTGGGTGTGGGCTGAATAATTAGTAAATTGGCTGGAGATTAATTTAAAATTGAAATTGTTAAAGGCTTCAATGTATTTCAAATTGCCGGATAATTAGTAAATGGATTACGTATTCTACTTCTACAAGGTTTCAATGTATTTCCAATTGTTGGACTTGGATTTAAAACTGAACATTGAACTTGTGCTGAACTTGGACTAAACCGATATCAGGATCGAAACGAAAACGAAACTTCCGAAATTTCCTAAATTGACCGAAACTAGTAAAATTTCAAATGACTGAAACCGAGTTCTCGAACCTTAGTATATGCACATGATGTAAAGATGGTATAGGATATGAAAAAATGCAAGGGTATTTATGTATCTTTAGCAACAGTTGAATTGCAAACACCAGCAAATTTTACAATTTATTCTTTTTATTGATAGTAGAAATTCGGCTAGGGCACAGATGGTGATTGTAGGTGGTGGGGGCAGCAACAGAATAGCGGTTATTTCATTAATACTGCGGAGATAGAATGGACGGTATCTCCAAAAGGATACTGGAGAAAGTGTGTATTCAATTTCTCTTACAATAGTGTAGATAAAGTTGATGTCTTTTTGCATGATCTAACTTGCTTTGTTCATGAAAAAACAATAATTTAGCACTTTCCTCTGGAAGCTTTGACTTCATAATTTATTTGTCATAAACTCGATGGTATCATCTTTAAATATTACAGAATATGTAGATTAGAGAAAAAGAGCTTTTAACCTATTTTTACCAAAGACGTTCTATTGAAAGGACAAATTTAGATATAGACTCCTCAAATAAACTTATTGCAAAAATAGGCTTCGTTCATAATAAATTTTGAATGAAGCCTATTTTTGCAACAAGTTCTTTTAGGAGTATATCTTAAAATTTGTCCATTTGAAAATGGTTGCTGCGGGTTGCAGCGCGATCAAAATCTTTAAGATAAACTAGAGTGACCAGCAACTCTAGCCTATGTCAGGAATAATAAGCAACTTAAATATGTTGCTATTTAGTTTACAAGCTTCATATTCATCCTATGTTACTATGAACATTTAATATACTACTAATAAAGGGTTCACTCAACAAAAATGGAGGGAAAAAAGTAACACAGACTAACTGACATATTGTATACATCAAAACAAGGTCAATTATTTTGTGAACTCCAGCCAAGAAGACTAACACATATTTGATCTACTTATTGTGCGTACCATGACATAAGAAAATAAGATTTTTGTCCAGAAGTTACCTTCAATTTGTACCCATTCTCGAGAACTTTAAGTTGTTCAAGATCTTCTTCTAGTTGCAATGGTGTAGATGGAAGCTCGGGATATATGCTCAAAAACTTTGTATCCAAACTCTGATAAAGCACAATAGTACACATGACCCCAAAAAATGGTTAATAAACATAACATACATCACATAAAAACACAAGACAAGTGATAGTCGAACCTGAATTCCTAAATGAAGCAGGTACGGGAATTTCAGATTAACTTTTCCTGACCTGAAATAATTAAAGAGGCAAATAAAAAAATTAATGGTTAAGGAAAAAATAATAAGAGTGTTACAATAAGTTGTAAGCTTACTTGTTAAAGGGGATCAAACCTCTTGAAAAATAAATTGCATAGTTCTGATTGTTAACTACACATTTGACGCGATTTGGATCAAGTGCATCCTCAGGTTTTAATGAAGTAACAGCAGTGCTGAATACTGCATCAGGAGCATTCTATGCCACAAACTTGCTTATCAATGATTATGAGAAGTAAAATATAAACAATAGCATGTAAAACTTTAAAAAAATAAAATGCTTTAAACAAAATGTAAAAATGCTCAATAATAATCTGAATAAATATCAACAAAAAGAATATAACAAACATATTAGATAAATGAAGTGAAAGTTAACTGGAATGATGTTATAAGATATTAAGCTGCATTTAACTTCTCGCTTTATTATAAAATTAGAATCCTTCAGCTTTATTTTGAAATATGTAAGTGATAGATCTGAACCAGCAAATGAACGAATTGGTCAAAGTAGTTTCAGTAAAACCTAGTTGGTAAATTCATATTGCTTTCTGCAGTTAATTAGAAAATGGTTTATGTTTCCATATACTGAAAGTCTATGTTATGACATGACATGCAGTTACACTGTTCAACCTACAAACAGTAATCACTTAACACGCAGTTACCAATTACAAAAAATTAAAAGAGGATTTATGGGAAACATCATTATTATTTTTCATAATAGGTTTAAAAAAAACTATGCTTTTCATATTGCGGATTAAGAACCTGAAATTATCAAAATTCAAAACAGACCCCTTTTTTTGCACTCTTTACATTGCAACAATCAATGATTGACAAAATTTCCAACATTTGGTGTGTTTGTATCATGCAATTGGATAAAATGTCATTTTATAAATATAATCGAAGTTGGTTCAAAAGAATATACAATTGAACCGGTGCAGGTAAGGTGTACTGTAAATAGTGCAATGAAATTAAGCGGTTCAGGTACGTTGCACTGTAAACAATGCAATATACAATAAAAGCAACTAAATTGCATAAAAATACATTATTATGAACATTCCTACTTAATAACATTTCCATTAGATATGTCATTTAGTTACAAAACAAAACAAATTTAACGAAATATAAAACTTTAAAAGTTTCGGTTAAGTTGCACTGTAAACGGTGCTTAAAAAACAAGGTTTGTTTTGAATTTTGAGAAGTTCAGGGGCTTAATCCACAATATAAAAAGGTTGAAGGGTTTTTTCTTTATTACTGAAAAATAATAAAGGTGAAAACGTATTTTCCACTAATTGAAATTCATTTTCACTTTGCAATAACAGTAGTTTTATCAGAAAAAATGGACAGTTTATTTTCAGTAGACTTTCAGAAACTATTCTATCTCAATTCCAAAGAGCAACTTACATATTTGAGAAAAAAAAAGGAACAAGTATTCCTTCTAGTTATATTCTACAATATAATTGCCAATGAAGTGGCATTAAAATGTTTAGACAAATATTTTTGCAAGAATATAATACTGTATAATCACCTGTAAAGCTTTAACAACGCCATCTATTATCTCTGGTTCAATAAGAGGCTCATCTCCTTGTATATTGACAACTATATCGTAACTCTTTCCAAGCTTACTAAGTGCTTCTTGGCAACGCTCAGTTCCTGCAACATAGTAATTTCTTAATGTAACATGCAATTATAGTTTTGGTAATTGGAAGTTCATCAAGACACACATACACATATAAAGACTACCATTTCTGCATGATTCTGCTGTCATTATCACATCGGCGCCAAATCCCCTACAACAATCTGCAATTCTCTCATCGTCTGTGGCTACAACTGTTCAGTAGGACAAGGTTAGGTGTATTAGTTAGTATTCACCTCAATAGAGCCAAGATTGCACAGAATTACCCTATATATATGTTGGAAAATTCAATTTCAACCCTTCTAATTTCTGAACCCACTGCTTATAATTTTCAAAATCAAAACATTTCTAATGAGTTAGCCTACAAAGAATAAACATAATACCAAGAATAACCCCCATACATGTTCAGCCTAAAAAGTATAGTAGATGAGTGGTGCAGCAAGCATAACACGTAGGGGCATTGAGTGAATTAGGTTACCTCATATCCCTCAATGGTTTTTATTGATGAGTTGCCTCTCTTATGCTATCCGAATATGATGTTTTGATTTAAAAGTGAATAAAAACATGTAAAAAATCATTACTTGTGATTCACGTTCTAGTATGTTCTCTTCAAATTTCATTCTCGTTGTTGAAATTGAAGAAATTCGATGGTTGATTTGATATGTTTACCTAGAGCTTAAAATGAGTTTGTTTACTTCAGAAAAAATTAGACGCGACGCGATTGTATAAGAAGAAATAAGGTCAATTTTGTTCTGAATGTTTTAATTTTTTTATAAAAAAAAAGTTGGGAGTGAGCTCAGCAATTATATGGCTGGAAACAAGGGCGGAACCAGTGGTGTGCTCAGCTGGGCTGCAGCCCACCCCAAAACCTAAGATTATAATTTATACGTGATTTCAAATTAAATAAGAGGAAATGAAGAAAGAATTAATTTTGGATTACTGGAAGGGGCGAACAAGGAAAGAAAGATGGAAGAAAATGTAATGTTACTGTGTTTTGATTTATTTGCGGGACCTCCACTTTAATTCACATGTCATTTGGTTACGCTACAAAATTAATGTTATACTTGTATTCATTTCAATCTGACAAATCCAATATACTATTATTCTAGTTTCCATTTGGCAACTAAGTGGAAAATTCATAACATGGCTATTATAAAGCTTTAAAAGATATTATTTAAGATAATAACATCCAAGGTTTTGTATGAAGATAAAAATACTAACAAATTTTATTTCTCATATTTGGTGGTAACAAACTTTACTGATTTCAATATATATCGTATGCAAATTGAATGAAAAACACTAAACTAAAAGCAGCCCAGCCAGCCACTGAATCCTGCTTCCGCCCTTGGCTGGAAATAGGATTTAGCCATATAGATTACTTCAAATAAACACAGCTTCATGAAAAACGACCTCTTCGATCTTAACTAGCTAATTAAGAGCTAGAAGATGCTATCGTAAGCGGTAAAAAATATATTTCATTATGTGCGAGCAAAGTTGAACTAACTGAACACCTAGGCAAAGTCGAACAAAGTAATTTAAAGAATTGCAAATATATACTGAACGAATGAATAGCAGTTTCTGTACGAAATTATACAATACATCAGCAGGAAAATTCAATATTGAAAACTTACCAACATGATCCAGTGTTGAAGCCAACTTCGCCCTTTCCCAAGTTCTCTACAAAACATTAATTGAAAAATAGCATTCAAACAATACATTAAACCGAGAAAGTTAAATCCATCTGTTAAATATGATTTCAAATGCAAATGAATAAATTCGTAAGTACCTGAATCATAGGCTTGCCAAGAATAGGAACGAGAGGCTTCCCCTCGAACCGGGATGAAGCGAACCGGGCCGGAATAATGCCGACAACTCTGGACCGAGTCCTCCTGAAGCGGAGGAGGGCAAAAGCCGCGTGGGCCCCAGCAGCCACCGCTATTGCGGCGCCAAGAAGAAGGCCATGCATGATCCATGCTTTTTTGGGTTCAATGGATGAAGAAGAGGATGAATCTGAAATACAGATCGTCATCGCTGTATTTTCCGAGTGTTGGGTGTGAATTTGTATGGGCTTGAAAGATTTAGTTGGCGTCCTGAGATTCAGTCGGTGTGCGGGCATATATCTATACTATAATAAAAAAAAACATTTGGTCAACCGTCAAAGTGAAGCCTTTTTGGCAGTCTCCATATTATCTCCGTTCACAACAAAATGCAACCAGTACAACAGGGCAGTTCTGTCTTTCCCCAACCGCCTCCCACGTTGCCCCATCCTCTTTTCTGTTTCCCTTTCCTTCTGCTTTCCATTTTCCCCTTTCTTTCGCATCCACTTTCGCCTCACCCCACAAAAATTTCTCCACTTGCCTAACCGCCACCCCTACACCGCCCTCCCTTCTTCCCCCATCCCCTTCTACTTTCTGCCGCTACAGCCTACGCCACCGCTGTTGCCCCATCATGGTCGACCATTCACGAGTCTATCATGTTTAATTGCCTACACATACTGATCATCTAATGGGGCATCTTCATATGTCGCTCTTGGCGTATGTTGTAATAATTATATTTTCTCTGAACGTGGTTCTCGTATTAGGATTATGTAATGAATTTGAAAATGTTTTGAAATGGAATGAGAAAATTGTTTGTTGATTTTAAAATTTTCTATATCCATATGTTTCTGTTATATCAATGTATCTAACATTACTGTATTTGATCGCCGAGGATTAATAACTATGGATAACTGCAGCATCCGTAGCCGTTAGTTTTAGGCATCCGGGTGGGGGATGTTACAAGTTGGTATCAGAGCATAGGTTTATGAAACTTAAAAGAAATTTAAACCTAAAGATTTTTCAAAACATAATCCAATGAATCAGAAAATAAGATTGGGGTTTGGGTTAACGTCAGAGTAACGTACTTGTATTTGATATATGTATATATATAAGTATGTATTCTCCTCTCTTTTAGACCATTCTTCTGTATCTTACTAAGGCTCGTATGCAGATTTACGAGAAAGAAGATATGGAGGCAGGAAGCGGAAGAGGAAATTTCGGTGGAGGAAGCACCACAACCAACGAAAATGTTCGACCCATTAGGAGGAACCCGGGTCGATAGGCTAATGCTAATCAAAATGCAGATGCCAATGTGGGTGTTGGAAATCCACCAGTGGATATGGGGTGATATATCAATTCTTCGTCAATCTGAGGCAAGCTGGAGCAGTAGTTGGAGTTGTTGGGAATGTTGGAGGAGCTAATCTTGTGGCTCCAGTTGGGAATAGTTATGCTAAGTTGAGCAGGGATTACACCAGTCTTGGTGGAAAGCCGTTTATGGGAACGGAGGATGCTATAGAAGTTGAGAATTGGCTGTTGTATTGTGAGAGAATCTTTACTGATTTAGGTTTGGATGATGAGAAAAAGAGAAGGCTAGCCTCTAGGCAGTTGCAAGGGGCAGCACTTCATTGGTGGAATAGTGTTACTACCGGGGTTCCGGAGGAGGAGTTAACTTGGGCAGATTTTAGAAGGAGATTTGAGTAGAGGTTTTTATCTGAAGTTGCTAAGTCAGTGTTGATGAGAAGGTTTATGGATTTTGTGCGGGAAGAGATTTCGGTAATCAAGTATGCTACTAAGTTTAATAAGTTGTCCCGATATGGGTGTGCTACTATAGACACCGTCATTAGAAGGAATGAGAGGTTCATTTGGAGATTGAGACCTAAGATTGCTATGGCGACCCTAACACATCTTTGTGATCCTTGTAATGTAGTTGTGGATATGGCAATATGACATGAGAAGATGCTTGCTATTTGTGCGAGGGAAAAGCTGGTTGAAACCCAGGGTTCTCAGGGAAAGAAGAGAAAGTTCTTTAAGAGGAATGAGCCCAAAAGGGAGAAGCTGCCAAGAAGGCAAAAGCTGATTTTGTTTACTTTAAGTGTAACAAGAAAGGTCATTATGCTCATGAGTGCCGGTCAGGTAAGGGGAAGAAGGCTGTAGAAAAGAAGAATGTGAAGTGTTTCAACTATGACCAGGTTGGGCATTATAAGAACCAATGTCCAAAGCCAGTCAGGGCGGACAAGGGAACTGTTTTTGCTGTTGGACCATCATCTACTAGGCTAACTGCAGCTGAAAAAGGGAAGACTATGATAGAAGGTACACTTTTGATTTAGAGTATACTAGTTAGGATACTATTTGACACCAGTGTATCACATTCATTTATATCTCAGAATTTGGTTGATAGGTTATGCTTAGAACCCACATACCTTATTACTTCCTTAAGGGTTGCGAATCCGATAGAAGGATATGCAACTCTGAGGATGAGATGTGACCAGTTAGAACATGATTTGTTAGGTCATAAGTTTGCATGTAGTCTGTATGTTTTTGATTTCGTAGATTTCGGGATCATCTTAGGTATGGGCTAGTTGGGTAAGTATGAGGCTAGGATATTTTGCCATGATAAGGAAATATCACTAAGACACCATGATAGTCGTAACCGAATTATGTTTTCAGTGGAGAATTTTGACCGGAGTAGTTATGCTTTGTTAAATACTATGGAAGTAGGAGAAGAACTAAGTCGGGTTCGAGTAGCAAGAGGGTTTGCAGATGTCTTTGAGCCGGCTATAGGACTACCACCGAAACGAGCCGTTGAGTTTTGGATAGATCTTGTGCCAAAAGATGAACCTGTGAGTAGACCCCCCGGCAGGATGACACAAACCAAGATGAAGGAATTGAAGGTGCAGCTGGTGGATTTAAAAGGAAGGAGTTTTATTAGACCAAGCAATTCGCCTTGGGGAGCGGCCGTCGTATTCGTGAAGAAACCAGGTGGGTCGCTGAGGATGTGTATCGACGATCGTAAGTTGAACGAGAGGATGATTAAGAATAAGTATCCTTTGCTGAGAATAGATGAACTATTTGATCAGTTGTGTGGAGCCAAAGTGTTTTCCTAGTTGGATTTGGCAATAGATTTCCATCGGTTAAGAGTGGCAGGGGATGGTATTCCTTTGACAGCATTTCGGAATAGGTATAGGTCATATGAGTGGTTAGTAATGTCATTCGGGTTAACGAACGCACCTGCTTTCTTTGTGGATTTGATGAATCGAGTTTTTCAAAAGTACTTGGATAAGTTTGTGTTGGCATTTATAGATGATATTTTAGTGTACTCTAAGGATGAAAGGGAGCATGAAGATCATTTTAGAGTGGTGCTTGAGACGTTGAGGCAGCATTAGCTAAAACCGAAGTTTTCCAAGTGTCATTTTTGGAAGAAAGATGTTAAGTTTCTTGGTCATGTGGTTTTAGAGAAGGGCTTGTCAGTCGATCCAGATAAGAACGAAGCGGTTAATAATTGGAAGAAACCAGAGACGGTGATTGAGATAAGGAGTTTTCTTGGACTTGCTAGTTATTATCGGAGATTGTAACCACCCGTAAATTTTCAATAATTAAATTTGTTAATTTAATAAGATTTTGGTAATTTAATATTGAAGGAAATAAAAATTAGTGAATTGTTAATGGAAATAGTAACTAGAATGAATTGCAACAGTATAAATGTAAGTTAATTGTCAATAACTTGAATGTCATTCCAATAAATGAAATAATGTAAATGCTATACTTGGTTATAAATGAAATGTAAGAAAACAAATGTAAATAGTTAATTTACTAATGAAATAATGTATTGTTAATGGTTTATGAATGAAATAATAATTAGAATAAAAGGTAATAATGTTAATATAAGTTGACCATCAACAACTTGAATGGAATTCCAAACAACTGAAAGAGTTAAAGAGTTATAAGTGGCATAGGTTGTAAATAAATTTTATTAATATATGCATTTATTTGATAATTGAATTAAGAAGAAATTGATAATGTGAAGGATGTATTAATTAATTACATAAGGTGCAATGAATAGAAATTGAATGGAATTTGAATTGTATAGGTTGTTATAACACTTGGTTGTGAATAATGAATTTATTAGTGTGATTTAAAGTTAATGGTAATAATTAATATACGTTACCTATTTAATTAGCCTATTATATTAAAATTTGAAACCAATAGCAATAAATGTAATTAAGAATTACGTTAATGTAAATTTAGGTAATATTTGGTAATAATGTAAATTTTATTCATAGAGTAATAATGTATTTAATAAAATGAATGAAATCAAGATGAATAAATATATTGGGAGTATAAATTTTAATAAATGTGTACATTGATTTATAGTAGGATATAAAAGGTAATTAATAATTTAAAGGTTGATTTATTAATAAAACAACGTGTAATGGATGGAAATGGAATAAGTGTAGTGTAATGAGAGCTGTTGTAATAATTGCTTGTAAAGAATTAACTTACAAATATTATAAAATGTATAATGGTGACAGTTGGTGTTGTTACCAATTTAACTGATCAATTTCAAATAATGTCAACAAAATGTTACATTAATGTGGAATAAGACCATAACTGTAGTGTGAATGTAATAAAAAGAAATAGAAATGCTAATTGTATTCATAATGTAATGATTGCTTTAATAGTAGGAGTGTAAATCAAAATAAAAGAATAAAAGTGAATAAGTTTTGTAAAAGAGTAAATATATGTTTATTTATTTGAAATGTCTGTTAGCTGAAAGATTGATTGTAGAGATGAGAAACTATTATTTAGTGAGAAATATGTAATTACTGTTTGTATCCAATAGTGTAAATATGTTTAAATTACTATTAGATAGGAAAAATTGTTCTACTTCTCATTACATTCATTTAGTCCATTTTGGAACTTAAATCAACTGAAATTAATGTAATTGAAAATTTTCAATTAATAAGAGAGAGAATACTAATTATAAATTAATAGGTGTAATTAAAAGCAGCTTATGTTTTATGAAAATATAAGGAAAGTTTGATTTAATGAAAAGAACATTTACATCAAATAAAATGAATGTTTCATTTGTGACTGTAGGTTTAATTTCATTAAAAATAAAGAATAGAATGATTGATTTTAAAGGAAGAAATATATGGTTATTTGAACCGTGTTTTAGCTTGCAGATTGATTACAAGAATAGGAAAATAATATATTTCAGTAAGTTATTTCTTACTCTTGTGTATAAACAACAAATTTATATACGTGTTTATATAAACAATTGTTCTATTTTTCATTCATTTTAGTTGTCTATTTTAAAATTTAACTTTGTAAGTAATTGCAATTAATGTAATTCAAATGTTTCAATTAAAATGAAAGAAAATGGTGATTGCAATTAATAGATTTAATAAAAGAAACGCACGTTTCGTGT
Source organism: Allium fistulosum (assembly GCA_030737815.1). NCBI lineage: Eukaryota > Viridiplantae > Streptophyta > Magnoliopsida > Asparagales > Amaryllidaceae > Allium > Allium fistulosum. The sequence goes on along the minus strand of CM060901.1, from coordinate 1,543,354,154 downwards.
TAAACAAAAATGGTGTTTTAATGGAAATAAGAGATCATTTTGGGAAAACAAATTTAAATGTTTTCATTTTTAAGGTAAGCATAAAAAAAATTATGCGTAGATAAAAACTTAAATGCGTATAAATTTGAATATTATTTGAGTTAATGAAGTTAATTTGGTTACGTTTCAAAAAAATTGAATTTCGAAAGGTTGTGCGACGTACATAGTCCCTTCATTTCTTTTATTATTAATTGTTGCATGAACGTTTTAAAATAGTTACCTTATTATTAATACTTGATCCATTCATTTCTCCTTCTACTTAATACCTGAACCTAGACTTTCAGGTTGTATTTAATCCTTGCCACCTTATTTTCACGTATATAAAATTTTACTTTCATTTGCAAACTTTTTCATTCCTACGTATATTTCCTTATGCATTATTAATGCCTGAAGCTTTCAAAATAAAACGTGACATTTATTTTCGTCCCTCCACCTTCTTTTCCTAATTATAAATAACCTACAGCTTATTTCTTCATATGCGTTTTGTTTCTCCTGACACCTCATATTCAAAAGCTCTTATTATTGGAAATCCAAAAGCTTTCTTTTATAAAATACGATTTTTTTTCATTTTTCATACACTCCCTGTCCTTATCTTTGTTGTTCTTCAATCTTTTCCCGAAGCCTCATCTTTAGAAAAATGTAAGTATTAAATTTTTTTATTTTTTTTATTTTTTTTACGCGTACTAAAATTTTATTTTACGCGTAAGTATTGAATTTGGAGGTTGTTGAGTTTTGCACTTCTGTTTGGATTTTTATGGGCTAAAGTCAAAGGTGAGTGTTTAAACCCACTCACAACTTCTAAAATTTCTTATGTTTGTTAAATTAATTTATGATGTGATTAGGAAATTATTTATGACTGTTTGATTTATTTAAATTGCCATCCCTGTTAATTTGTATCCTTTCAAATTAAATTGTTATTTAATTTATTTTTGAAATTTATTTGCCACTTGAATACCTGTTATTGTAAATTAGTAAATTGCTGATATTTATTTGGTTGATTTGGATGATAATTATGATGGATGTTGGTTGTTGATATTGGATGATTGGATGTTATGTTAATTTTTATATATATATACTGTTATCTCTGTGCAAGTTCCTTAAATTATTATTATTTGAAAATCGTTATAGGTTGAAATGATAGACTCGAGCGATTTTATGAATTTTTATATTTAGTCGGGATTGCGGTTTGAAATGATATATAATCGTAAAATTTTAAATTATGGATTGAAATGATAAATATCCGTATCACTTGACCCTAGGGTAGAGAATTATATACGGACATCGGATCGGTTAAATTAAATGATTTTAAAATCCTTAATGTTCGAATGGAATTAAATGATATTTTGAAGTAAAATTTGATTTATATAAATTGAAGTATTTTTCGAAAATCAAGTTTATGTATGAAAGGAAATTTGGTTTGTTGAGTTGGAAATTGAAATTGGTCTAAATGTGTTGAAATGAAATGAATAGTTTAATTGGATATAAATTCCAAACTTATATTTTAATATAAACTGTTTTAAAAGAATATATCATTTTAAAATTTCTAATTATTCAGATTTTCAAATTTACTAAACTATTTAACTAATATTAACTATATAAAATTATTTTGATCTGTTTTAAACATTTTAATTCATTTTAAATATAATTAATCTATTTTAAAGCTATTTAATCTATTTTAATTATACTTAATCTAATTTAAATCCACTTAACTATCTTAAATCAATTTAAAAGTATTTTTAACCTATAATTAAACTATTTATAACTATTTATAATTATTTAAACTATTTCTAAATTTCCAGACTAAGTAATGTGGAAGTGTTTAAATGTGATTCATTGTTTTAAAAGAGAATAAATTGTAACGATGATTTTGAAGTAAGGTTTTACCCTATTTTGGAAATATGACTATGGAAGAAATTATGACTTTTTGAAAGAAAATATAATTCCAAAATATGATTTCAAAGTGAATATGATTTGAAAGTAAATACGATTTCGAAAGTATTATGATTTTGAGAATATGATATTTTGATATCAATTGTGAATTGACTTTTGAAATGTAAAAGAACCATTCGGTGTGTAATAAGCGATCGGTTGTTAAAGAGACCGGGATCAGATATTGTCATACTCTCTGCCAATACCGAAAACCACTTTAACAACTATGTACGTGGTGGAGATTCCAGAAATGAAGTAGGATGGTTTGGTGAACGATTTTTGTATGAGGTATGACGTGACCCTAACTCCCGTGAGTCAGCATAGATGTGACTAAAATCAGGAGCCACGCCGGGCCAAGTGAGGTCATTCCTCCTATCGGACACACTTTTTCGATATTATATTCTGATTTGTGATTGTTTTGGTGGCCACCCTTCGATTTTGATTTGGGAGTGTGTTCCGAGGTGGGCGGTTGTAGCTGTTATGCGTTACCACCAGTCCGGATCCACAAATGGTATATCTACCCTGGCATTTCCTCGTATGTCGTGTTCACATGCCCTAGCGCGCCTTCTACGAGTTTGTTTTGTACCGTACCTATGTGATGTCCTTTGGGTAAACCTCTAGTTTACGGAGGAGCGTACGACATTGTATAGACTACGGGAATATATAAAATGTGTTAAGGGGGATATGGGTAACGCCTTAACGCTATTTTAATACTTTTACATTACTGTAGACATATTATAATAGCGTATTGTACTACATAGTAGATAGTTTAATGGATCCTTAGGAGATGTGAATCCCGAGCATCTCTTAAGTTACTGCACTCACGTTAGACACTGGATAGGAGATGTCAAACCCCGTAAACATCTCTGATGCCGTTTCACTCATATTTATTTACCGTTAATTTAACTTACATAAGATCTTTTAGTTCTGACTCGGGTGTTTTGTCTTTTCAATTCGCTCGGGTCAGTCTGAGCATTTCAGGATTTAAAGACCTTATTTCTGGAGGACGAAGATGAAGATTGTATTATTATTTATTATATTTCACTGCATCATGTATTCCGCTGCATTATTTATTATTCTCTGGTATGTGAACTCTGATCTGTATTGTATAAGTATAATCAAATGTTTTGTAAAACAGCTTCATAAACTGTTTATTTGATTATTATATTTTGTCATTCCGCTGCAAGATTCTGTTTTGTTTTTTCTTCTTTCTCTTCTTTTTCTTATTCACCCCAATAACGATCCGCCCTTCTGTATGGTTTGAGTCGACATGTGTGTCTGCTTAAAACGTACAAAAAGGCGGGATGTTACAGAGATTCATTAAGGGTTTCTCGCGGATAGTAGCACCTTTGACTAAGTTAACCAAGAAGGATGTGAAGTTTGTCTGGTCCGACAAATGTGAGGAAGCATTCTTTAAGTTAAAGCATTTGTTGACCAACACACCAATGTTAGTAGTTCCAGACGAAAACCAAGGGTTAGTGGTGTATACTGACGCATGTGGGATGGGATTAGGAGCTGTGTTGATGCAGAAGGATAAAGTTATTGCTTACGCTTCATGACATTTTAGACCACATGAAGTAAGATATCCTACTCATGATCTAGAGTTGGCAGCGGTGATCTTCGCATTGAAGATTTGGAGACATTATCTCTTAGGGTAGAGATTTGAGCTATACACAAACCATAAGTCATTAAGGTATTTATTCTCTCAGAAGGAGTTGAATATGAGACAACAAAGGTGGTTTGAGCTTTAGCAGTTTATGATTTCGGTATAGAGTATACTCCTAAGAAAGGAAATAAAGTAGTAGATGCTCTTAGCAGAAGACATCAAAATGTGGTGTTAGCTATGTTGGCAGAATGGAAAGATTTAGAAGCTTTGACTACTTGTAGTGTACAGTTAAGATCGACTGCTAGTTCTAATCAAAGCACTACCATGTTGTCCTGGTTAGAAGTTCGACTAGTGTTGATCAAAATGATCGCTTCTATGTAGAAAGAGGATCCAGTATTAGCCGAGAGAATTAGAAGGCTTGAGGTTGGAACTGAGATCGATGATCTAAAGGATTTTAGTCTTGACCAAAGGGGATGGTTGAGAAAGAAGGGATAGTTGTGTGTTCTGAATGTTGAGGACTGAAGGAAAGAAGTTCTTGGAGAATGTCATCAGTCCAAGTTTACGATTCAACCTGGAGGAACTAAGATGTATCAAGATATGAAGAGGAGCTTTTATTGGAAAGGTATGAAGAGGGATGTTGGCTTGTGGGTTAGGCAGTGTGCGAACTATCAACAAGTGAAGGCCGAACATCAGAAACCGAGTGGTTTGCTTCAGCGTTTGAAGATTCCAGTTTTGAAATGGGATTTGATGTCCATGGATTTTATAGGCAGGTTGCCAAGGTCAAATAGAGGAAACGAAAGTATATGGGTCATAGCCGACAGGTTGACCAAGAGTGCCCATTTCATTCCAGTTAAGTCAATCAGGATGGCACATGTTTTAGCTAAGTTGTTCATGAAGAACATAGTTAAACTGCATGGGATTCCTAGTAGTATAGTTAGTGATAGAGATGCTTTGTTCACTAGTGAATTCTGGAAGAGTCTATAGGATGTGTTAGGCACTAAACTCAAGATGAGTACTGCGTATCACCCTCAGACGGATAGGCAGACAGAGAGGGTCAATAAGGTACTCGAGGATTTATTGAGAGCATGTGTATTAGACTTTGGTGGATCTTGGGAAGATCACCTACATTTGGTTGAGTTTTCCTATAATAATAGTTATCAGACTAGTATACGAATGGCGCATTTTGAAGCTTTGTATGGAAGGCCATACAAATCACCAGCATGTTGGTTGGAGGCTGAAGACAAATTAGTCTTAGGTCCAGATCTGGTTAGAGAGGCGACAGAGAAGATTGAGTTAATCCGAGAAAGGATGAAAGAAGCTCAGTCTAGGCAGAAGAGATATGCAAATAAGAGGCGTAATGTAACGACCCAAAATTTCACTGCTTTGATTAGTAAATATTTATTTACTTTTAAAAATTCAATATGTAGGTTTTATAATGAAAATAAACTCGTTTCAATAAATTAATAATGATGATAAAATCATTTTCAAAATTTGTTTACCAAATTAAATAATTCATAGAAAAGTAGAAAATGCGACCGAAGAACGTTTTTTGAAATTTCGACCTTTCGACACCGGAAAGTTGTCGGGAACGTTGTTCGTCTTTATGCACCATATACATATATATATAAGAGCTTATCGACTAAACAATAATACACTTTGAAATAAATTATCTTATGCTAATTTGGATTAGTAAGTGATGTGACAAGACATAGTTTTAAAAATAATAAACTTATATATATAAGTATTGTCACATCTTAGGTTTTATATATATATATATATATTAAGTATTGTCACATCTTAGATTGTAATCAGTAACCAATTATCCCTTGTCACGTCTTAGCTTTAATTAATAATTTAACTTATATATAGATATAAAGAAAGTGATGTGACTAAACATAATAATTATATATATATAAGAAAGTAATGTGACTAAACATAATTATATATATATATAAGAGTGGTGTGATTAAACATAATTATATATATATGTATATTATAAAAGATTTGTGATGTGACTAGATATAATTATGACAAGTTATATTATTTAATTCATTTTGCCTATATATATACCCACTTATTCCTTTTCTTTTCTCCTTGTTTCCATTTCCTTCTTCTTCTTCCTTGTTAAAGTTTTTATGGCTTCTTCTTTTTGCCTTGAGAGAAGAAAAGAAAAAAAAAATCCTTAGAAAACTTGTTCAAAATCCACTCAAAATCTTCTCCATTTTCATCCTACTTCCTTCGGCCATAACTTCCATCTTTCTGCTCAAAATCATGACTTTTTTATTCAAATCGTATATAAATCCAGTGGCTACAACTTTCATGTTGACCACTTCCTCAATTTTTTAGTCTAGCTATGTCAAAAACGCTTGTCTTTAAGACCCATTTTCGAACCTATGTTTTGAATGCTGAAAATACCACCTCTTATTTTGACTATAACTTTCTCAAAAATGATCCAAATCAAGTGATTCTTTTTTTAAATGATAGAGAAAAGAATTTCCTAAAACTTGTCTGTTGATTACTTTTCGAAATTCCAAGAGTAAAATGGTGAAAAACCGAGAGCAAGATGACCTATTTTTGGGTTACTTTTTGGAGTTGTGAAGCTTTTCAAGTTCTAAAACATTTCAAGATTAGAAAAGCTTTATGGTGAGTAAATTCTAATCTTTTTGGGAAAGATTTTATCTATGTATATGTTTGTCATTATGGCTAAATGGATGATGTTTGTTGTATGGATTATGACTTGGTTTTGATAGACATATATGTGCTAATAAGTGGTTAGCATTAGATATGAAAACAATGGTTTAAGTGCTATGTTTGGATATAAAGTTGTGAACTTGATATGTTATGCAAATGATATGCTTGTGTATGTGAGATCTTGGATTTTGGTTGAATGGTTATGGAAAGATTAGTAGTTTGGAATGTTGAAAGGACTTGAGATCCATTTGGAAATCTAATCATTTACTAGTTTTGAGTTGGTAAATGTTTTTGTTTAAATTCTAACTCGAGTTAAGGTTTGCAAAACCCTTTCTTTTATGTATTAAAAGATAATCCAAAGTGAAAGGTTAAAGTTTTAGATGGTAACTTAGAGAAGCAAATTCTAAATTATTGCGTCCATAGCGATAGTCGCTATGGATGCAGTTCGGAAAAGTTTGATTTCTAACTTTAAAGTTTTCTTTTAAAAATGATTTGAAAACCTATTTTCAAATGTAATTAGCAACACATAAATTAATTATAACTTGATTAAGTATGTTTAATAATAAATTAATTTATTAATTAAGGATAATTATTTATTAATTAATCAGTAATCAGGTTAAGTAATTAGTGACTAATTAGCGATAATTAAGTAAGTTATTAAGAAGTTTTAATTAATGATTAATTAAGTTAAAAAGGATAATTATTTTTATTTAATCAAGTTTAATTATTTTAATTATTATTTAACTAAAGTTGAATTATTTATTTAATTATTATTTAATTAAAGATTAATTATTTACTTAATTATTACTTAATTAGGGATTAATTTTAAGTAAATTTTTATTTGTTTAAAGTTTAATTATTAATTTGCTTTTAATTAATTTAGACTTAATTATGATTTGATTTTGATTATTTAAGACTTCATTAAGCTTTAATTTATATTAAATTATGATTTAATTATTAACGGTTATTTTAAACTTCATCGGTTATGTTTTAAGTTGGGTTCCTTTCTAAGTGGTTTGATTTTAACCAAATGATTTCTTGTCCATGGTATTAAATAGAAAAACAACGGTGAATAAGTTAGAATGTGATTGTTTGTGTTGTATGGACATTCATTAGCAGAATAAAACAACATTCTGCTATTGGTTAATTGTTTAGATTGTTTGGATTGATTAAATTGTTTTGGACATCTATTTAGCAGGACAAACCGCCATCCTGCTATTATGTTGTTTAGACATGTATATGCTAGTTGAGTTGTATTGAAACATGTTATTCTCTGATTTGATAATTGGTTGGATTTACATATATGTTGGCCTATATAAATAATTGATATGTGTCTTGGAATTAAACTGAAATAAAATGGTAACTTAAATCAATACCATTGGGACTGCTAAGCCTCATTTGGAATTTATAAAGTATGGTTTTGAATTTACTTAAATTCTTTAATCAATTTGAGACTAAGGGTTTATAATGGTTTTTTCCAAGTTATATAATTCTTATAAAGGTATTTATAAATGATAACTTGTGTATAGAAAGGGGTTTTACTATTGGAAAGGGTTATTAAGGTGTTTTACAAATGATGTTTTGTAAACGATATTTATAAAGGAGTATAGAAAGATTTATATAAAGAGTTTTAAAAATAGGAAAAAGGTTTATAAATCATTTCAGGGATTTAGAAAGAGGTTTATAAATTAACTTAAAGGTTTATAAAAGCGGGTTATAACTTTATTTTGAAAAAAATTGAATAAGATATGAGCTTTTATAAAGTGAATTTTGATAAAGGATAAGCGAAATGTTTTATTTGGAAGAAATGTTTGGTTATTTAGCACGGGATTTGAAAAGAAGAAAAGTTTGAAAAGTTTGTAAATATACTTATAAGATAAGTATATGACTTTATTTCAAGGCATGAAAAGTAAAATGTTTTGGTAATATACTTATAACGTTGAGATAAGTATATAAATGTTTCCCAAGTATAAAAGGAAATGTAAGGGGTTTAGGAATAGTATTTTGAAAAGATCTTGTGATCGGGTTTTATAAAGTGGTTTTATTAATTAAAAAGAATTAATAAAGGCTTAGTGGATCCCATATGAAAATTAAACCATGATTGGATGTTTGTTTATTTGATAGTTAAATAACCAACTATCAAATCTAAATAAAACGTAACTTTGCAAATATCTAGGAGAAACACGAGAATTATATGGTACAATTACCGTCGAATGTGATATCCTGTACATATAAACTCGTTTCATTCTTCTAGGACGAATGATAAGGAAATCCTCCCACAAGCGGTTAGGAGGTGAACTCTGCTCTTGTCATTTGTCTGTTTATTTCCTAAAGAACCGAGGTTGAGTTTACTGGAAATATTAAAAGTTGTTTCAGAGAAATCGGGATCGAATATGCTATTTGAAAACCACATCGATCCAACTCAAACATTTCGAAATGATGACATCTTGAAGCATGGGATCAAAGATGGAGCCATTGAAGTGCAAATGGCTGCTTGCTACTAATCCTGAGGGTGGTTCCAAAATGGATGTAGTAGAAGTAGTGCCTTCGGTTTTTCCTTTTCCTGGACAACTTGTATGGATGAATGCTGGCACGGCATTACTGTCTGGAGGGCAGTGTTAGCATTTCAATGGGGATTGCTATTCAGAAAGGTAAAATGTAGCCTCAAGCCTCATCAACCAGGAATGACTAAAATAGGGAAGATGCAACAAGGTTATGTGGGTCGCACCCATTAGGGTATGTTGTCACCCTTCTAGATACGATACATCTACATATTTATATATTGGTTGTGCATGAGAGCTCGATATGAAAAGGGTTGCAAAGCAACCGGTGTGATGAAATATTCGGTACTATCCAGTAAGGGGTAGGTCGGTCTTGTGTTGGCAGGGGTCATAGGTACGATCTCGGTACATTTTCTAGACGTGTACTATGATAGGTGGTACCCCACTAGCCCAATCATTAGTTGGAATCCATTCTCCAATACGAGCTTTACGATATTAGTTGTATACTAAATATGTTGGAACGTGAGATGCAAGAATTTGCTATTTTAATAATTTACTTTGAACCCTTAGACATTATTATAATATCATTGAATTTCTATAAAAGTCTTTTGGTTATCGTAAGGTAAAAAACCGTCCGTGTTTATGTGCGGCGTGGTCTTACTAAAAGAGTTTTAAAAGTAATAATTCATTTGCTTTGAGTTTACTCACACCAGAACCATGTCTGACCCGGAGTTTTATTTCTTTCCCTAAAACTCTTGGGTGCTCAAATTTTTACGAGTAGCCAAGCAGTTCAGGTTTCTACGGATGTATTTTTTTGGAGGAGCTTGATGCAGGAGACTTCATCGATAGATAGTTATCATCTTGTTTCGCTGTATATTATGTACTCTATATCTGTGTATAAGGACAGACTGTTATAACTGTCCTAAGTAAGAAATTGTATTAATATGACTCTGATGTATCATTTTGTAAATGACTTTGTAAATTATTATGTGATTAATATTTGTTATTCTGTTGTGTTGTGAGATTCTGTGTTTCTTCTTAGTTCTTCTATCTTCTTCTTTCTTTCCCTTAACGATCAGTGTTTTTTCTACACTTGAATACTCGACATGTAATATAGTGGATGTATTAGCGTCGATTTTTGAGGATCAAAAAGCTAGGTTCGTTACACGTAAAAACCTAGAATTCTCAGTTGGAAATAAGGTTTTCATTAAAGTATCACCGATGAAGGGTGTGGTATGATTTGGAAAGTCAAGGAAACTGGCACCAAGATATGTTGGTCTGTTACAAATTATAGAGAGGATTGGAAAGCTCGCATATAGAGTAGAGTTGCCGAGCAGTATGACAGGTGTCCATAATTTGTTTCATGTGTCTCATCTTTGCAAGTATGTGCATGATCCAAAGACTACTATACCTTCGACAGGGTTCGAAGATTTGATAGTAGAACCTGATATAACTTTTGGTAGACAACCAGTTTGGGTTGTAGCGAGAGATGAGGAAAGATTGAGGAATAAGACAGTAAGTTGGTGAAAGTTCAATGGAGCGACAAGGAGAAGGATTGTACTTGGGAGACTGAAGACATGATTAGAGATACTTATCCTGATCTGCTATGAGGGTATGTTCAATATTAGCTTTATATAGATAGTTGCAAGTCAGGTAGGCTAGTATGGCTGTTAGGAGTGGTTATAGATGATTGCTGTGTTTAGTATTTCATCCTTGCTGAATTTTGAGGATGAAATTCTTTAAGGAGATGAGCCTGTAACACCCCTAATTTTTGATGATATTATTCAAGAGATTTAATTAGATAAATTAAATAGAATAATGCAAATCTTAAAGTGATAAGGGGATTGAGATTTGAAAATTCAAAATAGAGGCCGAGCTTAATTAATTATATAAATGGGCTTATAAATGGATTTGTATGTTAATTAGGAGAGCAATTAACGCAAGGGTATTTATGGTAATGGCGCACCATAATCCCATTACCTTATATTCTCGTTTCCTATCTATTTACATTCATTTTTCTCAAAATATAAAACATAAACAGAAGAAAGAGAAGTCGATCATTACTTAGGAGAAAAGAGGAGGAAATCAAATTAAAGCTAAAGATTTAAGCAATGGGAATTAATCTCAATCAAATCTCAAAGTCCTAATCCTAATCAAGGTGAATAATAATCAAAACCATCTCTATTTTTGTTTTTATGATCATTTTATTTTCGGGTTTAAGTTTAAGTCCATTACGATGATTTTTGATGATGATATGCTTGGATTTTATAACATGTTTGATTCAAACAAGATTGTTTGATAATTGTTTATACACGATTTTAAGGGTAAAATCGTTTAAATTGAATTTTGAATGCCATGAGGAAATTATATGTTATGTAAAATATGATTTTGGGGATAAGTTTTAATTTTTATGATTTTCCAAGATATGGAAAATTTATTATGAATTTTCAAAGGGAAATATGAATAATTGGCTTTAGAAATTAATTTTGGTTATTTTATGAAGAATTTGGATCTAAATTTTATATGTTAGATAACATATTGATAGTGAATTTCTATGATTTTTTGGGGATTTTTCCTAAGTAATATACTATGGAAATAAAATCATTTTAGATGAAGGAATTAATTGTTTTATTGGTTTTTCTTAATGGAAGGGCTTATTTGTTAAATTAATCCTTATTTAGATCTGAAATTATGCAGCAGTTATTTTTATAAAGAATTTGAAAAGTTATGGCAACCAATCAAATGTTTACAAATAGGCAGGTTAGTTATAAAGTATTCACTTTAAATGGCATTAAATCAGGCTTTAATCAGAAAATATGTTACGCCTCTTTTAGAAGCCATCTTTCGACCCTATGTTTTGCCTTTAACCAAGTCGAAACTTACCATGTCGAAACCAACTAAGCCAAAACCAATACACAAGGTATCAACACATTGGCACGCAGTGGATTGGAGAAAGGCGGAAGGCATGGTGTCGAAACATTGATTTCGATGGGGTCAAACCCTTTGTTTTACTTTCTAAAGAAATGCACTTGCTTGTTTAACTAAATGCTTTTGAAGAAGTCGAAACATATGCTTTAGAAGGGTCTTTTTAAATTGCTTTCGAAAGGGGTTGCCGCTTCTTGTTTAAATTATAGCTTCCGAATGAGTTACTTAGTTTTAAAATCAATGCTTTCGAAAATGGTAGCTTTGACCAAGTCTAAACCCTTCTGCCGTCCCTATGTCTTTCGAATGGATTGAAGTCATCAACCAGTTCAAAAGGTAGCTTTTGTTTTAAACTTGTACTAAGCCACTTCCTAAAGCTTTCAAAAGGATTCAAGTGTTTCGAAGGCAATCGCTTCGGAAGGGGTTTCGAAGCTATCCTTCAAATGTTTTACTTAAATGTTTTGAGCTTTTGAAAGGGTGGTGCCGAAGCCATCTGTTTTTCCACAAACTCTTTTTAATGGTTTTGAAAGTGGTGCTTTCAAATGGTTTCGAAGCTATGCTTCTATAATTGAATGGTAATACTTTAATACATTCGAAAGGTTACGAAAGAAAAGTTTGAAAGTGTTTCGAAAGGCAGATGCCTAGTGTTTTGAAAGGAAGATTTGAATGTTTTCGAAAGGGAGTTTTCCAATGGTTCTGAAAGTAAAGATTAAAGGTTTTGAAAGCATTAGTTTTCAAAGCCAAGAACCCAATCTCAATTTTTAAAGGTAAAACCCATGGCATTATAAATGAGCTTTTAAATGCTTTTAAATTGGAGTTTTTGAAGAAGATTTTCTTGATAAAATAATAGGTTAAAGGGATTAACCGTGTTTTATATGAAATTGATATTAAACCATGGGTGTTGGTATTATTATGTTAATATAATATGTTTGCCTCTTCCAATATATATATATATATATATATATATATATATATATATATTCACATTATAATGGACCCATAACTGCATTTTAGGGAGAAAGAATAGAATAACCAGCTAGGTTTATCCAGTAGTGAATATAATTTGAATTAACTCCTGAATGAGTAGAATTGCATCCAGAAGGTCAGATAGATCAGAATGTAGGATGCCTAAATAGTAAAGTTGTCAGCTAGACAGGTTCATAGTAAACCCATGAAAACTATGTATAGGAAAAGTTATTGGCAGATGCCAATAGGTTTGTAGTAAACCCATGAAAACTATGATTAGAAAGAGTTATTGGCAAGGGCCAATAGGTTTGTAGTGAACCCTTGAAAAATATATCCGGATTAAGTTATTGATAGAAGTCAATAGGTTCCTAGTCAACCCATGAAAACTAGGATAAGGGGGAAGGTATTAGATATACCAATAGGTTCATGGAGAACCCATGAATAATGAAGTTATTGATAGAGGCTAATAGGTTCTTAGTGATCTCATGAAAAATATGAAACCAGACAAGGAGTCCATAAGTATTAAACATGTTATTAGTCGGTCCATGGAAACTAATAGGTTAATAGTGACCCTAGATACTATAACTGAGATAAATAGTCAAAATGATGGGGATGAGTAATTCAGAATTGATTTACTTGTTTGCATATCATCATAATATTTTAAATTGATATGTTTTAGCCACTGTGGATGTAGAAGCACGGTATATGGTTTTATAAATTTTTGGGTAAGATACTAGTAAGGGGAAAACCTGTTCCACTAAGCGGCATGGTCTCACTAGATATCTAAGTGGTTTGAGATGGTAGATTATTACTCATACCTAGCTTTATGTATGACTCGAAGTTTAAATTTTCCCTTTAACTATAGGGTACTTAATTAACTTTGATTAGTTTAAGAGTTGAGGTTTTCAGGTACCTCTTTAGACGAATAAGCTTCCGGAGACGTGCAAGAGACATGATAGCTATTTAGTGTTCTTTTCTATTTTGATTCCGCCGTGTTGTTGTTGTAATGGCAAAGTTTTTTATTGCCTATATATATACTCTGATCATCCAAGGGGGCATCTTTATATGTCGCTCTTGGCGTATGTTGTAATAATTATATTTTCTCTAAACGTGGTTCTCGTATTGGGATTATGTAATGAATTTGAAATGTTTTGAAATGGAATGAGAAAATTGTTTGTTGATTTAAATTTTTTCCATATATGTTTCTGTTATATTAATGTATCTAACACTACCGTATTTGGTCGCTGAGGATTAATAACTATGGACGACTGCAGCATCCGTAGCCTTTAGTTTTGGGCCTCCTAGTGGGAGATGTTACAGATTTTGCTATTTTTTTACTAGATATAACAATGAAGTTGTTACATAGTAAATATGATTATATCCATTAAGCACTCGATGGGTTGAATTAGTGTTCATTAGTATCAAGCATTCAATTAACTTTGTTTGAATATCATTTTTGTTATTAATTTTAGCAGCAGATTTTGTATCAGTTTTATAGTATGTATGTATCATTTTACATTAAAATTGTTACCTTTTGTTTCTGATATTGAGTCTATAAAAAATGAAGTATTTATAGATTAAATATGATGATAAATGAGTTGAATTAGTGTTTTATTACTATCAAACATTTACTGAAGTATGTTAGTGTTAGACATTCAATTAACTTTGTTTGAGTATCATTTTTCCTATTAATTTCTGTATCAGATTTTAGGTATCAGTTTTACAGTCTATATGTATCTTTTTGAAAAAATATTTGTTACATTTTTGTTTTCGATTTTGTTGTATAAATAAAATTATCATATTATAATAAAATGGCAAAAAGCAAATATTTTTTTATTGATGTTTTTTTCTTGCATTCATATTGGTTTGATTGAAATGGTAATCAATGTATGTTTTTATTTTATGTGTTTGTTGTGATGTTGTGTCATTATTGTGGAAAATAACCAGTATCGATTCATGTTTATGTTAGTATAATTTTTTAGTTTAAGTGTTACCCGGTTGCTTGGCCCGGCTACAAGATCCTAATGATAAGAGTATTTGATTGAATAAAAATGAAACTCGAGCCAAGTGGAAGCTTGGAAAGTGCATAAGGTTGACTTGAATTGAGAAGTTTGGCATATATACATCGTTCGACCTGAATATGTGGTCCGGCCTGAATACACGGGTCGGCCTGCATGCATGGTTCGGTCTGGTGCGTTGGCGTATGCCGCTCGGTAAAAAGAAAAGTGATAGTAGGGACGCAACGCAAGTCGCTCGGCTACCTTCGTTCGGCCAACGTCGCTCAGCTACCTTCGTTCGACCAATATCGCTCGGCAACCACCATTCGGCACAAGCGTTCGGTATAGCTGTTTCAAAGCAAGATTGGGGATTTGACTTATTCGTGGAAGTCAACATCAAAGTGAGGGTTTCGGCATTGCTTCGTTTCGAGTTCCATTGCGAGTTACTCCGAGTCCTTTAAGAGTTCACTTCGAGTCAATGACCCGATGACCACCATTCGGTCATCCTGGATCGGCATTTGTCGTTCGACGTATCCCGCTCGGTATGCCTGGATCGGTTGAGTCGAGATTCCCATACATGGGCCTAGGTACTTTGCTCTGAGGCCTGAGAAGGAAGTCTAGCCTATCTTCATCTATAAATAGAGGGACAGGGATGCAGTGAAAAGGGACCTTTTTTCGAGAACTCCGGGGAGACTCTACCATTTTGAAGACTTATCTATTTTCGATCCAAACTTGTAATCAAGTCGTTAGTGTACGGATTGTATCTGTATTCAATAGTTTGAAGAAGCAATAAAGATTACACTCAAAGTGGACGTAGGCAGTTACGCCAAACCACTATAATTCTGGTGTTCTCGTTTCTGCAGTTAATTTTGTATACGTTCCTCCGTTTTAATTTTCTATCTTCATTAATCTCTCTACACAAATCTTTCCTTGGGTGTTAGTAACCAATTTTGGTGCTAACATTTTGGTACTTTCACTGAGAATCGCATTCTTAGGTCAATAGGATCTTCTTTGTTGCTACTGGATTGAGGAAATCCCTCGAAGAAGATCGAAGTTCATTCACAAGAAGTTCATAGATTCTACTCAGAGTTCCGACCAATAACTCTACAATGGGAAGACCACGTACTAGATCAGCCTCCCACAATGCAGATGTCAACGAGACCGCTAGCGTCCAACAAGTAGGACCCAGCAATCAATAAGCTAATCTTGGCACAGGGATTGTCACCGCCCAAAACCAAGCGGAAGTTGTCACCAGAACAGAGTTCAACGAGCTGATGAGAGAACTCGTGGAAAGCAGGAAACAGCTTAACGAGCAGATTCAGGCTAACGCCAATCTTATGACTCAACTTACTCAACAACAGCATCCGAATGCTGGAGGAAGTTCCGCTTCCTACTCCTCGTCCGATAGCTCTGCTTCGTCTGATGAACCTCCCAGGCGTAGACGCCGCAGAACTGAAACAACACAAATAGGTGCAGCAGAACGATCAACCAGGGATGGTCTAAGTTCCCTACCTGGAGCCATGGCCCCTCACTTACACCAGGGAAATCACGTTCAAGCTGAAATAGGAAACTTAGGATTTGGAGCACGAGTAGAAGCTGGACAACTGGTTCACCAAGGTCATGATGAAGTAGGTCCCCAGGGTACACGTGTGGTAGATCGCCAACAGAGGAGGCACCAACCGGAACGGTCCCACAGGATGGATTCCAACTTGCCATCTTCCATACAAACCCCAGACCCGTCAGCCATGGTCAGACAGTTGATGAGGGAAAATCAAGGTTTAACTAATGATGATTGGGGCATATCTAGGAGTCATACTCCATTCGCAGATGCTATCCTATAGTCTGAGTACCCCCAGGAAGTTTAATATGCCGACTATCCCGGCCTACGAAGGGAGGACTGATCCTCGACAGCATGTAATGAGGTATGAGTGGATGATGGATTCAGCTAGGGCAAATGATGCAACTAAATGTAGGTGTTTCCCAATAACTTTATCTGGAATCGCTACCATGTGGTTCACCCGACTTCCTCCACGGTCTATCTCCAATTTTGATGAGTTAGAGACGAAATTTGTGGAATAGTTCAGGATTCATGCCACTCGTCCCAAGGATGTTATGTCCTTGTCTAGTGTAATTCAGGCCCCAGGGGAGTCGTTAAAGGAGTACTTACAAAGATTCCACGTTGCTGCTACTGAAGTTAGCAACTTGAATGACCATGCCATTTTAATGGACATGATGTGAGGAGTAGATCCGGATTCGGAGTTTGGTGTGGCTGGTAGGGAAGCCTCCAGCTACACTGGAATGTTTTTATTCAAAGGTGCACCAATTTATAAGAAGGGAGGAAGCCAGGTGGACGAGGCGAGACAATGCACCAAGACCCGGCAAGGAGACTGTGCAGAACAACATTGCTGTAAAACAATCTGGTGGCAACTCTGGAAAAGTCCTAGTCAATGTTCAAAACAAGCCTGAGCAGTCAAAAGGATCCGGAGGAGGAAATTCCGGAAAGAAAAGAGAAGTCGTAAAGTGGAAACCAAGGATCCCAACTTACAATGAATACACTCCTCTCAACGCATCTCTGGAAAATATTTACCTATCGACCTGTAATACTTTCCAATATCGAAAGCCACGCCCAAAAGAGGCCACTGAGGAGCAAAAGCGGACTGGGAAGTATTACCGCTTCCATGAGACTTATGGGCACAATACCGAGGATTGTAGGCACCTCTATGATGCGATTGAAAAGATGATTCGACAGAAAAAGTTACAAGAGTTTTTAAAGAATCCTCAAGAAGGCGGACATGGGACATCCAACCCCAATCTCGGACAGGCTCTACGACGATCTGAGGAACCCGTTCGGACTGGAGGTAGATTAGTCATAAACACGATAGTCGGTGGGCCTCACCCTGCAGACAAGAATTGGCAAGAAATGGAGCGCTATGCTAGTTCCCTAAAGCATGCAAGTTTTGAATGTTGTTCAAACACGGAAGATGGGACTCCGGCTAAGCAGCATCGAATGATGACGGATGATATAGTGTTCAGAAGTAGAGATGCCGATCAGGTAGAGGCACCTACCATTGATTTGATGGTCATCTCGGCCACTATTGGGCCAGCTTTTGTGAGAAGAATACTGATTGATTGTGGACGCTCTGTTAACATCATCTTCAAAAAAGCATATGACCAGATGAAGATGGAGACAAAGGACCTAAAACCATCTAAAGCCCGTATTTATGGCTTTAATGGTGCGGCTACTGATGCAGTGGGTTTTGTTGAATTGGCAGTTGGACTCGGAGAAGGTGAACGTAGGAGGGTGCGAATCCTACCGTTCATCGTTTTGGATGTCGATTCTCCATATAATGTGTTTCTGGGTCGACCGGCCCTGGCAGAGTTTAGGGCAGCTTTGGCCTCGTGGTGTTTAACCTTAAAATTTCCGACGGATAAAGGAGTTGGTGTTGTGCATGGCGATCAGGCGACTGGTCGTGCATGTTATGTGGCTGAGTTGAGAGAGGCCCAGTGAAGAGAGAAAGGAAAGGTTGTGGAAAACTCCTTCCGCATCCGAGTCACTGAAGATTGAAAAGTAATGCCCGAGCCTTGGCTCGGGCAACATGATCGGATCTATAGAGACATAGATTCCAGGGACGATGATAAGGAACCTAAGGAGGCAAAAGCAGCACCGACTGAACTAACGATTGACATTCCAGTCAGCCGCGATGACCCATCACGGGTACTTAAGATTGGATCACAACTCAACCCCTTGATGATCGAGGATCTTACTGATTTCCTCCGAGCGAATCTAGATGTCTTCGCTTGGACGCATTCCGATATGTGCGGGATTTCTCCCGCCACTGCGAGTCATATGTTGAACATAGAACCGAAATATGTGCCGGTGAAGCAAAAAGGAGAGGTATGGACCCGGAGAGGTCAGCTACTCTTAGAGAGGAGGAGGACAAACTCAAAACCAATGGGTTCGTCCGCGACGCCCTCTACCCAGAATGGGTCTCTAACCCTGTACTAGTGAGAAAAGCGAATGGGAAATGGAGGACCTGCATGGATTACTCAGATCTGAACAAAGCATGCCCTAAGGATAGTTTTCCTTTACCTAGAATTGATCAGCTGGTCGACTCAACAGCGGGACACGAGTTATTGTCGTTTATGGATGCGTACTCGGGATATAATCAAATCCCGATGCACATTCCAGATCAGGAACATACTAGTTTTGTCACAAACATTGGACTGTACTATTATGTAGTGATGCCTTTCGGATGGAAAAATGTAGGAGCGACTTATCAGCGTCTGGTGAATCGGGTGTTTAAAGACCAAATTGGTAGGACGATGGAAGTCTATGTGGATGACATGCTCGTGAAGTCACAGCAGTCAAACGACCACATTCAATACTTGGTGGAAATGTTTGGTCTACTCAGGTATTACGGAATGAAAATCAATCCTCTGAAGTGTTCCTTTGGCGTTGCGTCAAGAAAGTTTTTGGGTTTCATTGTTAATGCACGAGGAATTGAAGCTAACCAGAAATGATTCAGGCTATTCGAGACATATAAGTGCCCAGAACTATAAAGCAAGTACAAAGCCTGAACGGAAAAGTGGCCGTGCTGAGTCGATGCATATCCAAAGCTACAGACAAATGTATTCCCTTCTTCGATGTAATAAAGAAAGGGAAGAGGAATTTTGAATGGACGCCCAACCGCGAGGATGCATTCCGAGCTCTGGCAAAACATTTGGAAAGTCCCCCGGTGCCGTCGAAACCTGTAGATCATGAAGTGTTGTATGTATACTTGGTCGTATCTCAGCATGCCATCAGTACGACTTTGGTTCGCAAGGAGAACCGAGTTCAAAAGCCGGTGTACTATGTCAGTAAACGTTTAACAGGGGCAGAACGAAATTATCCTAAAATTGAGAAGCTAGCCTACTGCTTGGTGATTGCATCACGCAAGCTTCGTCAATATTTTCAGGCGCATCCGATCAGTGTTTATACCGATCAACCTTTACGATAGATACTCCAACAGCCAGAGACCTCAGGAAGGTTACTGAAATGGAATATCGAGTTGAGTCAATTCTACATCACCTACCTGCCACGGAGGGCTATCCAAGTGCAGGCGCTAGCAGACTTCATCGTAGAATTCACCATATCAGACAAACCAAATAGTGATGATGTTATTCCCTTCATCCGATGGAAACTATACACCGATAGGGATCCAACGACCATTGCTTTGGGGCTGGAGTCATTCTTGTAACCCCTGAAAACCGATCAATTTGTTATGCCTTGAAACTTAATTTCTCAGCTACAAATAACGAAGCTGAATATGAAGCATTGCTTGCTGGCTTAAAACTTATCGGGGAACTCGGAGTAAGATCAGTTGAGATCTTTTGTGACTCACAATTGGTGGTATACCAAGTATGAGGAGATTTTCAAGCGAAGGGGCAGAGGCTTGCTCCATACCTCGCTCGGGTTCAAGAACTGGTGGTAGACCTTGAATATTACGATATTTCACATGTCCCGCATGAACAAAACAGGGAAGCCGATTCATTGGCAAAATTCGCAAGTACTGGCGATGCACAGCAGATGGGCTTGGTTCCCGTCGGAGTTTTACAATTTCCGAGTATAAATGAGATGGAAGTAGATTTTGTGCTAGAAACAAAAATTGAAAGGGAGTCATGGATAATTGTTACCCGGTTGCTTGGCTCGGCTACGAGATGCTAATTATTGAGTTTCTTGGTTGAATCTAAGTGAAACTTGAGCCAGTGAGAGGTTGACTTGAATTAAGAAGCTCGGCATATATACATCGTTCGGCATGCAAGTGTGGTTCGGCCTATATATCGTTCGGCCTGGATATGTGGTTCGGCCTGTATATCGATCGGCATGCAAGTGTGGTTTGGCCTGTATATCGTTCGGCCTGGATATGTGGTTCGGCCTGTATATCGTTCGGCATGCAAGTGTAGTTTGGCCTGTATATCGTTCAGCCTGGATATATGGTTCGGCCTGTAAATCGTTCGGCATGCAAGTGTGGTTCGGCCTGTATATCGTTCGGCGTGCAAGTGTGGTTCGGCTTGTATATCATTCGGCTTGGATATGTGGTTCGACCTGTATATCGTTCGGCCTGGATATGTGGTTCGGCCAACACTGCTCGGCAACCACCGTTCGGTACGCCTAGTTCGGTATAGCTGTTTTAGAGCAAGATGAGGGATTTGACCTATTCATGGAGGTCAACATCAAAGTGAGGGGTTCGACATTGGTTCACTTCGAGTCCCACCGCGAGTTACTCCAGGTCCTTTAAGAGTTCGCTTCGAGTCAATTACCCGGTGACCACCATTCGGCCATCCCGAATCGGCATTTGTCGACCAGTGTGTCTCGCTCGGCATGCCTAGATCGGTCGGGTCGAGGTTCCCATATATGGGCCGAGGTACTTCGCTCTTAGGCCTGAGAAGGAAGTCCAGCCTATCTTCGTCTATGAATAGAGAGGCAGGGGTGCAGTGAAGGGGACCTTTTTTCGAGAACTCCGGGAAGACTCTGCCATTTCGAAGACTCATCTATTTTTGATCCAAACTTGTAATCAAGTCATTAGTGTACGGATTGTATCTGTATTCAATAATTTGAAGAAGCAATAAAGATTATACTCAAAGTGG